>OZ012692.1:43854705-43914705 GCA_963942565.1 Maea johnstoni | reverse complement strand
CCTAGATTCCGGTTTCGAACATTCGTCTTATCCTACCGCCCTTTTGCCTGTTCAATCATTTTAGGAATTATATTAAAACAGTTTGTTATATCAAAATACTTCAAAACACTCGTATAGCAATTTCACCATAACCCATTTAGAAGAAGTGTTCTAATTTGGTACACAATCTATAACATTTGACTGTGTGTGCTTGAACACAATCAACCTGTTGCTCAGATAACTGTACGTATACAAATACTAGTACATTGAAAATGAACTCTCTTCCTAGAATATGGTGGGCTTTTACTGATGGCTGTGTGGTCTATGGCGTAACTACTTATTGCTATCAGATGTTCACTACTTTCTGGGTTCCAATTCCGGACGGGGCATGTGAGGAAGTTGCCAGTCACCTGGGGTTACTAGTAATAATAATAATAATAATATAATAATAATAATAATAATAATAATAATATAATATAATGATAATAATAATACGTTTATTTGCTGTAATATTTCGATTACAAAATCGTATTTGGTATAAATTCAAAACATAGAAACTGGAGCATACAAAGAAAAAGAATACCATAGAGTAGTTGTTCTCACATTTGGGTTTTTACACTACAGACAGGTAACTCTTACTGAGTTACTTTTTCAAATAGAACTTCATGTGGAACCCTACTCAAAACACTAAGAGAGAAGGAACAGGGTGGAGAATACAGAGGAAAGAGTACAAAAATGTGCACTTTTACTAACTAAATAGTGGCATAGTGCATCATACTAGTGTAATACAAACTAGTAGGGAGGATATATAGGGTGAGAGATAGGGAAAGTCCTCTATTGCTTCCTCCCATTGATAACCTTGTAGTACATTCTGACTATGTGTGTACTGGTTATCTTCCATATAGGTACCATACTCTCAAAGTCCCATCCATCTATGTATTTTCCCATCATTACAGAGAAGTCACACACTCTTTCTAAATTTTGTCCAATACTACTTATATCATTATACATCTCTCTCCGAATACCCTCCTGTGCAGGGCACTGCATGATCATATGCCAAGTATTTTCATAGGCGGCAGTCTCACATTGCGTACAACATTTAGTAATATAGCTTGCTCTTAATAACTTTCTGTCGTCTCCTTTTAACCTACTCGTATGGCACAGTAGTTTGACCATAGTTTCGCTGCGTTTCATGTGCGTTTGATCTATATCTGCCATCATCCACCATACAGAGTATCCCGTAGTTGGCATTACCATCTTAACCAGGTCAAGTTTTTCATTGCTTGCCATGTGTTCACACCACTCAGTATGTTCGATATTCCATGCCTTTTCCCAGACCATTTTTTTCCACATGTTTTTACTAAAAAAATAGCCATTTGCCATCCTTCTGACATCATCTAATATATCAAATTCTTCACAGTATTGCAGTATTTGAATTATAGGACTATCCGTGGGGTTACCGTCTTCATAATTGAAATCTCTAAGTCTCTCTTGAAAGATCTGTTTAACAGGGATTGATATGTCCATGCTTAGGATAGTTCTAACAAAAATTGCCTTGCGGGCTTTAATAAAATTTAGGATACTCATCCATCCCATACAGACAAAACTGGTTATATTAAAACTACTTATAGGAAACCTTTGTAGTCTACGGGCAGCATAGCGTTGGAAGGCTTCCAATAGCTTACAATCGTTTTTCTTAATAACCCATATTTCGCATCCAAACAATAAAGTGGGTATTACAATAGTCCAGTATATAAGGTTACACGCTTTGAGGTTTAAGCCTCCTCTCCTAATACCCATATTGGTTGACATATTTAACACTTTACGAGCCTTTTTTACCTTTTCCTCTGTGCGCACATGGGTATCCCCTTTCACACAGGTTTTTATCCCTACATGGTCATAGTAAAGACGCTCGCGCACTCTCTGACCACCCAAGGAGAACATTCTATATTTAGAACCAAGCCTTCTTTCCTTCTCCGACTCCCCAAAAACTAGAACTGCACTCTTAGAGGCATTGAAACTATACCTCCAGTCACACCCATGCTGATAGACCTTTGACATTACTCCATCCATTTTCTGTTTGGAAGTAGTACTTGCGGCAATGTCGTCCGCGTAACCTACAGGTGACGTTTTTATGCGGTAGATAGTACTGCATAGTCTAGAGCTTTCAAGAGTTGATATTAGGGAGTTAATATAGGCTGTATATTTCACCAGGGAGAGATAACCTCCCTGATGAATTCCACAGTCCATATAATAGGGCTCGGAGACAGTGTTGCCTATCCTCACTCGACATTCAAAATTCACGTAACCCTTATACAAAATTCTCCAAAGTGACCCTGTAATACCAATTTTGTGCAGCTGAAAGAACAGCCCATCTGTCCACACCGAGTCAAAGGCCTTCGATACATCATAGTATGCTACGAAGACCTTTTTCCCTCCCTCACGTTCTTTGGCAATTGTCTCTTGCAACGTGAGGGCGGTGTGGACACATGAGAAGCCCTTTCGCGCTGCACCCTGTAAGACTGATGTGGCCTGACTGGTGACCCACCAATTTTCTACCCTGCCCCATATAAGTGCTTCAAACATTTTATTAAAGGTGGAGAGGAGGGTGATTCCCCTGTAATTGTCCGGATCCAGGGGGCAAGTATTTTTTCCTTTATACAAAGGTACTTGTATTCCCTTCCGGAGATTACAGGGGACATATTCTAAGCCTACGCAGCTATTGAAGATTATACAAAGAAAATTGGCTAGGAGGTCTCCTGCGTTTTTAACATGTTCACTAGAGATTCCATCATGGCCTGGAACTTTGCCGTTGTTAAGTTTCCCAATAACTTTCAAAACTTCGCTAGTGATAAAGGGTCTTTCTATGAAGGTGCTAGGGCCCTCTTCTTTGGTCCAGTTCAGAACATTGTCTGTTACCATTTTAAAGTTAGTGGCATTAAAATCAGGATTGTCTTTTGGACTGCTAAGTGCATCAAAGTGATTTTTCCACACATTTAGGACATCATTAAGTTCGTAAACTACCTTATTGTCTTTATTCTTAACTGCACTATAGGTTGGTTTTCCTTTTCCCTTGTTTCTTTTCATGAGTTTCCAAAACTCATCCCTATTCATTTCCGCTTTTGTAGTGGCTTCTATCACCATTTGATTGTGGTACTCTTGACTAAGTTTTCTAATTCTCTTACTGAAATCTTTCTTTGTATCTTTCATCCTCATCCTTGTTGGATCACTATCATCTAAGGATCTACCTTCCTGTTTCCACTTGTGGAACCAAAACATTTTTTCTTTCTTTAATAACTTTAGCTCGTCGCACCAGTATGGTTTGAGGTGCTTAGCAAATTTACCCTTTGGTATGGCATTCGCTGCGTCATGTAAAGCAGAAATAATCTCATCAAGAGTATCATCAATCAGTGCTGGTGTAGTAGCTTCTACCTCAGAAAACCTATACATTATTTCACGCAGACGTTCATCTAGTACTTGTTGATAAATTATGGCCATCTGAGCTTTGTCAACTTTGTCCCACCTGATACGAGAAATAACATCTTCAATCTCTATCCTTTTTGGAAGCAAGTCTAATTTAATAGTCATCTCGATAGGATAGTGATCGGAGGTGTTAAGACTCTCGTTGCCCAGGGTTCGACATGAGGTGACATTTTTTACCAAATAACTGGGGACTAATATATAGTCAATAGTGGACACGCCAATGTGGCCTTCATAGGTGCTGATACTCCCTTGTGATTTCGCCAGGAGGTTAGCTGCTACTAAGTTATAGTCTTTTATGAATTCTAATACTAAAGAACCAGCTTTGGTAGGGGCACCAGCACCTCGTGGTCCACCCATGTTACCTATATCCCCATTGAAATCGCCTCCTATAATTGGGATGACTTCCTCATCTAAACCATCTAAAATACCTGCTAGTTCATCTAAAATAATAGAGAGGTTCTCATTAGAGCTACTTGCGGGTAAGTAAACTGATAGGAGAACGAAAACAGAACCATCCCCCCCTTCCATTCTTATTCCACATATCCTGTCGTGTTTAAGTGTCTCAAAAACAGAGACCCCCTTCAAGTCTTTCCTCCAAAAAATCGCAACACCCCCTTGGCCTCTCTTAATTCCATAAACTTCCTCTGAGGAATGCTTACTAGAAACTCCATGCCAGTTAAAATCGTTGTCGACTTCATCAAGCATATGGAGACGATTGGCATGTAGCCAGTGTTCACTTATCATAAAAATGTCGCAGAGCTTGAGCCTGCTGCGTAGAAAGGGGATAGAGGCACTGAAACCCCTACTGTTCCAGCATCCGAGTTTTAATTTTCGACTTTTCTTTGGCATTTTAAAAAGATAGCTCCCCTATAGGAAACATAGACTTTATACATACTACCATTATTATACAGACAATAAATACCACACAGTTTCCTGTTATAAAGCTCTATGGGGTCCACGTATATAGGGTAGTGGAGGACCCATATTGAGATTATTGGGAGACCTGATTTGAAAAAAATTACTTTATACATACTAACATTCAAGCATATGAAAAAATTACACTCATCACATATAGGCATAAGCCGTGGTACCCTTATACAAACCCTATGCTTAAGGTAAGTATCATCATACACTCTGTCAGGATATCCATGCATATAGTACCGGTGGCACACTAGATTTGACTTGCCTGACTTACTAGTAGTTGGTGGTCTTAGCCGGGTACTGCGGTATCCTCCATTACTTACAAATGGCTTGTCACGACTCATCCGTGTTATGGAAGAGAAGGTGACGATAGTCGACACTCCTAAATATATGACATGTTCAATGGTTTGACTGTAGTTGCATACACACGGCATGTTTTAATTATTGAATTGCTTGGGAGATGTACCAGAGCTGGTCTAATCAGCTTATATGAAAACGACCCATTTTTGAAAGAAAACTATCATCAAAATGATATTGGATGACATTGCTTTCTATAAGCCTTGTCTAAAGATCGCAAACCAGTCATCAGTAACAAATGAAGACTCGCTAAGATGATAGATTAATGTTTTTAGATCGATGTACCTAGCGGTTCAACCAAGTCATTTGGTATATTTTTAGACATGGACAATACTATACAGTTAATCTAATGCGCTGCCAAGAAATCTCTTGGTAATAAACAAAATATTCACTGTGATCTGTGCAACATCTGCTGGACTTGCTTAATATTTAATTGAATTGGCAGCACCCTTTTATATTACTTATGGTGATTTGGTTTTCACCAACCCAAGTTTTTGTCCATAAAATCAATGTCATATACACATGAAAAGGAAAGGAAAGACACATAGATACACATATACATTAACAAACACATATGTATTTGTATATACATATATATATATATATATATATATATATATATATATATATATATATATATATATACACATATATATATATATATATATATATATATATACATACATATATATATATATATATATATATATATATATATATATATAGAGAGAGAGAGAGAGAGAGAGAGAGAGAGAGAGAGAGAGAGAGAGAGAGAGAGAGATGACACGTCTGGTCTGTGCAGTCGAGTCCTACATTGTATCGAGAATCACACTCAGATTTGGCTATTTCCTGATTCTTGGTCTTATCACTTGGTGGAAAAACCAAAAGTTCCTTATAGTCGAGGTGTTGGCGGGTGTGACATAGGTTAGCATGGGTTAACATCGCATGGGTTTGCGGGTGAGACTTGCCAGATGTTTACGCCAACTGTTGGTCCCTCTGCCATCACCAGAGTTCTGCACACTGCCGCGCACGAGGTGCCACCCGATCCCCTGAAGAGTGCTGCGCCAAGACCTCCGCTACATATCTGGTGAGCCTCAATAGAAATCCGCACAGACAAGTCAGGCCAACTCTACCGGAAAGCCACACAGACAGACACATAGCATATCCCGGGCCTCCCTCCTTCCCGTGTTATGACTGTCCTACTTCTGGTGGGCAGGTCTCGTGAACTTGAGGCGTCAGGACAGGCCCTAGATGCTAGGAATTAGTATCCAGATCTGGAGGAATGATAAGGAGAACTAAGATTCTCAAATGTCTTCAGTATGGGATGAAATTGACAGGGAGACAGGCATGTCTGCTACGTAAACTGAAACGTACATGTATCACAACTGTCGTTTTGGACTTGGGAAAAGCCTTCGATCGGTCTGGGCCGTGGGCCAGATTGCCCTACTTGTAGATGTTTCTTTATGGGCGGGTAAAAGGTGCAACCCAATCAATCGTCAATGCGAGTTATCCTAATATTGTGTAATAGAAAGAAATCAAACAACGAGTGTGTGGTTTAGGTGGTTGGAAATCAATAGACTGATTCTAAGAATGAATTGTGCTGCGGTAAAACAATATTTCCGTGACAGCTAGCGTGACGTGAACTATGTAAAACACTTAAAAGCACACTGGCTTGTCAGAGAATTGCCGGTGACGCAGAATTAGTAATAGTTAATCCGAGTTCCTTCACTATTATCCAAAGCCTTATCATGACGGAAAAAGTGACAATAGCCAACATTTTATTGACACGGCAATGCAATGCAAAACAAGTGCTGTGTACTTTATTAGACAGGAAAAAATATGCAGTGTGCGTCATCACAATTCATATCGTTTCAAAGAGGTGCTAAATATTATTACACATACACTTGTATGAACCGGACAGGTTGCTATATACCTCCTGTCATCTCGGTACTACTTAACTCCATCCATTTCAGGTATATCTGTTGTTGTGTAATATTGTGAAGAGATGCCCTCTCTATCTCTCTTCCACAGACATGTATATATATAGATATATATCTTATATACATATAAATATATTTATATATATATATATATATATATATATATATATATAAATATATATATATATATATATATATATATATATATATATATATATATATATATGTATATATATATATGTATATATATATATGTATATATATATATATATATATATATATATATATATATATATATATATATATATATATATATATATATATATATATATGTAAATACTTGCTCCGTTTCAGGAACATGTTTCTGTGTTAATGTATCTGTGTTGTTCTAGACTTGGTCTGATATATATATATATGTATATATATATATATATATATATATATATATATATATATATATATATATATATATATATATATATATATATGTATATATATATATGTATATATATATATGTATATATATATATATGTATATATATATATATGTATATATATATATATATGTATATATATATATATATATATATATATATATATACATATATATATATATATATATATATATATATATATATATATATATATATATATATATATATATATATATATATATATTGTTGGAATGTATACATGCAAATAATTGACACAAAATCAGGTTATGCAAAAAAACAAAAACAAAGGAGACTCCTTGCATAAGACCAATTTGGGCGCGTGAATATTTTACAGAAAAGGTGGAGAGGAAAGATCCGACTAGAACAAGTCAGATACATCAACACAGAAACACATTCCTAAAACGGAGCCAGTATGTACATGTATTTGTGTGTGTGTGTGTGTGTGTGTGTGTGTAAATATGCACATTCGTGTGTGTGTGTGTGTGATAAGGGTATGCAAAATCAGAGCAATGAAACTATCATAAGTAGCCTATAAAATGGTGTCCCCCACACAAGTGATATTATAAAGCGGCAGTGAAGTGACTGGGTACTAGCCCTGCTGCCAGCTGTTCTAAACCTTCAAGTGCTGGTCCGAGCGGCGAGTGGTCAGCCGTGGCCAGACAGCCAAACCGGTATCTGTCCATCCACCAGTCCGTGCCAGGTTACAACACCAACAAGCGGCCGACGTGTTGAGTACTAGGGCTTTTGTAAATACAGGCATGTTATGATTAGAAGACCGTCTTCAAATACACTTAGTAATTGGCTAATGAGAATGATAAACAAAATGATACATAATCTCTAACACACTCTTGTTTGAGCAGCGATTAGAGCTGTCAACGCTCAATTGACCTATCAATAGGGTCTAGGGCTAACAGGTAATTTAGGGCTTATATCGTGGAGTGGGCGTAGGGTTTGCAGGTAAGGGAGGGTGGCGAGGCTATCTAATTAGGGTGCCTTATTGGTCCATGGTTGTGGTTGGGGTATAGGTAGAGTAAAGCGGTAGGGGTGACTCTTTGCCTCGCATAGTCTTCTCTTGAGTTGTGAAGTAGTGATCGACACACGTGACGCTTGATACCTCGAAGAATAACTTTGGCTGAGAAGAATTAGAGAGTGTCAAAAGTC
This sequence comes from Maea johnstoni, assembly GCA_963942565.1. NCBI lineage: Eukaryota > Metazoa > Annelida > Polychaeta > Spionida > Magelonidae > Maea > Maea johnstoni. Next base: position 43,906,409 of record OZ012692.1, on the reverse strand, counting down.
TTGTATGATTGCGTTAGAAATGGTATTCTGACTGAATGCTCAAACCAATCAGGTCGAAGTTTTTACTTAAAGAGAGTCCCATGTTGTCGTTTTGTATCACACATTTTAGCGGGTCTGTCAGACCAAAACCTATAAAGAAAGTTGCAAATTAGCACTCTAGGATGTTAATAGTGATATTAGGTTAGTCGTATGATGTCATCTTTGCGCCAGGTCCCTCCATCAACCAGATGCTGGTCTCCATACATCATTTTAGTGGCAGACAAAGTGACGATTACCAGAATTTTACTTCTGATATATATATATATATATATATATATATATATATATATATATATATATATATATATATATATATATATATATATATATGTGTGTGTGTGTGTGTGTGTGTGTGTGTGTGTGTGTATATATGTGAAGAAAATCAGAAAGAGGTTGAGGCAGTGTGTTGAGGAAGCCCTATACGGGTGAAAGTGCTTTGGCCAGCCCTGAGCCGTTGGTTGTGTGGTGTGGACGGTGGAGGGTCAAAGCCAGGGCCGGCCAGGGTCAGTGTTGGTTGGTGATAGGAGCACGGGTCAGCACGAGAGTGCCAAACTAGACATCACGGGCGACTGTCTCATCATTCAACGCAACCCTACGTCACTTTTACCCGCCAAAATCACCCCAATGACTCCAAGTCTACACAACGTGAAACATCTCTCAGGCCAGTGCCAGAGCTCAGAGGCCATGCTCCCGCCAACACTATTAATATACAGCTTTATGGGCCGCAACCTTTGCTGATACAGAAAGAACATGTATATTTTCTATAGATTTTCATTCAGTATATTTCCAGTGCTCTGCCTGCAGAAAACAAGCTATGTCCCTTCATTCTAGATAGCTTAGAGATGCCTTGATCAACAGGCTATCGAAATACATATGTATATATATATATATATATATATATATATATATATATATATATATATATATATATATATATATATATATATATATATATATATATATACGTATATATATATGTATATATATATGTATATATATATGTATATATATATATATATATATATATATATATATATATATATATATTTATATATATATATAAATATATATGTATATATATATATATATATATATATATATATATATATATATATATATATATATATATATATATATATATATATATATATATATATATATATATATATACAAACCCATGACGTATTTGAAGAAATACATATTTCACTTATTTGTGAAGACCACTTATATTCATGTATGTATGTATGTATGTGTGTATGTACGTATACATGTATGTACGTATGTATGTATGTATGTAAACTAAAATCCTAAAAACTCCTGTCACCCACGGCCAGCTTTAGCTCTATTTTGGAGAGGCATCGATGTAGAGATTGAAACTCATCCCATCATAAATTATTTTAATACATACATTCTCAAAGTGTTCTGAAAAGATGTTTGTTCAAAAAGGAATATGTTGAATACGTCCAAATTATCAATAGCAATATTTCCTTACCGAAAACATAAAAATGGGTCGCTTGGTGGCATATAGACATTTTTTAGAGATCTAGCGCATGTTTGATATAGATAGGAATGAAAAGCAAATCCTATTTGTCAATAGTATCAAGTTCTTCAGCAAATAAAGAATATCGATTTATAACAAAATCAACATTAAGACCAAAGTTCAATGATCAATATGTCAAAATTGATAGTCTATGAAACGCATTCGTCATCTGGCATTCTTGTAAAATCGTCCATAAACCATTATAAATGTGGGGTATTATTCTAACAAAGCACACAAGCGTACACAGTAGTGACACAGATGAGTGGAGATTCTGCTTTAATCCATCTATCAAAGGAAAAAATAAGGTCAAAATCATGAACATATTATCCGCTATCATTTATCTCCCCTCATTTGACCTTTCGGTTCATAACGTAGGACGCATGTCCCATCGTTTCCAATACGTGTTAGTAGCAAGCATTTCTACAAAGCCAATAATGCAAAAACAATGAAAGATAACGACTTTACTTCTTTTTCTCATTTGTATATTTAGAACTTAAATTACGTATTGTTGTATTGTATGTTTATTTGCTTGTAATATAAAATTACAAAAATCATACTTATAAACAAGACAAAAATGAAAAACAGGGCAAAATATATAAAGTAAGAAATAACTATGCTTCATAGACTGTCCTTGCATGTTGCTGTTGTAATAACACATCTTCCTCTTCTGTATCTTCTTTTTCATCTTCATCATCGTCTTCTTCTTCCTCTTCTTAATACTAATACTACTGCTGCTGCTGTTGCTGCTTCTACTACTACTACTACTACTACTACTACTACTACTACTACTACTACTACTACTACTACTACTACTACTGGGCCTGTCCTGATACCCGAGTTGTCTGAGGAGTAACCACTATGACACAAAAAGTGACGATAATCGGTACTCAAATTCAAAACTACTTCTTCTAATACTACTTAGTCGTTTTCTCGCTATAAGATCCATACTTAATGACAGACATCAAGAATAAAAGTTGAAAAATATATCCAGGAATGTTTTAAATTACAAAAATGAAAGTGAATGTGCAGGTCGCCATGGCTACTCTCTATTGTTTCTAGCATCTACTGCTTCTGAGGGTTATCGCTCGCGGATTATGTAGGTCAAATACTTTTAAATATGGCTACATTCCAAATATTAATTAATGAGGTCAATTATTTATGAGTTTGCATCAGTGTTTGCTGGCGCTCGGCCGTCTGTCTTGGATGCGCGCCATCGGCGGCACCTGTCAATATAGAATTTATGACCATAAATTCAATGACTGCTCACAGGAATACGAGGCTTCTGCACGGAACCGTGCTATACTGGCGGGGGAAAACAGGCCCGACTTGGAATATTTCCCAACGGGCCTCATTCCGTCAGTGAAACAAATTACATTTGAGCTGCTGACATATTTCTCCTGACTGTGCTGTGTGGGTTATGAGTCGCCTCAGTGTAGTGACTGTCACTGAGCCCTCCCTGGCTTAGTCACTCTCACTTCCTACACTGAAACCCATTCAGATACAGATTCACATACATGCCACTTCCAACAATATAATATGCCACTTGGGGCAACACGCTGTAACATAGCTTTGTGGAGAGGGACACTATTTACATTTAAAAAGTAAGGATTACAGATTTGAATGTATTAACCTCACGCTTACTATGCGATGGTACCCAATCAAATGGAATAGGCCAATTTAATTGGATAAAGGTCAATGAATACAGTACTTAATTAGATTATTATTGATATGGCTATTATCATAACTGTTGTAGTTATTATTATTATTATTATTATTATTATTATTATTATCATTATTATTATTATTTATGTTGTTTATTTATTCACTTTTCTATTTATTTATCTATTCATTTATTTATTTATTTATTTATTTGTTTAGTATCTGTTGTCACGTCATTGCCGGTGATTAACTTTTCAGAACTATTTGATTCATCTACCAATATGATTCTGCGGCTGATTTGCATGTTTCCGTCGGCCAACAGACGGCGCTGTGGTTCATAGTGCCACACCATGCCTAAGGCACTTAATTGCCTAATTTTCCTCATCTTCTCTGTAATGATCATAGTCCGGTCACAGATCAGCACCCCTCACCCCTTTCCTCCTCCCCCAACCCCTCACTCCCCTCCTCTAGGCCCACCAGCCAATAGGATCTGACGCTGTCAAAGACATCGCAGCTCGTAGTAAGGCTTATAGTAACATATTTTTCCACATCTTGTAAGTCATTTTAATACGACAGAAAAATCGATGAAGTCCGACTCCCATTCAGCTTAAGCCCGTCAGAAAAATACATCATGCCATCTTGCGGCTGCTGGCAACTGGCTGTGTCGGCTGGAGCACTTTAAGAGGCCAGGATCCTCCTTAAGGACATTCTACGTGCTTCTCAAGGGGCTTTAAGGAGCCACTAATCCTTTTCCTGAGATAACTCCAAAGGAGACGTTCACTGCGAGGCAACCGCTATCGTTTCTCTCGCTAGATCGCCTCCCAAATCAATCCAGGCAAAATAAAGCTTTCTCCTGGAGGCGCCTATGAATTGTATCTAAGAAATGCATGCGCAATGTTTGACTGGGATAAAGTTTTTGGCAATCCAAAACCATTCTTCACAATAAATGCTATTATTCTTAACACAAAAGACTAACATACATGGATAAACAAACTGGTATGGAAATGCATGTTACCTTAGTTAAATACCATATTTATCAACAATTTAAGGCTGATGAACACACAACAAATCTCAATATGAGTTATGACCATGCCTCAATTTGATGAGAGGGGGAATGTAGTACATGTATATGATTCTGTAAGGCACTTTGAAAATGGATATTGAAATATTTTTCTTTTTATTTGCTCTCAAAAGCTATCAGCATTTGTATCGCCTTTTTAATGTATTTAACCTTATACATTCTTTGAGGATTATGTGAATATATGTGGTTGAAATGCAATGCAATGATACATATGTACTTATAGATGTAATAAAAATCAACAAAATCAACTCATTGAGAATTAAAAGAAAATGCACACTCATTATATACACACTGGGCATAGCACTGGGCATATCATTATTGGTATTGTAGCAAATATGGCAAATGCACGATAAGAATTGTGTTTTGTGTTCCATTGTTGTATTGTAACCAGACAAAAGAAATCCATAGGACACTACACTCAAGACAAAGCATTCCAATACCAGCGCTTGCTCTCTACCGTGTTCTACCTGTATGATATATCAACACTGAGTATCTGCATTGTCAGCAATAGTCAAATGGCCTTTTTGCTAAGCATTGCCAATAGGTCAAATAATTCAGATATGATCACAATAAAAAGTAAATAGTTCTTTGGGAAACAAAAACGGAAATATTTCTTATATGAGCAGTAAAATATTTTTACTCTCTGACCAAGTGATACCATTTGCTAACGTTGACGTTTTTTATAACTAGGGGAGGGGGGTCCCCAAAAACAAAAACAATTGAATAGAATACAATATAATAATATCATACAATACAGTACAGTGCAATATAATACATACAATACAGCAGAACGCTATTCAATACAATACAATATGAAAATACCATGCAATACAATACGATACAATGCAATACAGCACAATAACATACAACACAATAACATTAAAATGCATACACTACACAAAAAAATGCAATACAATAGAATATATCAAAATTCAATGAATAGTAGTGGAGGTAGTAGCAGTAGTAATAGTAGTACTGCCTCTGACTACCAGATGCCTACTACTCCTACTACTACTACTCTGCTTGTGCGCTTAATTGCGTATGCATTGCGGACCAATTAGCCAGCACAAAGCACACATCCTTGTGAGCTGCTGCGGTTTCATTGTTTCGCGCTAGTAATCTGACCTGCAGTATTATAGATTTGGCCCTTCATTGATTCCTAGTCCCGAGGAGGCAGATCTGTAATTGTGGAATAAGTTCCCTGTTTTGATCTTTCGTCTCTACTATCAAATGCGAGAGCAAATCATATAAAACTGCCTATAAGATTTGACCCATTTCTGTTGCCATGGAAATATTGAGTTTTGTTTCACTTGATAGCACTACTGTTGTGGTGGTTAAATACTACGACTACTACGACCACTACTATTATCGATAATCTCGATTTCCACTGAGCTAGTCTACTACAATCTCCTCGTATATAGCTGTTGGGAGTGGCGCAGGGGTCCGAGACCTTTTTAACCCCTTGCAGCCTTTATTAACATCAACTGATATATGATAGGAAGTTCGATTTTCGTCACCTTTTCTGCCACACACACACACACACACACACACACACACACATACATATATATATATATATATATATATATATATATATATATATATATATATATATATATATATATATGTATATATACTAGTATATGTGTGTATATATATATACATATATATATATATATATATATATATATATATATATATATATATATATATATATATATATATATATATATATATATATAATATATATATATATAATATATATATATATATATATATATATATATATATATATATATATATATATATATATATATATATATATATATATATATATATATATATACACTACTTTTTCTTGACCGTATGAAGTATGATAGTCAGTGAAAAGAGCTTGGAGCGTATTTAGCATGTAGGGGTGGAAGGGTGATGTGTACCCTGGTTGTGTTGCTATACCTTCATCACGGAGGCGTATGACAAGGTCTGGCTTCAGTGAATGCCCCTTTTGTCATGCTCAGGTGACCGGCCAAGCAAGGGCTAAAGGTGAGGGTAGGCTGACTATGATCCTAGTCCCCGTTCTCTCCACCCTATGATGAGGATAATGACGATGACGATCAAGGTATACTTGTAAGGATTCAGAGGGGGCTCGAAATTTATCCAAATCTGTGTTCGCGCCAAAAATGGTATGGTTAAATATAAGGAAATCTACTTTTTAACCCCTACTGTTAACCGCTGTATTCGATTTTGAACATGCGTTTAAAAAAAGTTTACAGTAAAAAAAGTCTTTGTATTGAATACTCCCCACTGCTGAAGCCAGTATGTAGCCCTGATAGTGTTAAGAGAATGCGAGGTGGCGCTCTTGCATCGGCAGTAGTAGCAGCAGTCGTGCGGTAGTTGTACTGTAGTAGGTGAGTAGTAGGCACCCAGATGCCTACGTCACTGATCTCTCGTAAGGAACTTTCACCCCAAGCCTGCCCTATAGTAAAAAGCACGACCCCCGTGCCTCCCCCCGCGCCTCCCTCGCTCCGAGCCGCCGACCCCTGCCCCCACTGCCTACTCGCTCCTTTCCCCTTCCACATGACCGGCCCCCTCTCTCCCCGTACCGACGGCGGCCGCGGCGCACAGTTCGCCCGCATCACCGCCGGTCCCTGCTGCCGGGTACTCGCCCTAGCTACGATCAATACGCAAGAGAGACGCACGCCGCCTCTGTTTACTACGCCGCCACGATCAGCTGCTCGCTCGTAAGCGCGTAGTAAGCGGGGGGAGCGGCAGCGGCGAATGGAACAGCCTATTTCGCCTCAGCCAATCAGCGCACGAGATAAATTTATGCTTATTAACGGCGTAGCTCCTCCCCCAGTCGAAAGGCCACGACCCAAGTCGACTTAGTTACATGATCCATCTTGTATCTGTCTGCCATTTCGCCCTCTCTCATAATACAGACGTTTTGCGCGTTGTCATCTAGAGCGACTCCCATAGAAAGACGCCTAGATTTTGCACTATGTATCCCGCAGGATTTTGAGCGCCGAGCAGAGGAAAGTTGGAGCTAGGCAGAGGGTGAGTTTGGGAGTGTGTGTCGGGTGGCTCCGGGGTCGGGGAGAGGTGGGGCGGGCGGTGAGTGGCAGAGAAGGAGAGTTGAAGGGTTGTATGCATAGATTTGTGGTTGACAGTAGTCAGTGAGTGTGTGCTCCGGTCGGCCGGGGAGCCGTGGTGGCGCTAGTGCATGCGGCGGGTGGCCGGCTGGAGCGAACAGCTGATCACTACTTCAGTCGAGCAAAGTCAGTCAGTCAGTCGCTATCTACCTACCTAGCTACATGTACCGGCTACATAGCCACAGACATCACCACCGCCAGATACAGAGACACGACACATACATACACACACTCACTCACACAACACACTACCATCGGTCCACTTACTTGGAACACCAACTACACACACATACGGACTTAGTCTCTCCAGTTTTAACGGAGACCACAGCCACACTCGGACTACTACTACTACCACGCTGGCTTTAACAACACACACTTAAAACTCTTAAAGACGCTTCTGTCAGTTTCCGAGAGTAAGGTGAGCGCTACTCTTAAACCGTGGTGGTACTGGTAGAGTGACAGCAAGCATACGTGTGTTGCTTGTGCCACCTTTAAGTTTAAGCCGTGTATTTTAAGGGTGTCGCAAGGTCCGGAGTGTGTGTGTCTGTCTGTGGTGGTCATCGGCTTACTGGGCCTTTATTTGCACAGTGGTCAGTCTAGACGTCCAGTTGATACTCCGCCCCGGCCACGATGACCCAATGTTATACAACCCTGCGTAAGACCGGGTTCCTATGCTGCAATGATCAGTAAGGGTGCTTTACTGCTATGGGCCCCCACTTAAACCCCAATAAACCCGCGGGACGCCCCATTTGTTTATCTAATAAAGAGCGAAATGATCATCTAGTAATGAAGTCTGTGATAAAAGCTAATTGATGTTTAATGAGTGATTATGGGGTGGTGTTGTGGTAGTGGTTGGTGGTGTGGTGGGGTTGTGAGTAGCGGGAGGATGGCCGGCCGGGCGAGCAGGGGTAGCGCCACTGTCTTGTCCCACGCCGTGGCTGTCCCGCTAGCTGGCTCGGCCGCTCTCTCGCTCGCTCGCTGACTGGCCGTGCCGGCATGCCTATACTAGCGCTACCACGATCCCGCCGACCGAACCACCACCATCAACATCACCAATAACACAAGTCTGTTTTCAGGGACAGACAGATTCCATACACTGACGCGAACGATCGCAAATACTTTAAAATACTTTACAATCCATATTATGAATGAAAGTGTTCTGTGCATGCATTTTGTGTCCAAAATAAAAGTTTAGAAACATCCTATCTACTGCAATTCTCCGTATTATCCACCAGTGTTTTCCTAGTCTAACTCTAAAAAATCGTCTAGTTTTATCGTTTCAACTTGTGGTATTGTATAAACTGGTTGAGGTAGGCGCTGCTCTCCGAAAACAGGGGTCAGGGATTTTTAACAGGCTCGCCAGGGGTCAAGTTGGGCTATTGAATATCTTTGGTTGTAATTCATTATATGTATATCCAGCAGTCACTCGCCTCGCTTTTCACACCTCTTCGACATTTGAGGTGTTCCTCATTAGAGGGAATGCAAACAGCCCTGATTGGCCCGTTGCCGTAGACCACATGACCCGCTAGCTGGGAGTAAACACGAGGCGCAGGAATATCTGAGAGCCGCTATTGACAATCCTGTCGGCTATAATAAATGATAGCGTGAGCCAATAGGAAGATTTGGAGCTGGCGAGTGGCTATGCCCTCCCCGCCTGTATGCCGTGACCACTCGCTTGTAATTGTCCCACAGTAATGTGCTTCTTGAACCTAAATGACACGCTGCGCCATATATGGTAGTGGTTGCCATGGCGATACGACAGTTTCAACTGCGGTGTCAGAGTTCAAAACATATAGAGTGCTTAGCAGCCACGCACTCTCCCAATAGCGTTTAAGGAATTACTCCGCACTGGCGAGGCAAGTGTTTCAATATACTAGGCGGCTAGTGGATATACGTCGTATTTTGGCCGTACATGAGCGGAGAGCAGCGCTCTAATTCTCCGAGTCTGCAGTAAGTAGAGTCGTTTTGTACTTTGAAAGGATTTGAGCTGAGGCGAAGCTGCATGAGTAGTTTTGAACAGAGTCAGACACGCTTTTAACTATGTTCCTTGTGGTTCCTTGAACTTTGCAGTCGGTCGTCGTAACGCGTTGTGCCTCCTCCGCTATCGCCGCCGCCTCAATATGGCGATGACAACAGTGAGCCAGGCAGCGACGCCGGTGAATCCAACTTGGGGAACTCCGACTTCTCGGGAGCCAACGGAGGACTTGAACGGTTCGGCAACACAACCACATACAGTAGCACAGACAGCTCCCACCCAACCGCCGGCACCAACTCAACAACCCACAGCTACAACCCCGACTAGCCCCACTCAAACCACGGCTACAACCCCCACCGATAACAAGGCAGCACAAATCGAGTGTGTGGTGTGCGGCGACAAGAGTTCGGGCAAACACTATGGACAGTTTACGTGTGAGGGCTGCAAAAGCTTCTTCAAGCGCTCGGTTCGACGGAACCTAACCTATACATGTCGGGGCAATAGAAACTGCCCCATAGACCAGCATCACCGTAACCAATGCCAGTACTGCAGGCTGAAGAAATGTCTCAAGAGCGGCATGAGGCGAGAAGGTGGGTTGGGGTCTTTGGACCCCGTTTACTACAACTATTACTCAGGTCAGTACAAGTGGCCTTATAAGTTAAAACATTTTCCGTATAAAAATCAACCTAACGTCAAAAAATCTAATTCTGTATTTTCTCACTTCCACTTGCTGAAATCGTCATCGCAGACCTATGTTGCAATGTCTCAACAACGTATACATGCATGTATTGTCACTAGTGGCTCCGGGCGCATCTTTCGTGTTGTAACGGCCTCGAACGTTTTTAAGTGTGTAAGTGAACCAGATTTGAGTATATGGGTCGCTGAGCACTGGTGTAATGATTAGAGCGAGTGCGGCCCGTTTTTTCAGTCTGATATTATTCGCTGTTATCATGAATTCTCATTCCTCCTCGCATGATGTGATTGTGTTAGTTGTACGACCGTCCTGACCTCCGTTTACTATTCCTTTTACATTACAGCAGTCCAACGTGGTCGAGTCCCGCCTGTACAACACCCGGGCCTAGGGCAGATGGCTCTGGCCAATGGAGATCCTCTTAATGGTCATACTTACCTCTCTAGTTTCATTTCTATGTTACTACGAGCCGAGCCGTACCCGACATCGAGGTACGGACAGTGCATGCAGCCGAACAATATCATGGGTATTGAGAACATTTGTGAACTGGCGGCCCGGCTGCTTTTTAGCGCGGTGGAGTGGGCAAGAAATATTCCCTTCTTCCCTGACCTACAAGTGACTGACCAAGTAGCCCTGTTGCGGCTGAGTTGGAGCGAGCTGTTTGTTCTAAACGCAGCCCAATGCTCAATGCCCCTTCATGTTGCCCCTCTGCTGGCTGCGGCCGGTCTCCATGCTAGCCCCATGGCCGCGGACAGAGTGGTTGCTTTTATGGATCATATACGCATATTCCAAGAACAAGTGGAAAAATTAAAAGCCTTACACGTGGATTCCGCGGAGTACAGTTGTTTAAAGGCTATAGTTCTCTTTAGTTCAGGTACGTATCATTTTTGCATTCTCTATCTCTCAGTCTCTGTCACTCCTACTACTTAAAGCCTTAAAGACAGCATTTGTGGGTTTAAGTGTCCCCACCCATCTCACGTATAGCACCTTGGTGACACCAGGAAGAAAGGGGGTAGCTGATTGTAGGCTTTGCACAGATTGTTGTGTGCTGTGTTTATGGCTGTGTTGTAGTGTGTAGATCAGGCTGACAATCTGGCCAGGCCAACCTGTGACAACCTGGCACCCTGTTCATGACAACAGCACTGTCACCATCCTTCCTGTCCATCCCTCCTCCTCCTCCTACTATCTCTACTACTACATGTAATACCACTGCAATAACTGCACACCTACCCTGTTTAGCACTCAGTACAACCCTGTACAGTTTCTGTATACACATATAATACACAATCCTCACCCACTATCTCTAGATACCCTAAGTTATCACAGCACAACCTCCAAGCATACCACTAATACTACAACTAGTACTCACACTGTTAAGACACATTACAACCCTGTACAGTTTCTGTATACACATACAATACACAATCTTCACTCACTCTATCTCTAGATGCCATAAGTTATCATAACACCACCTCTACCCATACCACTAACACTACAAGTAATGCTCACTCTTAGTACTGAATACAACCCTGTACAGTTTCTGTACATACATGCAATACACAATTCACACTCACTCTATCTCTAGATACCTTGGATAATAACAACACAATCTCAACTAATACCACCAGCACTTTCACAACACGTTCCCACAAACATACCCATACCAACACCCACACTGTCACAGGGCACTGGAGGGGTACCCATCCTATCATTCTCAAATTAAATGTTGACTAAAGAGTCAAGTTGTTGTTGGGAGAGACTAGCTGGGTTGTAATTGTCCCAGGGAGAAGAAAGGGGGAAAGAGGGAGGGGTGCAAGTGACAATAGCAAGGTAATGATGTGGAACATTTATATGGGAGCCCAATCCAACGCAACTTCAATAAAATGCGAAAGGATCAGTTTAAATGAGTTTTAAACAAGCCACAGCACTTGGGTGTAATGGTCGCCCTGGGCTATTCGCACGGGAAATACCAGTGGAGTATAGTAGCCGGCTTACTGGTGGTGGGATTGTGTGCTGTATGTTGTAAGGTTCTCTGTGGCTGTAGGTATATAACACCACTAGTACCACACAGTCATTGACAGGCAAGCCAGCATCTTGCATTATAGGACAAGCAAGATTACTCTTCTGCTGCTACTGCTGCTATTATACCACGTGTGGTCGCCTCATAGTGAATGAATTCAGAAAGAGAAAAGCCTGCAAGCTTGCTGCCTGTCAATAATAATGCACAGCACGCTCCTCGAGATGAATGCGTTTATATAGCTATATAAATGTGTCACTGACACAAACAATAATAATTTGTATTGCTAGAAAATTCCTGCACAATTCCTGCAGTGGCGAATGTTTGTGTGTTACAGCATGGCCCATGTACGTGCACACGTTCTGCAAAACACATGCACCTGCAGAACCACGTGCACAGGGGGACCGTGCACGCTGCACACTCACTGTGTAAACCATCAGGACAGTCGTTTCACGGGCACAGTCGGAAGTGTGCTAGTTAAAAACGATTGAGCACAAGGGGGGAATTACCGTCACGATATAGACACACACACACCCAGCCCTGCCTGGGACCACTGTTCCCCGGAACCAGTTAGCCACAGAATAAGAACATGTCATGCAAAGCATCACTATGTACTACTACTGCTACTGCTATTAATGCTTTACCAGTAGAACATGATCAGTGGAGTTAAAGGACATCCTTAACATCAATGGATGGTGATAGTTATTGCAAAATTGCCATCCACTGTTTTGGCAGTGCATATCTTGTCATGGTAGCGTTGGCAATGACAGTATGGGCATTCGAATATATCTGTGCAACACACACACACACGCACACACACACACACACACACACACACACACACACACAGGGACATCCCGCCATCATTCTTGTATCTGTATACAGGAATCGTGCAGTCTGATTTCTGATCTCTCTGCCTTAAATCCAGCTCAGATCCATCTGGAAGTGTAATCCTCATTTAAAGCCTTTTGCCCAGCAGAGATACTGGCATTAAGAGGCTCAAAGAACACGACTTTAAGGCGTGTATGATGAAGCATCCCCCTAAAGACTGATGCTAGTCCTCTGATAACTTAATAATTCCCCAATTACACGTCGCCCAATATACTCACTTATTCTTCATATCAATTCATTTTTTCAGTCTGAATTAAGCTGACGGCGAATTTTGTTTTTATCTTCGCTAAGCATGCTGTCAAAAACACATGACATCTCTGATAATTTTTGGATCAGAAAATTGGGTATTGTCTCAATTTTTTCTAAAAATTAAGCCATTCGAGATATTCTGTAAGTTTCAGCTGTTTCTGTCGTGAAAGAATTACAATTGTCAGGAATTTCAGAAGGAAATGCCCATCCTGAGAATTTCACTTCTTACCGGAAAAAAGCAGTGGTCCTACATTATTGTTTACAGTAATGACTCATGCCTACTGACTCAGTAAATTAATTACAACGGACCCATTTCAAACATGAATAGTACCTCATTTCAAACCAAAGCGAAAAGAATAATCATGATTAAGACTAGTCCCGTGGCAGACAATGTTACCCGGGTAGAAATCGTAGGGGCAATATCTATTCATAAGGCCCGGTTAGAACGGGTATGACATGATGGCAGCTTGCTCCACGCTAATGTATACATAGCGGTATATGTCACTTTCCAATAAAACACCAAAATATCGAAAAATCGGGTTGGGATTTGGAAATTAAAGGTATGGCTATTGTGTATGGTGTATGGGTGAGGTGTGTGTGTAATTTGGGGTGTGTGTGGGTTCGCAGTCGTCGCTGGGAGGGCGTAGTAGCGCGCGTAGTAAGGCGGGGTGAGAGAGCAATGTGCTCTGACCTGTACCGCGCTCCCCACTCACATGGCGGAGCCTAATCAATGGCCGGCCAATTTACAACCACACGGCTACAAAAACACCACCGCTCTCCCTACTATTGCTACCCCTACACCCAACTCTAACCACCAATCCCTCTACTATCACAATCCTGACTTTATTGGGAAGAAATTTTGTTGAATTTGGGATCTTAGTTTTGGCGGGAATGGGAGAGATGGAGGAGGAAAGACAGGCAGGATGGTTGGTGCAGCGATCGTCTGCTTTGAGCGCGCTGCCTGCCATAGCAGAGGATCGCTCCCAGTCGCACACCGGCACGCCATTGTAATTTTTTTAACACAACTTCTTTTGTGTTTTACCAAGGACTTTCGTTGATATTCCGAATTGACATCGCTGGTTTTATTCAGATTGGACATTGTAATTTTAAGATTATTTTTCATTTATTACGAATTCCACTTACTTAGTTTCTCTCGAGCCGTTTTCCTGACAGCTTCTGAAAAATCCAACCACACTTTCTGCAATTGTTTCTAACCACTTAATTCATTTAATCCACCACTGTGCCTCTTCGCCTCACTCATAAAACCCCATTCTGCATGAGATGAATTTTATTTGCGTTTTTCAGTATGTTTAGAATTTTATTTCTGCTTCTGACATATTCACGGGCCGTAGAAAAGGATTTTAACTTGTCTAACATTGTCGGTTTAATTTCATTGGAGTAGCTGTATCAATATGGCCGGTTTTGATACTCACACTCTTTTCTACATGTGTGGTAAAATTAAACCACAACCACAAAATTCTGGGTTTATTGGATTTTCCCTAGTTTTTTCTGGTTTGGTCTTCAAGTGCACTAAACGGATAGAGTAATAGGCAGAGTAGTTTGTGGGAATATGTGGAAATATGTACACTAAAAATGCCAGCTATTGTTGCCTTTTATTAAATAAAACTGTGCTTTCTTTTAACAATAGGTAGTATATAAAATAACCGTGAATACATGCGGCAGCGTGGAAAATGGTACACAGTGGGGTTTTAGAAACGGGTTTAATTGTTAAACAACACAGTTCATACGGCAATTTTAATTGTCTTCTCAACTGTTGTGCGCGCGTTGAAAACCACCGTGGCGTAGGTTAAACTTCGCCCACTCCAGCTTAGCCGTATTTTCTTTTAAAAAGAAATGTCCCAAATTTGCTCATGGCCGGCACTTCTATTCAGCGTCAAATCGCGCAGAGACACGAACTATTTTTTCTATGGGGCTAAAATAAGAACTGCAGTTTTGAAAACAACCCAAGTCACCTTTTGAACCCTGAAAAGAAAAGCTTATTCTTGAGGCATTGATGCGGAGATGAACTCTGTGTATAGTTGGCTGAATGCACTGTTAAAGACAGGACTGGTATTTTTTAAAGCTAGGGTAGGTAGGAGCTACTATTAAATACACAGGCCGGTACTGGGAGAGCAGTAGCAACCAGCAGCGTCTACTTGCAACGCTTCACTGACTCGGGGATTTTTTTGAAATAGAAACATAATTCTAAATGGGTCAAAGCAGCAGTAGTGTTAAAACGCTTAATGGAACGGGTCATATTTTTGCGGCCTGTTATTTTGCCACTCTGTTGGGTGAACAGTTGGGAGTCTGGCGTTTGTGTATTCCACTCTAGCGTTGTGTGGCGGAGGAGGCCCTATTCCCCCACTTTGCTTTGTCTAATCCACAATATTATTCAACATAAATATTGGCAGATTAACTTCCACATCTTGCCCGGGCCATGAATAGCATTTGCATGAGCAGGCGGCAGCGATCATGTTATCAAACAAAAATAAAGAGGATTTCTGCGCGATCAACCTTGACTCGCCGACTTTATGAGCAATTAAGATATTAAAGATTTAGAAATAGTTTGTTCTCATTGTAACATAGAATTTCCTCTACCATGGTAAATATAATCCATTTAGAAATACTTGATGTTATCGCCAATTGCATAGAGTAAGAGTTAGGATTTTTTGCATTAGATTTGTAAATAATATATAGTTACGTGCATTTTTAAATTTGGTCTCTATAGTAGGAGTAGGAGTAGGAGTTAATTTGTTTTGCTGTAGATTTGTGTAAAATATATAGTAGTTTAAAATATGCCTATATAGTAAGAGTAGCAGTTCTGATCTTTTGCAGTAGATTTGTACATTATATATTGTAGCGTGTATGTTTGAATTTGCTCTCTATAGTATGACTAGGAGTTAAGATCTTTAGCAGTGGATTTTTTATGATACATATTAGTATGTATGTTTGAATTTGGCCTCTATAGTAGGAGTATGACTTAAGATTTTTTGCAGTGGATTCCTTATAAGATATAGTAGTGTGTATACTTGGATCTGGTCGCAATAGTAGCAGTAAGAGTTAGGATTTTTTGCCGAGGATTGTTTATGATATATATGTTTGTTTGAATTCGGCCTCTATAGTTTATTTTCCCCTCTTATTCCAGATGCCTGCGGACTCTCAGACGCGAATCACGTGGAAAGCCTACAGGAGAAGTCACAATGCGCGTTGGAGGAGTACGTTCGTAGTCAGTACCCAAACCAACCAACGAGATTTGGAAAATTGCTTCTACGTTTGCCGTCTCTTCGCACAGTCAGCGCGCAAGTTATTGAACAACTCTTCTTTGTCAGATTGGTAGGTAAAACACCAATCGAAACCCTCATACGAGATATGCTTCTCAGTGGGGGATCATTCAACTGGCCCTACATGTCCATACAATATACCAACTAGTCTTTCTAAAAGAAACACATATTTTGGGACAATAACAATAGAAAAAATAACACTTTTTCTATTGCGTATCTATGACAGAACTTTTATTAAGTATAAGGTTCAAAACCTTTGCTGAAAGCGTTTTTGTAAAAAAAATATTCAAGAAGATGTTTTCTGTTTTTATTTTGACTATGATTTTAAGGTCTATATCCAGAGGATCTTTTACGAGTTGAAAACTTCAAAAGTCACTGAGTAGCATGAAATGTAGTTATCAAACAAAGAAGATGAAAGGCCATACATATGTCACTGTTGCTGTTTGTATATCCGTGGGTTCTAAACCAAGTCGCATATTGATTTAATACTAATATTATTTTGATATAACTTTGCATTATAGTGATATTTTATTATATGTACAACAGAGATGTATAGGATATATAGAAATAATGTGGAGAAATGGTTTAAAGCTATGTGGAGGGTCAAGATTGTATAGGTCTGAAACTCTCCAAAAAAGGAGTCAATTTTATGTTTTAAAAACAGTGTCTGTGGTCGCCCCCGCTTTCCCGTGTGCTCATTTTAATTTTGGTGTTATTCGCGTTTCCGTTGTTCAACAGTAGGTTACTTAAGCTCTTTATGTCCTACAGGCTTTAGATGTGTCAAAGACACGATTTGCTTTGTTAAAAAATGATCTCTATGTGTAATATTCTACAACAATCCAAGGTGGGCCAGTTTCAATACATATACCCCTTTGCTATGCAGGAGGATTCTAGTATACCACCCCACGATTTAGTAGAACGCATTTGCATGCATGGGGTATAGAAACAGTGGAAGAATCACAGTGCAGTATTAAGACTGATCATTAGGATCATAGTGATGTGGATGCCAGTTCTCTGGTACCATACTATTCTTCTACTTCAGTGGATAGACCAGCACCCACTCTCTATGTATACTATAATACACATACGGTAGGTGCAATGGCTGTAGGGGTTATGTTACCGCCTAGGCTGTACTGGTTATCCGCGAAGAGAAGAATAGATGATCCCAGTGAAGGACAGTTAGCACGCTGGCTATACAATAGAGCGTGTTGTCACTAAATACCGGGTTCAATTCGACGTCCTAGAGCAAGCCACGTTCTCTTGTATAATAGCAGCAAAGCCCATTCACAGACTGGGGATTGATATAATTCCCATTGAGAGCTAAGCGAGCACTCGCTCAACACATTTTCACTACAAACAAAACAACGTGAACCATCAAAAATCTCTCATGGTATTCTATTCAGGTTCAAAATTTATGACAAAATTATATTTCTAAACTGGGAAAATGCATCATTTAATGTCAGTGTTGTGTAGCTACGAGTGTCTATACACTGTACTGTGATTCTACTACCATACCCTGTCAACAATGTGGGACATATTAATACTGTTAGGTTCTGTATGGCTAATGTTTTAAGTAAGCACTGGTTTTGATGGTGCTGTGCTTGGTATAGGGTAGCGAGCCCTGCCCTGGCCAGACTGTGTGTGATATTATGAGGACTATTGACTATGGAGTGTACTGTAGTAGTGGTAGTAGTAGCAGTAGGGGAAGCAGACAGACTGGAGGTCGAAAAGAGCATCACCGAACACAGCCTCACATTCTAATGTGACTGTGCAGTCTGTGTGTGTGTGCTGTCCTGGTGCCCTACTAGTACTACTAGGATCATGGCCGCAGTGCCATGGAGTCAAGTGGCTCAGGACAGTGCCATGCTAGCTCACCCTCCATCTCCCTCTCACCCGCTCGCTGTCCCACTGGCCCTGAGTGGCCTGGGAAACTCACACCCTCTCTCGCCTGTCCCCTAGCCAAATTTGTGGTTGACCATTGTCCTGCCTGTAACACCATACCCAAGCCTTCATGGCTGTGGAAATTTGAAAAATTGGGGGCAAATGGCGACGAGAATGGGCGGTGAGAAATTGTGGTGTATGAGAAGGATGAGGGAGGGGAAATAGGGGGATGAAGTACCCCTCTTCTCTGCCCCTCTATCTTACTATCCATGTGGTTGTATTGCCGAGAGGGGTTCTGCTCACTATACTTGTAGTTACTTGAGTACACTCTATGGTAGGTGTATGTGTCCATCACAGAACAGTCTGGCAGTCTTGGCTCATATCCTTTACTAAAATACACACATACAGGCCAAGTCATTAACCCAGTATTATTACTGCACTACTACTACTACTACTACTACTACTTCTTCTTCTTCTACTACTACTACTTCCTATACTACTACTACTACTACTACTACTACTACTACTACTACTACTACTACTACTACTACTACTACTACTACTACTACTACTCGTATTCCTTCATATCATGCATAGACCAAGTGACAATACTATTCCAAGCCATGGGTGGCAAGGCCTTCCCATGGGTGGAGAAGTTTTAACTCCAATTTTTATTGTTGAATGTCTACACAGCAATTTGCTCTGGGTTGTTTAGCAGACACTTATAAGGGAGACCATTGGTCCACCCAAGGGGTGCTGAAGCCTCCACTGTATGTATGGCATCATAAGCAGACCAGGGTTGCAGTACCAAATATAAACTTCACTCGCAGGGTGTCCGGCAAGCTACGGTGCCTTCCACTGGACAGTGGTCAGTCTGTTGACAGTTGATTGACCACTCCAATCCCAGCTTGGAATGTTGGGAGTATGAGGAGGTGGAGGGGGTCTATGGGGTGGGTTTGGGCCTTACAGCATCTGGGTATTTTCTCTGCGATTTGGGATTTGTTTGGCCGACAGGGTAGGGAGATAAAGGGAGTGATTTATGGCCAACAGAAATATTACTAGAGTAGCTAGCCTGTTACAAAAAACCCACAGAGGGACTCCAAAATAGCCACACATTATATGGTGTGCAAACGGTTTCTAATTTAGTCCAAATTGGTGAACCTGATTTGTTCAAAGCACGGCTAGCCTCTGGACTAATGTTTCTGTTCCCCATATTATCATCACAGCGATTGACAATCATTAACCCATGGCACTGAGTTCTCATTGTTCCCATGTGGTTGTATTTACTAGCACATAAACTGAATCGTACTGTAAGAAATCAAGGCAGAGAGGATGGATGATGCTGGGGTGGGGTTTGGTAGTGTACGTTAGTAGGGGTTGTGTGTAGTAGTGAGCGAGGCACTCACAGAGTGGGTCGGTGTTGGCTTGTGCTGTTTCTATGCTGTGCCATAGTGCACACAGCCTGGACTGTCCACTCTGATGTCCGGCTGACTGGACACGAGGCCTGGCCCGCCCAGTCACCCCTACCACTACTACAACAACTCCTGCTAACTGCCCAGACATGTTCCTTCCCTCCACCACCATTCCCACTGTACTTAGACAGTGGCCAGTGGTCAGTCAGTTTCTCGGTCAGCCAGCATGCCTGGCTTAAGGCCTAACATTGTGCAATGTGGCCGAGCCAACTAAACTTTAATGTGGAGTTAAAATGCTCAAACAAAACTTTGCAAAGGAATAAGAATTTTGTATGCTTGGTTGAGCGTTCTGTATTGGCAAATGTTTTCCTACAATGACTATTGTATATTGTAAGGCACTGGAATGACAACGTGGTTGCTCGCATTGGAGCGGACTGACTGTGTGCATGGTAGCTTGCACGACACCCTGGGTATGTGTGTGATTAGTATGGTAGATGGTAAATATATAGTGTATATGGTACTGCAACGAACCTGGTCAGCAAGAGTGATCATTCGGGACTACTATTATGTATCTCTCAGCTGCTGACAAAGTCTGGCTGGAGATAGTGTACATTCTCTCTTTACTTGGACCTTGTTGGACCAACTAAATAGAGTTTACATTAAACAGACCAAGAACAATATTTGAAGTATGCAATATGCAGACAAATCCACAAAGTGGCCTGATTTTAGGAAATAAGTGACCTGCACAATTTTTTGGTACTAAGTCTGATTTTCTTGGTGCTTTCGAGAACTATGTTACAAATGTGTCAGATTCTCGAATTGAAATGCAAAGTGAAGCCCTCTTAACCTGGTTTGAGAAACCTGTGTGTGTGTGCTAATTTTTGCTTGGTCCAAGACCAACACAGATTTTATGTAGAATGTTCATTTGAAGAATGGACTTCTTTACAAGAGTACATAGTATGAATCTTGTAACCTATTCCATTATTTGTGAAGGCATCTGATGAGACTTAGTCTCAGAGAGAAAATGAGGAATGAGAGAAAAAAGGGAGAAAGACAAAGGGAGAGGGAGAAAGAGAGAAGAGGCAGTATTTCGGGCAAACAACATGCCCTTAAATTCTTAGCTAGTCACCCATTTGTAACTGATGCATATGTATATATTTTCAAATGACGTACTCTTGTTCATAAGTTTGTAACGTATGAGTAGTCAACGATTCAATTCCCAGACCTTGTAGATATGGTATTGTGTTCATATTTGAATTATTTGTTAATTAATGTTAATAAATCCAGTTGTATTTGCCCTTTCAATTGCTCTTTGAGTTCAACAGTTTATTAACCTGATAATAATGATAACCCCACGTGTCCAAACAGAGTTGAAAGTTCAACCATACAGTATTGGGGCTTTGAAGAGACCACTACTACTATAACTATGTGTACTAGCTCTAACTGGACGGCCACAGGTCAAAGGAGGGGTAGGTTGAGGAGGGGCCTCCTTACAGTTAGAGGTGAGGGCCAGATAGTTAAAGCTGGCCTTGCACACTCTCAATTTGAGGCATTCACTTCGGGGCTGCTGACAAGAAAATTGTGAATTTTTGTGGTATTTAGTGTTGTATAGTTGAGGCCTAGCTGGCTGCGTCAATAGTCTCCATATTCCCCCCTTAAAGAAGGGGTGGACAGGGGGAGCTATTGGGGGGCTAGCCTAGATTTTCTATGTGTAAGTCATTCTCCACAACCACTATCCACTTTGGTGATGAAATCAGAGCATTGTCAGCAAAAGCTGGGCACCCCCTGCTCATCTGGAAAACATACTTCAAGTATCCTTTGTCTGGTCTCAAAATGATGACGATGATGATGATGGCAAATACATATATATACATATAAATATATAAATACAATAAATAGCTAGGTATACGAGGTGACCTGTACAACTGCTAAAATAGGCAGTCACCTTTTTAAAGAATAATATAGCTAGGTACTATGAAGAAGAGATGTGATGAGACGATTATTCAAAAAGCACACGTTTTGTGAATGTATATACTACTAGCACAATGAGCGACCTCTTATTCAATAGGCGGGACGCATCACATGACCCAAATTGATCACACAACTATCTGTCCCATCTTGGTGTCAGCTATCCTGTCTACTGCAGATTTATCTCAATGATGGGGACAAAGACTGACATACTAATATTTGGACACCACACATACTTACTACTGTGTTGCCAGCCAGTCTTTACTAGAGTTTCCTTACTGAAATATTGACCCCCTCGCTGTTTGTAGTCTAGCTTTCCTAAAATTGAGGGCCAATATTTTTATGGCAGACTTATACTATCACTCCTTGTAGAACCAGCTGTTATTAACTTTCTCGTTAATTCACACAATAGATGATGCCATAGCCTATTTATACTACTATATATATACTATATATAATATGTGACATGTACTTTATATTTATATCAGATACTGTAAGTATCAATGTTGTATAGTAAGTATATCACTTAGGCGAATACTTCGAGATCGGTATAGAAAGAGAGCACTGCTTTATGTTAGGCTTGGTTAATTTCCTTATGGGAGGATGTGTATGTATGTATGTAATGTATTCCAAGTCCACAAAAATACCAATGTCCACTGAATTAAACATGTACAAAAAAACTACTAGATGTGCGTGGTAGTAAATGTGGTTTGTGTCCACTGTCCCCATAAGGGACAGTTGTCCTGGACCCACTTCCTGCCATGTGACATCATCCTAGACCTTCTCTACATGCAAACTCTCAATCATCTACTCCTTCATCCACGAGGTAGAATAAGTAGCAGGCATTTGAATGAACTGAAACCACATCTACTTGCTACAACTTGAGGCAGCACTCGTATTTATAGTAATATATCAAAAACAGCAGCACTGACCTCACTTATAAGGTTATCCTGGCCCCTCCTCGGTGAGTGGGATCTAGTTATTAAATTCCAGACATCGTGGGATTGCTTATTTATGATATAGTGCACTGCTCGACTGTGTTGTCTGGGAGTTCACATGTATGTAGGGTAGAGGAAATGTAGGTCTCCAAACAAATCAGTCCTGCTCGGTTATCATATATTCAAAATGAAGGCACGCTGCTCTACATTTCAAATAGAATGTGTGTCTTTCTTTCAATAGGTATTCTAGATTTCATGACATGAACAACGTTGCTACCTTAACATAGTATGTCATCATTTGTCTAATCAGCATTTATTTCAGTTTACACACTCTTAAGAGTATCAACAGCTAACCTATCGCTATTGGATTAAATAGACATCGTGCATTATTCCACCAAGAAGGTATGTGTTAATTTTGTTTTTGCCATCTTATTTAGTGATGTTGGGATATCCTCTATAAAATTATATATATATATATATATATATATATATATATATATATATATATATATATATATATATATATATATATATTTATATATATATATATATATATATATATATATATATATATATATATATATATATATATATATATATATATATATATATATATGTATACATATATATGTATATATAAGGCAACCTGTTCCTGTGGGTTCTACTATGGGGTGTCACTCGAGTTATCCAGATGAACATGCTAGAAATTAAGCAGGCTGGCTTTGACAGGGGTGTAATCTTTTGATTTTCCCTGCCCTGCATGCTAGTATTATGCTGGGCACTTGGTTCAGTTAGATGTTCGCAAGCAGTTTCGAGATGTTGTGTCAAAGCAGTACTTGTGAGGGTCGTGGTGGGGGTGGCTGATGCCTGAAGAGGACCTAGGCCTACTAGACGCTTCGTTATCAGGCCTCAAACAAGTCAGCCAACACCATTCGGCGATTAGTCCCTAGTTTGCAGATAGGCAGGGTCGGGCACAGGTTAGTGAAATCGATGTTCACGTCCGAGGGACTATGTTCTTTGCGGCTTGGCAGATTGGTCACGCTGTCACCAATTCTCGCCACTGAGCCAAGCTGGCGAACTGAGGACGGAGGGTGTGTTAAAAAACCAGGCCCTCTGGCACATGGCGGGCAAGGGTCACACACCTTTAATATGACTCATGAACCTTCTCACTAGTCAGCCGTCCACGTTGGCAATGGCGAGCTAGCTCCTAATACCTTTGGCTTTAGAGCTAGCTTTTAATGACTACAGGGAAGAGAGCATGGACCAGGGAAGAAAACAATCCCTGACTATATATACGAGTAGCAATCCCATTATATCATTATGACAAATATTGATATTAGAAAAGTGAACCTGGTATGCAAATTGATTGCTGAAATGCTTTTTCTAATAAAATTTATGAATGCATCATTGAACCCTTCTGCCTGTACAAATACGGTATACTTATAACTCTCACATCAACTTAAACTTTCAATCTTGCATGCATTGGCGCCACCTAATGTCCCCCAGCTCAATCAGGACATTTTGTGAATGCCTGGTGTTTCTAAGTGCTGGCCCAAGCTGATGGGAGTTAGAAAACATGCCATGACATGACTTCCCCGCCCCTTCCACTGAACAAGTGAAGGAAACCACCGATATTGTCCTCCCTACTACTACGTGCTTGGTTTGGCATGTCCTGTAAACTAGATTTCTTGAAAATCCCATAGGTAGTTGCGGAAATAAGGCTGACTAGAATAAACAGGACTCCAAGGGCTACATTCCCATCAAACTCCGACTTTTGATTGTCCTTTAAACCTACGAGGCCTCGTAAAATTAAGGGCTTGTGCGAAGTTAGGCAATGGTAATAGTGAGCAGATCAGTCCCACTTTTACCAAAGACCAGGATTAGGACAAACCGATGATATATAAAAGAGTGCAAAAATATACAATTTTTAACTTGGTGTTGCTTTTAGAACAGAGAATGTCCAACGTTAGACATTCAATTGATCAGGATAGTTTACTCAAATGGAGCTGCAGAAGTAGGCCAAATAATATATGTATTATGGATAACAATTGTTTGGTTTACTTAGACCAGAGTCATTCCAGGCCACTGCTACAGACTATTAACCATACAATAGCTGAAATTGATTTTAAACCTCAATTAAATAGTACTATAAGAACGTGAATAAAACACATACAGGTGCATAAGTTATGGCCTTAATTCAAAATCAATATGTTTCAACTGACTCAGTTTTCTTAATAACCACTTTTATGTGGCTAAAGAAATGTTTTTAATCCTGACACACTAGTATAGCTGAATGCCTATTTTCATGAATAGAATCTTACAAATATGCCTGCATTGTACGTTTCCAAAAACGTGTGAGGCTGCCCTGCCTTTGTTCCTTTGCAGTGCTGCCTCTATGACCTCAGTAGAGGCATTTGCTGACTCTACACTGTGTGTTTTTTGGAATGCAGAGATGTGTTTGAAAGTATTGTGACTCTAACCTTTATGGTAGTGGAGCATTGTGAGATGAACTAAACACCAATTGTGAAGCAGTAATGAAATATCGAGATTTACCCGCAGCTGTTACGTGTGGAAGTCCAACTGCGTTTAGACTACCAACAATTCAAGATTATTGTTCAAATAGTTTCAATTCTTGCTGGGTGAATCTATCATGAGATAGGCAAAGCAGGTGTGGGTTTTCCTATGTTAACAGTTGGAATACTGACTGAGTATATTTTGATGTTTTATTGATTTTTGACAGCTCATATTGTAGATTGTCATTCATGGGGGTAGTATTAACTACAGTGCGCTGTAATCACAGTATTTTACTCCTCTGGCAATCCAACTAACGCCTAAAAAGCCTGCCTTTGCTTCCCCCACTTTGACCTTCTCAACTTGGACAGGACTAAAATGTGTTAATGCTTCGCCAAGACAACACCAATTTGTTACTCTGGCCAAGTCGATGAGAATGAATTATTTAAGAATTAAATTTGTGGTTCTCCTGAATCTTAGTTTGCAGAGCCACCGCTGGTGGTGGGGCTAGCTAGATAAAGGCAAGGGTGCTGTGGTCGCTACCTACACTACATGTACACATAGCATGGAGGTCAACGAAGAGTCAATGTCCAGAGTTCAGTCCTATTCACATCCGAGTGGTGGTGATGTGATGTCAGCTCTGTCACACCACAGCCAATATCTCCCTCCTACCTCCTACTACCTCCTCCTCACTGAGGGTGAACATAACACATGTGTGCAGTATTAGTAGTCGTCGTAGTAATAGAGGCTCATCACTACTATCACCATCATGGCTGCCATCAGCCACCACTATAGCAATGACGATCAGGCTAAGTGGAAAACTAGCCGAGTTCATTGCAGATTATTACGCATTCTCCTGCCTTTTGACCAGGGATGTTTGATTTTCAATAAGTCCCAGTCAGCTGCTTGCCTCCTGTAGGAATGTCATTGCGAGGAAGTGGGGACTTCGATTGTCGAAGACGTCGCAAGTAGATCATGAATTCAGGGCATTGTTTTAGCCATAAATCCATACTCTGCCTCCTGAGTTCGTTCCTATATTTCCTAGGGGGTCCTATTATGTTTGGTTGTAACATATATGTTTTTTGGAGGTAGTGTGTACTGGATATTGCTATGACTGGAGACTGGTGTTAATGGTGTTTTGTGTATGGTGTAGCCCTAGCGAGCGAGCAGTGGTGGTATAGTGTATAGCGGAGTACAGTGGAAGGTAGGCGGCTGTTGAGCCTGTTTCATTCTCTCTGTAGAGGACGCCAGCAGACGGCCTCCCTCCAGCCAGTGAGCCAGTGAGCCAGGCAGTAGTCAGGCAGGCAGTCAGCGTGTCCTAGTCTCCCTACACTACTGTACTCCCACCACTATGAGTCCTCCCTCTCCGTCTCCAACGCCAGTCAGCCAGGCAGCCCATTGTGTGAACCCGGGCTTTTTTGCGTCCCTAGCGAACCGTGCAATTCCGTCGGTTTCGCATGAGCTAAGTCTTGGTAGCAAAAGCTGGGTACCTGGCCCGGCAACACCCTCAACCCCAACCTTCCCACCTTGCCCGCCCTTAGCAGCCATTGTACAATATCATGGGGTATTAACACACCGCCCTTGAATTACGGCCCCAAACGCCAAAAGCAGTAGTTAAAACTGACATGGGATTTGAAATGTAGAGCACTCTACAGTTGACTGGCTCGTTGTCCCGGCAGCTGCGACAATCATAGATTTTTATTCAAAAAACACATGACAGAGAGGTTATAAGGTGAGGGACCCTATAGAAAATATAGCGTTTTCTAAGGCAATGTCAGGGAAATGCCCAAGAGCCTCTGTGAGTGTGGAGAAGAACAGACGCAGTTCCAGGCCGCGCAGAACTATAATTAAGCAATAATTGTTCTTATTCCTTGTAGTTTTTCTGGTCTGTGATCATGACCTTGGAAGTAAAGCGCTGTAGAGAGATCCTGACAGGGACTGGGCCTTTGTTGTGTAGTGAGCCAGTGAAAAATAGTCTGAGTTTCGAGAAGAAGAGGCAGGCCTTTTATATCACAGCCTGTGACGAGTATTTAATTGCATTTAAAGCTCAGTGAACTCACGGCGAGGAAAACCGCATACTTCTTTAAATCACGTGTGCAGTTTATTTGTTTTGATTAGAAATAGAATTTTATTAAACTAAGTATCTTGATGATACTATTTAGTATATTTGAAGGATCATTTGTAATTGTGACAATTTTACCTGTGCCTAATTTTCTTAGATTTAAAAAAGATATATGTCAATCAGTTAAAAAGGCAAATTCGATTACACATTTCCTAATGTCTGACAAAATCAATTGCACACTTTAGAAATTCATCTAATTTTATCAGTGACTTCGGAAGTATTAATGGAAATAAAGGGGACTTGCCTCAAGTGAGTGTCAATTACTTCAACAGTCATTAAATGCTGGTTTAAGAGTACCAACGAAAAATAGCCAAATTATCTATGCGGTGTCTTTATTTCACTGGCAATCACACTTTAGTACATCCCAGACTCTTATTGAGTCGCATGGCTTTCTCACATTCTGGCAAATTGGGGGACATTTACAGCGTTTTCATTGGCTGCTGTGTCGAGCCACCTCCGGAAATGAGTTAAAATCAAAGAGGTGTCAGAGTGAAGAAAGTGAAAATGACTCATATTTCACGTGGGTTTCAAACCAAATTTATCAAATCTTGTGAACGTTCGACAAAATACGTGCCCGGGGTGAATACGATAGAGGAAATGCATGTCTTCTATTGGCAATTACAGCGAGCATTCTCTTCAAGTAGAGAAAGGACCTGATTTACCGTGTCAAAACGCACGACAGATATTTAGCAGCCTTAGATGTTTACTACATGACATTAATAAGGAAAAGCATGTAAATTGTGCTGCCGGAATTTCCCCCTTCGCTTTCCTTTTCTTGTTTCTGGAATTCTTTTGCCGGTTTGAGTTCTTAAGTACCACGCAATTTGACATAATTTGCACATTTCTTGTCGTTGCCATTAACTGGCATGGTATGATATTTGCAATTGTGGAAATGCATCCAAATAGTATGGGATGTTCCTAATATGAAAGTTAGCATGCGAGCCCTACCTTAAAATGATTATACTTTTAAAAGCTTATTTTGAAAATTAAATATTAAAAAAAGAATTTATTAAATTCATTCGGTATAGTCTTACTAAAATATCTAATTTGCTTAAAAGCATCACATGCTATTTAATTAATCAAAATATCATGGAATTCTCAGTTTAATATTTATTTATTTGAATTATTAAATTCTGCAAATTTCTAAAATATTTTACCAAATTTTTGTGATGCCACTTGTATGAAATTTTATTATTTTTTTTCTAAAAGTCTATCTCTAAAAGTATACTCCTAGCTATGAGGTTTTAGGGCTTGTTGTGGACATTTCTATAGGATGGCTTCATAATGGATGCTGATGCTACCTTTAACCGTAGGAAATGACGGGAATCATAGGTGGAATTATTTGATGCAGTACGTCTATAATTTCCTGATAGTGTAATATCCCCATCATAACTGTCAGAATAGTTCGTAGCAGGCATGCAATAAAACCACTATTGTTTCCACTCTGGATTCATTGAGGCTCGATTTCCCCACCAGAAATAAATCTAGGAGCAACGAAGGACTCTCTTACAAAGGCATTCGATATAATTCTTGGGCAGATTTCTGCGAATTAGCAGTACTGGAACCATTCAATTATGGTGCCTATAAGATCAGGAAATTCGATGCGAGTTGGGTGGAATTTTTCATTGAAGGAAATCTCATGCTTTTTGCTTGCTACTCGCTTAATAACCTTGCCCGGGGAAGAGTGTGGCCTAGTGCTTACCATATTTTTCAGTGGGGTGAGTTCTAACCATATCCCTACTATATCTTGGTCTGTAGTGTTTGCCTTGTGGCCGAGTGGTGGTTAGAAGTCTTTCCATTCAGGGAGCTTTGGCGATTTGTCGGGAGCTCATTT
This sequence comes from Maea johnstoni, assembly GCA_963942565.1. NCBI lineage: Eukaryota > Metazoa > Annelida > Polychaeta > Spionida > Magelonidae > Maea > Maea johnstoni. The sequence continues at coordinate 43,877,171 of OZ012692.1, read as the reverse complement.
GAAAGTTTACTTAGGTGGGGAGAATACCACACGATTAAACCCAGGTGAAAAATAAATAAGTGCAATTTGATTTGAGTGTTAATTTGTGGTTTAGTTGCTCATTCATCGAGTGGTAATAATTGTCCACAACCTCATTCACCAGTGCTGGAAGGTGTATTTACAAAAGCTCTCTTTACTCTCGTAGTCTCGTCTCAATCTCGCACAGTTTCGTGATTTGCCAACTAGGAAATTTTCACTTTCATAAAGAGGCCAGGAGGAGAATCTTTGTAGGCATTAACCGATTTATGCTGAAGAGTTCTTCCAGAAATTATCGTCAGGATCCATGTTACTTTTGATAAAAGCTTGGAAATTAGGAATTATTTTACGAAATTATTGAAGGGGAGTTGTTCGTTGTGTTCTGTAGAACATAACTGACTCGTTCAGGCTAATTTTGACTGCAGCAAGCATTTAATGGGTTAATTTCTTTTGGATTCATTTTGTTCTCTGCCGTAGGAATCCTTCACCCTCAGCGTGAGGAAAACAATCAGCATTAATACCTACGAACAATGGCACAAAACAAACGGCATGTTCATTCTCACCACGAAGCCACACACGCTGAACTGGGGGAAGCTGAGCTGTTTAGTCAAGGGCAGATGGTTAATCTGATCTAACTACTCAGAAGAACTCACCCATGAAACCTTCACAATCAGATCTAGAATAGGCGCAGTTCGCTGAGGATTTGAGAATTAATTCCTGGCAAAATCAAACCAATATATTTTATTTCATTTACACAAAATTTGAAAATATTTAATTCTGCTAAATGCGGATAAATCATAATTAAACCTTTTAGACACCCAATTTGTTACAAGAGAATTTTTGAAAATTCGTATATGATTTTTTATTTATTCTATAATTTGCAAATGAAAAAATCGTTTAGAATCATATATGCAATCTATCAATTGCTATTCTGCATTGAAATAATTCCATGACGATTATATGGTCATCAAATATATGATTCAAAGCAGATTTATATTCCATTTATTTTCTAAGCAGCAAAATACCATTATGAAAATTCTATCCCATTATGTAGCTCCACGGCAGATAAGAATTTGCGATATTCAAGAAGATTTTCTTTCCATCAGAAGATGGTCGACATCTTGACGTGGTATTAGCCAGGCTTATTAGTACAAGACGCAGAAAATCACTCGAATTTTACCTTTATCGATCTCATTAAGTGAGGCTCGAGACGAGAAAATCTGTTTTCCATCTTGACGCTTATATCCGTGAGGGGCTTTTCCTCCGAGGGTTTGAGGGGAAGTTCAACCATGTTGTTTCCCCTGTAAATGTGTCTGATAGCGGGGCACTGTATAAATGGTGGATGTGATCTTTGACATATCAATCTTTTACCATGCTGCCTACAAAACCAGTCAAAACTACAACGATTTAATCATGAAAGTATTTATTTATTAAATTGAGATAATTTCAGTTATGTTTAAACATTTTTATATATTTATATATATATATATGTGCATGTTTTAGATGAATAAAATAGAAAACGAATTGATGTAAAATCATCTCGAGAATTTGAAAAATGAAACAAAATGTTTCGCAAGGGCAGTGTTATGGTAAAAGTGGGTAACATGGGGACAGTGGCTTTATTTATTCAAAGTGCATGTCTTACAATGCTCTCTGATCTGAGGATACAACCCAGGAGAGAGTTCCCTTAGGATCTAGGCATCTGATCACCTTTAGCAGGCGTATACATGAATGAATAAGTCCTTCATCTTCATACCTAGATGCTGTGATTAAAGGTGGCTGGGATAAGGGACATTGCCATGCAGATGTCAGGCACGCTAGCGCATCTACGCATCTGTGAATGCTATTTGTTTAAGGGGACACAAGCCCAGGCCCTTGATCCCTTGCTAGATATAGTGAGCTTCCTATTCAGCCGTGGAAATAACTCCCCAAGTGACCCCATCATTCTGGGATATTGGCCATGACTTTTAGCCAACTGATAGAACATCCCACAATCTTGCCCATTGCCAAGCTAAAGCCGCAAAGATCACAAGCTTTCAGCTTAATATTCTAAAACCTAGTAGTTTTCTGGCTGTGAGCAAGGTCTTAGAATATCCCCAGTAAAGACTCGGTCTTATCTCGGAGATGGGGAAACTAAGGAAAATTGGGGATTATATGAAAAGACGATTGGACATCCTCCTTCTAAGACAGATCCTTAGACTGTTATGATGTGGATAATTAATGGCCGAAAAATAAGTCCAGAGAAAATCAGGCTATACATACCTTTGAATCTGGGGGAAATGAACACAAATGAGATTTGAATAGATGAATAATCCTGTGACTGGCTTGGCTCACTGAGATCAACGTAAATGTCATGGGAGAGTGGAGCTTCTCCGTCTTTGTTGAAATTTATTCAAAAATTCAAAATATTCTTCTCTAAATTTCCAAAATTAATATATTTATATTATGTATAAAATCTAAAATTTGTCAACATTTCAATCAGCATTTTAATCCCAAATTTATTAAGAATACTTTCAAACATTGTGCTTCAGACGTTATCAATTAATAGATTATATATATACATATGTTTTTATATATATATATATATATATATATATATATATATATATATATATATATATATATATATATATATATATATATATATATATATATATATATTTATATATATATATATATATATATATATATTTAAATATATATATATATATATATATAAATATATATATATATAAATATATATATATATATATATATATATATATATATATATACCATTAATTTCGTTTTAAAAAATGAAACGTTTCTTCTTAAAAGACCACCAGACCTTTCCAAGAATAAGCGTGTTAAAAGGTGAAATATTTTCTGGCGCCTTGTCTCAGTTGTGAATATTCATTTCATTCCCACCCACCGGGAGGTAGAAAGTGTGAAAGACCTACGTATGTAAGGCATGCGCTTCTGTTGAAAGAGCACAGGAATTGATCAAAATTCTGTTCTTGAATGACAGCTATGGCAAAATGCCTTGACAGTTAGCCCCCTCTTTCCCCCTTCCCTACACCCCTGTACCAGTTGTAGCGATCAGTCACACAGGGAGGATGGCATCGTGGCATTGTGAATCTAAGCAGCCCTTGCGAGCCTGTGTTAATTGCTTATCGGAGTAACATTTGTTCGTTTGACTGCACGGGGGTTGTTTGTTACGACAGAGCCGAGCAGTTAACTGGCCTGACCCTAGATGGTGTTTTACTTCTAGAGTGGTTTCACACCTGTGCTTAGCGGGCTTTTAACCAAATACTCTTATGCTAGACAGAGTTGCCAGATTTTCACCATCCCTTAAGTAGAACCCAAGAAATGTGGGAAAATCCCTGACATTGTTAATGCACTCTTACTGTACGGACATCATTCTGCAGCACCCCGCCATATCCACTTTCCATGTTTGGCACACTAGGTCGTGTTCACCATTCACGTAGGTGACAACATTTGCCAAAGAAGCATAGAATTGTAAAGCCTAACAGTGCTTGCGGTGTATTTTTAGCTATACGACTGCATGATAATGGCATTCATGGAATTATAAGGTGCAACCTACTTATCAGGATCGTTTTAAAACAATGGATTTCGTTTGGCAGGGTGCAATTTGGATGTTTTATTTTTTACCGAAACATCAAATCAAAGAATTCGTAGAGGATTTACTTGTCAAATTGAGCAGCGTGCCCGACACGCTATCCAGGCTTCACAGTGTATAATTTCCCCGCGATATTCCCGCCTTTACAAATTACCTTGTGCTTCAGCGAGGATGCACAGCAATGCATTCAACTCAATAGTTTGCTCAGCCCCAACAACACAATGCACAATTTGTAGTAAAACATGAAATCGTTTTTCTTACTAGACGTCCCATTTAAACGCGGCAGCTGCCAAGCATAAGAACCATATATTTATGGCCTAGACCTACATAATTATGGTAAAGGAAGATATGATGGTAAGGCTTGTTGAGGTATTGTAACAGCCTGACTTGGAAAATAAGATGTATAATTAAAGTCATCTTTCTTAAATCTTCCCTGTTACTAGCGTCATTGTTGTCGCATTTGCATTCTGGCTTCCAATGTGAAGCGAAAATAAATGAACTTGACGGTGCAGCTTTTTTCCCTGACCCCTGACACGTTTGTCTATGTACTGAAAATCTGAGGCATAGGTCAAGGTCGCTTGTCTGTGCGTATTAAGACCTTAACAATAGCTCATAGATCACAGGAAAAACGAGCCTACACGAAAGCAGTGTTTAGGATATGAACCTGTACGTATCTAGAAGCCAAACGAGTAAGACCCTCACCCTTTAAGTATACATAGAACATACAAAGAAAGTTGCCCCTATTTGTAACTTTCAAGAATATTGTCAAAAAGATTTTGTTTATGTTTCTTCCAAGAAAATAAACATTAATACCCAAAGACTGTGCTTTATATATATATATATATATATATATATATATATATATATATATATATATATATATGTATACCTTTTCTAGAGGATATCCAAACAAACATCACTAAGTCAGATGAAAAAACGAAATTAACACATACCTTCTTGTTTTTGTTTTATTTTGAATTTTATTTCCATCTACGTAAAATATAATTGGAGAAAAGTCGACTTTTGAATCCAGGAGTCGTTCCCATAATTTTATATTACCCAGGTTCTAGCCCCGACAACGAGCCGAGTATGTGTATCTGGGAAAAGCTCGAATGATCCCATTTCGTCATGTCAAGATAACTTATGAAAAACTACCAGGCACAGAAAAAACCTGCTGATACCTGGGTTGTTAATGAGACTAATTAATCAAACACCCTTGGAAAAGACAAGTCAAAACAATTACATGTGCCAGTGTTCACACTAAGCGATACCCCCAAAACGTCAAAAAAGACAGCGCCTCAAGATAGGGGACTCCTTAAGACGAACCTGATAAAGTTATTGCACTTCACTGTGCAAGCCATATATGCATCGACCATTGCCTAGATTCTCACGTGTTAAATGCATATACATGGTTTTTTCACTGATATGTGATGACATATCACAATAAAATTCAATATTTAATTTTTTTTATCAAGGATATATTCTATTTTAAGAAATAGGAAACTGGTTGATTAATTAGTTTCATAATGATGAAAAACTCCTGAAAAGTATTCATGATGTCTGAATTTACTGCTTTATCAAAACAAGTCGAGTGTTTCATAGAAGAAGGTGGTTATTTAGAAATGCTATGTGCAACTTTATCCAATTTATAGAATCAAATGAGGAAATGATAGTTTGCAAGTAGAGATGGTCACTGCTACTGAATATAGAAATAAAGAAATAGATATCTAAGAAACTTTTGATATTCTCAAAGGTTTCGTATGCTTATAAAATCAAAAGTGGACTGGTATACATATATACACTTAGTGGGACATTTCATTTTTGATGAGAATAATTCTAATAAGAATTAGAATAATTCTGTACATAATTACTAAACTCAGGTACCAGAGATTTGGTATGGGAATTATATGATGGTAATGCTAATTTGTTGTGTTGTAAATACCTAGATAAAACAGTGCTCTCATTCTATATATCTCGTTCTTGTGTGAAACAATTATAGACCTACTCGCTAGGTTACAGTGGACAGAAGGTTGTGTGAAACAAATTGGGTTGATGGTGTCTTAATCAAATTTCATCCTTAGGGTAAGTGTAAGACGTTATGTAACTGTATTACTGTGGGCCAAACTTGTTGATGTGCTCTGGGACAATCAAATTGTCTTTCTATATGTGTGTGTTTGAGGTCCTCTCTAAGTGAACCTCTTTGCATGCAGCGTTTCATAACCAAAGTGGATTGTATTATATGAATGACTATAAAAATTTTAAAAGTACACACGTTTATTTGTTTTACTGCCAAGATGCAAATCTTGCCCCTGTTTTCATTCTCTGTGTTCTGCCGGTATGTATGTGTGAATGTGTGTGTGAATTGTGAGGCTATTTTCAGAGAAGAAACAATACCAAAATGGAGTGATTTTATTTACTTTAATGTTTAGTGTTAACACGGTTATATTGAATTATTCATTTGTAATAAACAGTTTTAAAATTGATTATTATCAAGTAACATTAAGTAATAATTTTGAAAAAAATTCTTTGTCATTATTCAGATTCATCTTCCAAGGAATAACTCCATCATTGTTTTCTTCTTGAAACATGCCTCATGAAAATCAATCACCAATAATGGTTACCCCCAAAACATTCTACAGAATTGGTACAAATTGTGACAACTTTTTTTTCTGAAACAAGCCTCATAAAACTCACGAATGATGGCTACCCAAGGAATGTTTTTCCAGAAATGGTATATGTAACATTCTATATTTATCCCCTCCAAACGCTTCTCTTTCATTCACACCCCGAGAAGGCTTATCGACTTTCTAGCACACCACGGGACAAGGTGCTGACTCTCCAACGCCCCCCCCCACCCCCCCCCCCCCCCCCCCCCCCCCCGGGATTTAATTTAGGGGTGTTGTCGCTGGCAATTCCATGCTTATCTTTATTGGTTGAAGCAACTCAGCGGAGAAGTGTCAGCTGTCGCAACGGCCTCTTATATTTATCTTTAATGTCATGGGGTCTGCACCTTACAATTTCTTCTCAGGGAGTGTTCTGCTATCTAGAGCCTTTTAATGATTGTCGCTTCCACCTCCTTCTTGATGGTCCTTGAATTGTCACATATCCATTTCTGTAGAAACATACCAATCCTGTAGAATTTCAGTGCTCACAAAGATTTAGTTCAATTCATTACTCTTTTCAGACTTCTCCCAAGTCAAAAATGGTCAATTAAATCACCTATGGAATCACTGGTTTACTTCCCCCCCAATTTAATTCGATCAACTCTCGCTGCCTGCATTAAAGGTCACAGTTGTCCCCTCTTAAATACCATGTGAAGTTTAAAAAGTCTCACTCGCAGTGAACTCGTATTTACATATAAAAAAGTTGTCACATTCTGTCCTTGGATATCGATTCCAGTCGGTACATGACAGGTTTCTATGCCTGGAATGACCTTGTAATGTCCTTAAAGAGGGTACAGATATCTAAACATTCTTTAACCCATATAGTTCCACTCGCTACTACTCTGTGCTGATATTTTGGGTAAAACATAATGTGGTTTACCACTCATTCTTTTTGAAAAATTATGGGTTTCATAATATGTTGGCACGATTCAAATATATATATATATTAATATATGTATATATATAATATGTTTGTATTTGAGTTCTAAGTATTAGGTGCATAATAAGTTTATTCATTTTTAAGTTAAATCCTCAACCAAAATATTTGCACACAAAGGTAAGGAACATGGGTTAGATGGAATTAAATAAACTAGCACACAAATATAACAACGAATAAAATAAATGAGCATGTTCATTTTTATTTTACATGTCGGATTTGTTAAAACAAGTTCTCATACAAATACACATACATCTGAAAGAAGCTTTCCCAAACCACATGTTGTAACGAATGTGAAAACGAGACGTCTAGCCCCTTTACCTGAGTATAGGAGATTATAAAAGGCCCTGAAAATGGATTGGTCTGTGAACTGGCCATATATTCGCTGAAGCACATCACCATAGCAGAAATCCTCAGCTGGCGAGGCCTAGGCTATCATCATTGATCAAAAACGGTTCCTTTCGAAATAAATCCTCGGGGCATTGTTTGTAGTTTCTCTATTAACAATCCAAAGTAACCGCTCTGCGGCCTTCAGTCGACATACCCATCAAAGACGTCTCATCTAATTTGATCCCATACGTCAGACGTTTCCACTACTCTTACTATACTATAGTAAACAGGCCCAGCACGCATTTTCGTATACTTCACACATAAACACTAACACACACACACACACGTGGTATTCATAGTAAACAAAATAACAACAATCAAATCAACACAATCTCCTATTCAACTCTCAGCGCAGCCCAGACGGGGATCGAGGATTGACTGATTTTTTCCCAAGAGGATTCTCTCTGGCTGGAGGAAGATCCAAGGAAGAGGCCAGACATTTTCAGCTTGAATGAGGATGCGCACAGCAATCACTTCCTCCTCCTCCCCCCAAAGAAAGGGGCAAGGGTGAGAATTTGGCTGGAGGCTGAAGATGGCAACACGGCTGGCTGCCTGATTCGTCCAGCCTTTATGTATGCTCAGCTTACCTGTTTAGTTACATAAGACAGACCGGTGTCACTTAAAGCTTCATTTAACACCTAAACAGTGCATTTCAGTAAGCAAAGCCGACCTTTAAGTGTCCATCTTCCAAACAACACGGAGTCCGTGCTTCCGCAATCTTTTCCGTCCCCCTCAAGAAAAATCATTGGTATGCCCAAGACTTACTAACTGAACAGGTAAATTGGTGGCAGCAGACATTGTGCGCGGGCTGTCATCTGTATGAGTAAATGTCACATCATATTACTCTCGACCTTTATCGATTTTTGATATCGTCAATTAAACGCCTTTGAAACGTGCCCTGTTGGCAATTGGATTAGAGGTCAGTGCTGATAGTCGTTATTGCCAAGACAACGATACAATGGCTGTGCTTCAACATTTGCTGCAGTTCATGGCAACTACTATTACTACTACTACCCCTACTACTACACTGCTGTCCCGCCATTCCACCCATACTTGCAAGATTCCCAAATACCTTGCACAATTTCGGGTAAGTAATAAGATCCCATTACTATTGACTACACGGTAAGTTGTATTTGATGATTGCAATTAGATATATGTATCCCAGTGAACCTTCTCAATTTATTTTGAATAATTCAAATTTAAAAAAAGTATTTTTTTTTGATTTGTTCTGTATTATGCTTTCATACAGATGATATTTATATTCATTCATAACTTCTAATGTTGAAATCAGTATTCAGAAAAGAGCTTAAGAAAATTTATCACACATACTTAAATAAAATATAATTTTAACATCTAATATCTCTTTATTAATTAATGAAAATATGTATAATTTTCAGTATTCATTAATAGATGTTTTAGAAATACTATTTTTGCCATTGCATTCAGACTAATATTGAAATCAGTTTTCAAAAAAAAGTGAAATAGAATTTATCAAACATACTTAAATAAAAAAGGAGAATTTTATCATATAATTTCCATTCATTCCTTGTGAATGTAAATATGTATTTTTTCCAGTATTTTAGTATTCATTTGTAGACTTTCATTAATAGATGTTTTATAACTAATATGTTTTCATTGCATTCTGAATATGTGGATATCGACCGTGCTGGCTAGTATGTAACAGGGTCTGTTAGTCCATCTTGTGTGCTGAACGTCAAGAAATTAAGCACAAGAAGAAATTAAAGATGCTCTCTGAGCAGCAAGAGAAACATCAACTTTTCACACCAAGTGTGTTCTTATCTGCGCATAGTGCTAGCCGGGCGAAGACAACGAGAGATGAATCCACAACTAGGCTGGGGACTGCTATGCATGCTGAAAAGACCCCTCCGAGCTAGCCGGCAAAACTTTGAATACATCATCAAGTCAGGGGTTTACTGGGGGGACCGTCAGTGATTAATGTCTCATTATCTCCGTGGCGGTCTTCCACTTTTATTCAAAAGACAATTTAATTTGAAACAATCCCCAAGTTGGTCACCGATCGAAGCTAGGCAAGGACATCTCGGCCTGCCGAAGGAAAAAATGTCCTGCTCAACCTTAATTGCGTTTTGTGGCATTGGACTAATAATCAGGAAAAAAATTACCGAGAGAAACCCTTGCAGATTTAGAACGGGCTCTAAAATGTGTTTTTGTCATTAAGGGATTCTTAGAACACCAGATAATTCTCACCATAAACAGACCAAAAAAATCCTAAGCAAGTAACAACTGTAGAAGATCCATCTTGTGAAACGTCCTTTGCCCAGCATATATTACGTCAAAGATGAAAGGTCTTATTACGGAAAGCCTTGTCAGATGGTGCAGTTAGGCGATTTGGAGTCTGCAATGTGACGTAATCATCAAGATGAATGCACACTATTGCCGCATGGCTATCATACATGTTCTGAGTTTATTATAAATATGTGGTGCCCGGAAACGTGTATATGTTCGTGTTTGTGTAAAGGCGGGGAATAAGCGGGACACTCGAGTTGTGCGAGTATGCGCTGTAAACAATGAGAGCAGACCTATGTCAGGGACGGGGCACTACTATTACTACGCTCTCTCACTAGGTCTGATACAGCCTCCTTCTCCTTTCCCCCCTAAACTACCCCCTGCCCCCTGTCACTCAATGCCCAGCCCTCACCTTCACATGCTAAACCATTGTTAATATTGTCCATTTCCAATCCGAAATCACACGTATTAGAAGATAAATTTTCATTAATATATTCATAATTTGGCTAGGTGCCAGTGCTGGCGTACGCATCCTGCCCCTACTCGTTCATTACATCATGGCGGATGGCAGTGCTCTGTCAACACTGGGCACATTTTTTACCAAATAAGGAGGGGCTGACATTGACAGAGTGCTACATTTTAAAAAGTGCACTTTTTCCAACTTTTAGAAAGTTGGTCTCCTTGTGCAGCTAGCAAACACCCCCGTTACATTTAAAGCCCTGTCAGCACATCTTAAAATCAGGGTGACCTAATAATAGAGAAAAACTAGGCTCGACTGGAAGCGAACGAAACATAGGTTATTCAACTCACATTTTGCTTTCCACCCAAGTCAAAATAGATGGGTGACTTTTCGGAACCAAAACACTCACATGAGGGTCATTTATTTTTACAATTCAGGCTTTATATACACATACAGGAAAACTGCAAAATACTCCAAGCCATAGTCCATTAGTTTTACCTAAATTGTGGAGCTTGGTTTATCATGATAAGAATAATTACACATCTTTTCCATAGTTATGAAAATATATTATCCTATTGCTGTTTTCCTCACCTTGGAACCTTTAAGAAAAAAACTATAAAAAGTATCAACTTCTGCTTTTGGCTGTGGCAAGGAGTCCTTAAATTGTGGTCGATAATAGCAAAGCTTCTATCTCTCTAGGTACCCCTTTTCAGCCTTCTAATGAACTGAGATTTTTAGCTCCCCCCTTGGTCTCAACATTGGGTGAGAGGGGGCCCAAGGGAGTAGGGAAAGTTGTCCTTTTTGTGGAGTAATGCGACCACTATCGCCCCCTCGTGGCCCCTGGGGCATTGTTACCCTCCTATATCTGATGGCATCGTAATACCAGCCCGAACAATATGCACATCTCCAGACAAAAAATCCATTATTTCTCGTTACTCGTGGCTTAAAGGTATCTCCTGTACCCCACAAAACGTTGATTCATACGGGCTGTGATCTCTGGGTGCATTAGAAGTGACTGGGGAAGAGTGCAAGGCAGTGATTAGACCAAATCCTATCTCCACGATGGGACTGTCATACACAAACTGAGGGGTATTAGCCTGACCAATTTACTAGGCACAGATTACGACCCAAGTTGCGTTACATAGGCTTAACCCCATTGCCATCTTACGTCCCAATCATCATGGCGTCCATCGCACTCGCCATTTTTAATGTCACTGGCATTTTGTTCTGGCTTAATGACAGATCAGCTCATTTTATGAGCTATCCTTTAATAATTGTATTGCTGAAATATTAAGGACTGCTAGCTTGTAGTGGGCCCTGATCTTTCTAACAGACCAGGGGGCAATGGGGGCCAGCGGTCAGTTTGGGGTTAGGGCCCAGATCTGAGGGGTCATGCTTTTTTGAAAACAAAGGAGTGAGGAAATGTTTTTTCTCCTCTGATGCTGGCTGTTTTAAGCCGGCTCACGATTGATAGTCAGCGCTCATTTTCTTTAAATAATTTCTCTCACAGGGCTAGCACGTGCATGGCTCTCTCAAGCTTGATAATGAACTCGTATTTTTCCACCGGAGCTAGCGGAGAAGTCTCCATTTATTTTCAAGAAAAAGCTTGAGAAAGAAATGTGGCCACTGGCTCCTGCCCAGCTTTGACTTATGATCGCCGCCTTGTTCTGTGTGTCTTTGCCCTGTTGCCTTGGCGGCGAAGGGGGCAGGGCCTGGTCATGTTGGGGGCAGAGAAAGGGGCCGTAGCAATCTTGTAATTTGTCTCTACAGTCCAAGACCTATGTTGTGGTATTTCCAAAATACAAAAGTGCCCATTCACTCGCGTGAGGACCCATTGCTTGGCGACGAGATATCAACCAATCATAGAGCAGGACCCACGGAGTCAGACAGAGGTTGACGGTGTGTTTAGTCTACAAGCCAAAGGTCTCTTTCGGGACACGCTATTCTGTGTCTCGTTGGCATGGACGGAGTTCGTTCTTTGAATTTGGACAGGTCGCGACCTGAGAATTACAGGGTCCTAACCAACAATTCACTCAGTTTGAGAAAATCCTTCTCTAAGTATATTTGGTAATTGTACACGATCAGATTATTGAACATTTCAAGAAATAGTTATTCAAAAGTGGTCAATTGGACTAGCCTTAATGTTTTATAAACCCCATTGGGGTTACTTACAAAAAATAGTAACATTTATAAAGTTATGTTTAATTTCATTTTATTGTTCCAATTAATATTTTTAGATAGGGAACCCTATTAAAAAAATTACCACTATCAAACTAATTGTCAGTAGAAAAGCTGGAAATCTCAGGTCATAGGGTGACTAATTCTTTTCACCCTCCTCTCATATCTACTGATAGTGCATCAGTCCACCAAGCTTTCTCGCCATTGCTTATTACCAGAGATTAATGATCCCTCAACTCCCTATTGTTCTTTTATGACTTGAAGAAGTTTTTGGTAGCCATAAAACCATGTGCCTCGCTATCATCACGATTTTTGGCTGTGTTTTTTGGCTGGGCCATGGCGCTTGTGACTCCACCCTGAACTCTGGGTAAATGGAGCCAGTCACATTTCTTTCAGCTCTGGCCTGTCTAACCCTGGGTCACGCCGCATTAATGTGCTCGGCGAAATCCAACACACTGACAGAGGACAAACAATGGCGGCCCCAAAAAACTACCAGAACAGGACGTCTGAGGGGGCAAGACAGGTCAACTGCGGCCTCGCAAACACCTCTCAACGACACAACCAAAAAACAATTTAGCCAGACTTTCTTGGGACATTGTGCTAAGTTTAGGGCTAGCTGACATGGGGACCAGAGTTGCCTCTCTGCACAATGAATAAAACTCGGAGCGTAAAGTTATAATAAGGGCGCAAACTTGTAATCTTTAAGGTAGACTGGCTTCAGAGACATTAATTTATCACTTTGGCAGCTCTACGCAAAATTTCAGACATTGCAAACGTGCAGGAATTTAAAGTGTATACGCTAAGACCCTGAAACCCTGACTCACTGGGCTATGACCGACCCCATAATCAAGTCTACAGGGCTAAAAAAACTTAACTTGCTGCCGGCTAAGTGGGCATTGTTTTGGATACAGTGTTGGGTGCTGGTGTTGGGGCTTTTTACAAGTTTCTCTCGCAGAAAGCTGGGACTGTGTACAGGAGAGAGTGGTCTGGGCCTGCTCTCCTTGGAGGACCAGAGTTCGTCTGCTGCTGCTGCTTCTGGAACCTGGCAACAAGTGAATCCATCCACCCCCTTCTTAAATCATGTGACAGGTAAGCCCTAAGTTTTCGTCTGCGTACATATACACACACCGTGTCTCTCTTACCATGAACCTTTGAGAACCTCTAGAAGACACACTATGATGTCGGTAGTTTTGAGCCAACTTGCAAAGTTTGTTGGCTAGATTATTTTAGTTTTTTTGCTACAAGTGTGACTCACGTGCATTAAAGTGGCAGAAAAACTTCAGGGTTGAAGATGATCGCTATTTTGGGGATTAAAGGGTGTTTTCTTGGCAGTTCTCGTGACGGGGTGAAACAGTTTTGCTCGCTGTGTTGTTGCGTGGGTACGAAGGGGTGTTATTTTGGAAGATGGTTATCTTGGGTGCTTGGTGCTCCATATAAAGAAGGGGTGAGCAGTCATGGGAGATGGTTGCTGTATTAGGGGGAACACCCCTGTCCTTGGAGTACATCACGAGAAATGGGGGCTCCCTCCCTGGGTATTGGAGACAATCTCAGCACTGCCACCCAAGGGGGCCAACTGAGGTCAGCTTCCCAGCGTGCATTGCGCCGTACCGCCCACCCACCCTCCCACCCAATGCCACGCTCACACAGGGTCTGCTGAAATCATGTTTTCTCTCATTGGAAATGCGTTTCTCGTCACTGCAAGGGGAGCGCTGTTCATTGTCCATGCCTGACATGATGTTGTGACTAGTATGTGTTCGCGTTTATGCTAGAAATGATTTGCACACGAACCGCTTGTGACTTCCTCTTGATTCCGCCACGGAAACTGTGCATTTACAAATATTGTCAGGGTGCACTCAGCAAGTCATGCGGTGTTTTCCCTCGCATATTTCGAGCGTATTTGCTTTTTTTGTTGGATTCCTTTGCTTTTCGCGTGTACACTTTCAAGAAATGTGTACAGCATTTCTTTAGAACATACTTCCCCTTCATCGACAAGCCACACAGGTGTCAATGCAGGTCAATTGCGAATCTGGTGGGCAAATATTTGCTATCAGTCGCCCTCCTTCAATGAGTAGTGGATAGAGATATTTAAACTTGAACTTTAGGTTTTTGTGCTTCTATGTAAAAGATAGAAGTATTATTGGTTCTCGTTTTATTGGTCGTGACAGTAATGGGGCAGTTCATGCTGAGAAATCGGCATCAACACCAAAAGCTTAAACAGCAGCAGTAGTAATAATAGAAGTTTAAAGAAGTGATAATAAACATGTAATAGCACGTACTAGTGGTATAAGGAAAACTTAATGAATGTGATACGTGTATAAACATACTTATATATATATATATATATATATATATATGTATATATATATATATATATATATATATATATATATATATATATATATATATATATATATATATGTATATATATTTATATATATATATATACTCAAGCCTCAACATGTAGCATGAGTGAGGACCTTTTACCCTAAATGGCCTCTATAACAGCCTGAGGATTGCACAAGCATGAAACCAAGGGTTGTCAACTTGAGACTGAGTATGTGACTTGCTCCTATATATATATATATATATATATATATATATATATATATATATATATATATATATATATATATATATATATATATATATATATATATATATAATTGCTATAATTGTTGTAATTGAAGGAATTCCAAAAGGCAGCACACAGGACATTATTCTTAGGAATTACTAAACTTTTCAGGGCTTTCTCTTCTTTTGAATGTTTTGCAACAAATTAAACAAATTATCTTTTCCTCAAATGTATTCAATAGTAACCGCCCACGTTAGAACAACATATGGGCACATTTTTGAAATATATCTAGGGTGCCATTTACTCTGCTTGTGTATTCTGTCTTTAATAAGTCATCGGTCTCCCCTCAGAATTCTAAACTTAGCTTCAGTTAAACATACATCAGCGCTGAAATTGTGCTATCCTTTTAAAAGACTGGTAACTATAAATGTTATTCTATAGAATTGTTTGTGCAGTATTGGTTTTACATTCTGGAATTCTCGCAATGCCATAATGTTTTTTATATTTCAATTAACCATTTAAAAATTTGAAATAGTTTTCTTTGAACATTTTCTGTTGATTATGTGCATTTCTAGCATTGGACAAATGGGTATGTTGTCGATTGAGTTAGGAAGATTGTTCTATGCACTCTACAATTGAAATTGAATAAATAAAAGATACTAAGGTTGTAGGCTGCCTGGTCTTTACCTTTAAGCGAGAAGTGGATATTTTACTTATGCCATATCCGCATCAGTTATGTTTTTAAAGTGCTACATAACTTATACGCACAGTTTTAGAAGTCCTATTGAGAGTTTACCTGTGAGAGGTGTAATAAAACCGTGCAAGGGGTGTCGTATGACTGGAGCAAGGCTAGCTGTGGCCTGGGGGCCAGATAGGATCAACTAGTTATGAATGTCTGCCCAGATTTGTGGTAAGGAAATCAAGGCGAGGAGTTACCCGTGATCTTTAAGACCAAGGTCACAGCTTCTGCTTTCGCCCAGCGGAGCGTGGACAAGTGAAAAGGAAATTAAGCAGATTTGGTTTTTATTTCATACGCGCTTAAATCATTGTGGTTTTATTGAATTTTTATTGTTGGTTTACGGTTTTCTGGGTAATTTTAGCCCATCTTGACCTTCGCGGGCATTTTATTCGAGATGACGGGAACTGGGGTTTATTAGTGACTCCTCAACAGATAAGTGGTTCTTCCAGCCCATTTTATCCAATACCACGCAATAGTTTGCAATTACTCTCACAATGACGGCGAATATACCTGCCATCAAATAAGCACATACAGATTATATACCTGGCCCAACATGGTTGAGTTCTTTAATAAAATATAGACCCACTTCAGCCAATTGTTATATAAAAAGCGTGTGAAGGCTTATTTAAGCGAAAGGAATTACTTTTGTTTCCAGTTTAAAATCGACGCAATACTCTTTTCAGGCGGCCAATTGCTCCGGGTCTATTTGCAATGGCATATGCCCATAAAAGAAAATAGTATGAGCAACCGTTACATTATTATTGCATGCCATACCAGTGTGACGCCTAACAATACTCCATAACACCTTTAACTAAAACAGTCAGGTAGCAAAAATAAATAGACAAATACAATGGTAAAAGAGGCTGGAAGAGGTTTGAGTGGCTCCAGGGGTCCCCTAGGGGTAAAGATTGCGGGAGCAGTACTATTGTACAGGAGCACAGATGTCAGAGTACACACTCTATAATAGTACTACTACCTATACTAGCTACTACTATAAGGAGCATTAGTAGTCGACCAGGCACTACGGTAACTAGCAGTAGAGTAAAGTGAAGCCAGTGGGGATCAACGAGGGGGGTAAAGGGGGTAACAGGCCACAATAATGTGAGTAGGGGCCAGGAGAAAACCGATAGAGCTCCAATTAAAGGTAAGCGAGGTGAGACAGGAAGACGGAGGGGGTAGATAAAATCACAACTTTTAATTTCTCGGTAATTCTGCAGATTTAATGTGACTACGTTTGAAATTAAGATAACCAATCAGATTGAAAAAGGATGCAATGATGTTGACATAAGCTAGTTCTTTTATGATATTTCAAAACGTTTCATGCTGCATGGTCATGTTTCAAAGCTTTTCACCCATACTCTTTCTAACACATAGAGGATTTCAAGATTAGGTCAGAGATTTTAAGAACAAGAATTTATGGGTGGAGTATTTATAAAGCAACTTTGAAAATAGCATGATTTGATGTATTCTACATACATAAGCTGCATATCACCAAAACATTTCATATAAACAATTCATTAATAATTGGTCAATTTGAATATGGTCCTGTACAGCTTCCTAATCTTACAAATTTTGTAAATCAACGAAATAAAATCAAAAATAAAATGTGTTGTTATTAACACAGGTTAATAGATAAAATAATAATAATAATATTAATGATAATAATAATGATAATAATAATGAAAATAATTAAATAAAAGCTTGAATAACAATAATAATGATAGTAATAATAATGATTGTAATAATAATAAAAAAAATAATAATGATAATAATGAGAATGAGAATGATAATAATATGCACATAATAGGGAGTATGTAAAATGATAACCAATAACCTTTACTCACTGATAACTAGATCGAAGGTCAAAAGCCCTGGATAATGACTAAACAAATCCCATGAAAAACATAAGTCAGTTTCTTATCTTTGACCAGTTTATGTCTTATCTTTTTGAATGGCCTGTCTTTCTGAGTCGTTTATCAGCGTAGGCCTGGGAAATAAACTGGGCCTGGTCATAATGGATCACCCGTGTGGTAAGGCTGGGACGAATGAATGGTGAGGGTGAAGGGGAGGAGAAAGAAGAAAATGATGAGAAGAGGCAAAGATGACAACGACACTGTCTTAATTGCTAAGTATATTAAAGTCAGATTAAGATGGAGAAAAGTAAACTAGGATCCCGGCTAGGATCATCTGGTGTTGAAGGTGGTCATAAGGGACTTCAGAAACACAAACAGACTAGATTTAATGTTATAATTCACACAAGTCGTTTTGGCCACAGGTAGTCCATATACGCAAGATAGTAAGAACTATGTCCTTTACTCAATAAAAGAAAAAGATGCTGTGATAAATAAGAATCCATTCAAAGATGTGAATGTCATGGTTGGTCAATCAGGATTGTTTTGACTATTTGTTTAAGGGAAATGTAAACAGGGAAAGGAACAAACGAGAAGAGATGGCTGAGTTGCATTGTTTATTTTTCAAATATGCAATGAGTAGAGTCTACAATTGGAAGCTGCTTAATAAGACTAGATTCATCTATTTAGTATTGAGTTCCGAATTACACCTAGAACTATCAAATCAAATGTTATCAAAAAGCAAAATATACACTGGTCATATGTGCTCTCAACTTGCACCAGTGCTCCAGTTACGGAATTGCCCATTTTATAATCAGTTAGAAATAGCGTTATTTGTAATTTTAGAATGTCTTCAGCACATGGAGTATTCCAATTGTTTTCGATCAAAAGGTTTAGGTGGGAGTTGAGGTGTCCAACCTTTGGTGGTTTTTAACTTAAGGAAATCCTCATTTAGATTCGTAAAAATTAGATTTATTTATGCTTTCATAAGATTTTCAACCCTTGGAAACATGTATACATATAGAATAGGATCTGTACACAACATTAGAAATATATCCATTTGGATTTTCAAAAAGCCTTCGACTTTTTGGACTTTCAAAAAGCCTTCGACTTAGCAGAGTGCTAAGTGTACAGTGTTGCTCAGGTTGACAGGTTCCACCATACAGATGTTATATTTTCATCATAAAACTGGCTATCGTGAGGGGCATCTAGCACAGTTTCTGGCAGCAGGGTTGGTCCAGTGAGCGACATGGACTGGTGTTCTGCCAGTCAAAGCTTTAAGTCTTTCGATGACAGCTCTGGCTCTTTGGGTACCAGCCGGACCACTCAGCAAAATCCTCCTCCAGAATACAGGCATCTGAAAGTAAGATAAGATAAGTTTAAGGCACACGACAAATAGATAAGGCCTACAATTAAATAAATTGTGTGAGTTTTAAAGTGTTTTCACTCACTCACAAGTACGCATGTCCACTTCCATGTATCCTGGGAAATGACCAAGTGGTCAAGTATAAGCAAAAACATCATAAACAATTCACACACATGGAAACACACACACACACACACACATCCGTAGTAGTAGTAGTAGCAGTAGTAGTAGTAGTAGTATAAGTAGTAGTAGCACCAGCATCACCACCACCACCACTAGCATTTGTAGTAGTAGTAGAAGTAGTAGTCAGAGTTAAGATGTGTGCAATTTGGACTAGGGAGGTACCTGCATACAGCAGAGCTCCACAAAGAGCAGTACCATGTTTCTTATGTCTATCCCCACCGTGTCAAAACACCAATTAAACCAACCTCACATCGCAACTAATTAAAGCGCAGCACACCATCTTGATTTACTGGGGCACCCCTAAACGAAAATACAACATTCATTAGGCGTTTAGACCACGCTCCTCATTATTTAGCCCAGATAAAACTATCGTAAAATTTGGGCCTTGTAAAGATGTATTTGTGATAGCTCCTCCAGGCTTGAGACAACCACCATACGCTGACAACTATGCACTGGAGGTTAGGGCTTGAACTAACCCACTGTTTCATCAAGCCAACTTCACCAATTATACACTGTCATTTGGAATACACATTTTTAATAGTACCCTAATCAGATACCAATGACCTGTAGTTTGCCTACCAACAGTGCAGTAAGACTATATATGCATGTATCAAGCATTACGATTTGAAAAAGACACTTGTCTTATGGTCCCCTATTAAGATACCTATGACCTGTAGTTTATTTAGCAAAAGTACAGTGAGACTGTATAATTTGATCACCTGTTGGCCGTTAGAACGTGTTCGATATACACACATATTTGAACTGGAGAGTTTTTCATTTGTACTTGAAATAATAGAATGTTTTATGGAGCATACACAAGAGTATCTGGAGAGACCTGCACAAGGGTGATACAGTGTTGAAGATGCCCTTCACTATTGGAGAGGGCGATACAATGAGGATATTGCCTGTATCTAAAGGCTACACAGTGAAGGCCACACAGTGGTGATAATGCCCTTAGATATAGGCAAAGGTCTTATAATGGTGATATCAACCATACCTGGTGGTCTGGTGGGCGATACAGTGTTGATAAGGCCTTCAACTAGCAGAGATGATGATATCGCCTGGTGATAATTCCCTTAGCTATAGGTTGAAAGTGGTATATTGGTAATATCGCTCATACCTAGGGGTGCCATGGGGTGGGCTTTATAGTGTTCATGGTGCCCCTGCTTGGCACGGGTTGGCAGGGCAAGTATGTGGTGAATCAAGCCACTGTTAACATGGCCATCGGTAAGCCACAACATACCCATCAGGTCGGCGCACTATCACTGGTTCCTGCTTTCACCACAGTTTCCATTTACTATCCCTCACTCACAGCACCGCCGCCGTTACCAGCAAGTAAAATAGTGCTGCTCCGGAGGCCCGGGCAAGGAGTTGCTATCAACACGTAGTAATCCATGCACGTGCAGGGATGCATCTACTATCTCCTAGAGCTTCTCCGAGACCCTCTTGGGGCCAACTTACCACTGGCCGCCCATCAACATTATCCCCACCCCTTCATCACCTTGTCCGTCTCCCCAGCTCTCCCAAAACAGTAAAGGAAACACTCCCCTCCACCTCCTCCTACATACAGCCCTATAGTGTATACCCAAAGCTGCAGTACGGCTAATTGATGATGCTCTCTGGACACAGCCGTAAAGCTACATACCTGTCGACCCCCACCCCTACAAACAGTTAAGTTAGTTTTAACTGCCAGCTCACTTCGGAATGTGGCAGTTTCAAATGCCTGTCATGACTTCTCAATTTGAGAATGCTGATATTTTTCGAAAAATCTTTTCAGTAAGGGGTGACTAACTTAGCTTTTGAAATATGCTAATAATTGTAAGATTTCATGTTTCTATATATTATATTTCTATCATGTATCCAATAGGGCTATGCATAATTAGAATTATATCACCACACCCTTCAAAGACAGACACAAACCTAAAATGTTCTGCGATTTCTAAAAAACCTATTTACCAATATTCAAATTGTATCCAGTAAAAGGGCAGTCTTGATATATATATATATATATAGTCAAACTTGCCTCAACGACCACTTCTCTTAAGCGACCACTTGCCTTGAACGACCGTTTCAAATCCCCCCAAGGCTATTCCCTGTATATTTTACCTTGATTAAGCGACCACTTGCTTGACGCGACCAACGATCATGAAATCTTATCCCTAAGAGCAAATGGACTTTTATTCAATGGCCACTTGAATGCCTAGATGCCTTGTATATTGGAAAGAGCACAATAAAACAATGAAATAATCGGTAAAAATTTGAAAGTATATCATTTCTGAGGGTCCTCAATTAATGATATAGTTCAACTTTTATTGTTTTGAATTGTTTATTCTTAAAATTTTAATGAAGAAATATCAACAAACGCAGCTAACCATAACAACTTCAATAATTCCAGGTCATTGTTGGAAATTCTATGTTTTTTCATAACCTCGCTCAGTCCCTCAACCCCTTCTTAAGAGACCACCCCTTTAAAAGACCACTTTTGACATTTCCCTTGAGCAGCCGCTTAATAGAGGTTTGACTGTATATATATATATATATATATATATATATACATATTGATATATATATATATATATATATATATATATATATATATATATATATATATATATATATATATGTATATATATATATATATGTATGTATATATATGTATATATATATATATATATATATATATATATATATATATATATATATATATATATATATATATATATATATATATATACATGTATATATATAAATACATTTATATATATCATATATATATATATATATATATATATATATATATATATATATATATATATATGTATATATATATATATATATATATATATATATATATATATATATATATATATATATATATACATGTATATATATAAATACATATATATATATCACACACATATATATATATATATATATATATATATATATATATATATATATATATATATACATATTTATATATATATATATATATATATATATATATATATATATATATATATATATATATATATATATATATATATATATATATATATATATATATATATATATATATATATATATATATATATATATATATATATATATATATATATATATATATATATATATATATATATATATATATATATATATATATATATATATATATATATATATATATATATATATATATATATATATATATATATATATATATATATAT
>OZ012692.1:43849628-43852128 GCA_963942565.1 Maea johnstoni | reverse complement strand
CCACTGCTTTGCTTGTACAAACTTTTTCGCCGGCTGACTGACTGACGGAGCGTTTAGATCC
Organism: Maea johnstoni; assembly: GCA_963942565.1. Lineage (NCBI taxonomy): Eukaryota > Metazoa > Annelida > Polychaeta > Spionida > Magelonidae > Maea > Maea johnstoni. The sequence goes on along the minus strand of OZ012692.1, from coordinate 43,852,067 downwards.
ATGCGATTCTAGGGCCATCGAGCTTTTGATAAATTTCATTCATTTTCTGTTGGTATTAAGTGCTCTCGACCTCTAATCACTTGGAAAGAGCGTGAGAAACGTTCCTGCTCCTCGTCTAGCAGTAGGATTACCAGTCCCGCCACTTCCCTCCTACCCTCAGATGTTTGCTGCCGTGCCCCGACACGCACGGCCCCCAGTAGAGCCAGGTCGCGCAACATATGCCACGGAACAAAACCAGTGTCTTAACATCTAGAACACTATAAAGAAAAATAGCCACCTCTATCCATTCATAACCTGAGGATCTAGAGACCCAGAGATGAGAATATATTATATTCAAAACCATATAATGTCAAAATAATGTGGCCAATTGAGATAAATACATTCTTGACCACCGAGGTTTGACCGCCGATAACCTGTTTTAATACGGTACCAGTTAGGATATCTATTAATCGGGTACTCCAACAATAATTTAAAGTATACTCGAGCAATTTGCCAATGAGGAATAAGTACAACCTTTACCTATCCATAGCAGTACATGATAAAAATATGTTTGAATATGGTACAGTAGCGGTACCAGTTACAATATGTATCAATTAAAATACTCCTAAACTGTTTAAAAATCGATACGAGCAATTTTATAATTTTATAAATGACAACATAGCTACAAACAAGCATACTTGAGAAAAGGCAATTCCCCAATAAAGTCAGGATAGAAGGCAAACAAGATTACAAATCTGATGTTTCAAAATTTAGAAAAATGATAATCTTTAGAGTAAAGGCATCCCTTTCGTGATAAATGGAAATATTAAGAGATAGATCGGTGACAATATATACTACAATGTCATAGAGCTAGTCAGATGTATTTAAAATGTAACCATCAAATTTTGTACTATATGGACATTGAACAAAAATCTTATTTTAGGCGCAATAAAACTCCGTTCGAACATTTGTTGGCCTAAAAGTATTACAAATAACTAGTTTTTTTAAATGTTGGAGTTTTTATAATTTCATTTTTGAAAGTAGATATTACAATTTCTAGGGGCACTAAAGGTCTCCTTATGGAGATTGTTCATCCTAAGGGTTATTGTTTGTAAATGTGTTTTTAAATTGACATGTTTTATTTACCACAAAATCCTACTTTCATCTCTTCTACTGTTACAGTTAGAATTGGTCCTGAAGTGCCAGAGCTGGGAGTTTTTTCTCTTCCTCTCGAGGGCTGAAGTTTTGAAACTGGTAGGAATGGCTCTGTTAATTCTCCTGCGATAAGTTATCTTCAATTGCAATCATAAATCTCTCTTATTGGAACAAACGGTTTACCCTGCCTGAATATGGAAGTGTTTAAGCCTTCCACTGGGCTAGTACATAACATACCACACGCTCGACTTGGTGTAGTCAATAGCCATATCTTACTGTCAAACTCTCTCACATGTGAACAGCTTTAATATGTGAACACCTCCTATTTTGAACAGAGTTTCACGGTCACATTCTTTCTTATACATTGTGGAATTGGTCTGAGGAATGAACCTATACTAACATAAACAGTAATCATTATCCTTAGATGCTACACGACAAAGAGAAATCTCTCAAATACGAACACCTCCTCTTTTGGACAATATTTTTTTCTCAAACACGTAGTGTACCCTCCAAGATTTAAACACATACTGATATGAACACTTTTATACCCATCATAAGATGCTACATGATGTATGAAAACCTCCCTAGTGTGAGACATCTTCGAAATGTAAATACTTCATAGTGTGAACACTGCTTTTTCATTGTAACGTCCCCTTGATGTGTGAACGCAAAATGAAGGGAATATTTTTGCCTCGATCATAAGTGTTCACATAAAGGAGTTTTTACTAATTCATACCAATGCTGTTAGCCTAAAGATCAATAGTCAATCGGTGTTAATATCGTAGTTGTCTAAAGTAGATGTACATATACACTCGGTCACAAATGAAGCTAGAATGGTGTCTACCATTCAGTACATTGATGGAGTTCTTGATGGGAAAGTTTGTGAACGTCTTCAGTGGCTGTACATCTCGACTTATTCTAATTGAATTGGTTGATGATCTCCAATAATAAAAATATGTATATAAAAAGACACTTAGAATAATTTAGGTACACATTTTCCCCTTAATACACGTGCTTTCCACATGGCAACTCCATCACAACTACCACAGATACTTGCATGTGTTATGCACTTTACCTTGCGCATGCGCAATAAGGGTTTTTGGATTATCCGATGGGAGTACCAGATAAAACGTACATTGGTTGGTCCAACAAAAAGTGTACATTTCTCTAAGCGCATGAGATCAACTGTACGGCTATGGCTTCTCGCGTAAGCCGCACAAAACAGTGGACCCAGCAGAAAGGGTAACCTTAGACCTGTAGAATGCGGGCACCTTTGTAAGAGGACCACGACAGCAATTCCCTTGA
>OZ012692.1:43812128-43847128 GCA_963942565.1 Maea johnstoni | reverse complement strand
TTACTAGCCGCGCCCGTGATTATTACTGCGCCGAACCCATTCATTCATGATACGTCTAAATGTGGAGACATTTTGCGTCAGGATTTATTCATCTCTGACGGCGAAAGCGAGATGCATTTGGTCGCCCTTTTAACTAGCCTCGGCCGCATCCTCAATCTCAGTAATAAGGGATGGTTTTCTGATAAAATCTCTATCATTTGTTCGCCTCGTCTGGTTCCCCGTGCGCACGGCAAGTGTGGGATAAGTGCCCCGTCTTCCTCCAGGGTCTCGGGGCTCGGTATAGATCATCACCTTGGCCAAGGGGTGCCTAGTTAGCGAGGGGAAAGGGGACTCGACGTCCGGAAATCATACATACACTGATAGAGCCATCGTGCAGGGATAATTTCTAAACCAAAAAGGAAAGAAAAGAAAAAGGAGCTCTTCTCTAAGTGATACTTACTAGGTGTAATGGAGAGCTTTGGAACAAGTCATGGCTGATCATAGGAGTCACTGATTATTTCCCAGTTAAATGTAACCATATCAATCAGAATTGAGATGAACATATATTGTTACTATTCATACAATTAGAATTACAAGTTACTATTCACAAAAAGGAGAGAATGGCTAGGAAAATGTGCAATACGGAGAAAATTATCAAAATACATGTACTACGAGAAGTATGATTTTGAGGAGTGTAATATATATAATAGGACTCTTAAAAGCAGGAGAAGTAAGAGAATATTGATGTCACGCCACAAAAAAAAATAAAGACAAGAAAAAAATATGAAAAAACAACGGAAAAACAGAAAAAGTAAAAAAGATCGATATCTTCCCAGTTATAAATATGTAACATTCACCATTCCATATGATGACTTCAATTTTGGTACAAGGTGTGTTACAAAACATGAATCTAATAAGCTGTACACTTACTGACCCTATTAAAAGTGTGTTTCAGTTAGATAGGATTTTCCATGCCAGCCTCCCCATTCCCTGATGAAGTCATCCACTATTACTGCCATCGCAGCTTTTTTCACTCAGCTTTAGAATTTATATTTTGTGTTTGCATGGAAACCTGAGCGCCTATTAACTCTTTCACGCCCCGAGTTTCCCTTTTAAAAAGTCATCAGGATGGTACAATACTTTATAAATTACTAGGAAATGAAGATTGCTTTTTAAAGAAAATTGAACGAGATTTGTTTATTAGATTATGAGGAACATTTCTCCTTCAAATTTTTTTTCGAAAATTTCTTAAGTCGGGTAGATATTGCCAAAATAGTTTGGACATTTTTGCCGGTTTCAGGATTGAACGGGTTAAACAGCCGGGTCTCACGAGTGTGAATGAAGTCGGTAACCGAACCCCCGCTCACTTCATGCATCACGTGACAAAGTAGTTTTTTAAGGTTAAAGGTAGAGACGACTATCAAGCAGCGAGGGAATGATCACGTGACCTCGGAAATGCTCTCGGATTCCCCCTAGTCAAGGTCAGCGGGAGAAAAATCGCAGTTTGGGCGTTAGAATTCGAAACTCGCCTGAAAAAATGACAAAAACCGATACTATGATCATGTGTTCGGATCAAAGAGCCGAGAACTATGTACTTACTGCAAACTTTTTACAAGAGAGTTCAAAATACCTTTGCTCCCAAGGGCACAGTGGCAGATTCCTGCAGTGTACATATCTTTTTGCCTATTCTACCAGTGGCGGGTTCTTTTCATATGGATATATCGTTTTCATCAGGTTAATGTGATGTATTTTCAGCATATTTAACTGCCGTGGTCTTTGAAATCGAATCGGAATGAAGTTTCTGGAATGTACGATTTGAAAGTCTAGTTTTTGCTTTAGTTGGCTAGTATTTGTTTTTGCAGATGTATGTGTATTGACTGTACTTATAAGGCACAAAACCATACATAGGCCAAAATAGTATCGGGAAGAAGTTCCTGAAATGTAAGAATTTAGATTTGAAAGACTTGCTTTGCTTTAGTAGGGTAATATTTGTTTTTGCATAGTTTTGTTTATTGACTGTGCTTGTAAGGTACAAAACCAAAAATAGTGCAAAATGGCATCGAAATGAAGTTTCTAGAATGTTAGAATTTAAATCTGAACGACTAGATTTGGCTCTAGTTGGGTAATCGTTGTTTTCCCATATGTTTGTTAACTGACTGTATAAAGGTACAAAATCGAGCACAGTGCAAAATCCTTTTAGCGAGAAAAATGTACTCAAGTTTCGTGGGCTGGCCCAAGTCCGCGACTTGTGGTTATGCCCTATAGATCTCCCCAAGAATCAACCTGTATTAATTTACGAAGGCTGCCCCTAACACCCTTGCGACATAGTAAATGATGTATAATAATATTTTCACACAACTAAATGATCTAGGGTGATAACCTGACCTCCGCAAGTCCAAACCAAATCGAAGCAAAAGCCCGAGATTTCCTCCAACTCCTATTGTTGGCTCTGTGCGGCATTAGGGGGAATTTGGCCAGCCTTGTGCTGTGTTATGATGACATATGTAATAAGGGGAGGGGGTAATAAAGAGGGGTAGACGCGCAGAGACAGGACAATAAGAAGAGAAGTGGGTCTGTAAGTATGTGATCAAATTCCCCCATCCAGTATAGGGGTAATAAAAGCTCGGTTCCCTCTAATGGCGCCTGTCCAGCACTCTGTCATTAGATTATGATTAAGGGCTAAATTAAGGGGCGTTGGGGGCATTAAACTGTCCGGGATGCGCTCGGTTTGACACTGGCCATCTGAGCGGTTTTCATGATCGACTGGGAGACAAGTTATGAATATATATTGTCCCGTTAGCGTTAGAAGGCAGCGCGTCCGCCGACGCTGTTGTACCCCATGGTGTCCGAGTGAAATTTGTGTGCGTAGGCAACCTATCCCCGGCATCCCAGTCACCTGTTTGGTTTATGTCACCTTCGCTCTTTCATAAGTCTTCGGAGAATTCAATTATCAACTTATCCTTCATCTCAAGTCACTGCTTGGCCAGAATTGATCCTTTTACGGTAAATATCGCTATGAGTTCGGGAAGTGTAGCCGAGAAAACAACACGGGCATAACACTCTAAGTGGAGGAGCAATTTTCTTGATTTAGTTTGTTCCCTTAAAGTGTACCCCAAATCACCCCGAAATTTCGATAAATCTCATATTGAGCTGATTTGAAGCAATTCTGGCCGTCTATAAAGCGTGGTAATCATAACGCCTGACTTCTCCCGTCGAATCCCGACTTTAATAACAGCTGTATTCTCGCGGCTCGCAATATCACCAGCCACAGCGCGACCGACGAGCACCGGGCCCAGCTCCGGGCGGCGGCGGAACTAATCCGCTAGATGGCGCCACCAGAAAGGTCACTGCACTGTGCACCGCGGCTGCGGACAGATCACGGCACTTCAGCTGCCCACTGGCTGACCAGTAGAGCTACACTTTAACTGCCCTTTTCGGACAATTCTCGAAAGAAAACCTCTAGGATTTTATAAGCATTAAAAACTAGAAAGATTGAATAAAATTTCTTTGTTATAAAAATATGTCAAAATGGTCCAATTTCCATAAACTTGTTTTTCTTGCATATCCCGAAATCCGGTGCCGTGAGTGACGGATTTAGCTTGATTCACATATGTAAATGACGTTGATACGTTTTCCCCACACATTTAATTCTTGAAACTTTGTGTAAGTTGTTTCTATATGGAACCCCCAATCGAAAGAAAACTAACCATGTCCATCCTGTCATTTTGAGGATCAGAATGTGTTAGTACAGGATTTCACATTATTTTTCAAAGAAAGCTAAGGTTGTCACAAAATATCTTTATTCAACCGCATATTCATTTTCATTTAAACATTCTCATTATACGGTCAAAACTATAATGCTGGATTTGATTTTTTGGTTGTATGAAAACTTTATTTAGTGGTTAGGGAAATCTCTTAGGGTTTCGAGTTAAATGCATTCTATCTGGCTGTCAGCTGTGCTGGGTGGTTGGGATAGGCGCATGCAGCTGGTGGGATTATAGGACTAACCTATGTCAAACTATGGTGAACCTAGTGGCAGATAAGGACAGGAGACTACAATAGTTCAACCTATATTTGTCCTATCAGTGTTTGTCTGCTCCTGCCCCGTCTCATCTTTACCCCCTCTTTCTGTTTACAAAATCTCTAATGTACATAACCCCATCTACTTCAAATAGCAGTCTGCTTGACTCCTGACAGCGAGCCGGCAAAATCTCGCACACGACAACGTGATCTCGCCATTGTTTTCGCCTATCTGCGTTTGTTGAACATGCATTGTAAAAACATCTCTGCTCCAGATCTTTTCTCATTTCTAGAGATTTATTTTCGTCTCCGCGGGAGTCTGTCAATGTGGGAACTGAGACTGACGACCTCCCTGATAGAAGTCAGGACAGATCGACTTGGCTCGCATACTTGATGGTATATATTTATGTATATATATATATATATATATATATATATATATATATATATATATATATATATATATATATATATATATATATATATATATATATATATATATATATATATATATATATATATATATATATATATATACATATATATATATATACAATATATATAAATATATATATATATATATATATATATATATATATATATATATATATATATATATATATATATATATATATATATATATATGTGTGTGTGTGTGTGTAAACATAAACACTATATATATATATATATATATATATATATATATATATATATATATATATATATATATATATATATATATATATATATATATATATATATATATATATATATTATATACAAACCCATAATATGACGGATAGAAAAACATTGCAAATGCGAGGGGGAATGAGGGAAGAAGACTAGAACACATTCTATGATATTGATTAGATTCTTTGGGCCTGTTCTAGGACACGAGAAATACCGTAGCTGTAAAGCAGTCCCAATCGACAGTTTTAACATGAGAATCTGGGCTTGATAAGACATGCACTTCATCTTCCTCCCCCCTCCACGAGGAGCTGCAAGTCTACATGTGCGGCGAGACTTGTCCTGGGATTTTACTTGGCTGATGTTTCGTGTATTTCAAGAATTCCTCGTCGGGGCTATTTGTCATCTCTGCCTTCTAATGGCCATAAGATGATCACAAATATCATTGTGACGCACTTGGGAGATGAGCAAAATGGAAAAATGTTAGCGCTATCTCGCCGACCTGTCCCCATCTCTCTTTCTTGTCATTTTTCCTCATCAAGAGCTGATACCTTAAACGACACAGGCCTCCCTTGTAGGGACGTTGGCGGCCTTGCTGCGAAGGCTTGGTGTTTTAGAGTCATGGGGCTGCGACATGAAAGGCGCCCATCATTTTGCCTGTTTTACAACGTATCTGGCTTATCTCTGCTGAGAGTAGATCAACTATAAACCACGGCCCTGTCTCCTCGCTTTCCAGATCCATCTTTCAACTCGTCTCCGCTGCCGCCATCTCGTAACTTACACGACATTTCTGCACGCTGGACCAAAAGGGACTTTTTAACACACTACCAAATGGTGGACGACTTTTCGTAAGACCACTTGCCGACTTTTCGACACCACTTTTGGTAAAACTACATGCTTTAAAAGTTTATAAACTCAAAAGTCATTTCCATGATACAGTTATATCATCATGAAAAAAGGTTGATGTCGTGTGTCTAAGCATAAGGAACTGGCGTATGTGTGGCATATTTTCGTATTAAAGCTAAACATACATAGAGTATACTATATTCTCATCAAACATCCGAATATAATCATGACTAAAAATATGATTAAAGTTTTAGCTATCACATCGTTCTAGTTTCATGTCTCAAACCCGCAGAGTTGCTATTTCGATTTTGGCAAATGTTAGGAAAACATAACCCGCACAAGATGACCTCTGTACCATAAACCTTGGACGAAAGCGGATTGGTCATCCTAAATATGGACATACACAAGTCACGTGACACATGTCATGAATATTCATCAGCAATGATCCTCGTCCCAAATTGCCACCAAGTTTTACCTGCCGCTCTGCCAACTTGTCTGAAACCACGTGACCAGCTACGTCACACTGAAGTTTCTCGCGCCACAAGTCTAAAAAAGGCGGCCTTAATTTTGACTAAATGTCAGCCCATCTTTGACATCCTGGTAGACTTCTACGCAAATCCCCTAGTCGCTCCAGGATTCTCAGAAAGCGTGGAGCTCGTTTGTAAACAGATCCCGTGCAATCCGTAAGAGGGACGGAACCAGCGCCATGGTTTCTGTTGACCAGATCTCCTGCTCTACCTTTTGGGGGTTGTGGAAGGGGGTTGGAATGGAGGGGGGATAGAGAGCATTAGTTACACCATACTGGATGACTTTTCCCCCACTTAGTCCTGACACATCACTACTACACATATACCATGGAAATCGATTTCGGTATGCAGCCAAATCTGTTGGGGTGTGGGGTTGGTACCTAGGACTTGGGCATCCTAGCCATACCCACACCCCTCCCAGTGGTAACCAGTCCTGGTTCGTGTCAGGACTGCTGAGTATGCATGTTTGTATGGGGAGGGGGGGGGGCTGGTTTGCAAGAAGGCACAAGACCATACTACATGGACATACCCCTTTACGACAATCATAGCCCTTAGTTGTCTTTCTTAGTCTAGCCACTGGTCCACCCTAAGTTCCGATTCAAGCCGCAAGAGGGCAGTGTCGCTGCTGCATGCAATGTGGTCATCGTGGTTGAGTCTTACCCATATTTTACACTCTAGTTCCAGCTCTCGCCACGAGGGGGCAGGACTGTCTGGCTCATCTCGGGGTTGCTCCCATGACTCAGTGGTCAAACGTTCTTACTGCAGTCGTGTTTTGTGGACAGGTTTTGGTTCAAATTCCACGTGAGGCGTGTTAGAAAGCAACCAGAGACTATAAGGAGTAGAAGACTGTTTCTAAGTACTCCCAATTTCACAAACTGTCACCATCCATCCTTAGTAACGTAGCGAACAAGTACAGAAAATCAAATGCCTATTTCATCCCTTCTTCCTTCCACGTCTTTCAAGTTAGGCTACTTCGAGGAAAATCAAACGGGTCCAGAATTAGAATTAGAATTCCAGCAGACCTCGACCTCTAGCCAAAAGCATCTCATCGCCTCAGTCGTTAGCCAAGCACCACGCAGAATAGTTGAGTTGCTCTATGAAAGACTCTTTCATTAAGCACCCTTGACTGTGCTGGGCTAGCTAGGAGGGTAATTTCCATAGCCCTGATTCCATAATATTCTTTACCATGCTTAAATAAGTATTCAGAGTGTCATAGTTAGAGACTCCCCTATTCAGCAACCAATACTGATACAGTGCTGTATAATTTAAGAGATGTTTGGGTAAGACGGGTACTTTTGAAAAGGGGAGAATTTTTACAATAGCTCACATTGTCTACATAGCCTTGGCCATAGTTTAACAATTTAGGGGTTATTCCGTAAAGACATAAGTATTTTCTTCAGCATTTTTATAGTATTTTTGTACGCTTGTTCACAGAAGGAAAACACATACATTCTTGTCCACCGTGGACCAGTTCCACATTGCCAATTAATGAATGTCGAATAAGTTATCAAACAATGTGATGAACAAATAAAGCCTTTAAACAGAACAGAATGAATATGACAACAACGCCAGAAAATGCCTCGAAACATACACGCATTCCTTGATAGCTATGGACACCTCGAGATGTGAACACCTGATATATCGAAAAAACCTTCCCTTCTAACTGTTCTAATACACTTTTGTCAAACAATGTTATATTAGAAAACTTATTTGAACATACAGTTCATATATTATCCTAACGCACTGTAGAAAACTCTTATTTTTGAACGCATTATAATGTGAACACACTGTCTGAAGGAGTTCATATATCAGAGAGTTCATGGTAGAAACAGCCTCGCCTTATATCAGGATTTTTTGAGGCACAACCACCATATATTCTAGGGGCGAAATGAGGACATTGTCGTGAGAGAAAGACACACACACACACACAGAGTGAGAGTTGAATTTGACAATAGCATTGTCAAGTAGGCTGGAAGCAGCAGACAATGCGTGTGGCTTGTTCTTGCTGTGGCGAGAAGCAAGGTTGGCCATATTGTCATTGTGGGTAATACCCTTTAGATGAGGGATCAGGATTCGCGCCGAGCTGGGCAAATAGATAACATTGACATCTACATTTGAAATTCACCGCTGATGACATTCCTAATCCGTGTTTACACATGATTTATATATAAATTAGCAAGTGCGATCACACTTAATCAATTTATCGAGCACCGGCTCACGATTTGGAGGTAAAAAATCCACATCATCGACAGAGCAAGCAATCAGGACGATTGGGGACGAAATTAAAAATTTCGGGCAAATTGCAAAACAAATTTGTGTGTGCTAATTTGTTGTAGTGTGTAGGGGCAAGGCCCGTGCCTCCGTGAGAGCGGTGGAGTCAGAGAGGAGCAGGGCGCGCACGTGTTCTAATCCCGGTTAAGACCGGGATCAACCGGGTTAGAAGGGAGACGGATTCACCAGCTGTACACAAGCCATACATTTGGCCGGCGAGAGACAGGGGACCCGTGCGGGCGACTCGCGCATGCGCACATTAGCGGTTCCGCTGCCCTGCTCTTTAACTTTAGGGCTCCTCCAATTAAACTTGAGGGGTTGATACGTGCAATGACCACTGGTACACTGGGGATTTGAATATTGAAGTATGCCTAAAGTCACCTTTTCTGCCATTCTATAAACCGTGACTTGGGATCTCCAATCTATGTCAGACTGAGCAGAAATACGTTGTCAACTGCTAGCCTTTGCTTTTGAATATGGGACTATTAGTATCGTCTCTTTGCAGACTACATCGTGACTTTAGACCTTAAATGTTAGAGGGGAAAGCCTGGGACTTGGGCCAGGAATCATAGCTACCGTCACTTTTTTCCTATGTTATACTAACTGCTTCATAACAAGCCAAATTATTCCATAAGACTCCTTACTGATATCTACATCCCACTTTTTCATGAAAAAGTCACTTCTATAATAAAAAATATCAATAAAGGTAGTTATTGTCATGAATATATTAGACAGGATTCAACAAGGATCACAATCATAGTTATGCTTCCAGTCAACATCATCAGTACTTGTCCCAAAGCCTCGTTTTCGTGTTGAGGAATATCACCCTAAACTACTGATACAGACATCTATGCGAATGAAATGATAAACTTATCCATATAAACTCGAATGTTGAGTGCAGAAAAAGTCTATGTATTGCATACACCTTTCAAACGGACCAGGAGTTTCTGTTAGAGAGTGTTCACATGATGAATGCGCTTTCATAGAAAGCATACTCATTGTACATTTAAGTCCAAATATTTTTCTAGGAAAAGGAACCAAAAACGTGGTATTATATAGGATCAAAACTTTGATATGAAAAGAATCAAATCTGTGTGTGAAAAAAGACCTAAATCATATATAAAAAAACAAGTCCCGAATATCGATTCCCTTCAGACTCATTTTTTTCAGCAATGGGCCATGCCTGCGTGGCTATGTCGTGCAGGCTAATGTTACACACATGGCCAGAAGATTTTCCATGTCACTGTCAACCGCCCTCGACTCACACTGGCCGGCTGCTATTAAGCCCATTAATTTGCGAAATGTCCTTGGTATTTTGGAAGTTGTTTGGCGTGTCGTGCCGTCAGTGGGCCGTCATGTTCCGAGTCACACAAGATGCATGCGTCGTGTTCCGCCGGCTAATTCCAACTTTTCTCCGGTCAAGCAGTTCAGCGAGGAGTAGGGCAAAAGTCGCCGCGAACAGCGAGCAACTATTGCGCGGCAAGATAGTGTCATAGCTCGACGTGCAGGGGGCGCTGCCACGGTCGCCGCGTACGTCATTAGAACAATTCGCGCCCACTAAACGTGAACACCTTTTGATCGCAACGAGATTTGCACAATAACGTCATCCCTGCTTGCAATCGTTGATGTTTCTAGGAAATCAATGAAGAAAATGATATCACCGCCCTTTTTCACAGGCCCCTGAACGTGCATAATCCTCTTAAAAACAATCGCAAAAATGTATACCATTTTTCGCGCATATCGCGAATATTAATTCTGCACACTTTCAGCCAGCGCGGACTACTTCTTTCACTAAACTTTCGATCACCAGGCACAAAACATGTTACTTACATGCAAAAACGCATTGAGATATTTACAAACTACATATCGTATGAAGAACAATAGTACATACACGTTATGAATGGTCTTTTTGATTTTAAATAGCCAAGTACTAGTATGAACTTTTTGCGGACGGAGTTAGACATAGAAATAAACTAAATTGGAGCAGTTTGAGCCATATCGGAAAGTGATGATGATGTTGCCTTTATTCTGATTTTTTTATTATCTTAAAACAGTTGAATAGGGCACATGTGTGTGTGAAACCGATATGATCAACTATCATGACCTGAGTTTAAAAAAACGAAAATCCTTAACTATGCTAGTACATTTCATTCTTCAGAAACCTGCAGCGAACCTACAGATTCCTGTATATAGTAGCTATGTGTTGATTGCAATAAGCAAATGTCTCACAAAAGAATACAAAGGGAAAGCTCATTTTAGTTAAATACGGCGATAAAGTTCTTAAAAGTCTCGAGTAAAATGTTTATCTTTTTTAAGATGCTTGTCTTATATATAGAAAAAGACTTGTATTGTTATGTATGTTTATTGACTGTAAACATATTCTGTTACAAAATCATATGGAATACAACAGCTTTTTAAGAGCATAATAAAAATAGATAAGGAACTAGATGGAATACAAATGGTCACAATAAACTGGGTAGTGAGCAGGATAGTATGAAGGTCACATAAGGAAGGCAAACAAAGACTGCTATCTGTTGTTTCATCTAAGTTGGCAGTTGAAATGAACCTGGATCGTCTTACCTGTAGCCCACCTTTAATCAGGGGGTATGGGCCACAGACACGATGCCTGCCTCAAGGTCGTGTTGGAGAGAAAGGGGGCGAGGCAGGAAGCGTAGAAATGGACAGAGACACATCGAGATTCCGCGCACCTCCCCACCTTAGAAAGGCAGTCTGTACATGCCACGTGCTAAGACGTTGTGAAGCTAGTACGGTAATAAAGACAGGGTAATTACAATAGATCACGCTCCCAACACTAGGGGGTTTTGTAATGAGGATATGCTGGGAATAAAGACCTTTCCATTGAGATGTCTTCATTATTTCCTCGGCTTTGTGTTGTCCGGCGCTGGCGAGTCATGAAAGTGCCAACATCTTTCTTTGGCTACCTGATATGTTGCCAGATAGCCACCATTTCCTTCCTCCACTTTTCTGCAGCTTTGCCCTTTTTATTCTCCTCGCGATGATTTGTCACGTGGAGGGGGGACACCTTTGAGTTGCACCCAAATAAAACTGTTATTGAGAAATTACATTTGCATCCAGAGGTTCTGTTTCGAGGGGAGAAATGTACACATATTTCCCGTATCTCTCGCGCGCAGAATGACCAGCCTCGTTTTGGTGTCGCGAGCGCTCCCCCCATGGGTGGTGCGGGGAGCGAGAGATGAGATCGAATCTGAGCAGACGGCAGATGATAAACTGCTTTAAATTGAGGTATTATCCACCCTGACACTGACTGCAATCTGGACAGACGATACCAAAACCCCACTGATTGTTTACGAGCCGTCCGAGGACCATTGCAAATCATTGCACCCCCCAAGAGCACTTTGGCTATCTGCTTTCTTGGACTATATTAATTCGCGGCTATTGATCGATACTATGTATGCGTGATAACTAAACCCCTGCCTCCCCCTCCGCATGCACGCTGATTATGAAGGCCATGTCACAATCAATCTGACACTGTCTAAACCTTTCCGTCTAATTAGCAAAATCTATCCCCCTTCCTAGCTCCAGTCCACCCCAATCTGCCCCATCGCTAAATACTGCATTTCACTCGCTGCCAAACTACACATTTCTCAAAATTATTGTGATTGGCTATTATTCAATGATTGGAAGCACTGTTGGTTGTGGTTGAAACAACAAGGGCAAGTTCGGTTTCAAGTACTCTTCTCATTGCGTACTGAAAGTATACATGTTGAGATTGTGTCAACTTTGTCTATACACTCTATTTACACTTTTTCTTTTGGGTACTTGCATAGCAGTATACACGTTGAGATTGTGTCAACCTTGTCTATACACTCTATTTACACTTTTCTTTTGGGTACTTGCATAGCAGTATATGCAAATACTAATATATATATATATATATATATATATATATATATATATATATATATATATATATATATATATATATATATATATATATATATATATATATATATATGTGTATATATATATATGTATAAATATAAGTATATATATATATATATATATATATATATATATATATATATATATATATATATATATATATATATATATGTATATACATATATCTATATATATATGTATATATATATATATATATATATATATATATATATATATATATATATATATATATTTATAAATATATATATATATATATGTATATATATATATATATATATATATATATACATATATATATATATATATATATATATATATATATATGTATATATACATATATATATATATATGTATATATATATATATATATATATATATATATATATATATATATATATATATACATATATATATATATATACATATATATATATATATATATATATATATATATATATATATATATATATATATATATATATATATATATATATATATATATATATATATATATATATATCAAACTGCACCTATTAAACAACGGGGGCCCTATGAATAAATTCCCCACTACTACTACTACTACTACTACTACTACCAACCACTGCTGCTGCTACTACTACTATTACTACTTCCACCAACCACCGCTGCTTCTAATATTACTACTACTACTTCTGCTGCTGCTTATAATAAAAACAAAAATAAGAATACTATTAATGAAAAAAGAAATCATCAGCAAAAACACCACTTGTTTTCGCATTGTCCCCCACACCCCAACGTTTTAGTTCGACCACCACACAACCTCCCTCACTCTCCAAAGCCAGCCACTGACGGAGCCAGTCCGCAGTGATTCACTCTAGTTTGTCGCCAAGTCACCCTCCTGTATCCCATTTCTTCCAGACTTCTTCCTTCTGGGTTGACTCCAAGTCCAATGGTGCTTAAGTTCAACTTCTGGACAGCGGCCAGTCGGGGTCAGACTGGGGTTCTGGAGGGGAGCCAACTCGCCCACACGGTATAGGGGACCCGGTAGCCAGCTTCTCACTGCTCTGTCGCTCAGACGCACACGGGTCCTACATCACAGCAAATAATTAATGATTATCCAACTTTCCCCACCAGCAGCAGTTACCGACCGACCCCTTCTACATCCCATGCCCCCTGGCTGCTTCGCGGAGCCGGCCAAAACAATGCACAAAGGCGGATCCCTGATACTGCTGCTTTATCATATTCAAAATGCATGCATTCAAAAGCACTGGCCTCGGCTTACTTATAAAAATAGCCTGCAATTCACATGACATCGCTTTGCTATACATGTAATTTAAGGAGAGACTTGGATCATGCCTGGGGGAGGGCTGATTATTTATTCCAAGGTGAGTTTTCACTTGAACTCCCCTTTACCGTGCGGACGTCAGTCTGCTCTCTATTGGGGGGATAAAAGGGATGGAGAGATACAAATGTTCCGTCAAGGTATCGTTTCTTAACCTGCCGCCTTGTATTATTAACCACAACCCCGAGGGGAGTCAATTCGCCAGGGAGACCGATTAATGCATGCTCCCTTGCCTTCACTTTTGAACTGCTGACGACCCGAAGACCTCACGCCGTAAAGGTCTCGGTTCTTAACAAGCTTTTTTAGCGCATTGTCACAGGAATTTTTTTTCAAATTTTGAAATTTATGCAATCCTGACTCAAACCTGACATCCAGAGCCGTAACCAAATAGAAAAATAAAAACCTCTGCTAGAAAGTGTCCAAGATCAGGAATGTCTCCCTAAGAAGGATGATGAATAACCCGACCCGCTAAAAAACACAAAGTCTGTTTTGACACCAGTGTCGTGGGAAAATCGAGGCACTTGGCGAGTTTTGGTCCCGAACGTCCCCAAATATGCGAATAAAACCACAAAAGTTGAGCACACGACGAGTTTATGTGTTTTCTTTGCAATGATGATTGTTATCCAAGCTTACGTAATGTGTGGGTATGTTTATTGCAGGGTATGTCGGGCGCCGGGTTACCTCAGGCTCCGGGTTCGAGTCATGACCCCATCCCTTGCTTAGATTCTCCGCACGGCCGGAGCAACAGGGTGCAGGCGGCCACGTATACATGTTTTCAAAATCTCCTCTACAACACGTGGCCCGGTCATCTGTATATGTCTCCAAACGGGACGGTGTCAGCAAAAGGTTGACGAGGCAAAGGGGAGCATCAGACGCAACTCGGCAGATCTTGATCTGAACAAGTCGAGCCTGGATGCAAGTTTACCTCGACAAGACGCAAAATCACCTCCCTCCATCGGTAAGTAACTTTCTTACAACTTTTTAGCACCCCCTTGGACCGTACCCGGCACCCGCCCACGGGGCCGTAACGCCAAGTGGCTGTGCGATACCCGTGTAGATAAACACTGCCTCAGCTGCGATCATCATCATCATCATCATCATCGTCATCGCAATCATCGTGTACCCGATACTCGGATGACAAAAATGATTTTTGATCTATCATAAGGTATCATTCACCTAGATTGAAGTAAATGATAATGATGCTGATGATACTGCAATTGCATTCTGATATGTGATATTGCTGGCGATATGTTTCCACCAATTTGAACTTATGTTTGAAAAGTTTAGCCTTAAGGGTTGCTTGACGGTAGCCGTCTTAACACACTACTGGTAAAACTTCAGAGAACTTCATTAAGTTGATGAGGATACATGCATTCACGTTATTCAGTAGGATAGTGGTCGTGAAGCATGCTTCTTCTTTTGGTGGTGTATGGCTGTCCTATATTGAGGTCTCCTAGGAGCTGGGAGTTGGGGACAGATGATGGTTTGGGGCTATGGGACGGTGAGCGCCCGGGCTACAGGCTTGTCCCAGCTGGGTCGTATCCAGCGCTGCCAAGGCCCGCGGTACCGGCCCCTCTAGCCAGCAGACCCATTAATAATCCTCTTGTCGCAGAAACAGAAACAACCATTGTGTCCGGGGCATTTTTATTGTTAATGGCCAAATGAAAACTACAGCGATCACTTACGACGCTTGTTGGGTGCTTTTTTACCCGTCAATCAAGTGAACTAGCAGTTTTTTCAGTCCCTTCGCAACGAGGGCCAGTGGTCGTCCGTTCATGGGCGTTAACGTCGCGTTTATCTCCCTAAATCTAGGATTAAAACCTCGCAGGATGATCTCGACTGGATTAAACCCTGGCGGTAAGTGTGTTATCGTGGCATAACGTTAATTAGCAGTTAATTCACCTGTTGTTCAGGTGTGCTGAGTCGCATGAGACAGACGAGACCTCCACTGAACTCTTCCACTCTTCTACTACACCCAGTCTGGCTGCAGCTACAGTAGTAGTAGTAGTAGTAGTTACTATAGTAGTAGTAGTAGTAGTAGTAGTAGTAGTAGTAGTAGTAGTAGTAGTAGTAGAAGAAGAAGAAGAATAAGCTGCAGCAGCAGCATACTTATCATCATTAACAGCAGCAGCAGTAGTTACTATAGTAGTAGTAGTAGTAGTAGTAGTAGTAGCAGTAGTGGTAATAGTAGTAGTAGAAGTAGTAGAAGTAGTAGTAGTAGTAGTAGTAGTAGTAGTGGTAATAGTAGTAATAGTAGTAGTAGAAGTAGTAGTAGTAGTAGTAATAGTAGTAGTAGTAGTAGTTGTACTAGCATGTTTATTATCATTAACAAGTATTACTATTAACAATAGTAGTAGTAGTAGTAGTAGCATATTTATTATCATCATCCTCCTCATCATCATCAGCAGCAGCAATTGTGTTAATAGATAAACAATTGCTGCAGAAGCATCAGTATATGCATCATTCGTATCAGTAGTAGTAGTAGTAGTAGTAGTAGTAGTAGTAGTAGTAGTAGTAGTAGAAGAAGATCTCAGCTCAGCAGTAGCGTGGCTGGCTCTCAGACGTAGTAGTAGTAGTAGTGGTAGTAGTAGACTCATTCAGTCAGTATTGCAATAGCCGACAACTCCTGGCAGCAGCAGTCTCTCTGAGGAGGAGTCTCTTATCGAAGGATTGGGAGGAGGTGGATGGGGGCTGACTTAAACGGTCCTGGGGATTGTTTTGGTTGAGTCTGGCCCGTCGCTTATTGGCAACACGTGTGTTCAATGTGAGTTAAACTGGAACAGCTGCCCGTTCACGTACCCGGTCCTGGATCGAGCAGGAACCCCGCATGAACCCTTGCCTGTCTGTCTGTCTGTCTGTGTGTCTGTCTGCTGCAGGGTACCAGTAAGATGCTGGGGTGGTTGGTGCTAGTGCTGAGAAGACGCTGGAAGCCAGTCTAGCCAGCCAGCCAGTCAGTCAGTCTAGACCACCACGCTCTGATCAGATTATACCATACACAACTCCTCTCAGAATCGACAATTAATACCGCACTATGCAGATGAGATTAGGAATATTATGCAATCAGACCACGTGCTCACAGATTCCGCAATGTTTACATCGGGCTGGAAGCAACAGCAATAGTTCTGCTGTAAACCACAGTAAGATCATGGCGTACTATTTACATTGCAGGTACTACTATTAGTGCAATAGGGCCACATTGTAAGGCATTGTAGGAGTCGGTGGTCATTATCAGAATGAAATTTTTGAAATTCTCAAAAACTTGAAAGAAAGATGAAATAACACTATCACATGGTCTAGTTAACACACTCCTGCCCTATTGTTTACCCTCCCAGTGCAGGGGCACCCTATGCTCTGTTTATTTTCGTACCCTATTTTCTCATCCCTGTTAGGTACTCTAGAATATCTGTTGGGTACAAGAGCACTACTATGTTAGGGACACACAGTGTTCATCCTGCATAGGCGTTCAACGCTAAGGGAAGATCTGTTAACCCATTAATGCTCAAGAGTTTCTCAAGAAATTGTCGTCTGAACCTGAAATAAAGAATGATTTTAGAAAATACTAGAAGGAGAGTTGATGGTAATATTATTAGTAATGTCTTTCAATCAGATATTTTCTTAATTATGCTATTATCTGCAAGATTTCATCAAACTTGCCAGGCTGCCTTTGGCCTCTAAGAGCATTAATGGGTTAAGATTCAAATGTGTTCTTTCAAGACAGGGGTCTTTTCCAGAAGGTAAACCATAGTGTACCTTCCCTTGTGGGGGATAGAATGGGATGGGGATCTTTCCTGACAAAGTTTGACTGCATCAGGCCACAGGAGTAGTTCTTGTGCATAACGTTGGAAAAGTATCAACATTACCACACAGGAACGTGTACACCTATAACCTTTCACGAAAAGTCGATGCATTTTTTAAAAATACGTCACGTGACCATGATCCAGGGGGTGACCTATCGATCTTAGTCACAAGGAGCTCCGACCCCCATATAACAAGTATAGACTTATTTGAATTAATTTGAATTTAATATCAACTCGGATCTTCCATGTAGGAGAGTTATACAGATTTCCATAGGAGCTCAAATATGGAATAAAATTTCATTCTGAGAGCAATAAGAATTCCGACACCCTATATGTGGGGTATAGAATTAATACATCTTTGCAGTTTTTGAGATTTACAATTGTCATCTATACGTTTCATTCTGTTTGAAACTACCCATTATGATACTTTGTTGGTAAGATTTCCATCCAATGATTGCTCATCAGAGCCCTATCAGATGAGCCACGTTTGGTTTGCAATAAGCATTTCCATTTATATACCATGGAATAGCGGACATTTGATACCATTCACCATTGCAAAAGAACATAAAGTCAAAAGAAAATGGATGACCTATTTCTAAAGTGCAATACTAGTAATCGATTTCTCGAATCCAATGATATTGCCTACCCCAGACCGATAGTGATATCACTTGTGTTTATTATCCCAATCCATTTTCATACTCAAGCACTTCTTGGATAAAACAATAGGTCATGTGTGTATACACATGTGCAAATAGGTGCCCTCATCCTTTGGCTACGGGACCTGCCCCGATGGCCGAGTGGTCTAAGGCGTTGTCACTGATTGCTACCTGTCTCTCACCACTGACTGCGTTTGAATCCCATCCGGGGCATGTGAAAATGTTGCCAGTGACTTGGGGTTAGCTGGTGTTGTTCGCCGATAAAGTTACGATAATCGAAATTCCAAATTTCCGGGGTTACATTGTATCTCCGATAAAGGAATTAACTTATGTCCTACACATGAATTTAGCCAGATGGAATAAAGGTTTAAAGAAATGATATGCAACACAAAAATGTTGCGGTTTCTACTTCATCGTGATTCGTACCCGAGAAAAACAAACAGACATATAGTTGCCACTTATGAGATTAGCACATTTCATCACTGTATTGCCTTCTCATAAAATTTATTTCATACACTTGACAGGTAGTGCTCTCGGAACATTTAAATAAAATTTATAACATCATATGCTACACAAGTTCAATTGTTTTCAAACGTAGCTTCATTGATGTCAACGACAAAAAGTCATAATTACTCAAATATGATCATAATGACCCTATAAAAATGTTTACATACACTACATTTTCTAGTATGAGCACCTCCGAGTTGGTGTATAGACCCATTGATGCTAATAGCGGCTAGAATCGGCCTGACAATTTGGATGAAAAAGGAAAAAAGTACAATACACTTAGGTAGAATCTTTGAAGGATAAATGTAATCAGAGGAATACCATCATCTCTCCTACAAATATTTTGTAGAATCATTCTCAATTTTTAAGTAATTGCCACAACTCTGATAGATCCAGACGACAATTCCAGGAACTCATTGATAGGTTAACATCGCTTGTGCTGGCCAGTAGCCTCATCCTAATCTAGGCCAGTACGTTGTAGGAAAACATCTCATATATGGACATCTTCTAATATGAAAAATTTGCCCCTTATGTAGAAGCAACTCAGAGGATTCACTGTTAAGGAATATCCCATAGTCAATTGAATCGAATGACAGCATTCAAAAAGATCTGAAGGTCATTATGTGCATTCGGAGAGATGAAAGATTTCACTTTTCTTTGAGAATCGATAGCGTCTTGAAATCGATCGTTCATTCTATTGAACGAATTCCATCATCTGTGATATCGTGTGTGGTTTTCAACGTTGAAATATTACACCCTAACATCCTGGGCACTCGTATATGTTTCTAAAACTTAACTTAGGACCCCACATAATCTCTGAGGGCTATAATTCTTAAAGAAAGAAATATTCTCAATCTGATTGTATAGGCCAACTCTGCTTACTGGCAGTTCTTGGATTGTAAAAAATGCAATTTATAAGTAGGTCAAACATGTAGGTCGAATGAGATTCCCTCAAAGAGAGGTATATGAAAATAAATCAAAATTTTGCGAAGAAATTTATATGGTGCATTTGGTTTTATTACCTGTTATAGTGTGTCATGTTTCGTTATCAAGTGCTTTCCGCACACTGGCACTATCTATAACTATTCAGATATTATCTGCGGTTTGTAATCAGCTTAAAACATTCATATGGAATAACGGTCAACTTATACTTTCACTCAATTGGCGTAAGTAGATTGTTACGAAATAGGCATATTACAATGTCTGTTGAATAAACAGACTAGTGAATGCAATAAGTGAAAAGGACCATAAAAAGAAATGTGCATTACATTTGATTAAATCTGGATGAGATAGTCTACTTATATGACTAATGGAAACAACCCAATTATAAATATGGACCATTATTACTCTATACAATGATTCCCATTGTATTGCACAAGGTTAGATAAGACAAAATTTTGCAATTGATATGACTTAAAACTTAGAATAGTTCCAATCCACAAGGCTGATATCTAATAGCTTGTAAGGGGAATGGTATTTGTTATTTGGGTATAGGGTGTTAGTAGGGTGTATTAGGAAGTTGTGCTGTAAGTGTTGGGTTTGTGCAGGTGTGGTACTACAGGGTCGGGGTGCTTGGCATGCAGGCGGGTAGTAGGGGTGACACGCCACCTAATGGCCGGGGTGCACACCCTCTGACCCTACCTGCATGCCCTCCGCTATAACTCTTTAGCGGCCAGCTAGCCTGACTGCCACCCGGCTCTCACAGCGCAAGCAGAGTGACCCACTCGACAAACCACACCAACAATATAAACTGCCCCTACACACGAAAAGCCTTTTCAGAGACACCCTACAAAAAATCAGGGTATTTGAGTAAATCCAACTCCCACAGGGTATGTGGGGTAAATCACTAGTAATTCGAGCTGGCAACGATTACAGTTTAGGTACGATTAGTTTGTGTATAGTGTATACCCGCTCATTAAAAACCTTTTTAGGTGTACCTGCGTAAAATAAATAGGTAAATCTCGGTCAATTTACAGGTTTGTAATAAAATAGGCATTGACAGGTAGGATTTACGTGGATTCGATAATATGGTTAAATAGGATATTAGACACTGTTATTTGATATTACACCTGAAACGTAGCTAATATCCACACGTCTGAATTTGCCGAGATGTTTCAATTTACATCTAGCACACTGACCTTCACATAAACCTCATTGCCACTGCCCTGCCCCGCCCCTTTTCAGCCTACACAGTTAGTTATATACCAGAAAAACCTCTAAAACACCACTGAGGGTCTATTCGAAATCGGTCCTGTAAGATAGGTAGTCTTATCTTCCAAACATACAACCATAAAGATGCTCATATCTCGGAGAACCTTGTGACACCTTTTTAGGCGGGTGGTCGTTCTAAACAGGTGGACTCTTAAGCATGTTTGATTTTATATCATAAACGTGTTCGTTTCGGCATTGTTGATAGGATGCTTAGTTGAGTTTTTGCAAATGCAGTATTGTAAAGCGTGTATACACGTACATACGCCATTCTCTCATGTGTTTTTGTGGGCGGGGGGGGGGGGGGGGGGGGGGGGGGGCATATGATATGCTTAGTCATTGTATTGGGGCAATTTGTTTACCCCTTTATGCCACGAGATTCCCATAAAAAGTGTTTTGTGCTATGGTACATGGAACTGACTCAGAATTGAAGGTATTCTTGAGGTATTCTTGTTGTTATTTGCTCTTGATCTTCTAGTAAGTTCCCAAATAGGCTTCGACAGAAGTGAATCACCTGCATAGTTGGATCATTTTAGGATCACAACAGAAATGCATGAGCCAATGGAGATAAAGCTATGTATTACTATAGAAGATGAAATGTGAAGGAAAGTGTGTTATCTGTGAAAGGCGAATTTATTGATATCGATACATTTCAATAATGCATCTTTTAAAATAGTGATTACGATAATGAAAGCAAGCCAATCAAATTTTAGGTTTTAAATCTATTTTAGTTAGGTGAGTCTTTATTGCGTTAAGTATCATTTTCGCTCTCATCGATAATAAAGACGAATGGTTGTCCAATATGGCTGTCAATATCCTCAAACCTAAAATACGTATATTCCCTCCAACGAAAACTAGAGAAGCGTTAACGAACTGAAAATGTTATGGGCTTTCTTTATTGCCGCAGTTTATTCATAAAAATAGTGTCTAGAAACCAACTAAAATTTTGGGCTGTCCCAAAAAGTGAGAGGAATTAATAAAACCTTTCCAACATAGCTGCTCTGGTAGTCTTTGATCGATGCCAAGGAACAGATAGGAAAACGAATGGCTTGTTTGGGGGAATTCTAAATGTCTATATATCATTTCATATATTTCACAAAAATCACTTATTTGCAGCTAGAATAGTTTTTTTGGTGGATGTTGGTTAGAGGATGTGGTCACGTGATCGCAAGTAGCCAATAGCGAGGTCGTATGCGCCACGCCTGCCGTAGCGCTGCTGCTGGTGGTGATAAGATGATGCAAGTGAGAGATAGATAGGGAGAGAGGAAGAGTAGGAGGATTGTAGTAAAGCCCCAGTGACTGAGAGATGCGAGTCATGTCTAATGGACCGAGGTCACCCACTCGTTCAGAGGTGACCACCACTAATAGTTCAGTGATAAATCACTTGCTTCAAAAGCTCCTGATTAAAGAGCATCTAAACAAAGCCTTGCTTCGATTATCTGATTAGAAATCGTTTGCGCCACTTTGTCAACGAACGAAATGGAATTCGGTCTACGTCACATCATTTGTTTGTTTCATTACTTAAGGGATGACATTGCAGATATTTTCTGAAGGAAAATCGGTATTCTTGCCCAACCGTTATGTACAGCGAAAACTGAGAAAGCATTCACTTTGGATGTTCATATCTCAGAAGTATTCTACCCTGTGTAAGACTAGAAAGTTAAACGAAAGGGACAGGGTTCACAGAATAAAATTATGATTAACCTTTAGGAAAACATTGATGCACCTTAATTATTTCCACCAAAACGATCACCCTGTAATACGACAAGAAAATAAATCAAGAAAAGGGCTTTCTTCACGAAATGAACTTTAAGAATCGTCAGCAAACGACTGGTGCACTTTTCTGATTTTCACCCAAACCAATCGGTTTCCTTCAAAACGAAACCAATACCCATAGACCTGTATAAAGCCCTTTCAAAGAGATATGCATTCTACGCTGCTTTAAGCCATTGATGCCTGGTGATCTACTTGACCAGTGTAGTCTGGACCTGTTTGTAAATAACAAATAATAAACGTTTGTAAATAACATTGAAATGAAGCATAAATTCGCAAAATATTTGAAGGAGAGTTGTAGATAGAGTTCTGATGAACAATTCTCCGGTAGATATTTTCTGAAAATAGCTTTTTTAGATAGATATCACAACAATTGTCAATCGGTTTTGACTGCTATATGCATGATTGGATTTTAAAAGGTAGATAGCAATGGGTCTGGATCCATGTGAATGCTCTGTGGAGTCCGCTCGGGTCAAGCATCTGAAATTTACCCATTGACTTTTCAGTTACCCCCCCCCCCTCCCCCACCACCCCTATGAAAACACATTTTCCCTGTAACAAAGTTGGTCCCATCTCTATGATTACACCTTTTGCCTTGGATAATGCGAGAAAGGCAAAGTGGGTTAAAGGGGTTATATGAACCCCCTTCACAATTCAAAGTGTTCAATTCCTTGCTCAGATTTATCACTTTTCCTTAGTTTTCCTAAAAGGATATATGAGCCACACAAACATCTCTGTTAAAACGAACACCCTCCATATAGAATGAACCCCCAGGAATGATGCATATTAGAGGACACACCTTTTCACGAGGGAATGGGCTTTTTGGCTTGATCAAGCTCAACAGTATGAGGTAGCACTGTACCACGTAAGATTATTATTACAGAAAGTCACGTTTTGGATAAGTATGTTAGACCAGTACTAACACTTTTAAGAGTGGTCAGTATATTGAACGTGCATGTTTTTATCTGTCTGTAATATGTTTATCCATACTGAGTGAAACTTTTAATAAAGATTTTATTATTATTATTATTATTATTATTATTATTATTATTAACACCATAACATACAGTACTGCAGTGGTACTTCACTGATTCAAGGTGGGCATGAATGTGTTAACCCAGCAGCAGTGGCACTATAGTCAGAGCAGCAGAAGTGCAGCGCTATTTCATTCGTCATGTGAAGTGATGTGAAGCGTATAGTTTTAGTATTGTTCGCACACAGTGCCAGGAATGAATGGAGCGCGATTTCAGATTTCACAGCGTCAGGATAGCAATGCCATTTCCATTGTTAGAGCATGCTGAATCCATATTACGACTGGTCTCTGTGTGTTCGTTGGAGAGGTCGCCCTCCTCCCTGGTTATGCTATAGAACAGGGGCAGAGGTTCCACGCAACATGACTTCTGAGGACCATGAGCGCGTTTAGTCGCAATGTTCTGTACCTCTCACACATACCATCTTTATTTCACCCATGCCTTGTTTATTTCCTATATATATATATATATATATATATATATATATATATATATATATATATATATATATATATATATATATATATATATATATATATATATATATATATATATATATATATATATATATATATATATACTACTGCTTAATTCCTCATCATGTACCTTTCCCCCATACCATGTACATTTCTGCCATGCCTTGTATATTTCCTCTAAATATATGTACAAGTACAGGTTCTCCATGCCTCGGACATTTTCTCACTGCCATGTCAATTCATTCATGTCTTGTGTACATTTCCTCCATGTCTTGTACATTTCCTCATTACCATGTTCAAAAGCAGCGGACAAAAGTTGCCTTTTGTGTAAGTTGGTTGATATTTTTTAGTAATATTTAAGAAACATGAGATAGTTGATATATACTTCTGATAATACATAAAGAAATGTAGTGATATTTTGATCGAGCGTGAGTATTCGTTTACTCATTTGTATACGAATTTTCAACAATGAGAGTAAACTCAATGTATTACTCCTTCTTGTGTATTCCGTTTATTTCCCAAAAACAGAACCAATGAACGGTGGTGGCCCCAATTTTAGAATAGCAATGTAAGGTATTGAACTCTCAAAGAAAACTTGGAATATGGAAATCCAATGCTGTATTTAAGTACAAAAGACCAATCCCTTTAACCCATTCATTACGGAAAAGACAAAGATTTCCTACCTAAAAAGGACATTTTTGTTTTTGGAAACTGAATTAAGGCACACTGATTGTATTCAAATGTACAACTATCCTCCAAGTATGATATGACTTGTGACTTAAGCTAATTTCCAGTTTCTGTATTCGTAATTTTGTTTTTGCATCTCGTATGCAGTCAATAAATCACATTACATTACATAACCTATTTTTCTTTCCTCAAAAGTGTCATATCTCTAGATGAGATCAAGGGTTCCTCCGGGCATGAAGGGGTTAAGATGGCGAGCGAATAAAGCACGTGGCTCCAGCAGGTCTGCTTGACTAGTATTTGTATTCCACGGACTTGTCACCACCCCACTCAAAGAATAGATCGTCTTTGACCCCTGGACGTTTCCTGAGATTACTCAGGCAAGCCAGGATCGACATATTGTCTCCAACATTATCGCAAACAAATCTCACGGCGGACTTGTGAGTCGTGAGCAAACTTTTACTGAGGCGGGGGACCCCCTAAATTCCTGCCTACACGTCCGCACTGGTGTTGAGTGTGTTCCCCAGTTGAACTGGTGGCCAGTAAAGCATGAAGGCTGGTCAGGCATTGTGTCACGTTGCCTCAAGTTGCGAGTACCACGGGTCGCCAAAAAGCCATCACTTATGGCGCCTGGGACCAGCAACGAAACGAACGACTGGCGCGCAGCATGACCAGTGACAGTATAAGTAGGGCTCCCATTGGAGAGTGTGATTTGACTGCCTGATGGCTGGGATCACCAGCGAAACGAACGACTGATTGGCAGCCTGACCAGTAACATCACGAGTAAGGCGCCCAACGGAGAGCTTGATTTGTATGGCTTATGCCTGGGACCAGCAGCGAAATGACTGGCTGGCAGCCTGACCAGTAACATCACGAGTAAGGCTCCCATTGGAGAGCATGATTTGGCTGCCTGATGACTGGGACCAGCAACGAAATGACTGGCTGGCAGCCTGACCAGTAACGTCACGAGTAAGGCGCCCATTGGAGAGCCTTATTTGGATGCCTGATGGCATCTTGCATTGGTTGAGCGCTGTTTCCAGCGGTGTCTTTGATGAGACTCACTATTCTCCCTTACGCTCATGCTTCTGCATAGCTTAGTCTTTCCCATCCAGGATAGCAGTACAAGAATGCTACGGCTGCTGGTGATACTACTACTACTACTACTACTACTACTACTACTACTACTACTATTACTACTACTACTACTACTACTACTACTACTACTACTACTACTACTATCGCCAACTACTACTACTACTACTACCACTATCACCACCAGTACTACTACTACTACTACTATCGCCAACTACTACTACTACTACTACTTCTACCACTATCACCACCAGTACTACTACTACTACTACAACTACTACTACTACTACTATCGCCAACTACTACTACTACTACTACTACTACTACTACTACTACTACCACTATCACCACCAGTACTACTACTACTACTACTACTACTACTACTACTACTACTACTACTACTACTACTACTACTACTACTACTACTACTACTACATCTTCTACTGCTGCTGCTGCTGCTGCCAGTATGACGAGAGATGGCACGGTGAGTGATGGTGTGTGGAGACGACGACAATTTCGCACAATTCGAGAGGCTTGACATGGCGGCCACCTGGGACTTGCCTTTTTTCTCTCACCCTCTCCATCTTTGCCGGCACGTGATAGATAAGTCTCCATATTTCCCGGACACCTATCTCCTAGCACGGTATTGATGGTGCGCAGGTGCCCCTCCGTCACCCTCTGTCACCCTAAGACACCCTGCCACCTTCCTTAACCCTTACATGCTTAGTAAAATTCCCCGCGAAAAGAGTCGTCTGGATCTTTCACATTTTCGCCAAATAATCACCAATAAAGCATGACGTCACAGAAACTTTCAAATGGAGTTGTTTATTAGTTTATGATTAACATTTCTCATTGAAATAAATTTCAAAATACGCTTCGGTTAAAATGATATCTTAGAAATAGTCACCGTTTTTTTGTAGTGGGAAAAGTGGTTAATCTTCGTCTTGATAAAGTGTCGCCCCTCTCTGATCGATTGGCTAGCTACCCTTTGAGACACGGGATTTTTCACTTGTCTCTGGCCCACGACAGGGATAACGTATGACCTGTCCGTGAAGAAGCGCTTGACACAATGAGCCCATCTCTTGAAAATTGAATCGATACTCGTTAAAATGAATGCATTGTTAAGTGTCCACGTCTGGTCGTAGACATATCGCTTGGGAATAGTATGTTCCCCATGTAAAAAATGTGCCTACTACTTAGAGATCAGGCAAGAAAAAGCGGTGGGGGGGGGGGGGGGGGGGGAGGGGGAGGAGGGGGAGTGGCTTGGGTAGGTGATAGAAGCGCCACCTATAGGATACTAATTTGATTTGTTTGTACATATAGCAAATGTTTAAGATGTAAGATGTCAAACTACTACTACTACTACTACTACTACTACTACTACTACTACTATTAATATGAAAGCATTTTGAAGCAATGGGGGCTGCTGGAGGTTACAGAGGTGCCACTTATAGCTACCCTTAATTTATGTATCATTTAATGTCTAGAATATCCCTTTCAATGCCTAGTACAACCGTCTGAGGTAAACAGAGCATTTACCTTGGTCTTATATCGTTAGTACGTGCATGTTGTATGTCTATTGATACACAATGCTATTGTTACGAATAGGCTCGAGAGAGCGATAGTGTCTCCATCTACAATCACCTATTGGATAAACTTAATTAGGTACCATTCATTAATGCCCTCTTCTCACAATTAGGATAAACACAAAAAAATAGCCCACTGACAAAAAACTGTCATGGCGTTGGGGCATAGGAAAAGCTATAGAGGCGCCATCTACAATTAGCCTTTTAGTCTGATAGGTACCATTTAATGCCTTTTGCATTCGTTTTGGATAAATTGAAAAATTGCCCTTCGGGACGAGGCCCACAACACGAGGAAGAATCTCTTATATTGTTAGCATAGGCGGCTATGATATTAGATTGTATTTGAAAGTGTCGGTGGGGTGTAAATTGCATTGACGGTGCCAGTTCTGGGTAAGGGAAGCTGATGAAATTGCCTCTTATTGCAAGTGATAGTTCTTCCAGCTATACCTGTCCTTTTCGCATCTTACCTAATCATCATCACGCCTCATCGAGGTGTATTCTTAGCCCACCTTGCTTTAATTAACTTACACGAATTGCTTAATTTCGTTAAAACGCTGCCACGGAGAAAATGATTATTGTAGGAGTGAGCTATGGAGGTTGTGGGGCTGGGAGACATTTTGGCCATCGCGGGGCTGGGTTATGACGGGGACAGAAAGTGCTTGATGCTATTACGGGGGTCAAGCGACTACCCCCAGATCAATTAGTCCCAGCCTTTTTATGGCGCATTCTGCCGCAACTACACACATGAAAAGAACCCCCAAATGAAGAGGATGGAACTAGGAAGATGCTCGGCGGCCACTTAGCCGAGCAGATAAGCCATGGTAATGAAAGCCGTGCGCCTGGGCGACTCTCCCACCTCTCAGTTTAAAGGCGCTCACCTAGGTCAGCGGCGGGAGCGCGCCCAGGGTGATCCGGGTCTTCACCCGCACGCCACAGGTAGTCACCCGAGAACGCTCCCCGACAACGAGAACACTCAATTGCTTCCTAGAAAATGTTTGTATTAGGTATGATTTTGTAAACTTACAGTTACAGTCAATAAACATACAATACAATACAATACTCCTTACCGAGACGCCTATTAACGAGCTGGCTACGACTAGTTACGACGGGTAAAGAGCTGGCTACGACTAGTTGCGGAAAGAAACGAGCTGGCTACGACTAGTTACGAAAAGTAACGAGTTGGTCACGATTAGTTACGACTAGTAACGAGTTGGTTACGACTAGTTACAACCTATAACGACCTACGACCTTTGCACATGTTTTCTTGCTTATCCCGTGTGTTGTGTCTGATGGTCAAATATGATGTGAGGGTGCACGGGGTTGTGGCCGGGGCGCTTCCCCTAGATCAGGCAATCCACCTGCGAGGCGCGCCCCTGACAAGGGTACGCCCTGTGCTAACTAACCACAGCAGCGACCGCCAACGCTCACACCAAAAGATACGCGCGCCTCGCATGAGAACCCGCAATAACTGTAACACTTATGATTTCTTAATGACAACCTCTAGCCCCAAGATAAAGAGTAGTGTCTAAAGGTAGCACAGGCCAATGCGTCTGGACACCTATATATAATTTGGCTTGTTGTGCAGAATTGGGCAGGGCGGCCTCGCTAGATGTAAGGCCAGCGCAGGCAGGAATTGAATTAGCCTGGGAATGATATCCGAGCAGTCTCTAAACTTGCTAGATGGAACTCGAGTAAGTGAATACGAACGTGCTGTCGAAACCATAGCAAAGTGTGATTGGAGTGAAATCCAGTGTCGCGGTAATGGGGCGAATTTAATGAACACCTTTTGGACCTAAATTGAACACGGGCTGATCGGATAAAATACTCCCACTAGCCCGTGTTGTTCTCTTCTTGTAATGAGGGTAGTTGTAAATGTCATGGGAGCGCCCCCTGGCGACCTCTCCTTACACTACCTCCATGCATGGGCATATTTCAACATCTTATTCGGAAGGTGTGCATTCGAGAGGTTGCATAAGGGGGGGGGGGGTAAATCTAGAATATTCACAATCTGTACGTGTATTGTATGTTTATCGACTGTATCTCATATCAACACAGAATCATGCATTATAATTTAAAAAAGAAGAGTAATAATTCATTATCATTATTACTCTATTCGTCCCTGCTATCTAAGGTCTCGAGTTAACCACTACACTCTAGGATCACGTATTCGTCCCTGCCACCTAAGTTCCTAAGTTTACCTCTACACTCTAGGATCATGTTTTCGTCCCTGCCATCTAAGATCCTGAGTTTACCACTTCACTCAGGGATCCTGTATTCGTCCATGGTATCCTAGATCCTGAGTTTACCACTTCACTCAGGGATCCTGTATTCGTCCATGGTATCTAAAATCCTGAGTTTATCACTACACTCTAGGATCAAGTATTCGTCCCTTCTAACTCAGATCCTAAGTTTAGGATCCTGTATTCCTCCCTGCGATCTAAGATCCTGAGTTTACCACTACACTCTAGGATCAAGTATTCGTCTCTTCTAACTCAGATCCTAAGTTTAGGATCCTGTATTCCTCCCTGCGATCTAAGATCCTGAGTTTACCACTACACTCTAGGATCAAGTATTCGTCCCTTCTAACTCAGATCCTAAGTTTAGGATCCTGTATTCCTCCCTGCCATCTAAGATCCTGAGTTTACCACTACACTCTAGGATCCTGTATTCGTCCATGGTATCCTAGATCCTGAGTTTACCTCTTTACTCAAGGATCCTGTATTCGTCCCTTCTAACTCAGATCCTAAGTTTAGGATCCTATACTAGTATTCTTCCCTGCTATCTAAGATACCGAGTTTACTACTTCACTCTAGGATCAAGTATTCGTCCCTTCTAACTCAGATCCTAAATTTAGGATCCTGTATTCGTCCCTGCTATCTAAGATACCGAGTTTACGACTACATTCAGGTAACCTGTATTGGTACATGCTTTCTAGGATCCTGTACTCCCCCCCCCCCCCCCCCCCCCAATAGTTTTAGATCCCCTCACCCCTGCGCCCCATGACGATCGGGAGAATGTCTTGAAGGTCGCAGTCATCGTGACATTTGCACACAAGCAGGATGCTAAATGAAGTAGCTTGTATGAGCCGTTGCTCTAAACCCCCACCCAACCCCTAGACATTACCAGCACTGGCATTATAAGAACAAGCCACCTTATTCTAGATGACACTCATCAGATGCGTGATCGATACGTAATGACAACAACCTATCTCGCTCATTATGGCTCGGCTCCAGCAGAGAATGCCAGGAAAAACGATACGGACCAGTGTGATTGCTATTCGCCGTGGACTCTGTGTTAACCCCTTCATGATCAAAGATGTCAAACCTGTTTTGAAAGGTTCAGGTGAATGATTGTAATAAGACGCAACTGAGATTATCGAAAGACAACTGGTCTTTTCGATCGAGATCTAGATTGCAACGTCCGCTCAAGGCATGTGAGAATGTTGCCAGCGACCAGACGTTAGCCATTGATCTATTGTGCAAACTTCAGTAAAGGGAGGGAAAACAAGAAACATCCAGGTATTTTACTTCATTTCCCATTCGCTGACATGAATATCGTTGACGTTTCAACTGAAAATATAAAACGCCATATTTAACGATTAGCCTTTTCTAGCTTTATTTTTATTGCAAGATCAAGATTTGCGACAAGCAATGGCATTTGTACATACATACACACATACATGTGTGTATATTTATGTATATATATATATATATATATATATATATATATATATATATATATATATATATATATATATATATATATATATATATATATATATATATACATGTATATATATATATATATATATATATATATATATATATATATATATATATATATATACATAATATATATATATATATATATATATATATATATATATAATATATATATATATATATATATATATATATATATATATATATATATATATATATATATATATACATATATATATAATGAAAATGGCATCCGATGGATTTTCGCCACGACATTGAATATCACCCCCACCCCCACATCCCTATCATATAGACATAACGTATGGACTGGCGAGGTCTATGTTATTATGATATTTACGTCAAGATTTATGATGGAAAAACAGCAATAGACAAACGCCAAGGTGCACTTACACAGCAGGCTTCCTCCCCACCCCATCCTACTTCACAAACCGCCACTGCTGCTACTGCTAAGACTAGATACAGGGATGGGGGGGGGGGGGGGGGGGGGTGTTGAGAGAGAGGATGAGTTTTATATTGAGGCCTTCCCTCCATCTAGAGTAGTTGACCAGCAACGTCCTCGCGAAGCGTGCCATTAGGGAAAAGCCAAAGTTCAGGCGAGGAGGGTAATAGCCGCCAGAGACCTTACTACTACAGCACTACTATGAGTCGACACACTGATGATTACTATACCCTACTATTATACAAACTCTGCTCTACAAGCACTCACATCCCATAGGTATAATGGAACTCTGCTCTACTAGGACTCGGTTCCTATAGTTATAACCTTAGATAAATAAAACAGTGATCGACAATCGTGGTATAACTATATTCTGCTATTATACACACTGTAGCCTACTAGCACTCAGATCCTATGGGTATAACGAAAACAATATCCTACTATCACACACACACTGTAGTCTACTATCACTCGATTCCTATAGGTATACCTTTATCCTATAGTGTACTCTAACACACTGTACATAGTCCACTAGCATTCAGATCATATAGGTATACCTAAATCCTACTATAACGCACACTGTAGTCTACTAGCATTCAGAGCCTATAGGTATACCAAAATCCTACTATACTATTAGATGGAATATAAAATATGCACATATGTACATACACTGTACTCTTCTAACACCCATTATCCGACTAGCAGTCCATGTTAAGCTGCTTACCAGTACATACACTGGAGTCTATACTGGTACTTAGATCCTATAGGTATAACTATATTACACTATTACACACAGTATACTGTGAGTCTCCTAGCCACATGTCCCATAGGTATATTCTCAGTGCTATTGCATACACTATGATCCCCTATACCACTCAGATCCCATAGGTATAACTATATCACACTATTATATATACTGTAAGTCTCCTAGCCACATGTCACATAGGTATATTCTCAGTGCTAGTGCATACACTATGATCCCCTATACCACTCAGATCCCATAGGTATAACTATATCACACTATTATATATACTGTAAGTCTCCTAGCCACATGTCACATAGGTATATTCTCAGTGCTATTGCATACACTATGATCCCCTATACCACTCAGATCCCATAGGTATAACTATATCACACTATTATATATACTGTAAGTCTCCTAGCCACATGTCACATAGGTATATTCTCAGTGCTATTGCATACACTATGATCCCCTATACCACTCAGATCCCATAGGTATAACTATATCACACTATTATATATACTGTAAGTCTCCTAGCCACATGTCACATAGGTATATTCTCAGTGCTAGTGCATACACTATGATCCCCTATACCACTCAGATCCCATAGGTATAACTATATCACACTATTATATATACTGTAAGTCTCCTAGCCACATGTCACATAGGTATATTCTCAGTGCTATTGCATACACTATGATCCCCTATACCACTCAGATCCCATAGGTATAACTATATCACACTATTATATATACTGTAAGTCTCCTAGCCACATGTCACATAGGTATATTCTCAGTGCTAGTGCATACACTATGATCCCCTATACCACTCAGATCCCATAGGTATAACTGTATCACACTATAACATATGCTGTAGGTCTCCTAGCCACATATCCCATAGGTATATGCTCAGTGCTAGTGCATACACTATGATCCCCTATACCACTCAGATCCTATAGGTAAAAAACGTATCATGATAATGTATGCATGTACACTGTACTCTCCTCGTACCCAGGACCTATCGGTATATGGAAACATGCTTGATGAAATATTCACAATGCTACGCCTACAAGTGGTGTAAATCGATTTAGATACCTTATAAAAGACACCTTTTATAATGAAATATATACTTTCCCCGTATGTGAACCTCAGAGATATGAACACCGCATTTCTGAAGTGTCCATATTAGATTGTTCCAATGTACTGTTCCACCTATTGCTGTGTCCGTAATAAGAAGTGTTTATTTTCAGAGGTGTTCACATTAGACTGTTCCACTGCCTACTACTACTTCCCATACACTACACGTACGCCAGTGACCGCACACGGGGTCAGAGTTTAAAGATTTAATTTGGCATCCTGAATGGAGTAGTTGCCGAAAATTAATTGGAGCCTAGTCTTCATTAATATGCCTGTCTCATTAGAATACAGTTTGAGAAATTGAGAGATTAGCATATTTTAACGTAGAGGTCTGAGGTTAGATCGGGGTAAACGCCTTTCACCCAGACTAATTCCACCGCGACCAGGATAAGTTTCCATTTACTTTTTCGTTTAATAAAAATCAATGGGAGAATATGATACTATCTGATTTCATTGAGGATTCTACAATAACTATATAGTCCAGGGACCAATTCAGTGTTATAGAAAATTAAACCATGCCTGATTTACCGTCTTCGCCAGTGGTTCCACTCGCCTAAATTGAATTAAATTAAACTTTATGGAGCATTTATGCTATCAGGAACAAACATATCTTCCGAATGGCAGGCCACTCGTAAGATTTCAGAAATAAAGGCAAGCCAAGCGTACCAAGAGGGTGGAGAAAAATCGATATATCTTGAGAGTAGAAATGCATCTATTTGATTTCAAATTCATTGAGATGCTGCATTGTGGGTCCGGCTGAGAGCCTCGATCCAGATCGACTCGGATAGAAAACTAATGCAGGAGTACATTGGGCAGATCGAAAAATGATGGGAATTGTCACAATACAGAGAAGAGAACGTGAGCTGGGTCAATACTGCTCACTGGCTCTTTCATTGGCTGTGCTATGTGTACTCCTCGCAACCTGATAGGGCATGGGTGGTACAATATCAGTGCTGGGTCTGGCTTAGAACATACACGTTACAATAATAGGAATGGGTCTAGCTTAGAACATAGGGTTTTACAATATCAGTGTTGGGCCTTGCCTAGGACATCTATTTTTGCAATGTCAGTGATGGTCAGGCTTAGAACATACATGTTACAATATCAGTGTTGGATTCCTAGAACATAAATGTTACAATATCAGTGTTGGATTTCCTTTAGAACATAAATGTTACAATATCAGTGTTGGATTTGCTTTAGAACATAAATGTTACAATATCAGTGTTGGATTTGCTTTAGGACATAAATGTTACAATATCAGTGTTGAAATTTGCTTTAGGACATAAATGTTACAATATCAGTGTTGATTGCTTTAGGACATAAATGTTACAATATCAGTGTTGGATTTGCTTTAGGACATAAATGTTACAATATCAGTTTTGGATTTGCTTAGAACATAAATGTTACAAACATCAGTGTTGGGTATGGCTTAGAGCATACATGTTACAATTGTAGTGCTACTTCGCTCTTAGAGCATATACATGTTAGACTATCACATGCGTCTGCTGTGATTCTCTATGCTGATTTGGCCAATAAG
>OZ012692.1:43778133-43811928 GCA_963942565.1 Maea johnstoni | reverse complement strand
TATTTGTGTCATAAGAAACCCTGTCCTGTCATGTTACTCGTATTCCAAGCCACACCAATTGAATTGGATAAATTTGAGATGAGTAAGAGTATATAATAGGATTTCTGGGAATGGCTCACATGTACGTGTACTTTGATACAGCTCATACTATCCTGTTCAATTACGTGTAAACCAAGAGTCTTGATATCATACTCCTGGCTCTTGCTGTGCCTCTAATTTGGTAATGTGAGAGTGTTGTGTGTGCAGACCTAGAGTGGTTTGATTAAGATAGCAGCAGTGGACAGTGGCAGGGACGAATGATTCGCCACTTCTATAATGGAAAAAGTGATAACTTTCTGATACGAAAAGTGAATGGTAAAGAATTTTTTTTTCTAGATTTTATATATAAGAAAAAAGGGAATTTCTAGACGTTGGATATACATGTACATAGAAACAGTGAATGCTTTATAAAATGAATATCGAATGCCTTGAAAAGTGATCAACCAAAGAAGATTCACATATACACTTGGATAGTTAAATATTCACTTTGGCTGGCAACCTTAGAGAGTGTTCCTATCAAAAACATATTTGAACGAGAAATGTCAATCAGAACATTGCCAACAACCCTCATTCAAAATATTTGTGAAACTATACTTAATTCAAAAGTTATTGCCAAAGTATCATAGATCCAGACGACAATTTCCAGAGGAACTCTTAAGCATTCGTGGGTTAATTGCAGTTTCTTGTCACGTATTTGCACTTGTTCTGTAATTGGTTAGCCTTATCAATATTCTGCAGCACAAAAAGTGACCACACACCTATTAAGCCAGTCTCTCATAGAAGTCTTGGAAAACAACTTTCTAGAGGACCTACTTTGATAAGATTGTCATTTGATTCTTTACACAATCAATTAGAATTTCATACCTGAAGTAACATCACTGCATTTAAATTATTCAGAGAGGAGCGCAGTCAAATGAGTTGTATTTAAACATGTACGAACTGATTGGTATGCAAACAGTACTTAAAGAGGTTGAATGGTATCGGATTTGGTTTCAACGTCAGCTTTGTGTTTGAATGTTCCATTAAGTAGCCCTGTGTCTTGCACAGCGTGTTATTTTTCTGTATGTAACAAGATAAGTGCCGTTAACCCGTCCATACTAAAACCACAAGAGGGTCTGGATATAGTTCCTAGAAGATTCGTTGCGAGAAAACGAGCGCATATTGAAGTACAGGAAAATCTGAACTCTGGAATATTTCTTAGAACTTAGCGAATATATCTCAATATTTTGAGTATTGCAGTTCAAGAAAATACATACGAGTACCTAGCAACGTGGAGAGTATGTCTTAAACTGATAGTTTTAAAGTCGAGTATTTAGTTCAGAAAATGTGCATATTGGCATACAGAGAATAATTCTTAGCCAGCTAGGTTTCGTTGTTTAAAAAATGTGAATACTACAATATAGAGAAAATCTCAACTAGATATGTTTTTAATCGAGTATCAGGATTTGGCTTTAAGGTGTTGAATAATAATCATTCACCAATCTATTGTCATTGAATTCAGTGTAGAACAAACACAATTTGATGATTTTATCTAAATAAAAAAATAGTAATTGAAAATACATTAGATTTTTCAATAAAATAGCGAATATGTGTTTCTAGGATAATATTTTTCTGTGTGGTGTGTGTGTGTGTACATGCATGTCGCGTCGCCTTAGAGCGGGCGGGAGGAGTAAAGGATGGCCTTCGTGGCAGGGGGGCGGGGCGGGATCAGGGCGGCCCTGGCATGTACGTGTGTCACACCCTGCCCTCCCCGCCGCGCCCCGGCCCCCAGCCCCCAGCCCCCAGCCGCAGCCACGACGCAACCCGCACACTAACCTGATTAACCTATAGCGTGTGCACTGTCCAAAACCCACCACAAATATATCCATCTTTTCCCCCAACATTCACTGAATCATCCTAACAAAGTGGCCACTTAAACCAACCAAAATTCCCCCAATCAAGATTATCTCAGCGTGAGAAGGGGCTAGTACTAATGAGTTTTTCACTCGATAGGGGGAATGGGGTTTTGATGAAAGGGTAAGGAGTTATGGTAAAAGGGCATTCGGATGCTCCAACCTGTTACATTTGTGTGCATTTGTCAGAGGTAAGTGTGACGTTTGTGTATGAGGGAAGTAGGGGCTGGCACGCTGCAGGGGAGGCCGTGTCGAGTCCCCTTCACTCACCTCTTACCCCTCCCCGCGACCCAGCAGGCTAAAGGGTCAGCCCCCCTCCTGCACCCCGCCCGCACCTCCGGGCCCCAGGCCTACTGTACACCATAAACACCGCACATCATCATATCACCCTCCGCGCTCATCTCATCCCATCTCTCTCTTATTCTCTCTATCTCTTATTCTCTCCTTTCTCTCTTATTCTGTCTGTCTGTCTGTCTCTCTCTCGTATTCCCTCTATCTCTTATTCTCTCTCTCCTTTCTCTCTCTTATTCTGTCTGTCTGTCTGTCTCTCTTATTCTCTCCCTCACTCTCTCTATCTCTTATCCTCTCTCTCACTTATTTTCTCCTTTCTTTCCTACTCTCTCTCTCTCTCTCTCTCTCTCTCTCTCTCTCTCTCTCTCTCTCTCTTACTCTCTCTATCTCTCTATCTATCTCTCTCTCTCTCTCTCTCTCTCTCTCTCTCTCTCTCTCTTATTCTCTCCTTTCTCTTATCAACTTTCTCACTTATTCTCTCCGTTCTATCCTATTCTCTCTCACTCTCTCTATCTCTTATTCTCTCTCTCTCTAACTCTTATTCACCTTCTCTCTCTCTCTCTCTCTCTCTCTCTCTCTCTCTCTCTCTCTCTCTCTATCTCTCTCTCTCTCTCCGCACGCTCTGATACAGGAAATAACAAAGTCGACTCGTCTCAACAAGAGCTCGATCCTGCTCATTGAAATCGTCATCTTGGTCGTCTTCCTCCTCTGCCCTCTCTTCTCCTGGAGGGCAGAGGAGCTTAGAATTTCATCTGGGCTTTAATGCTATAATGATGATGCCATGACAGTGCTAAAACAGCAGCAGCACCTAGAACATGTCATGAGACTTGCTACATCCGCATCATTATCAATGCCCACTGCAACTCTAACTGAGCCACACCTTAGGATTGAGGGAGGGGGTATCTAGGGCTTTGGTAATGGGGTATGGGGAAGGGGAGAAGAAAATGGCAATTGCTGGAGGTAGAAGTGAGAATGAGAAGGGATGTGGGCGTGGAATATCGAATATCGAACATGCATTGTTAGTGGGAAGATACGTCGTTCGACACAGGCAGTATGATATATATTATGCTATGCGATTTCATATTGTCAGAATGTTATAATGCTCAAAATCGATAATGAGTCAATCTTACGAGGGACGCTCAGTCTGTGATAATAAGACTGTCATAAAAGACATCATGCCATTAAATGTCATGAGTTTTGGCCAAATTTGTTCATGATGGAGGAATAAAACAATGATAAAAGTATATATATATATATATATATATATATATATATATATATATATATATATATACATATATATATATATATATATATATATATATATATATATATATATATATATATATATATATATATATATATATATATATATATATATATATATGTATATACTAGTATATAACTGTGAAATCATCTATTATATTCTCAATACTGGAAAGTCATTTCTTTAGTTGAAAATTGCTTGTATAGTTATGCTGATAACAATATATCTTTACTATCTGTATTAGTTATCATACAGCAGTAATTCGTTTTTGGTGATGATATATATATATATATATATATATATATATATATATATATATATATATATATATATATATATATATATATATATATATATATATATATATATATATATATATATATATATATATTTGCTGTTTGTATGTATGTACTTAATATGTATGTTTTCGTCAAACTGTTTTCCTATTATGTTGGGTTTGTTTGCAGATTATTCTCAGAAGTATCAAAGATCGAGACGATAATATTCCAGGCTGAACTCTAAGCATGGCTGGGTTAGTCCCGGCCACAAGATCAAGCTAGCGCGGTTGAAGCCGCTCACCCCACGAACCTCTGAGCCACATACCGATGATTATCTTCCCATTATGTCCATTTGCCTTGATGCCAATAAAAGAGGGGTAGAGAGAAGGAGAAAAGAAGGGGGCGAAAAACAATTAGTAATATACCGGACATGATCCGATCAGACGGGCACTCTCGCTGATTGTTCGGCGGTGTTTTACAAATACGGATTCATTTCGCCTTGACAAATCCGCCGCGAATGTCTGCGTAGCCAAGAAACCGCAATACGCATCACGCATCTCTGGCAAGGTCAGAGGTATAAAATACATAAAGCGTAAAGTTCAGCTCAACTACAAAGCGTCGGGCCGTGCACAGCCCAGAGAGGGGCTCTTTCATGCGTGCGCCGCCAGCCTACGCTGTATGGACGGCTCAGGTCTTCAAAGTGCTGCAGTCAATGGGAGCTATGTGTGTGAACGATGCTTTTAGATGCCTTTACTTAACTGTGTTTTTTCTCCGCATCATAACGGCAACAGACAATAGATGTGCCCTGTTAGTGTGCGATCGCTCGTGCTCTTATGGCGAGGATATTAGCTTATTAGCCACTGTTGCTGTTTACTGACTTAATGTATTAACTTTGCTGCTGCTGTTGCCGAGTAGGACTTGCCTTTGCCTTCTCTCTAATCGGATCAAACGCGGACGCCTCAAAGGGGAGGGGAAGTCCTTCGTTTATTACCCCCCAGTGATCAAAAGTCAATGTCGATGGCACGCACCGTATCATAGAGCAATCCCGTATCATATGTGTTTACATAGAAATCGATGCCCAGGTTCAAAGAGCTTGGGTACACTATTATGTATGTAGGCATTAGGGGAAACGCCAAGGTAAATACGAGGATTCCAACATGAGAGTCAGTTGGAGTTATGGTGAAAGTGAGGTGTTAGATTGAAGGGCTGGGTGATGGTGATAATGGTAATGATGAGAGGAGGGAGGATGAGGATGAGGAGGATTACGAGTGATGATGATGATGCTGATGATTGTAGCTCACAGGTGAGTTGAGCATAACAAGATGAGAGCAGGTAATGATGATGATAGGGATGATGATTAAGATGATACTGATAATGAAGATGGTGATAATGATGGGGAGGAGTAGCACACAGGTGAATTTTGCATCTCACGACGAGAACGAGTGATGATGAAGATGGTGATGATGATACTGAGTGTGATGATAGCACACAGGTGAACTTTGCATAACGAGACGAGAAAGGGTGATGATGATGATGATGAAGATGATAATGATGATGATGATGATGATGATAATGAAGATGATGATGATGATGATGAGGAGAAAGAGGAGGAGGAGGAGGAGGAGGAGTGTGACTATAGCACACAGGTGAGTTTTGCATGTGGAGAGAGACGAGAACAGGTGATAGTAGTGATGCCTTGGGGCCTGGCGGGGATGCACATTAGACGGCTTTTCCTAACAAATAATGACAAATGCATTAAAGGAGGAGGAGGAGGATGAGGAGGAGCAGGAGGAGCAGGAGGATCTGGACCCGGGCAGCACAACACACAATACCAGCGCTACTGTGGGTGGGAGAGTAGGACTCTGGCAATGAAAAACGATTCATAGATATAACGAGCTGCTAATGGCTAGTGCAGGCCCGCCAGCACTCTGCCATTCTCTCCCTCATCAGTCAAAAGAAGGGGGAGTTGTTGCTGGGAAGGGATGAAAGGTGCTGGGGAGAGTGTGGTGCCACGCCCTTATCTTGTCTGTCTGATCTCACACGGAGGGTTCTATAATTTAAATATCTACTGGCTTGCGAAATCTTTCCATCTTCATTTTCGCTAATGCAGGAGATGTTTATTATTACAGTTATCTTTTTTTCTCGAAATAGTTTATCCAGTTACCTCATTTAGGTGAATCATATTCCAAATACTTATTGGTTTTCGATTATTTTGTCACCTAATTAATGTATGGATTTGAATAACACCTCAAATATCTATTAGCATTCGATATTGTCTGCCCCCTTTTTTTAACGTATTCAGATATCTAAATAGATAAATATTTCAAATAGCTACTGATATTTTGCATGTTTTAAGTTATTCTTGAAGTGTTCTGAAACTGAAGAAGTGAAATGCAAGTTTAGTTCTACTTATTATCTTTTTTTGTGAGATGATTCTTTAAGGTTTAGGGTAGAATCCACTCAATTTTGCAGTAAGTAGCCAGCAGAAGGGGGATGATAATCAAGGTATCATATATCCGTCTTTCTAGGTATTCAGTCAGCTGATGTGCAAAGTATAATGTCAAGCAAATTACATAAAATGTATTTCTAAAGGTAATA
This sequence comes from Maea johnstoni, assembly GCA_963942565.1. Taxonomy (NCBI): domain Eukaryota; kingdom Metazoa; phylum Annelida; class Polychaeta; order Spionida; family Magelonidae; genus Maea; species Maea johnstoni. The sequence continues at coordinate 43,805,563 of OZ012692.1, read as the reverse complement.
TTGGAAGATCCACTTTTTTAACAAGTAAAGTTGAATGTTAGTCGTTTTTGTAAAATAATTCCATAAATTACAATATCGAATATAGGTCTTACAAATTACAAATCATGTCAATGTATCAATAAAGTTCGGAAGCAATATTTGATACTAAATCATAATGAGAGAAATTCAGGGAGTAAATAACAAAACATACGAACATATCATAATTTTTTGGAAGAAAAGTTTGATATGCAAATTGATTTTTAGAGAAACAGGGAGTAAATAACTAAACATACAATTATGTTATCATTTTTTTGAGGAAATGTTGGGTGCGTCTTATGATTGTATAGGAAAGGTACATGGAGTGTTGTATCGAATGTTTGATGCCTATAACGGTGGTTTATACAACATCAGATGACAATTAGAGTATGACAATTGTAGGTAGGGGTGTAGTCAGTAGTCAGTCATTACTGGCTACATGAAGCCATTTTAAGGAGGGGAAAGGAGCGGTGTAACGTGTTTAATCTGAGATAATCAGGGATTATTTGCTGGCTGTGGATGAGCGTACGTGCGGCGGAGTAGCTGGGAGGAGTCGCCGGCCTGACCCGTCAGATGAAATGCAAGCTGCCATAAGAGTTCCTCGTCGCTCCTTGCGGGGCAAAGGTGGCCATCACAAGGCTGCCAAATGAAATCCCGTCGGCGATGCGAGGCTACATGACACATGCTTCGCGGAGAGACTCGCTTGTTCATATGACACAACAGACCCGAGCATCAGTCTAAATTCAGTAATAGATACTAAAACATCTCCGCGGGCCCTGAACGGAATCACCGGAGGAGCGCGAACAACATCTCGCTCCCATTAGTTTTACCATCGGGCGCTCTACACGGTTTTCATTTTAGCTGGGTCAAGTTTTTCTCGCTGTGGAGCTAGCAGGGGAGTGTGACCCCCCAAATGACACAAGGGCCCCGCTCCCATGCCTGGCCATGTAGACACATCCTTGAGAGGGTTTTATCATTGGGGAGACAAGCTTGATTATTCTAAATAACCCCTAGACAGACAGCTCGCCCTGATCATCATTTTAGCATACTGGCATGTCTCCCTACTCCTAGCCCTTCACCTTCCCTTGACTCTATGTCACCCGTATCTAATAGCAGGCAAACGAGAAGACGAGAGAAACACAGCAGTTTCTATTAAGTGACTCCAGGACCACAAAGCAGCATCGTCCCATTCATGTTTTCAGATAAATGGTTTAAATGTACAAGGTCGTGTCTTCTGGATCCACAGATTAAGAAGGACCTTTCCAGCGTAACCTGCCCCCTCTCTAAAATGCATTGAAGGTCACAGCCTGTATTAGGTTCATATCGTGCATCTTTCCGGCTTCTCGATCGTTCCTTCTTTTGCAGCAACGACACAGTTATATGTAGAACGACGCTAAATATTGGTTCTAAAGTTCAGTAAAGTTTACTCAAAACCGACTACCCAGGTATAGCATTAAGATTATCATATACTTTTGATAGCCCTATAGGTTTGCACCAAAATGAAGCCCATTGCAAATATTAATTATTTTATTATGGATATTTCATGTATCGTGAGGGTCGATATCTGTAAGAACTTCTTGCGGCTTTTTAATCCTGAAAAAGGGCCCTACCCCCTCAATTCGTTTATATCCCTACAGTAAAAAAACGATAGGTTATCCATGTTGCCCCGATAATCGATCTCACACACATGCTTTGAAGATGTGGGTGTGTTAACTGGGATGATCACAGATACAGGGACAATTTAATACAAAACACAGCTACCATGATATATATATATATATATATATATATATATATATATATATATATATATATATATATATATATATATATATATATATATGTATATATATATATATATATATATATATATATATATATATGTATACATATATATATATATATATATATATGTATGTATATATATATATATATATATATATATATGTATATATATATATATATATATATATATATATATATATATATATATATATATATATATATATATATATATATATATATATATATATATATATATATTTTTGGGGGGGGGGGGGGTAATGGTGCATGGGTTGAATGGGCCGTCCTGAGGAATGCAGATATTAGATGAGTATCCTTGAAGTTGAGAAGTTTATCCGCCGATGATCCATGTTCTCCCGGAACACAGGAAGTAGCCAGCCTCGTCTTGACTTCAAGCGGCCACATATCTCATGTATGTTTCGGCGCACGCGGAATCAGTGTTTGGCTGTTGCGGCATGCTATCGCTCTAGTAGATTTCACCTCTGAGGTGCGGGCTGATTTGTAAGTTTGTGGCGCGGAGTGCTGTAACACACGACGGCTCCGCTCTGGCCCCCTCCAAGTAGTCTGTGATGGGAGTCTTATCTTGGCGAGTGCGGCGCGGGGTTAAGGGGAAGATAAAGGGAAGGAATTCGGCTCGTGGCAGGCTAATTGGGGGCCCAGTGACTCGCTCCCCTCTCGCGCCACTTCAACGCGTGCCACTCATTTGCTGCTGCTGCTGCTGCCGCCAGATAAAATGCTGCCCACTAGATCATCTTCTTTCTGCGCCCCCTTTCTAGACCCCCTATATGTGTCTCGTCATGTAGTAGTGGGCTGTGGTCTGACTTCGTGCGCCATGGGGAGATGTGGGAGCAGGGGGGGGGGGGGGGGGGGGGGGGGTGGATAAAATGCTGCCTACTGGATCATCTTCTTTCTGCGCCCCCTTCATAGACCCACTATATATGTATCTCTTCATGTAGTTATGGGCTGGGGTCGGACTGTATGTGGTATGTAGAGAGTAGGAGCAGGGGTATGGGGGGGGGGGGGGGGGGTGGTATTGAGATGAAACGTTGCCCACTAGATCATCTGCTATCTGCGCCCCTTCCTGGACCCTATATGTATCTCTTCATGTAGTGGGGAGCTGTTATCTGTACGCGCCATGGGGAGGGGGAGGATCAGAAGAGGGGGGGGGGGGGTGAGCTGACAGTAAATATATCTCCCAGTAGATCCCCCTCTATATGTTCCCTTCCGAAATCATATATAAAGTGGGTACCTCTCCGTGTAGTGATGGGCTATAGCCTGCATCAGCAGGGGAGAAGGGAAGAGGGAGATGATAGTTGTCCCTCTTTCTGCGCCCCTTATTTTAAGAGTTGGTATATCTCCATGTAGTGGTGGCCTCTAGCCGGAGAGACGAAGAGAAGGAAGGTTAAGGGTAGATAGATGTGAGGTACAAGGGTAAAGAGTGGGAGGTAGGTCAGGGTAAGCTAGGGGTGAGGAATAAGAGTCCAGTATATCTTAATATACAAGTATATACATCCTCCCAATTAGGTCCTGCATATCTCTAGTAGTGAACGAGCTTATAGGTGCATGTGTATGAACATATAGTAGCATGGTGGATGGAGCGAACGAATGAGGAATGAATGAGGGAAGAAATAACGAATGAATGAACTAGGTGAATAAATGGTGAAGGAATAGTGTTGGGGAGTAAGCGACTCAGCGAATGTCAGAGCAGTGCAAAGATCAGACTGAGATGTACCGGGTGATGATCCATATATACCTTAACATGTCAGCCGCCGGTAGGGGGCTCAAGCTATTCTAGCCAACATAGGAAATAAATAGCCCCTCTTTCCAGCTCTCCGCACTCCGCTAGTGATTGATATAAAGATGGTCCTGTGCGGGGAATGCGAGGATCTGCTCTGATTTCTAGAAGGCGAGTGGGATGGATACTGTGCTCATTGGTAGTAGATAGGAACAGAGGGATCTTGTTGTCGTAGTAACATCCAGTCGCCAGGCAGCCAGTCTCCGCAGCCGCATCCCCTACGAGGCTCACCCGAGCCGGGAGAGAAGCGCAGGGGGAGCGCGACCCGAAATTTGGCAGAAATTTTGTGGTTTGTTGGGAATTTTTGTGTGATAGGCAGGGGGAGTCTAGGGTTACCTCTAACTACTATCCCTAGCCCTCTCTCTACGCTAGCTCTCTCTTCTCTCGTAACATTCCCTCACTCACTCACTCACTCACTCGCAGGCGGCTGCTGGGGCTGATCATAATGATGATGCTGCAACCATGACTACTACACCACCAGCTTCTTGCGGTTTGGGCCTCTTCCAGGTTTAAAGACATGCGGTTAACTACAGCAAGTAGTTCTACTAAACATCTCTACAGCCCGCAGCAGATGACGGGACGAAGTGATAGTCCTGCTATCGGTCTGCACTTGCTTTGACCACAAACACACACACGAAACTGTATATGTATACACACACATATGAAATATATATATATATATATATACACACACATATATTTATATATATATATATATATATATATATATATATATATATATATATATATATATATATATATATATATATATATATATATATATATATATATATATATATATATATATATATATATACATATACTATAAAATGTTTGCATTATCCAGCGTATGCTTTGGGCTTAAGTCAAATTCAAAGCAAATCCCCTTGAATTCAGTACAGGGAACTGGTAAGGAAGTATCTTTACCTGATTAGAATATACACCAATGCGTAAAATACTTGGGCCTGAAATCCCGTGGGCATGGGGAATGGCAAATTTGGCATATGTGGAGCCAGTCAACACACGCAGTAATTTGTGATGTCCCCGTACTCCTAGGCTTTATAAAAGGGTATAGATCACTAGCCTATATGGATAGCGATGACCAAACTGTCAACATTTGACTTTGCACAGCACTGCCTGTACGTATACACTGTTCACTCAATTCTGGTTTCGTGGTGTTTGCCCAGCGGGTATTATAACCCCTAGATCTTCCTTCTGCCAGCCTCAAGTAAACTCTCCATAGTTTATTTCCCAAGATTTCTATTCCGAGAGTAAACCCAAGCTTTGCCATAACTTGTCCCAGAAACATCAGTGTCAACTTAAGTTTCGGCAAACTCGTCAGACAGACTTCATTTCTCGCGAAGGTCCACAAGTAACCGACAGCAGAACAAATGGAGAAAAAACAGTGCACTGATTACGAGGGTAAGGAATACCTTCACTCATCACAGGAAATTAACATATACAGTAACCCTTCCAGTGCTGAGGCTTCTTTCGTCCAAAGCACAGAGACGCAAATTCCTTTGAAAACCTTCTAACCCCTGTCAAGATAGCTCTCGCTGAGTACTCTCAGGTGAGTACCCATGTGCCAGGGTTTCAGTAATTTTAAGTGTTTTTGTTTTGTTTTATATTAGCCAAATTAGGAACCACCAGCATAAGGAATAAGTCTAAATCACATTTCTGGTTAGTATAGGTGAAATGAGGCATTTGACATTCCAAATATATCCTTTAAACATGCACTGGTTTGAATTGTTTTAGATTGCACTGTTCGCAGTTTTGACATGCTTCCAGGAAATGCGAGGGATGAAAAAAGTGATAATTGCCTACCAGTTTTGCATACCTGAATAGAATGTGTTCAATAACTCATTGCAAATGACTAATAACTTGAATAGCCGGCAGCCCAGAAAAATCATCGCCGAGAACTAAACAGGGCCCATAACACATCATAAGGAAGTAACATGTTCAGATTACTAGAGTAGCAATATATCATTCCAATCTACTTCCAAAATATATTTCGCATCATATGCATACTGTTATTATTGTATCAATCAACTATATTCCATGCGAATGACACAACCTGGCCTCTGTATCTTCCGTATTCATCGCCTATATTTCCCACTCTCAGCATGTTTACGGTGTCTTTATTGTATCGACCAATCATGGATAGTTCTCGTGTGATGTGCATGGTGCATTTATTGTATTCATCAATTAAACCCTTGTACTCTTATCCTATGTTAGATGTATTTATGGTATCGAGCATTTTGTACTCTCATCATATGCATGTTGTATTGACTGTATCCACCATCCTCCACGTTTCGCACTCCTATCATGTGCGTGAAGTATTCATTGTACATATCACCCACCTAGCCTGCTTTTGGCTTGTTTGACCAATACTAGTACAATAACTACAATTGGATTGCGTCTGTTGGTTGTGTATGATTGGGGAGTTTTGTGGGGGCGGGAGGAGGAGGATGAGGAGGGGGAAGGGGGGGGGGGGGGTTAGAAGCGGCAGAAGGGTCTGTTGATCAACTTGTAGTGCGGGTTATTTGCAGAGATTCACACAAGATGAATTGTCGTCCTGGGAGCGCATCTCTAAACTCTGACTTAGTCACAACGGCGGCGACGGCGCAAAATAACAGACAAAACGCAAAGCCTGGAAATCTATGGACGACTAGACTGCTAAATGTACATGACTTACAAAAATGACACAAATCCAATAAAAAATCTTCCTGATGGAGGTCGCACACAACGACAACCCCCAGAGATGTCATTGAAAAATGGTCTTTGGAGCGTATCAGGTTTTCTGGGAAATTTATTTGGAAATTTTATATGCGCAAAGAACACGTGAAATATCGAGCGATTGGACTATATTTAACGATCTTATCACCCCCTCCAAGGGGCTGACGTCACGTCATCTACCAAAGTTAGTCTGTTGACTGTGTCCCTGTATACGATGGGGGTAGACACGGTTCTACTAGCACATTTACATCTACAACGGTGTGCAAAAGATTGAGGTATTATTTTTTTATTTCTGAGATACTTTCTTTATTTACTTCCATTTTGCACACTCATTATCAACATATCCAGCAAAGTATTTATAGAAAAAACGACAGTCAAAATGGAGATATTTTATAACAAAGCTTTGATTTACGAAATATCTTCCTGAAAGTTTTCTTCATGTTTGGTTCCAAAACTACGATGGTTCAGTTGTGAACGGCAGAACAAATATTTTTATCTGCTGTTTTTGGAAAAACAGTGGAATTTAAAAAAAAACTTTCTGTTGGGAATTTTTAATTTTTCCTGTAGTTCACACCTGAACCATCGTAAAAGACTCATATAATGTTTGTTTTTTCATATCTTACTTTATTTGGCGAGTTCTGGTCGAAGTTGTAAGACCATGTGCACACAGCCCAGATGTAAGTAAATGGGCTAGAGTGGTAGTGGAAGGCTGGCATTGTGGAAATTAAACGACACATATCCCTTATCGTTAGTTCTCATTATTTATTAAAACGTGGCCCACTCTGAACTCTGACTCGTACCCAACCGAACCCAGCCACCCTTGACGTGCCAACGATACCCTTACCCAACATTGCTCAAAACCTACCATAAAGGGTGCTTTTGACAGATAACCGATTTGCGCCCAGCTCTTGTCATACTTGTGTGTTTCTAGTGTTAAAGATATGTGTATTTTACGCGATGTTTAATAAGACAATATTTGGCGTTTTGGTTACTCTCTAGAGGTAGCTGTGGCGTAAACTGGTTAACACGTATATATTTGAAAAATATATATCTGACAACTTTGAACAAAATTCACTAGTCTTCGAAAATTTTGGAGTATATTTGAAGAGGGATAGTCAAACCCGGCAGAATCAACAACATTCAGTGAAATATTTCTCAAAATTTCGCTTCGTTATAAAAATATCAACATATGCGAGTAGGGTCCAGACGAGAATGGGTTAATAAAGTGCTTGCGAGGAAGAGGTTAAAGTTTCCCATGCCCCGCTGCACCTGCAATCACCGTAATCTCGTGTAGGGATCGCGCCCGCTTTGTTTTCCTGGAGCTGGGAATCTCGGGGACACCTCCACCCCTGCTCGGGCGCCACGGGACAGGTTCAAAAAGTTACCATAAACCCAGCCCTGCGTCGACAAGTCCCTAATCGCCGGCCTTGGGAAACCACACAATCTAGCGCATTTTTTCCCTCTATGATTGACTACTTACAAAGTAGGCAGTTCACAACGTGTTATTTGCACTGTATCGGAATATTGGAAAAGGCAGAGCAGTGGTTGGTGCCGTACATGTATGGGTATACACGTTACCGGGCACTGTTTATAGCAGTGCACTGCACTGTAATGGATACTAAGGGTGGAGTCACATGGTGGTGGATGATAAGAGAATTTAGTGGTTAGGAGAGATAACAGTACGGTTGTAACTTGTGGTTTTAGGAGAAGCGGGGGTCAACAGCATTCAAACCACTTCATTAAGAGACACATTACAAGACGCTCTTCTTAATTAGCCTCCTAGGAAAGATTGATAGTAAAACCCGCTCTGACTGGGGCCCTAGCCTCCCTCCCCTTCTTAATAACCCAGAGTGGGAGGGAGGGAGGGAGGGGGCTGGGGCTGGGAGAGAGTTGAGCTCAGGGTAATAAATGATGAACTATAAAACATCATATTCATTCATTCAGCAGCTCAATGGCCCTGTTAGTCGTGGAGTGTTGGTGTCTGAAATTCCCCCCAGGTGGCCAAAACTTTCCTACTGCAAATGCTTATGCAAAGAGCTTAAAAAACAACATATATCAGTTTATCGTCAAGGATAACAATCGGGGTTTTGGACATCAGTAATACAGTTTCTCAATATATATATATATATATATATATATATATATATATATATATATATATATATATTTATATATATATATATATATATATATATATATATATATATATGTGTGTGCGTGTGTTCATGTATGAACGTATGATATATATATATATATATATATATATATATATATATATATATATATATTAATATATATATATATATATATATATATATATATATATATATATATATATATATATATATATATATAGGTGTGTGTATGTATATAATGCGTGTGTGGTGCATTCCCAAGTTTAACAGAATGAACATGTTTTGACTACTTTTCTCGACGATAACTCGTTTGGGGGAAGTGAATGTGACCCTGGGTGGAAGCATATTATGTTCAAATGCATATATGCACAATACGAGTTTGAACGATATCAAACTCTTGTCACATGGACATAAATGTAACGTGCACAAACGTGGCATTCCTTCAACTGACCTGACTAATTCATTATTATATACTATATACTACTTATATAATTAATTATCATCACTCTGTACTGTATGGAAAGAAGAGTTGAAAAACATTCATTCACAAATTTACAGAAATGTAGAATATGGATTGAATCTACAAACGTTGCCAAGCTTTCTGTGTGGAGAGGGGGCTCCCTATTCACCCCCACCCCACCATCCTCATATGAACCCATGCATGGTGATACTTGTGCTGACTAGCATTCCATTAATTATCTGCTTTCTCGTAACAACTTAAACAATACAAGGCCACTAATCAAGTTGTGCTTGAACCTGGAGATTGCGGATTGATAGAATCGGGTAGATCATCAAAGTTTGCACAGCATTTGGCTTGAAGGGTAAACAGTGGAAAAGGAGAAGGAATATTTGCCGCTTGAGATTAATGAAGGTTGGGATGCAATGACATGTTTCGCCAAGAATGACAACCCTCCGAGGACTTGTGGCCTTTTTTGTTGACAAGAAAAGTATTGGATGGATGTTTTCATTAGATCAGATGAACAAACTATTCAGCGAGTCGTTCCATACATTTTAAAATCAGATGCCCGGACAATGTGCAGCTTAGGCTATCCCGGCATGCACCGCAGCTAATGTTTCATGGCAACTTTTAAATATTTATCAATGCGAATTGTGGATTGATGGAACTGGTTGGTAGCCTGTTCGCATCATAGCATCTTAGAGCAACTTCCATAGACTTTGACAGTTATGGTCTGAATGCATTGAGTATCACCTCCAAAGACATGAGTATTTTTGTGGATATTTCTTTTGACACAGGCATGTTTATATTGATATGAAATCAAAGAAAATTCAAATCAGTACCCTACCAACAACCGATCCTCGAATAGTTTACAATTTACTCTTATCTGAAATAAGGGTAAACCGTATGGGATCCAATCTACATTTGTCAAGGGGTACCTCAGATATAAGTATGTAATAGAATATATACCTAGAACTCGGAGGAAACTTTTGCTGAAAGATAAACAGTTGATGCTTTTAGATTTTATTCGGTGACCGAGGTACCATAATATATAACATATGAAATTTACCTATTTCTCAAAATGTTGAACTTGTAGATTTGACTAGTAGAGTTACTATTGATTGCCAAGCAGAGTTTTGCTCTGAAGTTGATTTTTGAAGCAAACAATATTCCACGATGGCTTAAGAGACACCCTATCCTGTCATTGTCACCAGAATCACGATAACACGACAACTTCTCAGAAACTAAAGACAGTATCCTGCCAGCTTCCTCTTTGTTACCCACAATGCACTGCGCTCAATAGTCTTATCCAACTTTCTGGGATTTAACACATACCAGCATGTAGCACCCCAAAACATGACTATTTCAGATATATCTTTCTGACCATAGAACATTTTGAAAAATATTGAAAATTTTAGTGACACGATACCAGCAACCCTCTTCAAAGGTTATGTGATTTCACGCGTTGATGTAAAGTAATATTGTAAATTATCTCTAGATCCAGATGATGCTTCGATGAGTAACCCTGAGCAGTAATGAACGCGTTAAAGACAATACTATTGATCAGTATTAATAATTCAGCATTAGGCGAAAGTAAAGTTAAGATATCTGGATTACGCTTAGCCGCTTTTCCTGTTTCTAAAGTCACAACCCCACGGCCCTGACCCCCATTATGGATGGCTCAGGGAGGGATATGGGGGGGGGGGGGGGGGGGGGGGGGGTAGCTGTGTGTCTTGTCTGGAGACATCCCCACTCTAGAGTCTCGATGCTGGCCCGTCTTGAGCCACTACGATGACTCATTGCGAATTACGACAACTCTCGCTCAAGTAAGTTGAGAGAAATTGAGCTAATCCTGCGAGAAGCTCGCTGATTGGTCGAGAGGGTGCACCTCGAATCACACGCCCTGCACTACATATCCACTAACCCCCAAAACCTAGCCCGAGGCAGAAAAGAATCAAATTGGGCTACACGAATTCCTGTCGTTATGGATCTATTTTTCTATGCCATAAAAACTACCATATTCAATCACTTTCGCCGGTCATTCAAAAACACAAATAAGCCACGGCTGGGATCTAGATTTCTTATAGAGATCCTGGTCTCCAACCCAAGACTGCAGGGGATTGAGTTGGGCTCTACGGATACTTGTAATTTGGCCCTAAAATCCTACGCTAATTTCACCCTGTAGTGTTTAACCTGAACTTTCTCCCCAGACCGAGTCTACAAGGGATGAAGCTGGGCCTTGCGAATTTATGTACAAATGGCCCTATAATCATATAGCATAACCATCAAACCATACACTGTTTGCTGCCCTTTCAGAATCTACTATGAGACAACTAGAACTCGTGTAGGACTGTATACATACTTATCTTCAAAGCTCTATAATTCTATAGCATTACCTGCCCTATCTGCATTGTCTTAGCCTCCTAGACCAATGCTGTAGTATGTACTGGATTGACTGTATCGATGTTATACAATATCCAAGGGCTTGAGTAAGCCTATAACACAACTTGCCATAACTGCCTAAGAGGAACATGATAGAATACGAACTAAAACTGCATGGTGGAATACTCGTATGCAGAATATGATAGATTGTGAAAATTACATTCGGCACAGACGAAGTCCTATTGTACAACATAACAAAGAAACATTTGAATGATATTCTACATTTCAAAATCGTTTAAGGAAATGTAGATTCGTGGTGGGGCAAGACAATTATGCAAAGTAATAGTACCATGGACTTGACCCTTGTCTTGTGTTATGCATACTTTCGATTTTTTTTATAGAAATACAAATATACAAAAATATTTTTTTTATCAAATTCAAAATGGAACCTCAACAAGTAAAGTAGATTGCTTGCTTATGATGAACACTATGCATATTGTAACGGCAAGGGAGGTTGATCATTACATGTGATGCCATTGGACTCTGGGCAGACTGGGACCACTATGGAAATAAGTTTCTAACTTTTAGTGTATATATCCTGTTTCTGGCTAGAATTATATTGCATAGCAGTTAATGACACTCCAAATAGTCACCTTTATATATTATTTTTTTGTATGCCAAATGCTATGTAATACACATCGTACTAGACCGAATCAAATCAAATCAATTGTTAACACTGTTGCATCAAAATCGTAATATGATTTTTCCTTTTCTTCAGATGATGACTGTTGGACGAGCGCCTGTGAGGATTAATGGTATCCCGAGACAGGGAATGGAGTCCATGTATGGAGACAATGGAAGGACCCTACTCTGAATCAGGAGGAGCCAGTCCTAGAATTTGGATATGGACCCTCTATTGTAATAATGGGATGAACTCATCCTGGAACGAGGGTAGAACCCTATTCTTGAAGAGGATACGGACCCTGTATTGGGGCAGGAGACGAGCCATACCCTGAAAAAGGACCCTATCCTGGAACAAGTAAAAGATCCTATCCTGAAAAAGTAGGACCCTGTACTGGGACAGGAGACGAGTCGTGACCTGAAAAGATGGACCCTATACCAGAACAGGCACACAAGACACTGTCCTGGAAATGTAGGGCTCTGCTTTGGCACCTTGGAAAAGGAGATGGGGCCAGACCGTGAATAGGAGGACCCTACCATGTGAAGAAGAAGGACCCTATAATGTACTGACACCGGTGAAGGACCCTAAGGTGGAAGAGACAGATAAGAGCCAGAGATCTATGGCGATGATAATGTAAGTAGACCTAAGCTTTTCTCATCATGCTCTCCAGTCTCAAGTTGAGTACCATTAAGAGTCAGTCTTTAAATGTTTGATGGATCCCCGGCTTGGCCAGTAAGACTGTTCAATATGTATGTGGTATTTGGCTAAATACCAGCCTGTCAGCGTGGAGGGACAGGGTCCCCTATACCTACTACTGATACTACTGCCAGGAGCCGCAGCAGCAGGGAAGGTATAACAGAGAATCCGCTTAAGGAGAGAAAGCCTGGCATTTCCTATGGGTTTAGGCGGGATCTGAGCCGACTTTGATCGCTTCTTGTGCTTAATGCATGATAGTTCACCGCCATTCTCTCCAGCTCTGCCCCAGTTAGGACTTCAAAGACATTGAGTCAGCTCACATCCATTGAAACTGCACACGACCATGGCTGCACACACACACACACACACACACACACACACACGCATGGACATGCTAGCTATTAGGTCTCATAGAGTGGAAAAGGGGGGCAATTATGATATTTTCCTCATACGATGATTACTCCTCCTACTACTACTACTACTACTACTACTACTACTACTACTTTTTCTTCTTTTGTTGCTGCTGCTGCTGCGGCTGCTACTACTACTTCTACTACTACTTCTACTACTACTACTACTACTACTACTACTACTACTACTACTACTACTACTACTACTACTACTCACTGTAAGAAGGTACTCGCTACAATATGTTTTGCTGAATTGAATTGCAGAACCCTCTTAGTAGAACACTTCTCTTTATTCCGAAGACAGAGTTACAGGAGTAATTCTAATCATCAGACAGCACTCATCGTTTAGAGTTTTACAACCCTGTGGTCTGGCCTAAGTATCTTACTGAAACATGTGGGTAATTAGGGTATTGTTAGGTGCAGTCAAGCCTAGCACATTGGGCCTGCCCCCTTGCACTCCCTTCTGTGTAGTGATGAGACGGTACTTAGACTTTACTACAGCCCCAAGGGCTTTCAGTAATAAACCTGGTAGGATAGAAGCAGCTCTTGGTGTGTGTGGTGGTGGAGGGTTAGAGGCAGGACAAACAACTAATCTGGGAGTAATCATACAAGGGGAGCAGAAGCTACACACGTTATTGTCCTACTTTATATATATATATATATATATATATATATATATATATATATATATATATATATATATATATATATATATATATATATATATATATATATATATGTTATAACACTTTTGGTTATAGGTATGGCGTTACCAATACTCTCAGGTGTACTCATCTTCCAGGTGGGCCATAATGGCTAATTAGCCGAGTGACCTATTAAAAAGGGAGATCAAACGTAAATGGGATTTCTCCCATGAATCATAAGTTTTACTGTAGTAAGGAATCAATGTGAATATCTCCGAAATGTAAACACCTCATGTGTAAAACATTGATACGAATCCATTTTTCATTTTGACATATAGTTAAAATCTGAGAGATGTGAACACCTTCTTATGTGACACGCATGACCAGTTTCTAGGTTGTTCCCTGTACGTTCCAGCTTGCTAAAAGAACACCTATGTCCGCTAAACAGAGAATATGGCGTATATATAAGTTCAATTCTGGTAGTATCCTTTTCTTTAATACCAGTGACACATTGTTTTAGCATTTGTATGTACTATACATGCCCAAGGCTGTGCAAACAGATTTTGTATTACCAGGTATTCTGTTACACACATTAGCAATAGTCCAGTATTGAAACCGTTTTTACTGTGTTGGATACATATACCACACATGTACATAGGCAAGCATAATGTATAAAAATGCCCTATCAAAATCCGTGGTTGGCTTAATTCACTTGATTGATTGAATGCCAAGATGATAATTGCTTCTAGGTTATTATTCACTCATTCGAGCAAACACGTTGTGCACTTAAAGTCCATTGGTTGATAACTAAAGCAATTTTACTCTATTGAGAAACTCGGGGCTTTCTGGGGTGAAACCCTCTGGCTTACTAGATTGACAGACATTTAGCTGAGTTCGACAGCTAGCCGATATATCCCTCGACCCTTGTGCTGATAACTGCTTAACCTAGGCTTTGATACGTATTATATTCCATAAACCAATAATGATGATATAAATGATAAATAACCTATTATGGGCCATTATCATTAGATCTGGCCTAGGAACTCACTAGCTTGCTTATTGCTTAATTGTGAGTCTATTCGGTGAGATTGATACCTCCATTTTCATCCACAGATAAATGTATATGTATTAACGTAAACGCAATTTAGATGACATTTGATATTTGATTGATTGGTGGGCAATTAACCTTAGACCTGTGCCTACCACAGCTATGTTAGTAGTTATACTGGTGACACAATGGCGAGCATTCCAGTTCTCACAGGGCACCAGAAACCTCATATACTTCTAACCCAACCATGAACTAATGCAGAACTGTAATGCTTAGAGCAAATGGACCCCTAGAAGGGCCAGTGATGGTGGCACCATTAGCATGATGGGTGAACAGGTTACTGTACACTCGGTACTCGTGGCTTGATCTCTATATAAACGTGGCACAATTATCTGCAATGCAATTATCACTACACAGTCCTAAGTCAAGCCTATGCAAAGGGCTTGATCAATTTCTAAAGGCTGAGAAATAACACTTGTAACACTGATAAAATGATTAACATTGCACGGTCCCCCAAACCTAGCAGCTCGGTCGCTTTATATACGTTGAGAATTAACATATGTTACACTGATAAAATATACTATGTAGGTTCCCCAAACCTAGCAGCTCGGTCGCTTTATAAACGTTGAGAAATAACATATGTAACGCTGATGAAATATATATTGTACGACTCGCGAAACCTGGCAGCTCGGTCGCTTTATAAACGTGAGATTTTATATGACATGACCCCTATACACCCTTCATGGCCACGCATAGAGACGTTAAAGGTGAAACTGATTAGAAAAGATAGGTTGCATGCTTCTTGCTCCTCCTTTGGTGCAAATACTAAAGAATTTACAGGAAATGGAAGCGAATGGCATGTTCTTACGGCTTTCCATATGCAGGAAAGTGTGCGCGGATAATTTGAAGAGTTGCATGGTTTTTAGCATTACTTAGGGGTGTGGAATAAGTTGGCGGTGTATCTGTGCGGCTCGTAGCACATCAGTCAGAGTGACAAGCCTACTATAGCATGGCATGAGAGCAGGCAGTTAGTCTCACCCATAGAGGCGCCTAGCACTAACCAAGCCGGCTAACACCACGGCCATCCTTCCTACTTAATACACTCACTTTGATCTAGGATTCATCAAACTGTCCGTTGCCCTCACTAGCTTATAAATAAGAGAAGAATTATAGATTGTCACTGGTGCGGCCCCTGATCAGTGTTTATGCGGAGACAGGTAATGCAAAACAACGCCGCCACTGAGAGTATGCTCGCACTTCTGCTGCTGGGAGATATATAATGGGGGAGTAGTAGTGCATTATTAGCCATTGGGCTAGGTACATCATGTAGGCTAGGAAAATATCAAAGTGGTAATTGATCTCTGGTATGATCTGAATCCAAACAAAAACAATACCTTTCTGGTAAAGAAATGTATGTTCAATACAGGTAAATGTGCTAAAAAGGCCACTGGAGGGGTGAGTCAAAAGTGGTCTTTATAAGGAAGTGGTCTTTTATAGCAGGTGGAAATCGGTGTTTTTTGCTTCTGATGGAATTTTGGCATTCGGATTTTGTACGCAGGTGGTATATTCTAGCAGGTAAGCAGGTAGAAATTAGTGTATTTTGCTTCAGATGAAATGATGACACTGGTCTTTGTAGACAGGTGATATATTATAGAAGGTACAAATCAGTGCATTTTGCTTCAGGCGAAATTATGGCACTGGTCTTTGTAGACAGGTGGTCGTCGTAGAAAGTTTGACTGTATGTGTGACTAGGCTTACCGAGAGAAAGGGTTAACCTGCCAAAAGAGACCACTGAATGTACAGATTATCTATGGTCCGCATAGACAGGTGGTCTCAGGTAAAAGGGATATTTCAGCTATTAATTTTCACCATTTAGAAATGAGCAACTTATTTCTATACAATTGGCCACTCTCAACAGACAATTTTTGAAATTTCTCAGATTTCTATGGACGAAAATCTAGACTCAAAACTGTGAGCCTTGTAACTCCATCTTTCACGAAGGTGATTCCCCACCTAATTCCCAATCCCTGTGAGAGGGTAGGCTATAATTAGATCATCTCGTCAAGATCTCGCGAAGATTCAGGGGCATGGCGACTAGGGCATAATGCCGTATCATATTAACTTTAACTAGATTTTGATGTCAGGTGGTCAAATTGATGACTTTCCTGCATAGATTTGCTGGAGATTTTTGCCTGCAATAAATCAAGTTTCCCCCATCGCTCTTCCTCCTACCTTTCTCTTAAGAACCATTATTTCTTGTTTGGTTTCCCCGCAAACATTTCAGCGTTTTAAGGCTAGGCCAATGAGAAGGCAGTAGACCCTCGCCATTATTTACTCTCCAAACCCTCAACATGAATGTTTAATGAGAGGAAAATATAACTTCTTGAAAAATGTCCAGTTATATTAGGCAGGCCGGAAGTATAAATGGAGGGCAGACGATGTGAGTCAATCGGGTTGCGGCGAACTGTTCTTTCCGGCAACTTTCTTTGTTTTGCGTAAATGAACGTTGGACCCGGTGCCAGCTCTTCGTCTGCGAGCCCTCCTGCCAAATAAGGGGTGGTGCCATCCATTAGAGTGTTAACCCTTTCATGCTTAGATGTTCCCTATCGAGTGTCGTCTGGATCTCTGATAATCTTGATAAAAACTCCAGAATATTGTACGAATTCATGAAATATATGAAGGAGATTTGTAGGTCACGTTATGATTAACATTCCCTCTGCGAAATTCTTACAAAATATGCTTTTATGAACAAGATATCCCTGAAATGGCACGGAATATTTAGGACGCTACATGTCTGGATTGCCCTAGTATGCTGGGCACGGCAGGACGATTCTGACCGCCAACGAATGTTTTTCTCGTACTGGACTCACCGGTCTAGCCAATGGTTTCATTTATTACAACTGCTTACCAGCGGTAATAGGAATCTAAATCTAGTGCACCGTAAATAATTAAAATTTACGAGAGCAGATTGGGAGTCGCTGGACTATACCATGAAGAAGCTCCTGGCTAATGCGTGAATGAGTTCCAAACCCCCACAGGTCCTGCATGTTACCTGAGATGCACTGCCAGATCAGGAACATAGAAAAACAACTGATCACGTATTGCCCACACAAAACCATTTCCTTAACCCTTTTAGTGGTGATGATACACCCAATAGTGCTTTAAGAGTTTCAGAGAAAATTGTCGTCTGGATCTGTAGTCCCTTTGGCTATAATTTTGAAATTGAGAATGATTTTACAAAATATTTGAAGAGGAGTTGTTAGTAGTGATCTAATAAACATTTCTCCTTCAAATATTTTCCCAGCAATTATTTAGCTTCATAGACTTCATCGGAATTGTAAGGCTGTGTTGGCCTCTGTGGGCCTGAATGGGTTAAACCCAATATTAAGAAATTTGATGAATTATGTTCAAAGGTTATGTTTGGACCATTTATGCAATTCAGGTGCAAAAGAGTTCAACATGTCAGAAAAAAGCCATCACCATCAAATGAATTCGTGAACAATTCATAACAATTAATTCGAATTGTCGACATCACAAGAAATATGTAAAGACGATTCTCTGGCTAGTGTAACTCGGACACTATTTAGATAAGGTTCAAGTGCCCTGGTTCTGATGGAAGGAAAAGATATGGGCAGTGTGGTTATTTGCTATGAGGTATGTAGTATGTGGTAACATACACCAATAAGGGAATGCTACAAAACCACGACAAATGTATCAAATTCTGGTTGTATTCATAGACAGATTCAATGGTAATTATATGTCTATTGTGTATAATTAAACAACCATAACAGTTAACAGAGGCATTGAGATTTAGGTAGCAGAGGTATAACAGTATCCCCACAGCTTTGAAAGGTGTGCCACTGTGCAATGAAAAAAAGCCAAAAGCCCTCTGGTGAGAGAATGCGGCATTAGAATTGATTAGTTAGTCAGGTGTCATGCACATCAATTCCGCTTGTTCTGTATCTTTATTGACAGTTGTTCTGATAAGGGAAATGCTCCCCTCTTTCGCTGCCTTGGGTGTGCCAGGGAAGTGGATGGATGGAAACTATTACAGGAGCAACTGTGTTTCTCCAATAAACGTCCTTGTACGTGAGGACAGAACAGAAAGACACCTGTGGTAGGGCGTTGATCCGTGTAGTAATGTATGTTCTCTACTGGATATAGTGATATATATATATATATATATATATATATATATATATATATATATATATATATATATATATATATATATATATATATATATATATATATATATATATATATATATATATATATATATATATATATATATATATAGATAGATAGATAGATAGATAGATAGATAGATAGATAAATAGATATATCATGCTAAAACGCCTAAACACACGTGCTCTACACAATTTCCTACAGAGGCCTGGAAAGCATTATTATACTTATCCCCCATGCAACTAAAAGGGCATGGACATTTTGGCCATATATTCCTATATGAAACGATTTTCTAAAAGTAAATGAAGGAAATGTGTTAATCAGTACCCAGCCTACAACCCCCCTTCAAATGTTTTGCCAACATATGTTTGATTCCTAAGTTATTATCAAAAGTTTCTCCAATGCAGACGACACTGTACTTTAAGGGGTTGACCCCTGATCATGGCTGTGTGAAGCGGGGACGTCTTGCGGCTTTTCACACTGTTTCTCGGGCAGGCTAAAGTATAGGTTTGGCCGGGCGCAGTCTTGTAATTAGTGGTGTCATCTCTACACTACACTTATCGCAGCAGACGATCGTGCCATAAGGTACGGGTCGTGCTGTGGACGCGGGAAACCCTCCGCGTCCGCGTCCACTAAATCTCCCGCTAACTGCTCACAGCCCCGCCGACTAGAATTGCAAATTCCCCGCATCCCCGGGACCGGGGGGACCGCCACAACGAGCGGGATGAATTTCGAGTTTTATTTTCCTAGCTTTACTGGTCTCTAGCGAGGAATATCTCAGCGGCCGAAGCCCGGTATTATCATAGCCATACCCCGGTGAGGGCCCAATAAAATCATTTGGAGAAGTGACGGTGATTTAAGAGCTTGGAGGTGGCGCGCCTGCTTGCGAAGCAACAAAGATGTAGCGATCAACGCTCTGTTGGCAATATATGACGATCGCTGAGTTCCTTCCTCCCATATTAAAAGACGGTCTTAATAAGCCGTTACGCCGCTAATAAACACGGCAGCACTAAATCAAACATTTACTCTGTCATCCTTGTCGGCATTATCAACTTCTAGAAGCGACTAGTATTCATTGAAGGCTGTTTAATACCCCAGCCAAATGGCCCCAGCTTAAATATTCATACGGGCCCAGTACGATTCTCGCTACAAGAGGAAGTTGAACCCTACATTTATTGGGCACGAAATGAAATCCAGTTAAATATGAAGCCAATGTATTCCATATGCATCAATAAAATGCTAGTTGGAACCAATATCTCTGTGACAGGGCTTGATCTACGTGGTCCCATTGGAGTGCTATCCCCTCAATGCTGTACCTAGCACGACGCCCCCAATATGGACGATTTCTGACCATGTCTAGCTCCGGAGATACGGCAAAGGGGAGGGGAGTCTGACATGTTAGGAATCATTGGGCTGACGCGGACAACGCCAGAAGGGGGCGCAGAAACATGTAGCATACGAATGATTGTGGACCTACTCCCCTGCAATCCTTAGAAAGCTCAAATAAGCATCAATCACAACCACAATGTTCAGGTTCGATCTTCTAGAGGATGGTTGTCTATCACGTGAGGGGGGGGGGGGGGGGTGTTGTCACTCAAGGCATACTTCTAACCAATGGGTTTTTACCAGGTATAGAACCCCTTATCTAGTCATGGTACCACAACTACCCGAGTTCAAAGATGGTATCCCTACGACTCATACTCTAGGACTCAGTGACCTGTCCATGTATTTAGGATCGAATAAAAACGAATGATCCATTTCACTTGCGAAACTCAGCATGGAATATTTACACTAATCCTCATCAAAATATGACCTTGAGTGATGACCTTGATTCGCTCCAGCGAGCGTTGCCCTTGACAACTACCTCGTGGTTATATTTGACCTTGACCCCATTTCAAGGAGAGGCGACCTTGGACATTTGATTTCCAGAGACCTTGACCTATTTTGTTGAACACGTGAGGGGGACCGTTCACCATAGTGGAGGAACACTGCAGGAAGTGTATATTTTCCATGCCTGGAGAGTGATACCTGAAGTTCGTTGCATGTGGTTTAAGTATTATCGAAATATATCTGAGGATTTTAGGAGTTGAGAAGATATTCTGGGTTTCCGTAAACAAACTTCAGCGCTGCTCTGAAATCTGACAGATCTTGACAATGCGCGGCCAGGTTGTTGAATTCCTACGGTGAGAGGTCTGCTGCTTAACGTATCATTCTTACCCCCCGCAGCGCTGGGGCCCTCTACCACTACTCTGGTGAATCGTTCGCTTCCGTCACGTGACCTGTAGTGCGGGGTGGTCCTGGATAGGCCGCGTCATCCGTGGATCCACTGGATATCGATCCAGACTACCCTCATCCGGACCCCAGGCCACCCTGCCGGGATAGCATCTGCGCATGCGCACTTATTAAAAAGAGACTGCCTATGGTTTACACAACGATTACGTAACATCACACATCATTAGCTTCTGATTAACGATATCAAATGGAGAGTATAGATCTCACGGTTCGTACAGTTCTGTGAATCGCAAGTGCTGTGCTGAATTTATTGATGTATTCCCTGCTCGATGTCAGTAAAAAAAAGCAATAGTAGATTTAAATGAGAGAACAGTTGCGAGTACTAACCGTCGTATCACTGAGAGGAGTGAGGTGGGTTTATCAAATTATCATTGAGAATGTGTAGGTCACAGGCCAACCTGATCACCTCTAAAATTAAACCCATTGATATTTAGAACACTTTCTATTGTACTAGTTCCTCTTAATCTGTTAGGATACAAAGTACTATAATAAGTATCGTTTTATATGATAAAACGTATCCGTCTTGAGACGTGAGAAATTGCCAGTGGCATGGGGAAAGTCGTTGTTTTCCTCCAGGTACTTTGGCCCCCACAATTAGTGTCTGGCCACAATTTAGCCTTGATATGGCCAGAGATATGCAAGGAATATATATATATATATATATATATATATATATATATATATATATATATATATATATATATATATATATATATATATATATATAAATATATATATATATATATATATATATATATATATATATATATATATATATATATATATATATACATATATATATATAGAGAGAGAGAGAGAGAGAGAGAGAGAGAGAGAGAGAGAGAGAGAGAGAGAGAGAGAGAGAGAGAGAGCAGGTTATCAGTACAGACAGACCATAGTTCACCTCTACAGTGGTAACACAAATCCAGTGGATCCGTGTGTGTCTCCTCTCTGAACCCCCTGACCTTGAGAGCAGTATGTATACAAAGACAAATTGAAACATGCGATGGCTAAACAGTGTTGATATGGTATTTCAGAACTCACAACTTATAACAGACCACCGTGTAAGTAAGACTCACTTCTTGGTTTATCAATTACTGTGGAGTGACAGTGGGTATGATTTCTAGGCTAAGCACTCTGTAATGATTAGGTGAACGAACTGGCGCTGTGATCTCTCCCAATGCCTTCGAGTAGCTGTGAATCTTAGGAGTTGGAAAAACATGGCACCCTGCGGTACACCACTGCTTTTATCAACGGTGGAACGTGGTCTGTCTGCACTTCTGTGTGCTAAACAAATTCATGCTTAAGAGTTTCTCTAAAGAAAAAGTCGTCTGGATCTATGCAACTTTTGATAGTAACTTTGCAAATAAGAACACTTTTACGAAATATTTGAAGAAGAGTTGTGGATATTGTTCTAAATAACACTTCTCCTTCAAATATTTCCCAAACTTTGCTTTTTTTCAGCTAGATGTAATCAAATTTGTCAGAACATTTTACATATATAAAGGTGCCCATCTCATACATGTGTCCAAGTCATCAGGTTCCACTTAAAGTGTTAAGGTGTATGTGAACTTGAGGAAAGTTACAACTTGAAATGAAAAGCACCATCCACACAAATACTGCCCAACATATAATGTTAATGTTGAATGTCGTTATTTAGCCTTGTTGTTGTTGTTGCTGTTGTTGTTGTTGTTGCTGCTGCTGCTGTTGTTGTTGAACACATACACACATCGTTGTAGCAAGGCTTTTCTCACTGAGAAGGCTCTCAAAAAGGTCATCACTAGAAATGGCTAAAAATGACCACGCATTTCCAGAAATGGCCAGAAATACTCAGAAATGACCACAACTAACCTTGAATAACCATGAATGACTGAAACCTAGAGCGATATGCAGATGATTTCCCAGAAACGAAAGGAAATGACCAAGTATTATCAGGAATGACCAGGAATGGCCGGAAATACTTATAACCAAGTATTGCCAGGGATGCCCAATGGCAAAAATACCAAGAAATGACCAAGTATTGTCAGGGATGACCAGGAATGGCCAAAATCACTTAGAAATAACCAGGTATTGTCAGGAATGGCCAGAAACACTTAGAAATGACCAGGTATTGTCAGGAATGGCCAGAAACACTTAGAAATGACCAGGTATTGTCAGGAATGGCCAGAAACACTTAGAAATGACCAGGTATTGTCAGGGATGGCCAGAGACACTTAGAAATGACCAGGTATTGTCAGGAATGGTCAGAAACACTTAGAAATGACCAGGTATTGTCAGGAATGGCCAGAAACACTTAGAAATGACCAGGTATTGTCAGGAATGGTCAGAAACACTTATAAATGACCAGGTATTGTCAGGAATGGCCAGAAACACTTATAAATGACCAGGTATTGTCAGGAATGGCCAGAAACACTTATAAATGACCAGGTATTGTCAGGAATGGTCAGAAACACTTAGAAATGACCAGGTATTGTCAGGAATGGCCAGAAACACTTAGAAATGACCAGGTATTGTCAGGAATGGTCAGAAACACTTAGAAATGACCAGGTATTGTCAGGAATGGCCAGAAACACTTATAAATGACCAGGTATTGTCAGGAATGGCCAGAAACACTTAGAAATGACCAGGTATTGTCAGGAATGGCCAAAAACACTTAGAAATGACCAGGTATTGTCAGGAATGGCCAGAAACACTTAGAAATGACCAGGTATTGTCAGGAATGGCCAAAATCACTTAGAAATGACCAGGTATTGTCAGGAATGGCCAGAAACACTTAGAGATGACCAGGTATTGTCAGGAATGGCCAGAAACACTTATAAATGACCAGGTATTGTCAGGAATGGCCAGAAACACTTAGAAATGACCAGGTATTGTCAGGAATGGCTAGAAACACTTAGAAATGACCAGGTATTGTCAGGAATGGCCAGAGACACTTAGAAATGACCAGGTATTGTCAGGAATGGCCAAAAACACTTAGAAATGACCAGGTATTGTCAGGAATGGCCAGAAACACTTAGAAATGACCAGGTATTGTCAGGAATGGCCAAAATCACTTAGAAATGACCAGGTATTGTCAGGAATGGCCAGAAACACTTAGAAATGACCAGGTATTGTCAGGAATGGCCAGAAACACTTAGAAATGACCAGGTATTGTCAGGAATGGCCAGAAACACTTAGAAATGACCAGGTATTGTCAGGAATGGCTAGAAACACTTAGAAATGACCAGGTATTGTCAGGAATGGCCAGAGACACTTAGAAATGACCAGGTATTGTCAGGAATGGCCAGAAACACTTAGAAATGACCAGGTATTGTCAGGAATGGCCAGAAACACTTAGAAATGACCAGGTATTGTCAGGAATGGCCAGAGACACTTAGAAATGACCAGGTATTGTCAGGAATGGCCAGAAACACTTAGAAATGACCAGGTATTGTCAGGAATGGCCAGAAACACTTAGAAATGACCAGGTATTGTCAGGAATTGCTAGAAACACTTGGAAATGACCAGGTATTGTCAGGAATGGCTAGAAACACTTAGAAATGACCAGGTATTGTCAGGAATTGCTAGAAACACTTGGAAATGACCAGGTATTGTCAGGAATGGCTAGAAACACTTAGAAATGACCAGGTATTGTCAGGAATGGCCAGAAACACTTAGAAATGACCAGGTATTGTCAGGAATGGCCAGAAACACTTAGAAATGACCAGGTATTGTCAGGAATGGCCAGAAACACTTAGAAATGACCAGGTATTGTCAGGGATGACCAGAAATCCTTGGAAATGACCAGGTTTTGCAAAAAATGACCAGAATGCTTAGAAACGTTTGGAAGTATTAGCAGGGATGTCCAGAAATGGCCAGAAACAGTCATAAATGACCAGGAACTGCGTGAAATAAACATGAGGGGTGAGCGGGAACATAAAGGGAGATGGAGCTGATTTCCCAGGGCTGGGGGTGATAATACGTCTCAGACATATAATGTAAAGCAGCATCCCAGAGCCACCACAAATATCTGTCTGGATGCCAGCAGTCAAGCAGGGGGCAACCTTTACACACTTGCTGCCTGCGCCTCCTGGCCCTAGAGGCGCACCGGGTCGTCATAGGTCGGGGGAGGGGACTCTGAGCTGCTTAAAACAGAATTCAGTGGCCACAGCACGAGTTTTGTTGTGATGCATGCAAGTCAGGAAGAAATGCTAGTGTCTCCCACTAGCGGTCGTTGTTGAAGAGTCATAAAGTACGGATTAGTTGGGGGGGGGGGGGGGGGGGGGGGGGGGGGTTCAGGTAAAATTCAAGATTTGGGGTTCGTTTTAAATAATAATCGTTTTTTTTATAAAAATAAAAGAAACAGACTTTTCTAGAAGATAAATAGACTAATTCATCAGAAATAAAGGGAAGGGGTCTTGGTCAATAGTGGCACACATATTAGGAGAGGGTGGTATATAGGGGACGGGGGGGGGGTTCAAACAAGTAGAACCCTCGTAGATGTTGCAGAGAGAGAGAGAGAGAGAGAGAGAGAGAGAGAGAGAGAGAGAGAGAGAGAGAGAGAGAGAGAGAGAGAGAGAATTCCTGTAATAAGAGTATCCTGCTAAACCAGCTTTTCAATAGCGGAATGCGGTCAGTGGAAAAGGTCTCAATTAAGTGGCTGACCATGTAATGCGGTAACTAATTGACCACACACTTAAATGAAACCAAAGCTACACACCAATACCCTCTCCCCTTCAATTACCTGCAGTGCCCTCTAGCGTGGATGTTTTGAACACAGTTTAGTGAATTAATTACCTGCTCAATTAAATCTCACCACCACAGAATCACATTTCTAGCTGGTCACGCCCTCTCACGGACAGATCATGTATTAGCATGTGTTGCTGACCACAGAACGAGCGCACCTGCTCCGGTGGCAGAAACCACAGGCTAGCCGGCCGGCCACGCAGCCAGCCGACCGGCCGGAGGACGAGTGCCCTGTCGGAAACGCCATCTAGCGGCGAGCACCAGTGTCACCGATACACCTGTTCCACGGCTGGGTGACAATGGACCTACTGGTAGCTGTCGGACACGCCCTTGCCGGACCACTGACCACGACAACAGGTGGTCAGTTGGCGTGGCGCTGCTGCAGCCAGGACGGAGACCACAGGCTACTGTTACTACTACTATTACAGTTAGTGGAGGTAGACAGAGGGGAGGGGAGGGGAGGGGAGGGCTACACTGATACTATGAAAATACTCTTGTGCTCAATACTAAATAAAATGGTCAATATTCAATACATTATAGTCCATTATCAACAGAAGATGATGAAGGACATTAAAACGACTGAGCACTTTATACCTTGCCAGTATATATATATATATATATATATATATATATATATATATATATATATATATATATATATATATATATATATATATATATATATATATATATATATATATATAT
The DNA here is from genome assembly GCA_963942565.1 of Maea johnstoni. Taxonomy (NCBI): domain Eukaryota; kingdom Metazoa; phylum Annelida; class Polychaeta; order Spionida; family Magelonidae; genus Maea; species Maea johnstoni. The sequence continues at coordinate 43,778,850 of OZ012692.1, read as the reverse complement.
ATATATATATACATGTTGTCACTTTGTCTAGGTTGAAATGATACCATAAGTGCAACAGCATAGCAACACCTGTAGCAAAGGTTTAAGCAAAGGCACATCAAGTAAACCGCGAATATCTGAACAGGTGATGTCGAGAACAATGTATATAGGGTGTCCCCACTGAAGGTATGGCGAGAAAATTGGTTCTCTCAAGCAGGTAGCTTCCCTTTATGTGGTCTTTGATATGGAAAAAAGGGTACTGCAGTTCACCTGTTGGTATTGCCGCCCTTGTCTGTATCACCTGTGCCTAATGCACCATGCACCCCTCCACCCCTCCACAGTAACACTTACTTGCTGGTATTAACGTTTATTGCAAGTGTGCATATAGTAATAAGCATGTCTGAAGCGAGCTACATGCAAGAATTGGGTTTATCTTAATGCCAGGTGCAACATCGCTGAAGTGTGAGACAATTTCTCAGATAGGTGAAAACACACCTGCCGCCTAAGAACGTACTGTTTAACCTAATACTGAGCACATTTAAGATGTTATCATACCAAGACATACGTTTTGTGCCGTTTGAGGCGTGTGAGAATGTTGCCAGTGATATGGGGGAAAGTTGGTGGTTTTAACCAGGCACTCAAGTTTCTTTAACATTTTAGTATTGAATTATAACGATCCTAAATGATCTTGATATGACAGAAAACGTGACAATGATCAATAATCATAGTCACTCAATA
>OZ012692.1:43664825-43777933 GCA_963942565.1 Maea johnstoni | reverse complement strand
GTGGTGACAGGGGAGCGTGAAGCATGCTCCCCCGCTTCTTCAGAACTCCGCGGAAGCAGGGCTTTGTCACCATATTTGTCGAGGATCTGTCGTGACATTTTACTGCTTCGCTTTTTTCATCAGGTTTTACGGACTTCACAACGCGTTTGATGAGGGCGCAGCAAGATCTCGGCTTTCTCTCCCCTAATTCACCATCCGAGAGGGGCATGCAATAAAAGAACCACTTTGAAATGAAAATGCTGCAAAGTTAAACTACCCTGATCTTATATGTTATGGATATTCATGTCTTAAGCTTGTTGTTGTGAGAACAGGGTGTTCTCTGGATTGACTATCATGTGTGCGAGGTCAAGGTTATTGGGGTATTTCTTCAAGAAAATTTGCTAAAATTGTGCCTTATCAATCCTAGTTTAATCAAGTTATACAATGTGGTAAACTAGGGTTTATGAATTGGTCTATTTCTACCAAGATACAAATGTATGGAAATCAAGGCGTAAGCTACACTAAATGTTACATGACTACCATCTTTGAAAAAAGATGATGTAGTTGAGTTGGATAGAAGGTCTAAGGTAAAACAATGACCATTTAGCATAAATACGATTCTGAGACATTGAAAAAAGATAACCCTCTAACTTAATTTAGGTCCCAAAATGCGATACTAATGTAATTGCCTTTTTATGCAGCAGCTATCAAGAATGTTATGTATATGCCTGTCGTTTTTGTCATATTTCAGTTTATGATACGTACGTAATGTCCTTATTTCGCCCCTTCGCAATCCCCAGTATATCCCCGAGCTACACCAAGCACAATATCGTGGCCTTTCAAATATTGGGAGGCAAATTGATATCTATAAATCGAATAGACGACAAAATAAGTTCTTATTTAGTTTCATTGCATTGTTATTACTGTGTACCACCAATCTCTCTCTCTCTCTCTCTCTCTCTCTCTCTCTCTCTCTCTCTCTCTCTCTCTCTCTCTCTCTCTCTCTCTCTCTGTCTCTCTCTCTCTCTCTCTCTCTCTGTATATATATATATATATATATATATATATATATATATATATATATATATATATATATATATATATATATATATATATATATATATACATTTCTTGATAGAACTAGAACACTCCGTTGGCGTCTTCATCGTCGTCGTTGTTTTCGTCAGTGTCGTTGTTTTCGTCAGCTGTCAGCTTGTTTTGGATGGGGGAGATTGCGGGGAAGATAGATAGGTATCATTAATATGACATTAGGACCCAGTACTGATGCATGTGTGGTGCTGCCAGGCTGACACGAGGCTATGTCCAAGTGTTTTAAGCCTGACACTTTCAGGGTGAACCCCAACTGATACCTGTATACCTAAGTGCTGCCTCGGGGGTGGCAACCACACCAGGGCTACTCTAAATACAGTAATGTACCCCCTCACCCCCACCCCCTCAAACTCCACCGCAAAAACTTACTTGGGTGTCATAATAGTGAGAGCGGTGCATGACTGCCATTTACTTGGAGTGTGTTCATGTGACACAGTGCTTATGTTCTAATGGTGGTCATGTGTTTGTGGGAGGGCTTAGGCGAGAAAATCCTTAATTACATGTGATGAGTTTGAGAATACTATATACAATTAATCCACAGTTACACATGAAAGTCATATATAAGATATGCTTATACTTCCAACATATGTATACACACACACACACACACACACACACACACATATATATATATATATATATATATATATATATATATATATATATATATATATATATATATATATATATATATATATATATGTATATATATATATATATATATATATATATATATATATATATATATATATATATATATATATATATATATATATATATATATATATATATATATATATAAGACATTCATATTGCGACACCTCAAAGTCATCTATAATATATTACAATATTATTGTCTGTCCCACCCATCCCCTACATAGACATTCTCTTTCTAATTGCTCAAACACTACAGATGCCTTAAAAGGGTGTATTGCAGCACTATGTGTCTGCCCCCCCCCCCCCCCCCATGTGCCTGAATATTAGGGTGCTACGTGGACGGAGAGTAGTTCCTTGTGGGGGGGGGGGGGGGGGGCTAGTAGTAGTGGCATTTTTGAGGTTGGGTGGGCGGGGAATACCAAGTTCTAATTTATTCCCCACTTCTGACACATGGCATATCATGTTCTATGTTTACACGAAGAGGTCTCGTCGTTAAGTAAAGATTATCACCTAATCCTGCTGGATTATCTGTAAATCTACCGAAAACTTCAGCACCTGGCCACAACTCTTGACATTTGCTAGGAGCTGAATGTATCACTATGCTCTCTCTCTCCCTCTCCTCTCTCTCGTACTGGTGGTGGTGAGATTGCGGGAGTAGTAGCACTGCGAGCGTAGGCCTCAGCTTGAGTTGTACGCAGCAGCTTAAAGGTTGTGACTTTCAAAGGCAAAATGTCAGGAGAGTAGCAGTAGTTGTGGTGCTGGCGCCACCAAGTCACGTCTTGAGGCCCGGCTCCTCTCTCTCTTCTCTCTCCCCCCCCCCCCCCCCCAACACACACTCGCTCTTGAGCGCTTTTAAATAATAGCAGGCAGCCTTCGGTGCTCCTCTATCAGCCTTACTGCCTGCCTTCTTCTTCGCTGCCGCCGCAGAACGCGTGTCACGATCCATTACGTTTTCGCTGTTTTGTTTTTGTGACTTTTGGATGGGGTGGAAGGGCGTAGGCGGTATCTCGTACGCATGTTCCCGGGCCCGCCTTAAGATTCTCGCTGCCATCTTGGCAGGTGGCGCCCTCTTTCTGCACATCCTAGAGGCTGAGAGGGTGGGCATTTAAAACCAGGACTGGTTGATATTCAAACCCCCAGCTGAGTTAAGCCATGTTGGTGGCGCCCTCTTGATATAAATCCTTCAGGCTGAGAGGGTGGGCATTTTAAACCAGGCCTACGGGATATTCAACCCCTCAGCCTCGTTACTATATGCTGCTGCCGCCTCCTATTGGCAACTCCTCGAGCCGGGAGAGGGTGGGCAGTTTCTTCCAGGCCTGGTTGAGATTCAAACCCTCTATCTGCAGATCTCAGAGGTTGAGAGATGGTGGGCAATTTAATCCAGGACTGGTGGTCATTCAAACCCTCCACCATGTTAATCTATGCAGGTGGCGCCCTCTTTCTGCAAATCCCAGAGGCCGGGAAAGATGAGCATTTTGTTTCAGGCGGGATGTATATTCAGACCCTCTACAATGCCCATCATTCTCTACAGGCCCTAGCTCTCCCTACCAAGAATACATTTTTGTCTTATGATCGATTTCAGCGGTAGACCATTTATTACGGTCAGCTATATGATTGGATGTTGATACTTCCGACGAGATGCGAGCCATTCAGCATGTCGTCAAGATATTTGTCATTTCTACACTAATCTAGCGAGGAAAGTTATTTGCAGAAATGTTCCCTGAGCAGCAGTAAGCAAGGCTGTAGTAGACCTTATCAAATGCAGAAATAATAAGATGTCGCCCGCCTTTGGGCAAACAGGCCATTACTCTTCAACAAACTACTTGCCACCGCTACACAGAAACTACAAGAAAATGGCCTTTTTCCGCATTCCCAAAATAGTAGTGTAGAAGAGTGTAGTAAAGCTTATCATAGGGAGAAGTAGGGATGTGCATGTTGGGGCCCTGCTGCGTGTCTTGTTTATCTACCTCTGAGATATATGGATATATGTAGTTGTACAGCCAGTGCTGAGTGTTGCGCTGTGCGAGTACATGCTGTATAGGTAGCATCTCGCTACGTGTACCATAGCCGGTGGCGCCACCACGGTACCGTTAGCAGCCGGCCATAGGGGTATGGTCGCGCTGCCCCCGGGGGCTACAGGCACGGGTTCCGGGCACACTTGGCATACCTAAACAGTGGCTTAGTCATAGGGTGACGTGCACAGATTCATCGTACGTGCCTGGGGCCTTGCGCATGTGCGTTACGTATGCAGGAACTCAAATAACTTTTAATTTGGATTTGTATCGTAGTAATATAGCTATGGATTTGAAATGGTGCTATTTCGAATTTCCAAAGACTTTGGCGAAACAGCTGAATGAAAGAATAGAACTTTCTTTGTACTTTTGTTTCAAATTCCGTGTTGGAGTGGTATCAAATGCGAATTGCTAGAGGGAATTGACTCTGTTTTACCTCTGCAGACTTTTACAGCAATTGCAAGCATTCACACTGAGTTAAAATGCACAATACTACAACAATACCATATTATTATATGGGAATGCGTTACAAAATTATTCTAAGTAGTGTGTGTTCCGATTGACACTTAGTTAAGTCTACAGCTGGTGTAAACTTTAATTTGAGTGTTTTGGAAGTTTTGATTTAAGTGCCACGCCCACCAGAAAGCATGTGGACACAAGTATCGTTATGTCTTCTCTGCTTCTTCGTGCGATTGACACTATTAAGGCCTGGAGAAATAATACAGAGGAGATAAAACCTTTAAAGTCATTGTTAATATCGCTTATCGGGTATGCATAATTGTATATACACACATCCGTCCAAAATTCCCGGTTTCTAGAGTGGTTTACCACCAGAGGTGTGTTTCTAGCGCCATCTTTTGTTTGACCTCCGTACTAGATAGACTGGTGGCGCCCTCACCACGTGTATACCATATTTGGGCATACTGGGTGGTCAACTGCATACAGCCAGAGATGGAGCATTCTCGAGATCTAATTTTCGTTTTTCATCTTCAGTAAATGCAAATTAGTGCATTTTATGTTACCATTACTGGTTATTCTTACTATGTCAATGCGCATGTGATATAAAAAGGATTTAGACTAAGAATGATGGTGGGGATGCTTTGAAAAGGGAGATTCTCATCGTGGAATTATTATAGTAACGAGCATGGGGGGAGGTACCTTTCTGTGGTGTATCTACGAAGGATGCTTTAAAACTAAATTAAGGAGTTAACTCATATCGTAATATTCTCCTACTTTCATTGAGTCGAAAATATTTATTTTCTCTTTTTTCTAAACAACTGTCATTTGCACCCTTCAGCGCCTTTGTCTGCTTAGAATACAGAGGGTCAATTCAAATGGCAACTCTAAGAAACAAATTAAATCTTTCAACTTTTCATAAATAACATTTCTGTGGTCATTTGCACCCTATTTCCCCAGTTTGAAAAACTAATAGAAAGATCGTAAACACGTTTCTCCAACTTCAATAGGTTAAATCGGTTAACTTCAATCGGTTAAATCGATTAAATACAATTGTTCCGAAGTATTGAACTTTAGATGCCCACACTGATAATGCACTATTGCGGTATTTCAAAGAGAGAGAGAGAGAGAGAGAGAGAGAGAGAGAGAGAGAGAGAGAGAGAGAGAGAGAGAGAGAGAGAGAGAGAGAGAGAGAGAGAGGGGGGGGGGCTGTCCACCACGCTTATTTTCTGTGTTTTCGATGTATATATCTATAGCCATCCAAAAACAAAGGAACTGCCCAGATGTTTTCTTTCTTGAAATACTGAATATGAGCTGAGAGTCGTCCTAGACGGGTAAGCGGGTTCCCTTAGACAATGAATGGTAAACACTTATACTCTTATGTAGGAGACGGATGGGCATGCAGGCATTGCATGGTAGAGGATCTGTTTGTAGATGATTGTCTTCATCAAGATGTAGGGAGTGGGGAAGGGGTTCCTTGTCATCAATTGAAAATGAAATTTGTCTGGATATCCAAGACTTCAAATACTTTTTACACATACCTAGCATTAGGATAACTCACTAACCCCTATAGTCATCCGTCCATGCTGCATGCCCAAGTGATGCATTGATTTATATTGCATTGTTTCGTTCGTTTATCAACTACATTTGCAATAGCGACATGAAATAAAACACTATGAAAATAAACCAAAAGTATTATAAATTGAATTTTATTGAAAAGTATCATATTTCGCAGAGAAACCAATATTTGTTTATCAAAAGTGTACTGTATGAGTCGACAAATTCTACCAACTGTCACTGTGGACGACATAAGTCGACATACATTTCCAAACGGGCTGTGTGATGGTGAAATCCAAAAGGTAGATCTGTGGTTTTTTTTTAATGATAATACTCCAAAATGAAGGGTACCCCTGTTTACTCTTCAGAATGCGCTCGCATTACAAGAGATCATATCCCATCAGAAAATCTCGACAATTTACATGCTATGGGTATCTTCTCCATTACTGTTATTCATGGCTTGGAAATTGACTAAAACTCTAGTCTACCTAGTTAAAAGAATATACCTTTTTGCAAAACGTCGACTGGATGCTGTGATACTTAAACAATAACTTAGGAATAAAGCATTGTCTCGCTGAGTACACTTATAGAAGTTGTGAAGTGTGAACTCAGGTTTGTATTTTCATTTGAAAGATTTTTCAAAGATTCTTTCAAGATTCTTTCAAAGATTGAGAAAGACAGCACTAAGACATGCCTTTTGACATGGAGCATACACACAGGGATGAATAGTAGTTTTACTATTTACATTTTTCTATCCAGGAAATTATATCCCTTAGCCATAGTACGAGTCTGGTGTGAAACATTCAAATGAACCTTGGCTTGTGTATCTATTGTTATTCAGTTAACACGTTTTACCTATTTACCAAGGTCATCAAAACACTCATCAAAAACATTTAGTAATCACATATCTAAAAAAATTTGGGAATGCTTGATTCAAAGAAAGAATACATTCCTTCTACTTCACTCTGACTCTTTCTTGTAGTATTAGGTTCTTACGATAAAAAAACTTATATGATAATTATCAATATGTCTTCCAAGGGCATTTGATATATACAGGGGTTCCTTTGAATGATAAAAAGACAAATATGATATATATATATATATATATATATATATATATATATATATATATATATATATATATATATATATATATATATATATATATATATATATATATATATATATATATATACATATATACACACATGCATGTGTTCAGAAGTGCGGTTTTTCTCACCACAGACCCCAACGCTTGAGTGCACCCCGCAGGAGCACCAGTGGTGGTTAACACAGAAAGGCGACTGATGAATATGTTACAAATCTGCGTGTGTACACAGAAATGTGAGAACACGAGCGAAAAAAACATTAAGTGAATGAAACAGCAGGAGCCGTGTTCAATTTTAAATTGTTTTGGCACAAACGACTTAGAGGATCGACAGCAGCTGCTTCCAGAGGCAGACTTAACTACTTCAAAACTGCAGCCTTAACACATACTCTCACACGCAAGGAATTGACTTAAGAACAGAAACAAAATTTTGGGAATTTATCGACTTGGCATTGTTGTTGCAGTTGGTTTAGCAATATACTTTTTGATATTTTTTCAAAACGTACTGCGATTCTTGAGTTATTCTTAGAGTTGTCACGCCATATGTGCACTTCAGATGCAAATGGGTTAACTACTTCACAACTGTGCAAAGAGATATGGATGCAAGTCTCCTTGCAGGGTATCTCAAGATAGTAGGACCGCACTCGCGAAACTGCCTCCTGCATATTGGACCACTTCCATTAAATTTCAAATTAATGAAACGTCCACGAGTGAACTGCTTCTCATTCATATTAGCGAATTTTCCTCAAATATTAAATTAATGCGTCGACCATACGTCGCCCCTCTTTAATCTTATTACGTTTTCTTTTCAAAATTTGACTTAAGATGCCCGTAATTCTTTGGTGTATTTCCAACCCGATATCTTCCTGGGAGTTTTAGTCGATGTTATGTTCAATTTTCATCTTTCCTATTAGGATGTACTATACTCATCTCAAATAAAGTTAAAAAAAACGATTTTAAATCGACAGTTTTATTAAAAGTTCAGGTGCCGCCCACACTCTTAGAGAGGTACAGTGGCACATTTCATCTATGGATACTTTGAGAAGGGAGTTCATATTAGTAGGTGTTCAAATCTTACAGCCTTTCTGTCTTGCATTGAGAACAGATATGTCAAATCCTGAGTTTATAATGAAATGTTCATCTCACATTGCTTTTACACGTAGAGGTTTGACTTCAAATTTGAAGATCACAACGATTTGTTTTCCTTTCCTTTGAAAAACATGGCAAATGAGAGAGAGAGAGAGAGAGAGAGAGAGAGAGAGAGAGAGAGAGAGAGAGAGAGAGAGAGAGAGAGAGAGCACTCTGTCGAGATCCATCACGCCGATTTTCCATGTAGAGATTTTCTAACATCATTCACTTGAGATTCTACTCACGCGGTTGAAACTTACATCGAGTAGACGTAAATTGTTTTCTGATGAGGTCACGTGGGCAGAAGTGTTTTGTGACAGGTCACGTGATCGAGTGATTTCCTTGGAAACGAGCGAGCGAGCAAAGATAATTTCTCTTTTCTTCTGCATGCCAAACAGAGGAACTGTCCGTAGAAGTGAAGGACGGCGCAGCAGGGCCAAATAGAATGCCCTGAACCCGGGCTGAGGGCGCCTTAGTAGTTCAACCCCCACGAGATGCCGGCATGATTCATTTCATAATTTCTTACTCTTATTTACTTAAGTCATTCTTCTTTCTCTCTCTTCTAAGTGGATTGGTTAAGCTTTTATATTTAAAGAATGCGAGGTTCCGTTAATACCAACTAAACTTCTAACGAGGGCCTCAGCTTTAAATGTGTATAGAAATAGTTAACTGATATATGAATCTGCTAAGATGATCACAAGCAAGAAACGGAATATCATTTATTACACGAGGCTTTAGTGAAAATTATATAAATATACGAATACTATGCATTTTAGTGAATGCCATGAACATTTCGAAAGCTAAACATTTTTCTCGAAATCATATCTGAACGGAGCTCATGGATAGTTCGTATGCTTTTGAAGAATGTAGACGAGTATTAGTCATTTCAATGGTGCTCTAGCATTTTCAATATTTTGAAAAATATCTTTTATCGATCGTTTATGGTTGGTTGTCTTCATCAAGTGAAATCTCGTTGATTTTATTCTCAGGAGGGCGCTACACTAGCGGAAAGGATGCTAATATTTCGAGTTCTAATCGATTTTGAGTCACCATCGCACGGTCTGTGGAGTTTAACCAACGTTTGGTGATAGACTACAGTTGGTGGTAAACATTTGTAGCACAAACCGTCATCTTCCGCTTTTTGTGTGGAATTTTGACAACTTATTCCGAGTATTAGCATGGATCGTACAAGACATACTGTATGAACGATAGATTTACATACTTTGAAATGGCATCGGTCATTTTGATCAAATTTGGTTATATAGACATGTTTCTTGCATGTGCAGCGCATAACTATTCTATTTTTGCTCTAAGATAGGCGTAAGTAAGGGAAGAATCTTGCCCTGTCCGCATTGGCCACTCCAGTCAGAGTCACATGCAGACAATGGCAGCTGACCAGTGCATTCGTTGGTGGCGCCCTCTGTCGACGAACAGCAGGAGTTAATCTGGGAATGGCGTACATTTCGCTCGCTCTGTGGAGCAGTACAGCGAAGTGCAAAGAGCTGTGAACCGCTCATTATGCAAGGCACAAATGCGTTTGATACACGGAAGTATTTCAATAAATCAAACATTTAAAGCACAGAATAATATGAATGGGTTATTAAGCTTACATGCTTTGCCGGGCTTGATTAATTTAACACTTTAATGCCCCAAGAAAAAACGCAATAAACCGAGTCTAATGAAACAGTGCCGTGCCTTTTAATTATCTGGTATGCGCATACAAATGCTAAATCATACACATTACTAAGCCTCATAGTAAATGGAATAATTTTGTGGCAGTTTTACGAATACAAAATGCTGTTACTAGTCACGGCGAAGCATAAAAGTTTTTTAGATCACCTTCAGAAATCCCAGCCTATTCGTCAATGGTAAAAAGCGATAAAAACAAACACTTTAAAACAATTGCGACGAAAACGTGTTCTAAGATGAAATGTTAATAACCGTGTTGAGTGATTGCAACATTCAATCAAAGCATAGACGACTACTGGCCTTTTAAATTGTATTCTAAAATGTGAGTCATTTGACCATCTCATATCCCCATCCCATCCAAAAGAAGAAAAACCAAACAATTAAAGACAAAATAAGATAGGCTCAAAGAGGGTTTTAAATTGCACCGTCATTCCCTTTTTATGACAAGAGATTATCATAAAGTATTACACAAGTTCATCAATTTATCCAAGGGATAGTTCTATCCCGAATTATACGTTGGCTCGAAATACCAATTTAAGAATGTTAACCCTTTAATTCTAGCTTTCTAGCTGGGGTAAAATCAGCCTGACAATTTTGGTGACATATTTCAGGCGAAAGTGTATCTGGGTAAACAAGTTGATGCCATCACCAACTGCTACCATGAGAAAATCATTCTTGATGGCCAAGTCATTACCAAGGGTGTCATAGCTCCAGACGACGATCTCTAAAGGTACCTTTAAGCAAGGAAGAGTAGATAAAGAAAGAGGTAGATAAAGGTCTGGTCGGACAACAGAAAACATGCGAGCGTTTAGTGATTTATTCTCTATAGACGATGATGATGATGATGATGCTGATGATGATGATGAATGTGTTGTTTTTGTTGATGCTGGTGCTGATGATGATGATGATGATGCTGATGATGATGATGAATGTGTTGTTTTTGTTGATGCTGGTGCTGATGATGATGATGATGATGATGATGATGACAATGACGACGACGACGACGATAATTATGGTGATGTTGATGATGATTGATGATGAGGATGAGGATGAAGACGACGGTGATGATGATGATGATGATTATGATGATGACGACGACAATGATGATGATGGTGATGATGATGATGATGATGATGAACATGGCGAAGACGATGAGTAGGGCTCCATGAGAGAGCTCTCGTCAGTCCCAGGCCCCACACAAACATAGGCAGAGACTATTTTGCCATTCAATAGATCACATCCCCAGACTGCAGCTCGGCGGCGGCGAGTAGGAGAGGAGAGCAGAATCACAAATGGGTCTAGCTGGCTTTGATCAGGGTCTGAGAGACTGATCATACCTTGTGCTGCTGGCATTAGATTGATTGATGTTGTGGCTTTTAGTCGGGGCCTTCACTTGGCTGGCCTGACCCTGTTCCTCGTAGCGAGCCTCCGTATTACCCCCTAGCTGCCGCTGACACAAACCTCTACCGTGGGTCTGGGCGGCGGCGGCCCTTTCTCTCTCTCGCAGGCGACAAGATCCATAGGGTCACGACACACCAGCTCTTGTTAGCTGATTTTTTTCTTTTAGAGCAGGGGTGTAACTATGCAGTGGAGTGCTGTAACTAAAATATCCCATACGTGGAAGAGCTTTTGGAAGCTTTATTTCAACCAGAGACAACGATAATCCATAATTCAACTCTAATATCTGCTCGCAATTCAAAACTTACAATCCAAAATAAAAGGACTGTTCTTTAAGATAATCATTAAGGATTGTCTTTTTTATTTTGCATTTTAGGTCTAAAACTCAATATCCGACTTTACAAAACTTTTTCAATAAAAATAAGGATATGCCACAATCCAACTACAAAAATTGTACACACAACAACACTTACAGTCCACTATATAATGCGAATTCTTTAAGATTATCATTAAAACATATAAAAAAACATATTGTATAATGTAAAATTTTGAACATGTATGATTAAAAGGGTGATATTTGAAAACAATGGAAAGGGATTATGAAACCCAACGATTTAAAACCAAATATCTAAAAACATATCAACTAGCTAACACGATGTTTATTATGCACCAAGCCATTTGTATGATCAAGATGTGATCCAATCTGGAAACATATTTTGAAATTTAGAACACAGCCACAGAATTTTCTTTTAACTGTTTGCCATTTTAGTTATGTTATTTTCTATTTGCTTTGCTCATAGATTATTTTCATTCAGTTGTTTTGATTCAGACGTATGGATTTGCATTTTAAACATTTGATTTGAACACATTAATCTGCTACTATACACGACTGGTACAAGCTGGGTAAACTTCTTATAATTTGCCTTACATTTCTGTGCAAATTAGAATTGCCAATTTCTTATCTATCTGCATTTTACCCTTCTCTTATTGAGTTAGTATGAAGTGTATGAGAATAAGATCTTGACTTTATTCTCCTCCTCTCCTACTTTTGATGTGTTGTTTTATATTGTTTTGTATTGTATTGTAGTTATGTTTATTTGCTGTAAGTATGTGCCTTTACGAAATTTATACCACCATACAAAAATAGTATCTTAAACAAAGTACATGTACAATAATTAAAGAGACTAAACATATGCCAATTGACTAAACCAAACAGAAACAAATAAATTGAGGGGAGTTTCCTACTTTCTTTTCATTAATATAGAAATTACTAAATATTAGCCTGTTAAATTGCAGAAATCATTTTAGTTAAACATAAATCCATAAACACGGTTTTATCTGGCTAATACCTACACTATCAACCTTCTCTATAAGAGATTACAACGAATACGAAAAATGCCTTTCTCAATTCCTCTAACTTAAAGTATGTAGATATCTCTATAAGACACGAAAAGACTTATCTCATGACCTATACAACTAAAAAGTGTTTCAAAGAAGTATCCAGAGTTTGATTCGTCAAGCTTAAAATCAGCCAACCATGGCATAGTGGGGCAGCGAATAGATGTTGCGTTGTATGTAATATAGGTGGCGCTCGTCACTCTGGGCATTTGGCATATGGAATGGTCTGTAAGAGAAAGGGAATTTTAAACGAAAAATAGGCAAGTTCTCCAATTATACACACTTGCTTTTGGTAGTTAAACGCCATAAGTATGCACTTGGAAGCAGCTATAGTTTTAATATACAAGTAATTTCGGAATTACTTTGAAAGATTTCCTTCATATTTTGCAAAATGATATAACGTCTAGAACAATATTATCCTACTAGCGAGCCTATTTCTTACCAAACAAGATTTCGAGACATTTCATTATTTCGTTGTTTATTTTATACTATTCTTTATAGCCTACTTTTTGCTGCAAATCTCCCTGAAGTAAGATTGAGGACCTTTTTCAGGATAAAGGAACCAACTAGATGAACTTAATATCAGTAATTTGATCATAATTTGGTCAATGCAAAAATAAATCTTCCTTAAATGCAGCCATGTCCCCAAACTCTGGATGGTATTCATAAATTCCTATTCGTCATATATCGTATGTAATTTCATAGTTCTAGATGAACAGTGAGATGGAATTGCAAGGGTCCTGTTCATATTTAAACCGGTCTCTTATCACATATAGGATTGCACGAAAAGCGTCGCCTGTAGATAACAATATTGACCATGTGCACCAGTATTATCAACTCAAATGTGTACATACATGCATACCTACATACACACATACATACATACATACATACATACATACATGCATGCATTCATACATAAATTCGTATGTATGTATGTATGCGTGTGTGTATGCATGCATGCATGCATGCATGTATGTATGTATGTATGTATGTATGTATGTATGTATGTATGTATGTATGTATGTATGTGTGCATAGTTATAAGCTTTGTTTAAAACTTTGTTACCCTTAAAATATCGTTATACTTCCAAAGAGATTTAGACCAAAAGACGTTTTATAATAGACACGTATAAAGTAAAAAGTTGTAGAATATTGAGTTGGAGTAAGCTGGAGTTAAAACTGACTTCAAAGTTCACGTTGTACCACTTATTTTGATAAATTTGCCACTGAACCTATTCGATTTTTAAGTCTGATATGTTTCATGTTTATCAATAATCCCAATGTGTGAGCTTAGCTGAGTTTTCTTTTCCAGAGAGCTAAGTTTCCTTTCTTTTCTTTTCAGCATGGTTTAAAGTGAAATCCAACGATGGCACGCTGGTTTAGACATTTCAAGGTATATATGTTTTCCATTTCTATCAACAATGTCTGGAAAAATTAAGATTTCACATTAAACTTGAACGTAACCCCTATTCCCATTTCTTTATGCCCAAGTTAACACTTTAAAGTCAAACAAGGGCGGATGAAAAATAGTGTCACCAAAAGCTAGACTATATAGTTTGTGTCTAATTTTGATAACACATCTCAGAGTGCCGATTGGTACAAGCAAATATATCTGCCTAGAGTGGTCACACTTGGAAATGTTGATGAGAATATTCCCTTTGAGGTAGTTTAAGGTGTCTTCTATTTCCTCGACTCAGAAGTAGTGCTAGTCATACATTGCATTGAGCCATGGGTATCACACTGATTAGATTTATATTGTTTTAGATTGGTGATTTATGTGAGAGATATACTGAATTTATTGTGCACCTTTAAAAGGGTATGGCGACTTCACCGGTCTTCCAGCACTGCAGGCTTCTAGCCGTCCCCGCACCCTCTAACCTCACGCCGGCATAATTTGTCCTTCTTCATGCTGCAATATATTTTCTCAGATAATAATCCACTACTTCTTATTCTCCCGAACCGTGTTGACATTTTGGATGGCTTTTATGCGACGCCATAAAGTGTCTAGCAGAGCAACTGCTAGTTAGCAGTGCCGTGCGCAGTCAGGCGGAAAGCATGGCCCCGTGGTGTATGCCACTCAGCACTGCTGCCACTACTCAAAACACACACACACACACCGGGAGTGTTCACCCCTCCACACTGGTGCTGCTGCGACGGCCAGTTGGCGCACTACTGCTGCTGCTACTACTACTACTACTACTACTACTACTACTACTACTACTACTACTACTACTACTACTACTACTACTACTACTACACACACACACACCAGGAGTGTTCACCCTTTCCCCACTGGTGCTGCTGCCACGATTATTTATAGAATTACTACTACTACTACTACTACTACTAAATCAATGATGACTTCTCCGAAAATCAGGAAATCCTGTGGTCTGTACCACAGGGATCTGTGTTGGGTGCACTATTGTTCCTAATATACATCATACCTCTGGCACAGCTAATCCGATCCTACAGTCTGAACAATCATGGCTATGCTGATGACACCCAGCTCTGCTTATCATTCAAAAAGACAAGTGATAACGCAATAGTCAAATGTGAAATCCTAAATCTTGAGAAATGTTTGTGTGACATTAGTGTCTGGATGTCTCAGAACAAACTGAAACTCAACAATGACAAGACTGAAATCATTCTATTCGGCTCTAAGAAACACCTAGCTGAACTGAACATTAAGTCACTCTCTGTAGCGGGGACTGAGGTGTCTGTTGCATCTGAGCCTGTGCGGAATCTGGGAGCTATGTTTGACTCTCAACTGACCATGGCACCCCATGTCAAAAGTGTTGTCAAAAAATCTAGCTTTCACCTGAGAAATATTGGAAAAGCGAGACGTGTGTTAACAGAAGATACCACAAAAACAGTGATGCAGTCACTGGTAATGTCTCGCTTGGATTACTGCAATGCTCTCCTAATTGGAATACAACAGGATTTGATTGCAAAGCTGCAGCGACTACAAAACAGTGCAGCAAGGATAGTATCGAGAACCAGGAAGTATGAACATATCACACCTGTTCTCATCAAGCTTCACTGGCTACCAATCAAATTCCGCATCCAATTTAAGGTCCTACTGCTGGTATACAAGGCGCTAAACGGACTTGCACCTAAGTACATCAAGGAGCTGCTCGTGCCTTATAAACCCAGACGCCATCTACGATCAGAAGCAAAGGGCCTTCTGGACGAGCCTCGGACTAGACTCAAATTTGGAGATCGCGCTTTCTCCATTAGTGCACCGAGATTATGGAATGCGCTTCCACAACACCTGAAGGATTCTACATCGTGTCAGGCCTTCAAGAAGTGTCTCAAAACACACCTTTTCAGGCTCGCCCATTGAGGCGTTGTGGACTATTACTCAAACTATGACAATGTGCAGCGCTTTTGAACATTTTGTGAATGGAAAAGGCGCTATATAAATTCCAATTATTATTATTTATTATTACTACTACTACTACTACTACTACTACTACAGATGTTGTGCTGCTTTTATGACTGTACGACAACCACCACCATTACTACTACTACTACTACTACTACTACTACTACTACTACTACTACTACTACTACTACTACGTAGCCGTCAACAGCATCAGCATTCAAAACAATCGCCCGCTGCCGTCAGGACCTGACCCGGCGGTGGCAGCCTCCTCGGAGGAGAGGCTGTGGCCCCGCTGATTCATAGTCTTAAAGGCCTTTGTTGTGCCCAAGTTCTAGACTGAAATCCACACCCTAACCTCTGACTGGAACAAGTCGCCAACTTTATCAGTGGCAAGAAGGTTGCACCCACTAATCCACGACATGTGCTCACTGTTTTGTGGACTTCTCCCTTCGCTGGTGTGTACTGTAGTAGCATGTTTTCGGGGAACTTTGGGCATGTGTCTAATTTATAAGATGTAAAGTGACTCAGTCGTGCATTGACACCTTGGACATGCAAGGATATCCAGATATTTAGTGATTTGGGCTGTGTCACTATCTATCTTTCTAGAGGCTTTCTTGTTTACCTATTTGTATCTGTAGAGTTGAAATGATCTGAGAACTTTAGCCTTAATTTAGCCAGAAGATTACTTTTATAAAAAACAAACACTTGCTGGCTTGTTAAACTTAATTGAATCAACACGTATTTCTTAAAATATTACTTTGTAGAAATATCCCCATATCCTCCAGAGCACTTTACGCCCCAGAAGTGAATGAGCTAGATGAATATGTACTATGGTTGGCAATGAGAGATGAGAGAGAGAGCAAACTAGAATCATACAGAGCAAATAATGTATGATTACTGTATTGTGTATACGTCGTGTGTAGAACTACCTATCGTCGTCTCGCTACTATTTAACTGACTCGCGCTGGGGATTCTTTCGTGAAATTTCGACAAACTTTAGAAAGCAACTCGGAAATGAAGCATCAACTCATAAACTATCTGAAAGAGAGTAGTTGGCGAGATTCTTTTGGACTTGTGTCATTACAAAGAAATCTAAAAGTGCCTTTTGAAAGGATATCACCAAGTAGTCAGAACTTTCTGGGCATTACGGTTATACCTTGTGCTGTTGGTGGCTAATTTGGCCATTAGAAAATGATGCGAAAAGGCTGGAAAATAATGGAACCCCGGACAAATGGGTACTCGTATGATAGGACACAGCAAGAACTTTTCAACGAATACCAACATGGCAGTGTTTAAAAGGGTTTCAAAGATTCCTGCGTTCTCATGCCTTTGGTGAAAGTAGCCTCAGCATTGAAAGGGTTAAACCTCGAATACCTGTTCAGAAAGTCTACGTCTGAATAAGTATCAATCTAGTGAGTCTCTGCTGGGACTAATGGCGATGTACTGTGGCGAGCAATGATAGAAATCAAACGAGGAGCCCAGAGAGTTAATGAGGTGTAATTTTGGTGCGTCCGTTGTGTGTTCCTTTTTTAGGCTGAACCTTTGAACTGTGACTTTCTGCACTCTAGCCTTTTCATAGGGTATTCTGCCCAGCTCCCTCCCCAGCCAAGACAGCGCAGCCTTCTGCATCAAAGGGCCTCAAATACATCACATGACGACACCTTCTACCTCACACTCACCTCATCTGTGGCTGAAGTAAGGTTCCTTAACCCCTATGCTGCTGGTGGCTAATTTTCCCAATACAAAATGATGTAAAAAAACTGAAAAAATCATTGAAACCCTGGCACATTGGTACTCATCTGAGAGTACTCAGCGAGCTATCCAATGAATACCAACATGACAGAGTTTTAATGATTTAAAAAAACCTTTGCGTCCTTGTGGTTTGGATAAAAGTAGCCTTAGCATTGGAAGGCTTAATCCCCACCCTCGGGTCCACCCACCCCCTTAAACCTCGCGCCATGCGATTAAGGCTTAGACTTAGTTTTGTAAGGTTGTCTACAACACTCATTGCTGATGCTGTAAACAATGCATTTGTATATAATGTCTGATTGTAAGTATGGTTAGTGCAATCCTACTGTTTTGCCTTGCCATACTGACCACGAGACTGCTATACTCTGTTTGATACTACCCCTGGTTATCTCGTTTGGCCGAGATCTCGATGTTGTCCCTATAGATATAGTTGACATTTCCCAGATGTATTAGAAACATAACTCAATTCCATGGGTATCTATTTTCATGTGTGTGACGTACAGAAAAGCGAAATTACACATCGCATTGAAATTTGACAATCAAATGTTTTTTTCACCACTAGAAGAAAACACCTGACAATGAAAACTACTGCTAAAATCGCAATAGAACTTAACACACAAACTTTTCGGATGTTTTTTTTTATCATTTTAGTTGAAAAGTGTACACATTCTATTAGGCTGCAACAGGAATAAGATATCTATAAATGGTTGACGCTCTGCTGCGATTGTCAAGAATGCAAAACCATGCAGGATAGCATCAATTAGGGTCTGTATTTTTGTAGTGCTGCTTTCCGTGTTCCCTTGTTGTTTGGAAAAGAGTGCAATGGCAGCACGGGCATTAGGGTGATCTAGTATGGCTTTGATTTAGGTATCTGATGGCTGAGAACACGTAGGACACGTCTTGTGGCGTGTAAAGATGGCCGCCCAACGACGGACTAAGATGGACGAGTCTGCGAGAGGGCGGCTCGGGTTTCAGACCTCAATTCTAGGGTTTCGTCAACGAAGGAAAAGCGGCGCGCGACGAGATGGATGGACTTCTGGAACCAAAACTTGAAACTGACAACATTCCTGGCTAGCGCGTGATGAATGTTATTGTCACGTGAAGGTAGAACCAATCAGCGCGGCTCTAAATTAGCCGTTTTGATTGGCTCTCGTCTGCCCTCGCCAGTCAAGGGGGTGCGAGGAGCGAAACTCAAATCTCGATCTGTCTCGCCGCCGCAGCGCAAAGAGTATTTCCTTTGTTGTTTTTTGAGGTGCTTTTAGGGTCGATCATTCGCATTGGTTTCTGCTGCAGTTTTTCAGTGCTGGCAATGGCGGTGGTGGAGGGGTTTCGTGAGAAGATATTAGTTGTTTTCTGTAACAGTATACCTCTTGACGAGACAGGCACACTAGCGGAGCTGTCTGCCGGCGCTCGCAATTTGCGTGAGCGCGCAATGAGTAATGGTCATTTGAAAACTTAGATGCGATACATCAGGGCTTAGAAGAAAGATGACACAGAAAAAACAGTCCATCAAAACTTGTACTATCCGCACGCTTTCAGCTCGACCCTTCATCGCAGGGCTTTAGAAAAGACACGAGGCAACCTTTTACGCTGATGGCTTGGGACTTTTGGGGGATCGTTTTTCCTTCTGAAACCACGATGAGATAAGCTTTTTCGAGAATCTTTTTTTTTTCATCTGAAACCATGATGAAGATGGGATAGTGTTTTTTTGTGCGATTGTTTTATTCACAGTTATATTTACCTCATATTGACTTATATGTCAACATAACACAGCGCCATTGCTTTCCTGACAACATATACGGGCTCTAAAATGTTTTATCATACATAGTGCTGTAAATCAATGAAAAAAAAAATGATAAAATAACAAATACTTTCAAAATATATTCAGTGACTATTCGTGCTCGGAATTCCTTTGATATCGTTTTTTTAATTATCAACTATGTTTGTGGATAAGCTGGCAATATAGGACTTAATTTCATTTGTTTAGCATTTTCAAAGATGTTTTTTGGGATGGTATCTTTTGCATAGTCAGGTATGTATGTCGATGAGGAGTGAGTGGTACATAGGAAAGCAGGTTACCCCTTGTCGTGATAACCAACCTCCTGATTCAGTAATCAGATATGAAAGTCATTTTGTATATAGGCGATGACCAATGGCTTCATGGCATCGCTAGAACATATCAAACGTGTTAGATATAGAAACCCCCCAGAATATCCAACCAATGCATGGCCATGACGTTCTTCTTCCCTTAGAAAGTGTCGCTTGGACCTCTGATACTCTAGACAATGAGAAATAAGTAGCGATTCGCTAAATATTCATAGATATCCAAAAAAGGATTGCTGGCTTGGACCTCAATAACTGTTTCGCTACTGTTTTGTCATAAAAAAGTAACCAAAAGTGCCATTACAGAAAGGAAAATCTATATTCATAAGTTGAATCTTAAGGTATGAAACTTTCAGATACCACATGTCCAATGGACCGTCAGCGCCCCTTCCTTCTTAATTTTAATAAAACATGACACATATACCTTCTCACTCGTTCATTCAAAACGTTTTTAGATGTGAAATCAAATTTTCAAATGGAGTGTGCCCTTAAATGAACTTACATTTATTACAGTGAGACTTCTGAGATGTGAACATCTAAGGACTAGGTCAGAATCGTGCGTTCAAATTAGGAGGTGTTCACATCTTAGAGTTCTTTTTGTCAACATCTGAGAAAAATGGGTTTACAAACACTAGGGGTATTCACATTTGTATGTTTCATAGATATTATTATATTAGTTTATTTGGTCTAAGATAGGTTGAAAAACATATTTCCGTTTGAGAAATCTCTATTTGTAAAGTTTCTTAGATGGGGTCTATGGGGTTGTATGAACGTTGGATATAATGTATATGCCATATGACTGCTCACGGAGTCTCCTTTTGTTATCATTTTTTCCATGAGAATGAACTCTCACTCAAGTGTCCGTATCAGGACACCACCTGGCCTCCTTATAGGACAAGTGAAAGACAACCGGGCATTGAACGTAGATATCATTTCTTAGAAATATATAGAATAATACAAATTCAAAAATCATATTCCATAGCATTAATCATTCACGCTTGACTAAACACCAACACTTTGTTCGTCCCATTTGTGTCTTTTTAGCTCAGAGATATTCATCTGGTTCCTTAACCTATTCAAGCCCAACTCTTGGGAAGTGTATTTTGGATTTTATGACGTATCTAACGCATTAATGCTTGAGTTCCACCAGAAATTGTCGTCCGGATATATGACACTTTAAGCTATAACTCTAGAAAGTGAGAATAATTTTGCAGAATATTTGAAGAGTAGTTTGTAATGTTCTGATTAATATTTATCCACCAACTATTTTCCAAACTATGCTTTTGCCTGCAAGGTTTCATTAAAATTGTTTGACTTCTTTTTGCTGCTGTGAGTATTAATGGGTTAAAGTACTTTTTAGCTTGCAAAGGATTTAGTGGGAAGTTGTTGGTTGCTCTCTGGTGAATATTGTGCATTCAAATATGTTCCAAAATATTGGTTATTCAGAAAAATACCGCTAAGCCTCTTTAGGCCACTGCAAGTTACAATACGTTACTAGACTAGTTTATAAGAGGTACAATCACACTTTCACCATAGGACCTTAAGTTTATCCATGAAAGCTTATGAAAAGGAAAAGGAAAAGTTGCTTTGTGTTATAAAGAAAAGAACGATTTCACAAATGAAAGTACTCGCAAAAGATCAAGGGAGGATTTTTTCTAGAGTTGATTTGTTTAGGCATCACGTAAGTGATGAGGGAAAGGTAACATTTTTGTTGTATCTTTTCTCAGATCAAACACCTGCTGCACTGGTACAAATGAAAATGATTTTAGCAGATCAATTGCAGAGGTGCACATGTTTCAAGAGTACTAGTAGACACCAAACAAACGTTTCTAAGTACTTCATGAAAATGAATAATTTCGTCTGGATGTGATGCCGGTGCGGGACAGTTGCCTTTGTGTGGGCCATTTGGGGAACAGATACATTACGCTAACTATTCACATATATCATAAGCCCTTGACAGGGGAGCGCGTGCAATACATTAGAGAACTATCATATCTGTGAGGTAATGACTGATGGATTTCTATTATACAAGTATATCCAAGATTAGGTAACATTTACCGCCCACAGCTGTGACAAAAACGCATTTTTCTTCCCCCCTAATTGCTAATATTTATCAATGTTTCATTCACAGAAATTGGCATTCCTAGATTTGTCCATCATTGCGGTAGGCTTGATGACATTTCCAAGCTTACTTGTGCTTGGCAATTATAAATTTGCCTTTCAGGCCTGTATCTAAGCTATTCTTCCTAGCCCACTCACTGTACTTTCTGCCCTTGATCCCCGTTTTGATATCTAGACAATTTGGCGTGGAAATGCTATAGAGCATGCACGCTTCCAGGGGCAATGGGTGTGTTGTAGTCCTCTCAAATTGTGTCCAAACTAATGCATTTTAAAAGAGCAAACTCTGGTCCACACAAACCAGTTTGTGTCATTTCTATACAGTTAGAGGGTCGATAGCCCACATATGGCGCCCTGGGAGTCAATTTTTCACTTTCGATTCATTTGGCTGGCATTCTATTCGCATTAATCATCTATAGTGAAAAAGTGATGAACATTTCTTTGGTTTGATAGGGCACGCGGCGATATTACAGGTGGGAAAACCTATTTGTTTAAGTCACACACCACAACATTGGTGTCGATTAAGTCAGCAGCCTCGTGTCCAGTGCGAGGGAAACAAGGCTATTATAGAAATATACGGGTGCAACAGCTGTGGAGAAAAAGTCACGGCTTCTTTGACACTCTGACATTTAAACTTTAGAAAGCCGACAGGTTCAACAGTTATGGATGTGATCGCAAATCGTTTTGCCTCACATTATTCCCTTCATTTTTCAGCCCTCAACTTGCATCCAATCAGGCCTGAGATACACAACTTTTGTTAGATTGTATGAGCAGGATATTGAACTTTAAAAGTTGAGCACCCATTGACCAGTTGAAAGTAACCAACATAATCAGGTATTCCACGTATACAATATATGGCTCGCATTTCCCATTTTAACAAAGTACTGGCTGCACTTTACTATAAATTCATGCTCATGTAACAGTCAAATGATGTACTAATCAGTCCCATATACTAGTATACATGAAGAAGAAAGCTGGTGAAAATAGACTAGAAATAAACACTACATGTTCTTTACCTTTTTACCATGTAGGGTATGACTAGGGGACCTTTTATGGAAGTGACGTAAGGTAGTCTCCAACTTTGTCTAAAGTGGTGCTGGAATGGCAGGAGCCCTAAAGTGCATTTTAGTGTACGACCTCCATTCCGCCACTACCCCTAAAACAATAAACTAGTCGTGCAGCCCCCCAGGTGTATTGCAGTACATGTTTTTGCATTTATAGCCAGGGATGCTCAGTGCAGCACAGCCACAAGAGCAGAGCCTATATCCAGTCCCATAACTTACATATTGCTGCCCTCATACATAATCTCTGCAGCCATAAAATGAATTGGAGGGAGTCTCCCCTGCCACCATGTCAGAGTAGACCTGCCCTGGACCACCATCAAGCCTGCGAGTGAGGGATGGCGTAAGATTTGTAATTAAGCCCCTATTAACTCTACAAGGATCCGCAGAAAATTAAGCAGTGGACGTGTATTGTGAATTCGATTACGTTTCATTGGCGCTGGCCTTCAAGTTGATCCATTGAGTGTCTGCCACCACCCATCGGTCAATTAAGGCACCCACTTACGTCCTATTCTTGCACAGCCCTTTTAAACACATTGACATTGATGATTATTGTCCGTGGGATATGAATGGTGTTAGGGTTTTTATGCGAGTACTAAAACCCTTTACGTATTGCCCTTTTTGTTTCTTAACAACTTTCTTACTCAGCTGACCATATACTTATTACTGGGACAAAACTATCAGCCAGAGTGGTACCAGACACTGCTTTTAATGGGCATTCAGTAGATTGATATTAAACACTAAGTGCACACCCAGACAGAATAAAGTACTATCGGAAAATATGTGCACATCCAGTAAGAATGATACGAGTCAATATGTGTACAACCAGTAATAATGGTACCAGACACTCTGTACACATACAATCATAATCCCAGACACTATGTTCACATCCAGTCAGAATAATACCTAACACTATGTACACATCAAGTACGAATGATACCTAACATCATGTACACAACTCGTAAGAAAGGCACCAGGCACTATATGCACATTCGGCCATGATGATGTCAGACACTATGTGCACATCCAGTAATAATGATACCAGGTACTATGTACACATCCAGTAAGAATGATACTAGTCACTATATGCATATCCAGTCAGAGTGATACCAGTGACTATGTGGACATCCAGTAAGAATGATTCAAGTATATGTGGACATCCAGTAAGAATGATTCCAGACTATGGGAACATCCAGTAAGAATGATACCAGACTATGTGGACATCCAGTAAGAATGATACCAGAGATTATGTGAACATCCAGTAAGAATGATTCCAGACTATGTGGACATCCAGCAAGAATGATTCCAGACTAAGTGGACATCCGGTGAGAATGATACCAGAGATTATGTGGACATCCAGTAAGAATGATTCCAGACTAAGTGGACATCCAGTGAGAATGATACCAGAGATTATGTGGACATCCAGTAAGAATGATACCAGAGATTATGTGGACATCCAGTAAGAATGATTTCAGACTATGGGGACATCCAGTAAGAATGATACTAGAGCTTATGTGGACATCCAGTAAGAATGATACGAGAGACTATCTGGACATGCAGTAAGAATTATACTGTGCAGAAACTATGTGGAAAAGACTACCAAACTTTTCAGATCTATCAGACTTGTCAAAAATACACAGCTCTCAGTGTTATTCAGAATGATAACAGATACATGTTAAACACTGTTTTCAGTTTTATCAAGAATGCCAAAAACTGTCCCTAATATCATTCAGAATGATAACAAACACTGCCCGCTGTGCTATTAAGATTGATGCTGATCCCTGCCATAGGTAGAATGCTCAACAATACCAAACCATCTCCTTGGTGTGAATCAGAATGATACCAAACAACACACTCAGTGTTATTCAGAATGCTGTCAAACAATTTGCCTGGTGTGATTCAGAACAATTCCAAACAATGTCATCAGTGTTATTGGGACAATACCAAACACAGTCCTTGGTGTGATGCAAAGTAATACCAAACACTGTTCGCAGTGTGATGCAAAATAATACCAAACACTGTCCACAGTGTGATGTAGAATGATACCAAACACTGAACCTGGTGTGATGCAGAAAAATATCTAACACTGGCCTTGGTGTGATGCAGAACGATACCTAACACAGTCCTTGGTGTGATGCAGAATGATATTAAACACTGCCCTTGGTGTGAGGCAGAACAATACCAAACACTGTCCTTGGTGTGATGCAGAATAGTACCAAACACTGTCCTTGGTGTGATGCAGAATAGTACCAAACACTGTCCTTGGTGTGATGCAGAATGATACCAAACACTGTCCTTGGTGTGATGCAGAATGATACCAAACACTGTCCTTGGTGTGATGCAGAATAGTACCAAACACTGTCCTTGGTGTGATGCAGAATGATACCAAACACTGTCCTTGGTGTGATGCAGAATGATACCAAACATTGTCCTTGGTGTGATGCAGAATAGTACCAAACACTGTCCTTGGTGTGATGCAGAATAGTACCAAACACTGTCCTTGGTGTGATGCAGAATGATACCAAACACTGCCCTTGGTGTGATGCAGAACAATACCAAACACTGTCCTTGGTGTGATGCAGAATGATACCAAACACTGTCCTTGGTGTGATGCAGAATAATACCAAACACTGTCCTTGGTGTGATGCAGAATAGTACCAAACACTGTCCTTGGTGTGATGCAGAATGATACCAAACACTGTCCTTGGTGTGATGCAGAATGATACCAAACACTGTCCTTGGTGTGATGCAGAATGATACCAAACACTGTCCTTGGTGTGATGCAGAATAATACCAAACACTGTCCTTGGTGTGATGCAGAATAATACCAAACACTGTCCTTGGTGTGATGCAGAATAATACCAAACACTGTCCTTGGTGTGATGCAGAATAGTACCAAACACTGTCCTTGGTGTAATGCAGAATAGTACCAAACACTGTCCTTGGTGTGATGCAGAATGATACCAAACACTGTCCTTGGTGTGATGCAGAATGATACCAAACACTGTCCTTGGTGTGATGCAGAATGATACCAAACACTGTCCTTGGTGTGATGCAGAATGATACCAAACACTGTCCTTGGTGTGATGCAGAATAATACCAAACACTGTCCTTGGTGTGATGCAGAATAATACCAAACACTGTCCTTGGTGTGATGCAGAATGATACCAAACACTGTCCTTGGTGTGATGCAGAATAGTACCAAACACTGTCCTTGGTGTAATGCAGAATAGTACCAAACACTGTCCTTGGTGTGATGCAGAATGATACCAAACATTGTCCTTGGTGTGATGCAGAATAGTACTGAACATAGTCCTTTGTGTGATGCCGAAGAATACCAAATTCTGTCCTTGTTGTAAATTAGAATGATGTCAAACACTGCCCTCAATGGCTTTTAGTATCAAACACTGTCCTCGGTGTTACTTAAGCTCACACCAGGTACCATCCTTGGTGATAATCCGAATGTTACCAAACACTGTCTTCAGTATTAATTGGAATGATACCAGAAAGTGTCCTCGGTATTAATCAGAATGGTACCAGGAAGTGTCCTTGTTATTAATTGGAATGGTACCAAAAAGTATCCTCAGTTTTAATCATACAATAGTTTATCATTATATGCCACAATTTATACTATACCTATCAAAACAGAGTGTCCGATATACCTTTTTCCATACCGTTCACATGGACTGCTGAAGAATTCCTAGCAGCAGTAATAGCATACTTCATACATAACCCATGTCAATTTCACATTGTATATGAGTATATTTAAAATGCATTTGGGTGTAATATTCAGGTAAGACATAGCAGATTGAGGGTCACGATAATGATTACTGTGTATTGTCTTTCAGCATACAAATTCCCATTTTGACAAATCGTACATTCCTGCCAGATAAACTGCAATATACCTGGACGGTGTTCCATCTTTACTTTTCGTAATATTTTGTTGATTTTTCAGGGGAACTGGCTATGAATTTGACACCTTGTTAAAAGAAGAAGAAATTTAGATTATGTCCAAAATATATTTGGAGAAGAAGATCTCAACCAAGCCATTTACTTAACTGTAATTTGGGCGAAAAAAACTATTTATAAGTCACTACCAAGTGATTCTATGACGAAAGTCGAATATACAAAAGCAGCCATAAGGTCGTATCTATCCACCTTGAGATATACTTCCATAGTAGATGAAGTGGAAACTTCGCAGGATTTCCAAAACAAGTGGTCAATAATCTTAGAGAATATCTAGAAAATCAATGCGTCAGTTAGTCTGGAAGTGATAAACCTTAATGAAGGGGGTAGAGATTCAAGAAAAGAAACAGTTTAAGGAGTGTATGAGTGAGAATGGAAAGATGTCAGGAGGGGAAAGCCTGCATGAAGACGAGTGTACTGTGTATGTGAATTTATGTATTGCTCACCTGTGAGTAACCTGTCTGTACACTGATTTAAATTATACGAATATGAAAAAAAAAATGATTTTGACAACAAGAAAGTTTGTAATGGGCCAGACCGTTCTTTACTAGGGCCTAACACCATGATGTAGTAAAAGAAGAATGTTTATAACCTCCAAAGTACCCCAGCTAAGGAGATCTTATGATAATATGAAACCATGAACTATATATCGTTAGCAACCACGAATGCCATGCAGTGATTGGTCTACAATACAGGTACTTCTACACTGATTGACTGATGACTCTACTAACAATATCATTAAAAAGGATGGCAACATTGACCAGACACCCCAGAATGTGTTTATGTGTTTATCATAACTATTTTATGAACTCTCCTATCATTTAAGCATCTCAGTATTACCTACTAGCACATACTATATATACACACACACATATATGTATATATATATATATATATATATATATATATATATATATATATATATATATATATATATATATATATATATATATATATATACATATATATGTATATATATAAATACACACACATTGCCAAAACAAACTGGTAGTGATCCAAGTGAACCAATGAATATACTCATGGAGTGTTGAATGGAAAAGAATATACGTTGAAGTGTTTAGACTATGCAGCTGGTCAGTCAATAGACGTGCTTGTGTTAACCCATTCATATCTGAAGCATACCTATAACCTGCACATATGGAAATATCTCAATGTATTGTATTGTATCATTACAGTTTTGAAAGTGAAATGACAGTATTGTTGGAAATATTTGACAAAACGTGGTTGTTATGAATATTCTTCAACGATTGCTCTATTTGATGAGTTTTATTCAATGTTATTAGACTTTGTGTGCACCGCCAACACTACAGGTTTAAAGGGTTTCACTGTCAAGTTGATAATTAGCAGCGTATCAGGCAGCACGCAAGCCACAGTGTACGGACGAAGGGGCCTGCATTATGAACTGGTTCTGTAAGTCTACTACAGCAAACTGGGAGTAGTAGGGAACTTTTAACCGGACGATGCATTCATCATTTGCCGAATATCTTCTGACATAAATGTCAATTATTTCATCAAAAATGCATATGGCCTGGGAAATATGCTTTTTACTGGCGCGTCTTTTTCGTCTCTGGGATTAATGGGGATTCGCTTGTGATAGGCTATGGGAGACATTACCTCCAGCTCCTTCGCCTTAAAACCCACATTAACTAATCCCCCAGACAGGGCAGGGCCACTTAATACTGGTCTAGATGGCAGCTCAGTAATGTCATATTTCAGATAAAATTTAAGTGGGAGATGCAGAGAGGAATGCAGGTCCTTGGTTCAGGGAGAGGACTGGGCCTGTCTTAAGAGCTGATTGGGGATGACACGGGCTGTGAGAGGGGGATGCCATCTAGCAATTGAGGTAGATCCCCTGTCTTAATCCTGGCCATTTCTTCCCACAGCACTTTACCACACTGTCTGTAGTACTAGCTACGTTACCAAGGAACCCACTTATCACAGTATATCTCAGATGCTCATTTCAACATGTGTATGTACGTTATTGGATAGCACACACACACACACACACACACACACACACACACACATATATATATATATATATATATATATATATATATATATATATATATATATATATATATATATATATATATATCCCAAATAACATTATTGAAGAGAGAGAGAGAGAGAGAGAGAGAGAGAGAGAGAGAGAGAGAGAGAGATTCATTGAACTACGTATAATAAGAAAATACACCTTTGACAC
Organism: Maea johnstoni; assembly: GCA_963942565.1. Taxonomy (NCBI): domain Eukaryota; kingdom Metazoa; phylum Annelida; class Polychaeta; order Spionida; family Magelonidae; genus Maea; species Maea johnstoni. Next base: position 43,748,830 of record OZ012692.1, on the reverse strand, counting down.
GTGTCACCCTCTCACTATACGGTTTTCTCCCCCATACCATTCTCTCTATGCACGAATGAGGTTTATGTAACAATAATACTACTATCAAAACAAACATTTCCCTCCATACTGCCTATCTTAGTGGACCACCTTTCAGTGAACCTCTGACACCTTATGAAACTGACTTTATATGGTTGTCCATTTGAGGACAGACAAGGTATTGCTTTTATGTATTGTTATTCTTTACTTAGGATGTAGATATCAACATGATGCATACAAAGTGTACACTGAAAAGATATTCTACATCCTTCATGAACTACCCATTCGTAAAATCGTAAAAAAGATTCGAACATTATCAGACATCTCTACCACCACCCATCCACCTATCACTTTTGAAGCATTGACAGTTAACATGGATGAGTAGGATTCGATGGACGGTGTGTCCATGTTTATTGTGATCTACTGCAGCTCGCCGCCGGTGTGCTGCCTGCTCAGGAGGATGCGCAGTGGCTCATTTCCGCCAGAACAGCAGGCCATTGTCTCAGGTAAACAACATACCATATCTACAAAGACACTTGTATGAAAAATACAGTGTCTCATCGAATCAGTTCTTCCTATAAAAACACAATTTTATTCATTGTTGTGGTATGACCTTTTTAACTAACTACGTCGACTTTAGCAAATGATACATGTTTTATAATTGGGAAACGGATTTCGTATAATTTCGGTAAAAGCGACTGGTTCCTTTTATCAATTTCTAAGACGGCCTATTACACATATAGGCGGAGAAGTGAGTCTCCGGCTTATGAAGGAGGACAATATGTGAAGGCAATTATGTGTTTGTCTTTTGCTTTAGTTAGGATTTCTGATCGTTGAAATAGCTTGTCTCTTATTGCAATTTCGATTGGAAGAAATTTTATGTTGATATCCCCTCTCTAACAATACGGTCTGTAGTTCAGGTCCATTAGACAACAAAAAGTCACATGACCTTAGTTACATGGGAAGTCTAGGAGAAATTATGATTACTGATACCACAACGCTGTGATCATTTCCCCGAAGAAACAAAATGTGAATTAAGATATTTGGAAACCAACATATTTCTATATATCTGAAAAAGACACCGTTGAATATGAATGTAGTAAAAGGGCATTCGTCTTGAATGGAAATCTCTCATTACATATTATTCAAACTCCGTATATTGACAACATGAAGTTGCATAAAAATATACCTATATCATAACCTATTCATGTTTGGGTATATGCAGTATCGTCTGGACCTGTCATATTTTTAAAGATAACTTTGGAATGAAGCATATGTTAGAAAGTTATTTGAAGGAGGTTTGAGTTCTGATGAACAACTCTCCAACACATATCTTTAATCATTGCTTTTGTTAGAGAGATACCACCAAAGTAGTCAGACGGTTTTGTCTGCTACAAGTATGAATGGGTAAAATGTGCATACTGTAAAGGGTTACAAGAACTGAAACTTGAGGTCTTCACGAAATGGCCTTTATGTGCAACAGCAAGAAAGGAACATAGGAGTACAAATGCACCAGTTTCTCTCTCACACAGAAATCCCAGCGATCACCCATCAAGGGTAAAATTATCAAACATTTCTAGTTTCCCTGAGCTTGATTGACCATTGGGTGTTTACTATGCACTTTATATAACGTATTAAGTAGTAAGTATGCCTGTTCGTGTAATATCCCTGTTTAGATGTGTAGATGGAACTGAGTAGCTTCTGTTACTGTGTTCACTGAGACTGTATATTTCAATGCTGTTTACACCAGTGGCCGTCTTGCTTCTATGGGTCATCTACCTGTCACAAGCTTATGCCATAACAATGGATAAGTTTATAATGAAATCATCTATATTACTAGTTCATCAGGGGTGTCTTAACAGGGGATGTAAGGGTCCACAGTGCCTCTTAGGATGTACATGTATATGCTCTCCTCAAAACTTAATAGTAAAGGAGAGCATCTCTAAACAGGCCACTTATGTAGGATATCAGATAGGTTTCGTGACCTTCACTAATTACGGTCTACCTGGTTACTTCACAAGGCCTGCGGTTGAAGCTCTCGTAATGATTCTGTCGCCTGGGTCACTTTAAAGTGTTGGGGGTCCTCCTAGATAATCATTTTCATTTGACAGCAGCTCCAAGACAAGGAGTTGGCCTCCTTGGAAGTAATATCACAAAACAGGAATATTAAACATATCGTTTTCAAAATTGGCTTTGATCTCGTCTAAATCTTTGGCATATATTGCACTGATCCATCTTAGAATTACGATGAAAGATTTTGTTCGCAAAACAACATATTATTGCTCTGTTGACTTCGAAATATTCGGCTCGAATGAGTCATCTAGTGTTTTTCAAGGTAGTTTGTGGGGTTGACCTTTTTGACTATGCTTTTCCAGTTTTTCCTCTTTTCTGATTTTGTTTCACACTTCAGCCTACACAGAGTATATATTGTTTGGAAGATACTTCGATAGTGAATACATCAATCACTAGCAGTATATATTGCTTGGAAGATAATCTGTTGGGGAATACATCAAACACTTACTGCAAAAGAACCCTGGCAGCATGGTGAAAGATATTAGAAGTGAAAAAGTAAAACACACACTCGCACATAAACATGTAAATTGAGCTTTGACTACAATATCAGTTTTTTAATTGCACTTCTTGAATGTTATTACCGTTTCTATCAGAACTTTTGATGAAAGAGGAAAAATGTCTTTTTCAGCATCTAATTTGCATAACTTTGGAATAAAGTAAACATTTTAAGATAGGATGAACTTTCCTTTGTAGTAATCTTTACTAAATATAATCTAAATGTGACCCTTAACATTTGATATCCATAATGCATGATTGAGGCGACCATGTTTATGTGATATCCCAATATAGAGGAAAGAGCCACAAATCTTTCCTGCTTGTGTACAATCCTTTCAGGGGTTCTACGGTATTTGGTCACTGTTTTGCTGTGGTAATCTAGAAAGTCACAATTGGTATAATTATAAGAAAAAGGGCGTAGGATTCAGCATATAAAAAATTCTCGAAATAATCCTAAGCCCGAAATATGAAACCCATAGGCCACCGTGAGAACTATCAAAAGTGACCAGGTAATTCTATAAAACGAAAGAAAACAGATATCATATGTCCATCAATAAGGCGAGAAAAGTTTGCCCTTTTTCAAATTGTAAAACGCAAAATGTGTAACCACGACATCATTTTTTTCTGCATAATGTAACTTGTGAATGGATTATGAAATAGCTATGTTTTACCCAAGCTTGCTTCAGTTACTATTACACGGTGAAAACATGAAGGTGGAATTACAATCACAGGAGAAGACAAGCTTGCAGATAACAATGGCTCGGAGAGTCAGAACAGTGTGCATAGCCTGAGGTTGACGTTTCCTTGTATTTTAACAGCTTTGAGATACACGTCTGAATTATCGCTTTATTGTCATGCATACTAATGAGACTGCAATGCAAAGTTCAACTGATGACGAACCCTAATCTTGCCACTATTTATATTGTATTTTCCCTCAATGGCTCAGATAATACCCTCGTAAGCCTACCGACTTAGGCTGTGACCCAAACCCTTAAGTCAGGGTTATCGTTTCAGGCCATAACACCCTAGATCAAACCAGTATTGACCTTTCCAAAGTCGTCCCTTCCCCTAACACACTTACTTAACACTCATGTTTATTTTGCTGGGGGAAGATTGAAGGGCCTCCATACAATCAATATGTTAATAGGCTTGATAGCGAGCTATAATTCACATGATGGACGGTAGATATGCCAATCCTCGCTAAGACTCTTAACAAAATGTATTTGTTATCTTTTATAGGTTTTCTGGCTTTTTTTACTGAGCCTAAAGAGGTGCTCCCCACTTGTCACGTTAGAGGTGAGGATTCAACTGCTATTTCAATTAGATACATCTTTTTGTGTACGTTTTATTTTCAGAAGAATAATCTTTAAAAGTGTGTTTTCTGATACTAGTCAGATTTGTGGTATTTCAACTTATCTCTCAATTATATGCATCTTCTTATGTTTTCCTTAGATAAATCCAGGCTTTTTAATCAAATATATCGTGTACCCTATACGTTTTTCCCTTTAAGCCTGAACCAGGTTATGTGACTCTTATAACTACTGTATTTCAATTTAATATACAGATTGTCTTATATCAGTTTTCATGTGTTCAGAAAAACTCGGTGAATTTGTAGTTATTCAACGGCAACTTCTGATTCTATTTCAATTCTACATATTTTGTTTTGTGCAAATTTCCCTTTGATTATTGATTGAATTGAGGTCATACAAGTAAGCCACTCAATGCCATACCTTATCAATTGAACCCATTTCATTTTGGAACATTTTACCCGTGGTGAACATATATATATATATATATATATATATATATATATATATATATATATATATATATATATATATATATATATATATATATATATATATATATATATATATTTATATATATACATACATATATATGTATATATATATATGTATATATATATATATATATATATATATATATATATATATATATATATATATATATATATATATACATATATATATATATATATATATATATATATATATATATATATATTTATATTTATATATTTATATACATACATATATATACTGTAAAACTGGTAATGTTTGCGTGTAGTAAATATTGCGTTTTTTTCATTTTCTCTTTTATGCGTGTTTTAATTAATGCGACGCCACCAGACGTCAGATATCTGAAACCGAAGGGACATATTTATGCGTGTTTTAATTATTGCGTCCTCATGCATTCGCATTAAAACGCAATAATTAAAATCACGCAATCATTACCAGTTTTACAGTATATATATATATATATATATATATATATATATATATATATATATATATATATATATATATATATATATATATATATATATATATATATATATATATATATATATATATATATATATATATACATAAATATATACATATATATATATATACAAAAAGGAAAGACCCTGACTGTATTTATATATATATATATATATATATATATATATATATATATATATATATATATATATATATATATATATATATACATATATATATATATATATATATATATATATATATATATATATATATATATATATATATATATATATTTATATATAAATATATATATATATATATATATATATATATATATATATATATATATATATATATATATATATATATATATATATATATATATATATATATATATATATATATATATATATATATATATATATATATATATTATATACAGCGTACCCTGTAAATTTAAATGTATTTGTGATGAGTTGACTGATCAAAATAGTAGTGTAGCACTTACTTGGCGACGTCCTTGCAAGACTGTGGCCAGTGCTGTGAACTGCACCTAACCTTGCGATGAGAATAGCCGAGTAGCCCTCTTTTCTTCCCATTGCTTTAGCACCTCAATTGTATGCCCCTTGTTACTGCACCTCACCCTTTAGCCTTCTTGAACCTACCCCCAAGTGCTAGTCACATTCGTGGGCCAGCTTACCCGATTCCAGGTCAGGGATACACACTAATTCATTATAGTCGGGTGCTGTTGTTTTTATATGTATGTTGTTTGTGTTTTTTCAGTGTTCTACTGGTAGATATTAGTGTTTTCGGGGGTGTTTTAGTGGGACAAGTTGGGGCGCGCTGGCTGAGGGAAGGGGTAGGCGAGTGTTCGTGAGACGTCTCCCAGGTCTCTAAGGGTTACCCCCTCTCTGCCCTGTTCCCTGTGTTTTTTATCCCCTGCTTTCGAGGTCATCAATCATTGTGACACCGGGCTGACCTGAGCAAGTGAAAAAGAAAAAAGTAGTGGCGCTTAAAAAACCTGAGCCGCGCCAATTGTCAAAAGCTTTTTTAGCAGTGCTGGCCTCGCCATTGAGAACATCTTATAGTTCAGCTCAGGGCCAAGCCAGGCACAGTGGGGCCGGGCGCCCGGGTTGAGAAGATTTAAAACTGGGTCAACTTCCCAGCTAGCGCGTCTAAAAAAACTACATTCGTATCAATTTCATATGCAGGGGCAGCAGTGGGTATAGTAGACTGATAGAAGGGTGTGTGTGTGTAAGGGGGGGGGGGCATCTTAAGTTCTGGTATGAAGCACGCGTTTTGTATGTGATTAAAAAGGCGATCCCGTGGCAAAGTCATGCGCTGAACTGTGCAATAATCATGGCCCTACGTCACGTGTGTTTCATTTTGTCTTTCAAGTGAGTCATAGGGCATATTAAAACTGGTAATGACTAACATATTATGCAGGCTAACCCCTCATGAACTTTGCTCAAATTGTATTTCTTTTTCAAGATTAAATCCTTATTACTGGCATTTGACATGACATCCAGCATCTATTCAGCAGTTTGATTTAATGGTTGTTATAAAAAAGTGAAGAACTATCAAGCCTCGAGTTATTCTAGATGGACAAGCTAATGGGTTTTATACTTCGGGAGTCATTTCGAGTTTAAGTCCAGTTGAGCTATTTGCTTACCAAACTACGTTGACGGGAATTTCTGTTGACAATTACACTGAGGTCGATTCATGCAAATGCGGATATCACTTCCATAACACGCTAAAATCAAATATTTACTGGGCAAATTTTCCAATAAATGAACTTGTCGTCTGGGAGCAGACGACTTTTTTTGCGCGGGCGAAGGTGGCGTGGCCGTAGCATCAATCTAGCCTTGTGGTGGCACAGTGTGGTGTCTACGGTGAAGGCACCTCTTTCAGTACTCGCGCTCTTCCCTAAATATTTACTATCTGGAGTAAAAACACAGCGCGCGCGAGGTGATGCATGTGACTGTTGGTGGGGCCGGGAGCTCTAGGGGCCACGTCTGGTAGCTCTGGGCTCGGGGGCCGGCCATTAATTACCCCGGCCCGCCGTCTGGCAGTAGAGGAGACGTCTAGTAGCAGGATCAAGAGAGGCCCTCTTGATGATCGTACAGCCCTTCTCGCCTAACCTATGCTAAATTGAATGCCCAGCAATGAATTATTCAAAACTTTATTTTAATTCGCATTCTTCCCAGCCTGCAAGCTCTATAACTGTTTACTTGGATAAAAATTGCATTAATGTTCTTAGCGTTCCTGCATACATATGTGTATAAACCTTATATGCATATATACATAAGCCTCTCATTACATGTATTTTGATATAAAAAATCAGCGTGATTTACTCTCTCAAACAACATCTTGGGACAGTATTCTATGGTATTTAAAAGGAATCTGCACTTCCATTGCAAAAACACCCAGCACCAGTGCCTTTTTAACGTCAGCAATTTAACCTTTTTTATTTAAAAAATGTTTTTTGTTTATTTTCCTGCTTGTCAGTTATGACCATCGGTTAGTAGATAATAATAATTGAAAGTCTTTTTTTTTATAGAAATCAGTGGATTGAGGTTACATTGCAATTTAAGCTTAGGCCAATTGTTGTGCAAAAAGAACGGTAACTCAAATTGTCCAATTGCTTTTTTTTATTCAATTGTTATTTTGAATTTCTCCTTGGTAAATACGCAATGCCATAGCACATCCTCTCGTCAATTAGAAGTAGAGGGATATCCCTCACATTTTGAGTGGTTATATCAACTACGGATGTCGGCTGTGGTAGCCTAATAACTTCGAAATTGTACCGCTGTCAGATAATCTGATTGATTTCGCAAAATTATGGCCTTCTAATCCAAAGTGTGAGATTTGAAGAATCATGTCAGTAAGAAGGTCGACATCGTTCATCTTTTTCTGGCACTGCCAACCCCAGCCTCCCGGGACGTCAGTTCCTACAAATCTAAACATAACTCAAAATTGATAGGAACTTTTCGGACTCAACTCTTCTATATAACTATTTTTCTGCTCCGTTTGTTTCGAATTGAATGAAATCAAAGAAACAGATAAGGCGGCTTTCCATTTGAAATGGAGATCGCTGATGTTTTTCAGTTGAAACTGGATAGTGTATAGAGTATATCACTTAAATATCATACTAGTATTATATTTCAGTAATACTTATACATTGGAATGTTTGAGCCCTGTTTCTCTACAAATAACACTCCTTAGCAAATCATTCCACTTAATTCTAAGAAACTTTGTATTGATATTATTTCTAAGAAAACAAGTTAAACTACTTGAAGAAGAGGTTTTAATATGAAATATTAAACTTAATCTTCAAATATCTTAAAAAAAGTTAGGAAAGTTAGTGGGATGAACACATAAAATAGCAACTATATCCAAAGCGCTGGATGTATTTGATACGACTTAAAACACATACTAATCAGTACATCAATGGTAACACATGGTCTTTCGCAAATGGTGTTCATCCAAATAAGCACCGCATAAATCTTCGTCAATGTGCACCTAACCCCACCCTTCCTCAAACGATGGTGCCTCTTAGTGGAAAGATTGAGTGTTGTTTTGGTATGCCATATGATTTTCATTATTTTCTAATCAAACTCTAACCCAAAGTGTTAGACAAAGTGACGAGATTCAAACTTTCATTCCATTCTTCTGCTATCACAATATTGAGGGGGGGGGGGGCGGTCACATTGGATTCGATTCAAGCATTGTAATGCACACTAATGAGGAATACGAAACTGATCAACTGGTCAATCTGACCCAAGAGTTGGTTTAGATTGGAGTATTTCGAATTTAAGAAAAACAAGGCATTTTGTTCTTCTTCGTGGAACATTCCGTTATGAGAGCACATAAATTGTTGAATTGTTAAATATATATATATATATATATATATATATATATATATATATATATATATATATATATATATATATATATATATATATATATATATATATTATATATATATATATATATATATATATATATATATATATATATATATATATATATATATATATATATATATATATATGTGTGTGTGTGTGTGTGTTTGTGTATGTGTGTGTGTGTGTATGTATATGAACCAAGACATATTGCATTGGATTGCATTAAGTAGTTCCTTCATGCACTATGTTTGTAGCCATCGCTGCATATTATCCTCACCTGTATATAACTTTGGTTTTCTTTGAGGCTGTTGTAGTAATACCCACTTAAGGCAGCAATATCTTACATTACGCCACTGCCCCCTGCTAAGTTCAACTGCTATCCCCGAGTATAATAGCACATCTTAGCACCCTAAAGAATTATCCCTTACCACCAATTGATTCCTGTGAAAGGCTGGAGAGATTCGGAGGCTTTTACCAAGGCTGACCTTGGCTGCCTCCTAGCAGATTTTCCTGACCAAGGTCGATGAGACTGGTCCTAACTATGTATAAACATTTAAATGTCTTTATGCATAAAGCTCACGGACGCTGAATAGATGCAATTAGAGTACACTGGTCAAAGGAGTATCTCAACCTTTTCCTGATCTGAGATGGGGAGGTTTGTGAATCAGTTTAAGGATCCTTGGTGCTGGAGAACTGTTCTGTTGTATTGATTTTCTAGGGAGCTTACGAAAATTGCCTTCACTTATGATAAATATTTTCAGACATATCGTCGACAGTGCCAGAAACAAATGCGAAATGGATCAGTTATGTATTACTCAAATTTCTACAAACTATCTCTACACAGCATCAGGGGAATCTCAAATGATAAACTGTCATATAAGAAACGATGAGCTTACATATAAAGTGTAGCAAAATACTTTCGAAGACATCTTAAACAATCACTTTACTTTAAATCTGAACTATTTACCTAAGTGCTATTGTTTTTTATTTGTTCTCTCTAACGGATCACTCATACACGCTATTCATTCACTTTTGATAAATGACAAGATTTCATTTCTAATCTATACAGAATCTACACTATAAATGTCCTGCCCTATAATGATTAATCATGAAACTTTATGGTAAATTCTATACACGTAGGCTGCACCTTTATACGTCTTGATTGTAGAGTTGCAATTCAAGACTTACTTCAAAACCAGCGTACATTGACACTTTTGGTACTTTTCAAAATTGGGTCACTAGTTCATCACCGATATTTAGTCAAATATATTATCAAATCCTTGAGATATCTACAACAAACATGTACAATCCATGCTTTAATGTTTACATAATAAACATCTAGACTTGGGTTACATCTTTGTTTCTACCTGTCTAAGGTAAATATGTACAACCATTCTTTATCTTTAACACATTGACCAAAAACTCCGTATAATTAGCTCACCCCGTTGAGTTAAATGGCTGAAAGACATGTGAAAAAAATATACTGATAAGCTTCAGAAACTTATATAATTGTAAAAGAGGTTTGCAATTGTGTATCATCTTTCAATTATGAATATTTCAAGGGCCTTACCACTTCTATCAACAGCCTTTATGTTATAATATTGCTGTTTCTGTTAAAATGGAACATACAAAATGTTACTGTTCCAGGCAGTTTGACATATCTGGTTTTAGATTTTATTCAGGAAATATTTTTTGCATTTACATGAGGAACACACATACACACACACTCACACCCACACACACACACACACACGCACACACACACACATCATTAAATGAAACAAAGGCAAATGCCTACACCTATCAAGGGTATCTTTCAACATATGCCCTTTCAATGGTTGAAAGGTATCTCAATTTGCATTACGCTATATTGGTTCCCGGATTTACAAACCTATGTGCTAGGACATACAAAAAGTGGTCATGAAATAGTAACATATGTATCAAACATGCCTATGTTACATTCCTAAAGTTCACACTTATGATGTCAATAATACAAGGCATGTTGTTGGAACACGTCGAAAACATCCTTAACCTGAAAGTTTAAAGGAACATAAGCATCAAATTATATTCTTACAGAAGTTATCAACAAAGTTGTCAAACTATTTGGATCTCATGCAACTAATGCATTGGTTAGATAAATATACCCTTTTCTCTATACATTTAGGGATATGATGATAGTGACAACATTTTTCATTCATTGCATTTTGTATTTTAACCTGGCAAATACTTTATGTAGGTCAGCAAACGGATGCATATTGAAATATTTCTACTTCTATGAGAACTATGACAGGGACGAAAATGATGATAATAAGAATTTTGACGATACGTTTTAACGTTAAGATCACTATGAATACAGCCATTGTCTATGTTCATGTCGGATACACTACATCATTTTATTTTATCCCATTATTACAATTGTTGAATATTTAATGGAAATGACTGTTTGCCTACCTGTTATAAATGAGCATGATTCTGTTCAAATCTCAAAAGATTATGGTGGTGGTAGTCTTATTTAAGTATATCGTGACTATGTGTGTAACCCTATCAATTTCCCATGATCAGTGATTGACCCGCCACGAACTTCTCGACAGAATCTGGAAGTGTTCCAATTGGAATTGGGTGTGCTTTATGGGCATCGAGTTATGTATGCAGAATCACTTATGGATGGTACAAAAACATAGCATTCAACAATACGTTTTACTGAATGGCAATTGGGAAATATGTGCTTTTCCCTCTGCAATTCAGTATCCGGACAAGGAGTACCTTCTCTGTTGTTACTCTGATGTCATGAAGGAAATGCATTACTAAGCATTGCATACATACATAGAAAAATACATATATAAATCCAAATATATCTTGAGATTGTTTGATTGTATGATTAAGTAAAAATATACCAATGAGACACTTTGAATTTAAGCTTTTCATTAGGTTCCATACCTTGATGTTTGTTGATAAATTGGCCTTTTTCTTATGGCACATTATAATCACAATAAAGGAAATGAATACGTATGGCGAGTATTGAATATAGGTGAAATAATTAATTCTGTAACTAGGCTATGGTTATTTGGTCTGAATGTAATGAACACATATACGATTATACATCCATAATTATTGAGTGTTTTAATACTTATGACACACTTACTAAATGTATATCTATTTTTAATTACTATCGTTAGTAGGAGTTATCCGGGTTCACATTTTGCTACTATGTCTTTTGTTGGTCTTTGGTGAATTTATACCTTATACCTTATAAGTCAGAAGAGTGTATAATGCCAATGGTTATTCACCAACGCCTTTCGCTCTTTATACTCGTGAATACTCAATTACTACAAAATTGCAGCCCTTTATAGTGAAAAGCCACCTACATTCCATTTGTCCACAATACATGTCCAGCCAGGTCAGCCACTCAATGGCATGTTACCTGCATTCAGTTAGCTGCTTGACTGAACAACACTCTAAAGTGACTAAAGCAAATAGTGATCTGCACTACTCTCCGCATGGCTGACCACTGGACATAGCTGACTGACTTGGCAGGAAAGGGGTACCTATGCACCTAGCTTCTAAGCCAATACCATAGTCTGCATGCAGGGTACATTTACAAATCAAACACGGCAATGATTTGCAAATGCAGTGCACTAATGCTGAAATGCGAAGTTCACCTAAAGTGCTAGTTTAATGTTAATACCATCTAATGCACAAGTGGTGACACAATTGAAACTTTGCAAGCATTTTGGACAGAATAGCTTCTATATATACACTGTATCTGAATAGCATGATACAATATATCGCCATGCTTGACTTAGATGCATGATTTTCATTGGTGTCAAGGGTACATTTGAACTCTTTGTACCAGTTACACATTTTAATATGAGCTAGATTGCAAAGCATGAGTAGAGCCATCTTTATCATACAACTGAGTAAAATATGTCATGGCTTCTTTAATGACTCATAAGTGAATGCAGACACTAGAAATAGATGTAAACTATGTAGGTTCACTATCATAAAACTGTTCATGCCATATTGGGATAGATGAGAAGGAGTACATTTTTTATTTTGAGAAGTTTCGACTACAATAATTTAAATTCTGATTAATGTCACACCTTTGGCAATTTGTTACCCTCATTTACTTATCTCTATCATTCAGTCACTAGCTTATCATCTATTGGTTGTTTGTCATTTTACTGCTTGGTTCTTGAAATCTGCAATACACAGTCAACTTTGGACTTTCCTCTTTTTTTCTTTTCAAATCTGCAATGTTGTGACATACCAAACATTTATCATCTTGCCCTTATGTCTAGTCGCTTTGCTATTCACATTTTGACTCTGCGAAAATCAGTGGTCCACCGAGGCTTGATTTTGATTTCAAGAATGCAGCCAAAACTCTCGTTGAGAGTTGTGGTTTCCTGTTTAAGAGGTCTGTGGGCCTGAGTGCCAGAGGGAAGAGTTCATCAAGAGCCCTATTGTACAGGAGGAGAAGTTATGAGGCTGGAGAAGATGCTCGCAATTCATTCCAGTACATTGTGTATTCCCCAGCAGTAGTCACAATGCCACGATATGACAGAAATGTAATCTGACTTCCTCTCCCTCACATGCTCCTAGGAGCATGAGAAGAACACTAAGCATCTAGATGGATAGGAGAACTAGTGGCCTTTTGCACCAGTTCAGACCAGAATAAATTTGGATATTTGGTAAAACACAAGAAAAATCGAGTGAAAATGAACTCTTTAGGGTCATGCTGTGAAAGATGGGGTGTGGCACGGCCAGGCAACCTTCTGATAACACGGTGGCAAGATTAAGGCCTTTGTTGATCACTTTGGCGCTCAGAAGAGACGGGTATTTTTCACGCCTGCTCCAGCAAGGGAAGGTGCAGCAGGAAAGCTGTGATGATGCGCAAGTCAGGACTGCACCTCTGCCAGTTACAATTGCATGGGCAGCTGATATATACAAATTTGTTTATATGGACTAAGGCACTCGGAATCGATAGCCATCAGAAAGCATCGGCTGAAATGCCACTTGCAAAAAGAAGGAATTGAATCAAAGCCCCGGCTCCGCACATTCCTCATGCATTTAGAGTCTCACATCAAACATAAGATGACCTGAAAAATTGAGGTTTTCCCCAGAGCAAAACAGCACATGGGTGAGCGAGCCCTAGTCTAACCACTATTAAATTGAGTGGGATTATCCAAACAATACTGGATTATCACTCATTTTCTCAGCCTAGACTGCAAATTAGAAGTATTGGCAATTTTGTTATTCCTGTGGTTTTTGTTATTGTAGGCTGTGGTTTGGACTATTGGCTGCAAGTCATGCGGTTCAGATACCATGTTGCCTTCCTTGACAAGATTGTAACTCTGCCTCGCCTAGCAGATCACTGATCTTCCTGATTCCACATAAACAATACCTTCAACTACATCAACGACTCTCGTACAACATTACCCTCACCCACCCGCATGATAGGGGGAACAGCTCGCCTTGTACGGATGTTGATGCAGCCGCGGCGTGTTTGTAATGTCTAGATCAAGCAGAGAAGCATGTAGAAGGGCCTGCCTTCCATTCAGCTAAGCAGAAAGTAATTGTTTTCCAGTAATCAATGCATGGTCCCGAGTCAATGCTAAGGCGGGAAATGTAAATAGCTTATGCAGTTGTATTGATTCCTAGCCGATGTGCATGAGCCCAAAAGCGCCCTGGGAAGACCTCTCGCACACAGACTGACACCATGCAAACACCCAACAAAGATGCAGGAAGAAACGGTGGCTGCAAAAACACTGTTGCCTACCCAACTTAGAATTGTTAGAGCCTCGCTCTTCCAAACAGTCAATAGTGTACCCTATAGCCTATGTAAGAGATCCCCTGTCAATTAGCACAAACCTTCACATGTGTACATCCCATAGAATGGAGGAGCATGGTCGTTTATGTTCACTTTCTCGAAGGCATTATCTTGATCAATAAACACAAACAGATGCAATTTCTACTTAACGTGCCAAAAGAGTAGCCCTGCGCACGCCTGCCTTTGTGCATCGCACATTTTAGCAGAGTAAACAAATGGCTTTTAACAGTCCAGTTTGCCAGATCACTTTGACAAATGATTGACTGGCTTGTTACAGAGAACTGTTCAACCGTTTGATATTGGAACAGGCATTGATGATAAACATTCTCTCAATGAAACGCGTTTCTCTGTGTGGATTTTAGTTACGTAACATATGTCCCAATATATGTGATATAGCTGCAAGCAATAATCCTCCTTCTGTTACCAAAGACGTTAAATCTGTTCTTTGTAACCAGTCAAAACTCATATACATTTTATTAATCGTGAAAATTACTTCTTATACCTTAAGGTATAAGATGTTTAATTTCACGATTAATAAAATAATTAGTGAAGTTCCCTGGTATGATTAAATTGTGTATTGTATTTTTAAGACAAAACTTAGATGCAACTGTCTTTACACTATTTCATTATTCACTTAATGAAGCACACTCAATGCAAAAACACGGGAAAAACCTCAAAGCAATAAACCACAAAACCACCAGCAGTTCATAACCCTTCAATAGCTTGCCACTGAACAATACCGCCTGTGGTTTGCTCTGCAAGGCACGTTGTCTCTGTGGTTAAATGACAACATCGGTATCTGTCTGAGGGCATCAAATCAAGAAAAGCAATATTCACAGCAAGTTGTACGTGCGGCACAAGAGTTGTGCATTGTGGGTCCCATCTCGAGTGCACACGTAATGACTTTGCTCTCCGATCTAGGTTCTGCGGCCTTTAACAATTAGTTCATGAGCGCTTGTCACTCTGCAATTATGCCTGCTTTGATTAGGGTGAACTGGTCACAGCAAGGCCTACCCATCAGTGATCAAGACGCCATTACAAACGTGCCCTGTCCTGCTACTCCCAGCCAGGATGGCGCTGTATTCAAACGGTTTTGATTTCCAATACATTACTTACATGCATATCTTCGCGACACATTTGAATAAAGATTATTGCCTCAACCTTTATTAGCATGTAGTTGGCATCTGCTTGGTGCAACTGACTTACAGACACAATATAACTACCCTTCATCTCGTATATCTATCATGAATATGCAGTATATTTCCATGATGTATGGTTTGTAGGACAGAAAGAATACTGAGTTGATCCTACCAGAGCCTCTTAGATAACAATGCATATGATATATGAATGCAAAAGCCCATAACCGTAGAGCTATAAGGCAATGATAGACATGCTGGGAAATATGAAGCCTTTCATAATGGTCCTTATTCATCCAAAGTAATACGCTCGAGCAGAAATCCAGACTTTTTACATGCTGCCTCCCAACTATACTTAATGACTTATAGATAAGAGAAAGGGGGAACCATTCCAGACTATGATCCTTCAAACCTACAGCAATCATAACTGAAACATACACTTTCACATCTTAGGAAAACACGGTTGTTTTGTATTTGCCGAATGTTTCTAGACTAAAGATGATCAAGAATAGGGTTTGTTACATAAATGTTACTCTCTGAGTGAAACACTACAAAAGGGACATGCACTTGTCATGCTGGACTTTAGCCAAAAAGGAGAAAGAAGTGATTTACGTCAATATCTAAAGGCAAGTATCATTGAAAGAACTTGCAGTTGCGTCTAAAGTTACCTTAGTGATTTAGATTTTAGGATGGCAACTAGGTGTTCATTAGGTGCCATTGGCTTAGCAGTACAAATGAATTATGTAAACATCAAAACAATCTGACGTTTTCATGAAAATCGTTCATGGTATTAACGTCAGTTGTCTAAGTGGTATTGGTCTTGATGCATGCACATGCTGTTATAAAATTGGATCCTGTAAAATAATATTTCCAAACATCATTAAAGACATTAATCATTATTATGCCTTTTGCCAATTTTGGGAAGTTATCATATTGCAAAAAGTAAATAAAATGACATCTAAACTATATGGCGTTATCACGTCACTCATTTATTATATATTTAACTATCTAACTCAGTGTTAGCCAATAATAGTTACGTCTGTACAGTTATTAACCTTAAGGTTACAGAGCACTAACTAACCACTAGCTAAGCAATCTTTTAAAGCATACCGGTAACATATTTCTCATCATAAGACCTTATAGGCAGGCTAAATATCCCAATAAAACAGGTTTAAGAAAAAAGTTGAGTAAAATTAACCATAATCATCCTTTATTGTTTATGTAACGGTTACTCATGTGAGCTCTAGGATTTCCCATAGTAACGTCTTTGAAAAGAATGACGAGTATATCATGTTCCTACTGTGCTTTTGTTTTTCAACACATTTTTATTATGGACAATGTTTAACGTTGCCATTATCAATATGCATCCTGTACATCTATTGCTTCTATTAAAGTTCACATCATATTGAAATGATTTGCAGTAGTGAAGCTTCTTTTTCTTTTTCGAATACATAATCAAGAAACAAAGTTGGGGTGCCACTTAGTTAAAAGATATTAACAGAAGCAGGTTATACATATTGAAATTATCAATGCATAAAAGAATTCTACTTGGGTAAACAAATATCTTTATCTTAGCATCATATAAAAGTTCTGCCATATGCATGTCATTGAACAGTTATATACTGGCAAAGACCACTTTCTGTTTGGAACCATGATTATGTAAATGACGCAGCTTCTCCATAAGGTTCCCATGAACTTTTCAGCACATATGACGTTAAAAGATAGCATTTGAATGTCTCAGGGATATTGTCCATATGTTCAAGGAACCTGACAAAACTGTCAACAAACGAAATAGTTGACCAAGATTTATGACTTAATGTGCTATGCCCCATTGGCTCATAATCCCCCTCGCATTTAATTAATTTGCTCATTATAATTAATTGCTGGTGGTATTAGCATAATAAGGACAATACATATGCCACAGTTCAAATTGACCTCTAGAACAGAGCATATAAGGTTGTCAGGGGTGAAACTTTGCCTGAGAAGAGAAGTTACAAAGTTTCAACTGTTCTGATTTGAAACAAATCCCTTTGTGAAACATGTAACTGTGATTGTTAATGTTTACTTTTTTAAATAGTTTATATTCCCAGTGCCCAGTTGTCATTTATGTATGGCAAATCAGAACTTCAAATGCTTAAAAGTTTGATTATGCGATGCAATGCTTACATATCTTTTGCTAATAACACCATTGTTAACGTTGCAAAGTTAAAGAGAAGTCCTCTAACTAACACCTTAATTCTATGTTCGTAGATTTCCAAAGTGCATATGTATCTATCATGTATGGGCTAAAGTTACCTGTTGTGGGAATGCCTTTTCATCGCACTGTCCTTTGGTATATGTATTTCATCCCACGGCATCTGCATCTACTTAAGTATTCAGACTGTTTCCATGGTAAATATACATAAGTAAACTTCGACAATGGTCAACGGATTGGTCTAGTAAAGATTTTAAGATCTTGACACGAAACACTGCAAGTTAAAATGTATTTCAGCCCCTGTCCACTTAAGTCTCATTATTGTTGATTTCTTCCTTCGCACAGCTAGTCAAGGCTGACCCTAGACCCCCTATTCATGACTCCGCCATGAATTATTGTGCTGCCATTGACCTCATGCTACCACGCTTTAGTATTCTTTTGGGATCTTGAACCTGCCAGAGCCCCCCAAGAGCTCGTGCGGAGACCTGTCTAGTTTACTAGACTCCTCAAAAGTCCTACCTCTTTTGTTACCCCTCGTCCTCCAATATCATCTTAAAACAGAACGGCCATAAATTACAACTATAGCACTTTCACTCAGGCATAGACATGCCTTGAAACTAACTTCCAAAATAACTTTTGTTGGGTGAGGACATGACGTAGGTTTTACCGTGTGCCCATTGCATTGATAAGGGGTACCTGTAGGCTTTGTAACACAGTGCTGAATGAGTATAGCCAAAACGTTTCCGTCTGTGAATGGATATTGTTGGAGAAATGTTAACAACTTTTTGCTGTGTTGCAGTTCTAGACATTCTGCAGTATCTCATCCTTACATTAAAAAGACTAAAAAGTCATATTCATAATTTGACAACATTAGTTGATAAAGTTAATCACGCTAAGTTAAACAATGCACATAAGCAATTGAAAATTAAAATATTTCATAAAAAGTTTAGGAACAACTGCAACCAGGGGATACACACACTCTACGTATGTGTATATTAAGGTCAAAAAAAGTGTATCAAGGTCAAAGGGTAAGAAGTTCAAAATCTAAAAACCAATATTAATGCTAATCCTGTCTGTATTTCCTGTTCTTGGGTACTTGTTACACACATCATAATGCAAGTCCAAACTTGCATATATCTTCAGATCTCCAAAGCCCAGTACATCTTTTTTTCTTTATGATAAGTTTTAACATAAGCATAAACTGTCATCCTGCTATGATTCAAACAATGCATACCATACATGAATAAATTTATATTTCATGAATGACTACATATCCAATGTTTTCGTCAAGTTAAATGATAGTGCTGTAGATGCAGTGTTATAGTCATATCTTTTGATGGATTTACACCAATGTTGTGAATATTTGTAATGTGTATGAAATATGATTATTGTTTGAGGAAGTACTACCTTCTATTCTTTTCATCAATTTCATAGATTGGTGCAGGAGGTGTTGAAGTTTCATTTTAGCATATTAGATTAAATTGGGTCAATTTTCTGAAATGGGTATATAGAACTATAAACATCGATTCCTTTTGACCATATCCTTTCAAATCTTTGATTTTGTAGTTGAACATTATTATGTGAAATTGCTGTAGTTTCAGGTGAAAATAAACATATGTAATACTTTTCCTTCCCCTTCATATGATCAGCTCAATATACACCAGAAGAGAGAGCTGTATTTGATGTTGTGTATATTTACATTTCAGTACTTGTTAGGTGACAACTCATTGAAAGCCAAGTAAGCTATTTAGCGATTAAGCCAATTAAATACATTTTATACAAATTAAACAGGATGGTTGCATCAATTATGACACAGGACGTGTATACATATATATATATATATATATATATATATATATATATATATATATATATATATATATATATATATATATATATATATATATATATATATATATATATATAAATATGTATATATATATATATATATATATATATATATATATATATATATATATATATACATATATATATATATATATATATATATATATATATATATATATATATATATATATATATATATATATATATATATATATTATATTTATGTATATATGTATATGTAAATAATAGAGATAAACGCTATTAGTGTCAAATCCATATCCACTCTCACGTTTTCATCCTGGTTGTTGTCGTAGATAAGAGATGCATTTTGCATGTACACTTAAAGAACATTCTAGATAAGCGATTTAAAAAGATTGGTTGATTTTTTTGGTGTTCTTTACTAATTGCGAATCAATTGATGTAAACATCAAACATGGAGTCTTGTATCTCTTTGTCATGCATACTTACATTAAACCACTACTCTTTTGATTACTGTGAGAGTGCACGTCTTGGCCCAAGTGAGTAGGGCAGGTATTAATTGCCAGTTGTAGCTGTGCCCTTATCTTGCCATATCTGACAACACTGGCATGTGCCACTTCTGCATGGAACAACATAATAGCAGTAAAGGACTCTGGTGTCATGCACAGACATGGAGAGGTTCTTTCTGATTGCTTGGTCGTCCAGCGAGTTTTCTTGGGTGACGTGATAATGCTGTTAATTGCACGTCTCCCATTAATGAGAGCAGTAAACAGCCATATAACATGCCCTAAGACCACATGTCTATTAAGCCTATTCTGACTTTTGTCAGTGTACTTTCGTGAAATGGGTGATTTCAGATGTCCTATGTGAATACTCAAATTTCTTACAACTGAGGAAAAGAATTGAGAATGCATATAACTGCCCGCACCTTGTCTTGGTAATTGTGTTTTACCGTTGATAAAAGATTATTCTAATTAAAAAGACGAGACTTTGTATCCTATCTTGAGTTTTTTTCTTAATGATACTGTTGTTATCCCCACTTTCAAGAAGCCAAACATTTTCATAAAACTATGCATAGATTATGTAAAAAGTGTAAATTGTGATAGAGATTCCTCATCAAAATGTGTATAATTTACAAAATAAATTTCCACTCATTATCTGTAAGGTAATTTACTTTTCACTTAAGGATTTGTCTCGGTTGAAATGTGCACGAAAGACATTTGTGGAACTCTTTTGTTTGTTTTACCTCAAGAATCTCTTTAGAAAAAC
This sequence comes from Maea johnstoni, assembly GCA_963942565.1. Lineage (NCBI taxonomy): Eukaryota > Metazoa > Annelida > Polychaeta > Spionida > Magelonidae > Maea > Maea johnstoni. Next base: position 43,727,795 of record OZ012692.1, on the reverse strand, counting down.
CATGGGCAGAATAAGAAATGCCCTCAATAAATTGGAATTAGTTTGTTGTTTCGGAATAATTGCTTTGTGATGAGAATATATATATATATATATATATATATATATATATATATATATATATATATATATATATATATATATATATATATATATATATATATATATATATACATAAGTATATGCATAACACTGTGTGCATGTTATTTTAGACCAATTATGGTCAACGTGGAGTGATTAAGAATGCTTTTCAATAATTCCATGCTTTTCAAGTCTGAGTTTTTTGAAGTCCTCAAAACCTGAGAGTACAAGAAGAAGCATGAGCCATGCACATATACAGAACAGTCATCAATCGTATGGTGGGCATAAATCATATCTGGAAGGGTGTATTGGGCCTTAACAGTGTAATTTGTTTGACAGCAGTTATGTTATTATAAGTTGGTTTAGAAGCTGGGGTTGGCCAATAGCAGATGGTTTGTTACGACAGGCGGACGGAAGTCAGGAAACAATATATTTCACGTGAACCAGGTGAGAAGAAGCACCAGGCTGATGCATTGCTGCTGCTGCACAGAAATCCACCAATACAATGGCAAACTATACTGTAAGGCATAGCCAATCTTCTCTATGTGTTGATTACAAAATATTTTTTCTCAATGTTCAAAAAAAAGTACTCACTTCAACTTAATAAATGTACTTAAATCATTGTGTTTAGACTCAATCAAAGTCATGCTATTCATGTTAAATTTAAAGGGGTTCGTAATTCCTTGCCCGTTGCCATTTTTAATAGCCTCGCTTGGGAGAAAATATGACGATAAGGAAATGGCCATCATTCCACTATTTTGTTCACCTCTAGATGCTGTACATGTCCTTAACTCAAGCACCTTTTTGTCGTACATAAAACGAAAATTTGCTGCTCTATACATGTGTTTATGGCATAATTGTCAGTATTCTAATATAATTCATTTTTGAATAATCTATCTTCATTTTTGTGCTTTAATTTATCCCACGTATGTACTTTCTGCATTGCGAATGGTCACTACTGGTCACTACTGGTCATAGTGATGCAATAGACTATCATAAAGCTCACTTTTGGCAAGTCTTGAGAGTCGTATCTCTTCCACACATGCATGAATACAGATGAGTTGTTCTGCCAATTTTCTTTGACAAATATAGTAATGTGAGCCTTTAACTAATTCGTGCCTTGGAAAGTTTCGTTTCAGCTTAGTACGATTTTGAAAAGATTTGGTCAACAATTTTAAGTGTTCATTTTTAAATTTTGGATCTGATTAAAGTTTAAAACTTCTTTAATGTGTTCCTGAAATTGTTGGTTGAAAGAAGACTATTATCTCAAAAAGTCTTGGTCAACACGTTTAGGGTGTTTTCTGTAGTTTTTTGTTTTTAACTTAAAAAAATCCTTTAATGTGTACCTGAAGATGCGTTGGTTAAAAGATACATACTGGTATCTCATAAAAGGATTAGTCAACAAGTTTAAGGAGTTTAAAAAAGAATGGCCTGATTGATATTTGAAATTTCTCTTTACTTTGTTCCTGAAGATGTTTTTGTTAAAAAGATACTACTATCTCCAGAATTGCCTTGGTGACACAGCGTGGATTGGTTGAGCTATCAAAAAAGTGCTGTTGTCTCCGTGTTGATATCAACCGAGGCCTTCATGTACTCTCCATAAACGACATAAGAACCAGTGCCATCTAAGGGTATCACACTGATGCATCTCACTAACAACAACAAGAGATTTTACAGTTAAGGACCTTTCTGCCCGCTCTCCTCAATATGCCTGATTCTATTAGTTAATAATTAGGGCACAATGTGATGGACCTCGCTGATACCGGGGGCTACAAAATTAAAAGAAATTACAATGGGCTCTTCAGTGCGATGTAGCGCCTGGCAAATGAGATTACGTCTGAGGTGATGGATTTGGGGTGAGGCGGAGGGACGATAGACGGCAAAGGTTAGCATCCAGAACACCTATCAAATCGCAGCTCAGCATCAAACCTTGGAATCTAGTCCGGCACTCGCTGATCCCCAACTAGCCCAAGCTGACTTGTCAACCCCAATTTAGCAATATGGAGAATACAAGGCTGGAAAAGGGTGGAGAAGGCGCATTTATAGGAAGAAAACAGGTTGTTGAATAATCGGTCCTCATCCACTAACCTCATCAGCCAAGGCATGCCTGTTTTAATCTGCCAAGGCGTAAATCTAAGCCGGCGACCCCGGCCCCTGATAACTACTACATAAGGCGTTAAATCTTTAAGTGATATTTTCAGGCGGCTTCTTTTAATCTGATGACCAGTGTATAATTAATGAATGGAATCGTCTTGGTTACATTAAGAAATTAAGTGAGGAGATCCCCAGACAAGTTAGATCTCCTTAAGTCCCAGCATATGAGGCATCGCTCTTCTGATTGGATGATAGGCCATAAAAGGTTTCCACTATCCATTTAAATGAAACTTGATTTGCCTAAAACGTAGGAAGAACAGTAAATCAAACAAATGGCTAGAGCGCTGTACTTAATGGGGTAACATGTATGCCAATATTACACTTAATTTAGGGGTATGTTGTTCATCACGCTGGTAGTAATGCTGCCTGACTAATTGCAAACTCTAAATTCTTATCTGCTGTTGTATGGTAACTGTGGTGGAATTTCAGAATTTCGATTATTATCACTTTTCCGTCATATTAAGGCTAAGACGTGAATAGCCAGTTGTAAGTGGTGGGGGAAACTAGAAAAAGTGGCAAAAAGCCAACGCCCAACTCCAAGTCACTGTGAACTTTCTCGCAAACCCCCGCCAGGTTGTGCGCTAGTAGTAAGTGGCAATGTCTAAGACAAAAATATTATCAGGACCAGCCTTTCTAAGTGAATGGTAACTTTCTTACATGCCTTGGCCAGGAGTCGTGACAGTGGTGAGATGCAGCGAGCAGTTAAGCTAGTTGCAACACATAAGACCGCTCAGCCACCAGGGCAGGCCCCACAATGTTGTTAAGGGGACTGGCACACTCCATACTAGGCGACCCTGCCCTTTCCTCAATCGGCATGGAATAGGACTCAGTTACCATGGTAACATGATCAGAAGCAGTGCTTGCGGGTCTGGTGACATTTCACCGTGCGCTACTTGTGCTTGTCTAATCGGGGGAACCAATTTGATAAGACACTGCGTCGCGTCCAAGCTCTCATGCGGAGATTGTTTGGTCAAACTCGTTGAATGCCGAAACTAGTTTAGAGCTATTTGGCTATTTTCTAGCAGAGTGCACTGCAGATCAGGGAGGTTGTGGGATATTGTTCCAGCCTGCCTCTGTGGTCTGATAGTAGCATGTCACCAATCCTATATATAGCCTACAGGTGCAATACACAGTGCCACTAATCTTAGTCTCGTAAAACAGTCACATAAGTGCAAAATACAACCTTTTTCTGGGGAGGGGTATGCTATAAATTACCAAGAAGCTATGATAGTCAAGCACGCCGAGAGAATAAACCAATGTGGGGGCAAACTAATATAGCATGCTTTAAGCTTTCGTATTAACCCATTTAATCAGAATATGGAAGAAAAAGTGACGATATTCCAAATATCATCACATCAGTCAAACAACAGATCACCAGGACAGGCATTCTGCAAGCCATCCAAAAAGTCAGCCATTCTGACAATTTGTCAGCCATAAAAGCAATTTAGTCACCTACTTTGCTATCCAGTCAGCTATCCAACCAACTAGTCAACCAAAGAGGCAGTTTGAAACCTCTTAACTAGTCAGTTGCCAGTTGGCCACCCAATCAGTACAACAGCTAATCAGTCACTCAGTCATTCTAGCTATCCAGCCATCAACACCAGTCGCTTAGCCATCCTTTCATGCAGTCAGTCTCCTAGCCAACCAACCACCCATCTAGTATCTTAGCCAACCAACCACCCATCTAGTCTCCTAGCCAACCAAACACCCATCTAGTCTACTAGCCAGCCAACCACCCATCTAGTCTACTAGCCAACCAACCACCCATCTAGTCTACTAGCCAACCAACCACCCATCTAGTATCCTAGCCAACCAACCACCCATCTAGTCTCCTAGCCAACCAACCACCCATCTAGTATCCTAGCCAACCAACCACCCATTAGTCTCGTAGCCAACCAACCACCCATGTAGTCCCCTAGCCAACCAGCCACCCATCTAGTCTCCTAGCCAACCAACCACCCGTCTAGTCTCCTAGCCAACCAACCACCCATCTAGTCTCCTAGCCAACCAACCACCCATCTAGTCTCCTAGCCAACCAACCACCCATCAGTCTCCTAGCCAAACAGCCACCCATCTAGTCTCCTAGCCAACCAACCACCCATCTAGTCTCCTAGCAAACCAACTAGCTAGCTAGTCTCCTAGCCAACCAACAAATCCCATATAGTCTCCTAGCCAACCAACCACCCATCTAGTCTACTAGCCAACCAACCACCCATCTAGTCTCCTAGCCAACCAACCACCCATCTAGTCTCCTAGCCAACCAACCACCCATCTAGTCTCCTAGCCAACCAACCACCCATCTAGTCTCCTAGCCAACCAACCACCCATCTAGTCTCCTAGCAAACCAACTAGCTAGCTAGTCTCCTAGCCAACCAACAAATCCCATCTAGTCTCCTAGCCAACCAACCACCCATCAGTCTCCTAGCCAACCAACCACCCATCAGTCTCCTTGCCAACCAACCACCCATCTAGTCTCCTAGCCAACCAACCACCCATCTAGTCTCCTAGCCAACCAAACACCCATCTAGTCTCCTAGCCAACCAACCATCTAGTCTCCTAGCCAACCAACCACCCATCTATTCTCCTAGCCAACCAGCCACCCATCTAGTCTCCTAGCCAACCAACCACCCATCTAGTCTCCTAGCCAACCAACCACCCATCAGTCTCCTAGCCAAACAGCCACCCATCAGTCTCCTAGCCAATCAACCACCCATCTAGTCTCCTAGCCAACCAACCACCCATCTAGTCTCCTAGCCAACCAACCACCCATCAGTCTCCTAGCCAAACAGCCACCCATCAGTCTCCTAGCCAATCAACCACACATCAGTCTCCTAGCCAACCAACCACCCATCTAGTCTCCTAGCCAACCAGCCACCCATCTAGTCACCTAGCCAACCAACCACCCGTCTAGTCTCCTAGCCAATCAACCACCCATCAGTCTCCTAGCCAACCAGCCACCCATCTAGTCTCCTAGCCAACCAACCACCCGTCTAGTCTCCTAGCCAACCAACCACCCATCAGTCTCCTAGCCAACCAACCACCCATCAGTCTCCTAGCCAACCAGCCACCCATCTAGTCTCCTAGCCAACCAACCACCCATCAGTCTCCTAGCCAACCAGCCACCCATCTAGTCTCCTAGCCAACCAACCACCCATCAGTCTCCTAGCCAACCAGCCACCCATCTAGTCTCCTAGCCAACCAGCCACCCATCTAGTCTCCTAGCCAACCAGCCACCCATCAGTCTCCTAGCCAACCAACCACCCATCAGTCTCCTAGCCAACCAACCACCCATCAGTCTCCTAGCCAACCAGCCACCCATCTAGTCTCCTAGCCAACCAACCACCCATCTAGTCTCCTAGCCAACCAACCGCCCATCTAGTCTCCTAGCCAACCAACTACCCATCTAGTCTCCTAGCCAACCAACCACCCAACAGTCTCCTAGCCAACCAGCCACCCATCTAGTCTCCTAGCCAACCAACCACCCGTCTAGTCTCCTAGCCAACCAACCATCTAGTCTCCTAGCCAACCAACCACCCATCTAGTCTCCTAGCCAACCAACCACCCATCTAGTCTCCTAGCCAACCAACCACCCATCTAGTCTCCTAGCCAACCAACCACCCATCTAGTCTCCTAGCCAACCAACCACCCATCTAGTCTCCTAGCCAACCACCCACCCATCTAGTCTCCTAGCCAACCACCCACCTGCCACCTATCTATTCTCCTAGCCAATCAACCACCATCTAGTCTCCTAGCCAACCAACCACCCATCTAGTCTCCTAGCCAACTAACCACCCATCTAGTCTCCTAGCCAACCAACTAGCTCACTAGTATCCTAGTGAGTATTCTATTTATCCAAGTACCCAACCAGTCTCCCCCATCCAACCACCTAACCAGTATCCTAGCCACCTAGTGTCCTAGTCATTTAGCCATCTAGCCACCCAGTGTCCTAGTCATTTAACCATCTAGCCACCCAGTGTCCTAGTCATTTAACCATCTAGCCACCCAGTGTCCTAGTCATTTAACCATCTAGCACACCAGTGTCCTAGTCATTTAACTATCTAGCACACCAGTGTCCTAGTCAATTAACTATCTAGCCAGCCTCCTAGTCATCCAACTAGCCAGCCTTTATAAATACTAGCCAGCAAGCCATCGTGCCTTCTAGTCACCTAGTCATCTAGTCATTCATGAGGCTAGCCAGTCAGTTATCAAGCCAGCCACCCAGTCACCCAGCCATCTAGCGCATCACCCAGATTGCTACTTTATCACACTATTGCCTTTCCTTCACTAAGGCTCCCTTTTCTTCAATCTCCTAAATGCCCCCTGAAAAAACTACCTAATGCCTGTTTGTGGAAGGATTTCTGAAGAGTAATGAAAACGATGCAGTGGCAAACTTATTACTCGGGGAAATAAGCTGGTGAGATGCTCTCTGAGACCATTAGCAGCGCGTGCTGGAATGAGTCGTGTCTCAATTTGCTATGCTAGTCATGTAGCGGGTGATTCATTTAGTGGCTGGGCGAGGCTTTCCAGCAGTCCCTCAGCTGTCACAAGGGCTGCCATAAACCAATCCCGCACTAAATCATATCTCGCCCTGTAATTGGCAGATAGAACGTAAATTACCTCCATTTAGCAGACAGAGTAAAGTTTGACCTTTGACCTTACGACCACTTAAGGTCACTGAGGTGTCACATAAGATCAGCTACCAGCACTTGCCATGAATGGTCAAAGATGGACAGTGGCTCCTCCTCACCCGTTCCAGATATAGAATGTAATGCTCTCAAGTGCAGGCCAGTTGAAAATCGGAGCCATGCTAATCAACCCTCAAAGTACTATATAATACAACACCAGCTTAGCTTGTTTCACCATAAAATGCCAATTATGATCATTCTTATCCTGTCATATAATCAACAACCAATTGCAGAAATTGCCAACGTATCCAGTGAATGTGTAATTGCAATGCATAGACAACTTATGGTTCACTTCCTATCAGGATGCAGTTTTCTAAAAGTTGTCCATGGACTGGTACCTGTCCCAAGACAATCATTGAATCACTTAAGGTGCCTCGTGGGGTTAATTTGTGAATATATGGTTATTTGGAGATTTTCACGTATGTTTAAGCCTACATCCCTTTCGTCATAATCAGAACAATTGTGAATTTCTGGGCAATCACCAAGCTATCTATTACATAAGCTCTCATTGGATTTTACACACGCAGGAAATGTTTTGGCCTTTTTCCCCATATCGAATTTCACCAAAGCATGGTCGCTTCAAACATGTATTTTGAGTATCAAATGTTAACGGATTTGCATAAATAGTTGTAGGGGCATTTCAGATATCACAGTTCTTCCTATTTCGACTTAGTTTAAAAGTTGTGGAATCAGAAATTTGAAAAATGCACTTTTTTCTCATTTCCAACAGAAGTTCTGAATGAAGAGATTATAAAATGTAAACGCAGAAAAAAACTGCAATACCTTTCCATATCCATTGATCTTCTCTGAACATTTGTGGGATTTTAAGGTCCCTGATACATAATTGTGTGCAGGAGCTTCATTTGAAAACACTATGCATGTTTTTTCCAGTTTCTTACCCAAATGCATATTACACTCTTCTTTGAAGTTATTTTCTTTTAAGTTCAAAGTATTCCACATCAGGAGATCTTTCAGGCAGTATATACTTTATTTAGGCTTATCTGTCAAATAAAAGTAGGGTAGAGGAAAAACTGAGTCAAAGAAATCAACGCCACAAGCAATCATATTTCCAAATTCCAATTTCATCGGTATGTCAAACACAACTATGTATTGCTTTTTGTGAGACTGAGTCATAGGTGCATTTTGTGTCATTCTGTGCTCTGATTTCATAGAGCTGATAAAAAGAAGTCTGTTGGAATTAACAAATGTTGGAATAATGAAAAAGAAAGCCAATAAGGGCCTAAATTGGGCATAGTTAGGTTTCCTAATTATAGGTCGTTTTCAATTTCATGCTGTTATAGAAGGAAATGCATGTGTATAAAATGTGTACAAGATGGTATACCAAACATTACAATGAAACAACTTACACCGGACCTTGCAACCTGGCAATTGTATTTAGGCCATGACCTAGTAGGCATAATATTGTGAAACTAGACCAAAAGTTATTTTTGTTGTTGAAAAAGGTGTACCTACTTAATATCCCTGCTCTTTGGCCTCAAGATGTCTATTCAAAAGAAAAATGCTCATTCCTGAAAAGAAATCCTACATATCAATATGATTGCACTAACAGTGTACTCAAGACATGTAATGTTGTATGCTTACTCTAAGTTAAGGCAAGTTGGAGTTGGGCATATTGATTATGAAAAAGCCAATAAGGCCTTAACCGATAGTTAGTGCACTCAAAATATATAATCTTTTATACTTAATCTAAGTTAATGCATGGTAGAGTTGGGCATATTGATTAGGTGGTAGTGTACAGTAGTGCATGTGCATTATATGAAAAGTCCTAAATATGAAGGTGCGAATCCGAAGATAAGAACCATAAAAGATTGGGTAATTTATGGATGTTTCAATAATCTTTTGTAAACAACTATTTAAAAACATTCTTTGCAGATTTAGGTGCTTTCTAGATTTATTCTGAACTAGATTTTCAATCATTATGCTGAGGTTCATTTCATAACTGGTTTGGAAACAAGGCATACTCGCAATGTTCAATTAAGACAGACAAAATGATCAACAGCCAATGCACACAACAACATATCATGTACTCAAAAAACTAAGGCAAACATTGCCATGAAGCCACTCAGAAAGTGATATATAAGTTTGAAATAACTTTTGGATGCATTGAAAGTAACTTATGGAGTACATCTCTTTATTGATATTAATGAGTTGAGAGATCACCCTTCCTAATGTAGCAGAGAGCAGGAGGATGTTACTTAGAAACTGACCCTTAGCTTGATACAAGCACATAAAAGGGTTGTATAGTAAGTGCACATAACCACAGGTAAACCTAATTAGGAGAGAGGGCCACACATAACTTTATTGGATAATGTCTAGAAATAACCATTTCTTTCTTGCTGGATTTAATTATGCTATCAAGCACCACGTTAAGCAATTAGACAGGGGTTGTGTTGTGATAGCACAACAGGTATGCACTTAACTAGGTTGGTCTGGTGTATGGAGATGCGTTGACCGTCACTAGGCATTGTGTGGTCTGGATCACCTGTGTAAAATAGATCAAGGGACCTCTGTCCATTTGAATGACCCTTCTGGTATCGCCTAACACGACCCTGTCGACAATATGCTCTCCACCTACTATGAATCAATAGCCATTCAGGCCCCTCATTGTTATGGTGCCTTTAGGCTATGTCACTGCAAGGTGCACCGTTCCGCCATCTTGACTCTTGCAGGCTCACTGGTCATCTATAGCCATTGACCACTGTCCATTTCAGCAGTATCCCAGTGGCAGTAAACCACTGCATCTTGACTTCCAACAGATGACATCATCTCCAAGTGTGGCTCGCTTCGTCTGATATAACATGACGTCATAGTTCAGTGTCAGTTGACCTTCACATGACCTTGATGCTCTCTCGACATTCCGCCCTGACTTCCGCCCTTGGCTCATTGAAATGCAGAAGCTTTTAAATGCAGAGGAATATATCATTCAAACCTGTAGAATCGCTAGGAAAATTGCCTTACCCCTTTGCTTGTAACAGATTCATTTACACTGATAGCCTCTACATATGTATGCAATAAAGCAAATTTGAATTTCATTTGATTAATTCTTTTTTTTTGTAAACGAGTACAAGTTAAAGAGATGTAACAAGTTGCATTTGACAAATATCTGGCAGTTCATGCACTATTTAAGGTGTGTAAAAGGGCATTATAATGAATGCTCACATTTTTTATGCAAAGTTATTGCACGTTTGATGCTCTAAGGACGAAGTTAGACTAAATGGTATTCTATGTTTTAGCTGATTAAACCTTAAACTGTTCCACAACGGCGTTGATGTTAACATGTCACCTTCCTTAGGTTAATAACAAAACACTTAGCCTAGGAAGCTGTACCACTTATCCATATCTAAGTTAGTTTTGAGTATCCAAGAGTCATTTTGCAAATGTCATAAATGCCTCGTCAAGGGGTCAATAATTATTGTGAATGGATGAACCATATTTTAACTATCCATAGGTGGACTTTAGGGTATATGAGTATATTAATGGTTATCATAAAAGAATGAAAGATAAAACAATTCTGGACCCAACATCTGCAAAGTTTCCTCTTAACAAGTTAAAGTTACCAATGTTTTCGAAATCAAACATACACTTTAAAAAGGTGTTTGATTGGGTATAAAGGTGTGAAATATAAATATAAGTACATATTTGGATCTGCCAAATAGTATGTCAAATAGCTTGATCTCCTGATATGTGTATGGCGATTTTAAATTTAGTTTACATAAGTTTGAAATCTAGGAATATATAGTTGCAGGTTATTGATCTATACAGCTTGGACAAATGGCATTCACCAAAGGCTACAACTATTTTAGGGTTTGTGTCTGGTAAAGTTGTGTTGAATGATTCTTATTTTCCAGCGTTTAATATGGGTTGACTAAATACGAGTTAACTTGAAAAGAGTTTTTTTATATATATTTTTTGAAGTATAGTTTGTTTGCATGGTTTTAATCTGTCAATAAGAACGTGAATAATTGGACTTGTCAAACGTGCACTTGAATGTTTAACATATGCCAATATGTATTCCAATATTTAAAATGTGTCAATATGCACTTACATATGTTAAATTTTGTCAAACAATATTCAAAAAGCTGGGTTTCTCAGTGTGTATTTGACTGGTCAAGATACGCCAATCTGTATTCGAATCGTTGAGATTTACAAATGTGTACGTACATTTGTGAAATTTTTCAAACAGTTTCCAAATTGCAGGGCTTGTCAATGTGTATTTGAATGATTGTAATTTGCCAATATATATTGTAATGATGATACTGTGCAAATGTGTACCTAAAAAGCGGAGTTGTCAATGTATATTTGAATGATTGCCATTTGCCAATTTGTATTCGAATTATTGCAATGTGTCAATGTGCATTGACATGATAAGACATTGCTAATTGCACACGTTCTTAAATAAGTACATATGGGAAGTTTGTCAATCAGGTTTCAAAACCCATGTGAATTCTTAAGATTGGGATATGCCTAAGCGTGTTCAAATGATTGGAATTTGCTAACATATACTTGAAAGAAGATTGCAATTTGTCAATGTATATAAACTGTTTTAAGTCAGACGTATGTACTTCAAGGCCCTGAATCTCCTATTTTTCTTGAATGAACAGGTATACGACTTTCACCTTCGTAATGATAACAACTTTGTGCATTTGATAGGTTTGATGGTATTGTCGAAGGGAGTTTTGGAAATAAACAAACGGTAGGACTTGTGCAATTTCTTAAGGAATAAGCAATCATGATATGCATTAAATTCATTTGGCCAAATTTATGAATTTATATTTAGTCCCTCGCATCTGGGACAGAAGCATCTACAAATATTTGCTGTCTGCGAACGACATACTTGGTGTCTAAGTGACAATTTGAAAAGTGCTGCTTCCTATTTCTGCCTAATAACCTACTTTTTTCTGAAAATCTTTCAGTACAGTTTATATGTAGGCATGATATAGTGCTTACACGATGCCATCGATTTGGGATATCACAACGCATCTGTATGAGTGTGTGTGTGTGTGTGTGTGAGTGTGTGTGTGCTGCGCCCCGCAGCTCTCGTGTGTAACTATGTGCTGACCCAAGGATCAATATGTTGTGGCGGGCAGAGCGCAGGGGCGAGGGATGCTTTGTCTGAAGATGAGGCTCTCTTCTTCCCCGCATCAAGATCGTGTCTCGGCTAGAAATTCCAGCGGATTGAATTAAGGATGTGCGTTCAATTTGAGTAATGGCGAAAAGTGGGAGGGGAGGCCAGAAGTAACTAAGCGTCCTGCAGTCTCCGTGTTGCGTGCATCTGGAGCACAAGGCGGGGAACTCTCCATAATCGGAGATAGAGAACTCTCCTTAATCAGAGATGCAAAAGGGAAAAGCGAATTAGGAACGAAATGTTTCGTGCATAGACAGACATGTTTTATTCACAACCACAACTACTACATGAAAATTGAATACCAAAAATTGTTATTCTCCACTCTTTACTCCCGCTCACCAGATGGCGCCTCGAACTGTCAATTATTCAACTCGTACATTCTCGTAGGGAAGCGGCAGACTTTAATTAGGCCACGTCCAGTCCACTTGCAGTCAGACTGAATGGTTCTGTCTTAGATAAATCTTTATAGTCCATTCTCACCCTGAATTATTGATGGGGAGGTATATCGATAGACCCGGCTCCGGACGCTCATCCTGTTTTTGCACACGGCTCTCTAGCCCGCCGTGCCCTTGAGTCGAATGCATGTGTCAAAATGGCTAATCGCCTCCCTACAGAAAAGAAGTAAAACACAATCAGATCAATTCAGAGACAATTCTCATTTCGGCACAACGGTTTTTATATGATTATTACAGTCCATGTGCGTGGCATCTAACAGGGCTTATTGGGCGGCTCTGTCGGGTAGGGATGGCGCTTTTCTGGGTCGTCAGAGTAGCGCAGCCACAGAAAGATGAAGCCCCTCAAGGTCCAGAGAGTACTCGTTCTCTTCCCGAGCGGCAAAGGCGTCTAATTGGATTGTTCATTTAATCAAAAAGCCAACGACAGGTCTTGTGGAAACTTCACTCAAAGCCCCGGTGACACAAACCAACCCCAAACATAAGCAATATATCTGTGGCATTGCTTTGTCGGCCTCTCGCTGCCCTGCCGGGCAAGAGCTGTGCATGACAGACCAGAGTGAGGGGCAGGGGGAGTTAAACGGTTCGCCTATAGGGGTCGCTCGAGAGGAAATATACAACATCACAAGTGTAGTGAAGAAATGGGGGCTTATTCGACCTTAAGGAAAGGGGTAGTCAAATGGTTCGTCTGTAGGGGGCAGAGTGGACCTATCGATAGGGGTAGTTAAAAGGTTCGCCTGTAGGGGCCATGAATGATCTAAGGGAAAGGGGATAGTTGAACGGTTCGTCTGTGGGGGGCATGGTAGACTTTGCGGAAAGGGGGTAGTTGAATTACTCGTCTGTGAGGGGTACTAACGTGGAAAATACATTATTTCAAATGTACTTAGAGATGAGGGCATTGTGAACATTTGGGAAAGGAGTAGTTAAAAGGTTCGCCTGTAGGGGGCATGGCGGACTTTGCGGAAAGGGGTAGTTTAATCAATCGTCTGTAGGGGGCACTCAGGTGGAAAATACATTATTCTTAATGTAGTGGCAGAAGGGGGCATGGTGAACCTGGAGGAAGCATTGGCCTAGAAGAAAGGGGTATAGATAAATGGTTCGTCTTTAGGGGGCAGGGTGTGTTTAGAAAAAAAGGGGTAGATGAATGGTTCATCTGTAAGGGGCACTCTCGAGGAAAAAATATTCCAATTATAGTGGAAGGGGCATGGTGAACCGGGAGGAAGCGTAGTAGTTAAATTGTGCGTCCGTAAACTTATGGCAGAAAAGGGTAATTAAATGGTTCATCTGTCGAAACGTATGGAATTACGCACGTTGAACCCGAAAAATAGGCAGTTAGTTAAGAGGCTTGCCTGCAGGGTGCACTTATAGGGATGACATGTTTGGCATTGCATAATGATGCATGGCTGAAATAAAGGCAGGAGGTAGTTAAGATGTTAGCCTATAGGGGGCGCCTGGTAGGAATATACATTGCATTCAATCATAATGGAGCCAAAGTTGTGATGAGAAGAGAACTAGTAATCAACGGGCTTGATTTTTACAATATGAGATGCGTTTATTAGTACACATCTTTCCGCAACATGGCCAATGCTCTACAATTTGATCTTGTAATAAAAACTTATTGAAAAAAGGATTTTACATGACAGATCGTAATTTCAAATCGTTTACATGTCATAGAAATGAATAAAAGTCAAACATATTTGAAAATCACGAATGTTGTGTCTCACATATTTGATACTGAAAATACTTTTGTAGATTATTGAGTCATGTGTGTTCTGTACAATTGGCCTCTCATATGCAATGCATAGAGAGTCGTCTATCTTTAAGGGTGAGGGTAGGCTTAATCAATAGTTGCTGCTGATATTGCTGCCACGTCCCACGAGCTGGCCTTTACACATCCACTTAACTAGAGCCAGGACGACCCAAAGTTTGCCTTATCCACAGGAAATCCTGCTAGCTCGGGCATGTCCAACATATTTATTTCTCTTTTATGAATGTAAATTAATATGATTATGGAGCGGACTGGTAGTTGTGGGCCTGACAGCTAGACACTCTTTAACCCAGGGCTGGCCAAGGGTCAGACTGGTCCCCGAGTCTCGGCACTGATCACAATGCGGGCCTTAGAGGTGGCAGTCAGCCTGCCAGTCAGTCAGCCACCGCTTTAAAAAAGAGCCCCAACCCTTCAACGTTAAACAGCAGCAGCCTCAGCAGCAGCAGTAGCAGCTATAATAGTCAGGTTTTAGATGGTTGCACACAGGCGTGACGAGGAGGGGGATTAGGTCCTCCTCGTCTGTGACATGGCTTCTTGCTTGGAGTCAACCCCCTCAAACTCCTCATCATCATCCTCCTCCTATTTCTACTTCTTGTCTGCCCCCTGTATATGTAAATCTTGCTAATGCTACTGCAATTATTTTTAAAGTTTTACAGCACAGGATAAGTTTGCAGATTCATTTTAGGGAGATCTGAGATGCAGAGTGCATCAGACTGTGCAAAGAAGACAGCATTAAGTGATGTAATGTGTGAAAAATAAAGAGAGAGAGAGAGAGAGAGAGAGAGAGAGAGAGAGAGAGAGAGAGAGAGAGAGAGAGAGAGAGAGAGAGAGAGAAGATGGGTAGGGGTAGTCTCTTGAGGGCAAGGACGTGGCAAGCTTCCTACATCAGTACCACTGCGGTTAATCATAATGGAAAAAAGCCATTGAGATGAGAGCGGCACAATACGCGTGACGACTGTCACACAGTGTGCAGTCCTGGCAGGTAGTAGCACGTTCACACCTGCGACACGGACAGAGAAGAAGAGAAATATTCATATCTCCTCGCCCGGTGTCTGTGTTCCATTATGTGGGATGTAGCGAGAGTGCCGGTGACATTTTCACCAGGGACAATGCTGGCTTTGGGGGATGCTCTGCTCGCCTGATGAGGCGTGTTGGTGGCAGTGATTTGCCGCGGCGCCAAGCACTTCTGGCAAGGGGTCCCCCACCTGCTCCGCCGCTTTCTCATCCTGTCCTCCTCCTCCTCCTCATCCTCCTAGTAGGATTGTGCAGGTTGGATTTAGCGCTGGCGCATGTTTTGCTGATAACATAATTTCTGCGGAATTGATGAAATTAGGCAGTTGGTAATGGCTGAGCCGAGGTGGAGCACTCCCGCTCCCCCCGCCCCGCAAACACCCCCCAGAGAACCCCCCATGACCCATGACGTCATAGGCCAAAACCTTCAAACAACACACCTGAAAGCCTGGCGATGATCCCCTGGCCCGTGACGTCATAAGTCAACCCCCTCTGGCCCCAGGGCCACAGGTGTACAACTGGACATGCAGGTATATATGTGAGTGCGGAGCACGGGGAACAGGTGGGGACTCTCGCCTCCTCCACGCTCCTCCTTCAAGCCGGGGCCCCGTCCGCGGGGACATAAGTCTCTTTTCCTCTGCAGTAATGTACTTTTACGAGGAGCACGAAGGGGTTTTATGGGAGCATCAATCAGGGGCTTCAAGAGCCACTTAATTGCCACTTCAGAGGTTAGACCAGGCCTAGTAATTGCATCGTGGAAAACAATAAAGAGCGCACGGGAAGGATGTGCCGGTGTCAGTCTGGCCAGGCTGGGGTGAAATACTGCCCCCTACCCCCTCTCCCCTCCCCCTGCCCGTCCCCTGGCCCTCCTACCCCATTCCCAAACTTCAATACAAAGTGCTTTCCTATAAAGCTTAAGGGAAACGGATATCTTCTTTGTGATATTTCATTCGCTCTTCGAACTATGTGGCATCGAAAGCGGTGCAAGGACCAAAAAGGCCAAAATGGGCAAAGAAATGCCAAATGGTCAAAAATGCCAAAACAGACCAAAAAGGCAAAATATGTTCCATGAGAAGAAGCACTTACGTATATTCCTAATCATTTGAAAGAGTAAATGATTCACACGCTTTGCACATGGAAGACGATCTAATAACTTGAAGAAATATAGTTTTACATCATTAATGACCTTCTCCAGTTGCCTCTGCAATAGGCAGATCACTTCAGCGATCAGTTTTCCGATTCGCATTGGTAGTATTATAGAACTATTATCATGGTTGTGAATTTCTCTTAAATCTTCCTACCGCCCCATTAAAAATTGGGAAGAAAAAGAAACTGACAATGACCTTGAAACTAAGGTCAAAGCACTAAAATTATAATATCTCGACATGGGCAAAACGTGCATTCCTGAAAGTATGTATATTTCATCGGGAAGCGCGGCACGCGAACAACAGGTGCACTTTTAAATTAGGTCAAGGCCGCCAAAATTATCTTTAAGAAAGATATCTGACCCAACCTGTATCAATAGCCTTCATTGGATTACTAATACAAAATATACCAGCCAATGTGACCCCTACCGTACAATTAAGGTCTTCCTAAGTTCCTATACCATATAGGTGAGAACCATCAAACATTAATGCGAACGATTGGCGTATTACCGATCTGAGAAATGGTTTTCCGGTCGCGGGGAGGGTGGGGGTAGACTTTCCCTTTTTTGGATTTAGTGATACTGAAGATGTTGAATGAAATGAGGATTTTCGTCAATATTGATAGTAGTAATAAGTAAGTAAGTAATATTGCTGCCCTTCTCTTTTGCAGGGCGCGAAGCAGCGATGCCACGACGTTGCCTACTGTAGCAGAATGCAGGGAGAGAGCGAGGGGAGGCAAAGGGGGCTTAAAGGTACGTCTTATCGAGGATTATAGGTCCATCAAGTACCTGTTTATTGGATGTTAAAAGCTTCTCTGTCTTCCACTTTGACTCACCTTGTGCGCATGCGCATGCGCATTGTTGCGTTGCTGCGTCGACCCGAAACCAGCTCACGACCAACCAGCAATCCCTCTTATAGTAATAGATGAATATACTACTGCTTCTGCCAGCCCCATGTCTGAAAATATAAAAGCAAAAGCGCTGCTGAGTCAATCTTGGCCTCTGTAGACCCATAATGGCGACGTGCATCTATATGTAATACCCACATAGGCCCCTCAACATAGGGAGAGTACGTGCAATTAAATCGCACTTAGCACATGTGGGACCTGAAACTATTGCCAACAGAAGTTAATGTGTATTCAAATCCAATGGGGACGCGAAAGAGAACTGTGAGACCCAGACACCCGTTGGCTTATGAGATATTAAAATGTTAAATTTGCTCCACTGACTTCTCGCCTTGACCTACAAGAATCCTGGGTAAACATGTGTTTGGTAAAGGTTACACTTTAAGGTCGATCAGGAAATCCTATAGTATAAGTATAGAGTTGTATGACCTTAGTGAACTGGAAAAGCTTTAATCTTCGCCATGGTGTACATGCGTGCAGTTGGCTTCTCAACAACTTCATATACGTTTACTGGAGAAATGCATAGAAAAACAAGACCTCCAAAGCAATATGGATGAATTGGCTTAGAGTTGTAGAAGACATTGTTTGTAAAATCTCTCTCTCTCTCTCTCTCTCTCTCTCTCTCTCTCTCTCTCTCTCTCTCTCTCTCTCTCTCTCTCTCTCTCTCTCTCTCTATATATATATATATATATATATATATATATATATATATATATATATATATATATATATATATATATATATACATATATATATATATATATATATATATATATATATATATATATATATATATATATATATATATATATATATATATATATATATATATATATATATATACAGAGTTGTTAGTGATTCAAGGAATCAATTTGCGGGAGTTTAAGTGCAACTTATAAGAAGTTCACCGATTTTATCTTAAAACGAACCCCCTCTCTATAAGCGGATCATCAGGGGCACTGTTTCCATCCCCTCCTCCCCCTCTCCCTTGACACAGGAGAAACACACACAAACTTGCAGAGCTGGCTGAGTGTAACCCGAGAGGCGGCCACATCTAGACCTCTGCTGCATTCAATAGTATTGTGTCTAAGACCCGTGACCTTTATATAATTGTTTGGCTGACTTTTACCTGTGGTTTCGCGTTCGGGTCATACACTCTAAGTTAATAGGCATTTCCATGCAGTGTATGGAACTCGTTCTAGATTGTGCTGTCCAGAATATCACAGCACTCTTTCCCTCCCACTGAATGCAGTTTTAGGCCTTCAAGGCGGGTTATACGGGTGTATATAGCCTATATACCTTTAAGGAAGTAGCTTGCAGCAAAGAAATCTTTAGACGTAGTGTGTAATTGGTGTATATATATATATATATATATATATATATATATATATATATATATATATATATATATATATATATATATATATATATATATATATATATATATATATATATATATATATGACGAACAACACTGAAATCGTATAACTTGGCCGTAACTAAGTATGCTATGTTTTACTTATCCAGTGTTACAACATAGTCTACATGGAAACGACAAAAAAATCTTTGCAAGTGTGTAACTCGAGTGCGTTTTTGCCTGTGCAGAGAAAGTGTAAGTTAACAGATGTCAGGCCACCTTCCCCACTTAGTAAAGGAGCGATAAGTCAGGGAGAAATAGGTCAACACAGCACTGATAAAGGCCTCCTCTTGGGCTTGTTGTTTTTTATCCCATAGAGAAGGGGGACACGGCATAAATACAAGGTGCATGTCTTCTTGGTGCTGCCACCTCTCATCCAATACACTGTAATTCCACAAGACATACAGTCACGCTGCAATACTTCGAAGAACTGATGAAACCCTCATATGTCAAGAGCTCCTGTTCTAAACACTGATTATCCTGTTCATTTCGTTTATATATATATATATATATATATATATATATATATATATATATATATATATATATATATATATATATATATATATATATATATTTATATATATATATATATATATATATATATATATATATATATATATATATATATATATATATATATATATATATATATATATACATACATGTATATATGTATACATACATGTATATATGTATGATATAAATATATATATATATATATGATAATATATATATATATATATATATATATATATATATATATAATATATATATATATATATATATATATATATATATATATGTATACCGCTATATATATATATATATATATATATATATATATATATATATATATATATATATATATATATATATATATATATATATATATATATATATATATATATATACATATATATATATATATATATATATAGAGAGAGAGAGAGAGAGAGAGAGAGAGAGAGAGAGAGAGAGAGAGAGAGAGAGAGAGAGAGGAACATCGATCCACGAACCAAATTCACGATTCTTTTTCGTATATCATGTGAATTCATGTTTCATTTCGAAGTTCACCGGCGCCAGCGTTTTCTCAAAGAACTATATGCGAGAACCATGTGCGTGAAAATGTAATGGGACACAGTTCAGATTTAGACGTTTCACTGTTATAGTATAGAATATCTCAAGTGTGTTCTCACATGCCCCTTCGGTTAGTGTTTTATCCTCAGAAGAAGAGGCAAAACTGCATCCATGCAAATGCAACGGTACTGACCCTTTTCATTTTACGACATGTTCTGACATGCAATCTAACTCCACTGTATAATGCTTAATTATATGATATTAAATGATTTTTCAGTCCATGATAGTTCGCATATTCAAGTACACAATGCTAGTGCAATTGGGTGACTACCTTTTTATAAAGACGATACGCACTGTTGCACCCACCATCAAGGGGTGTATAGCCATGCAGGTATATAAGAGTTGAACCTGATGCAGTTACCTTATGCAGATAACATTATGTAGTTCCTAAGTATGCCATTCATTGCTAAGATACATTGACTCATTGATTCAAAATGATCTGGTTTACACCCATAGATAGTCCAAGATTAGTGTCCGTGACAAGAAGTTAACTTTTAACGTGCCCAAAGTTAGTCGGTCTCGCCTGACTGACTTTTCCCATCCCTTGAGCATGTTGTGTTTTATCCCAGCCGTTCTGGTCCACTAGTTTCTCAGTGAACTAAAGCTGGGCTAGCTGTTTTCCCCTTGTCGTGATAATAGTTCTGTGCTGATACTATCTATTTAGGGATCGCCCACCGCCGCACTGCAGTCGACAAGCTAGCTGCCTGACTCAGATCTGACAGGGGTGCTTTTTTACCTGTAGTTAGGGTCAGAGGGTTTGGGGCAAGGGTTGGGGTTGGGGTTGTGGCTGTGGCACACACACACACACTAGTAGTAGTCGTCGTAGGTGCAGTAAGGCGGTGTATTCTAGGTCATAGTCGGAACAGGGGAGCGTTTTTTTACTAGGTCTTTGACTGAGTAGGGGAATGGAAGGAGCGGGGTGGGGGAAGTTTACAATGCGTGTGTACGTGTATGCCAGGCGGTGTTTTTCATGAGTGCGCCTTATACATCATTTAGAGTCTACAGTGGAGTGATGCTAAATAACGATAGCTGTGATTTATACGGGGATAAATTGCGCAGGCCGCTGATGAGTAGTGTGTATCATCTTGCCTACCCCTCTACTACCACTACCACTACTTCTACTACTACTTCTACTACTACGTATACGGCATGCGTGGTGCACATCGTTCCTCTAGTCTATTGGATTAGATCCCCCCACTTTCCCCTCCGCCCTCTCCCCCTCTCTCCCGCTTAATTTAAATATTAACTACTCTTTGCGCCGGGCGCCCAATCCTCGCGGAGGACGGTGATCCGAGCAGTCGTTAATTGATTAATGCGATGACGTAATACGGCCTATGCAAATCTCCACCCACTTTACAGGGGGTGCACCGGAAATCGCTCGGGTCTCTTAACGCTAGCATTTTTCTTTTTTGTTTACAGGACCTAAAATGAGACTTTTGAACCCCCACTATTTCCCCAGATTCCTAAATACCGATTTACTGGAACCACGTCGCTTGTGGTACTTGTGGTAGATAGCAAAACCTCTTCCGGGACTCGGTTGGAGGTTTGTGCTATAATTAATACTTAGTAAAATTTGAAATTCTTCTCGGGGAAATTGATGTTTGGGCGGTTTGTGGAGTTGATTAATGAAGATGGCCGCCAGTGCTAGGCTAACCCCAGCAAGCGGCCTGATTTATAGGCAGAGCAAGGCTAAATACGACTACTCGCGGAGAACACCAAAATGGACTTCACCATTACCGTATTTGTGAATGACCTACAGAATGTCTGCTAGAGTTTTTAGATGTTTTTCCTCTCCATGGTTGGATGTACTAGTAGAGGGGGGGGGGGGGGGTGTTATGAGAACCTCTAGCCCTTAGCCTATAGCGGTCGGGAGGATGAGCGTAGCGTAGTGGGAATGACATTTATCACAGCTGACAAGCTCTCCCAGTCTTCAGATGCACGGAATAGTTTCACAATTTCAACGAAGTTTGCATATAATTGTGATTGATACCGCGCGCCTATTGGTTTTGATGAAGACGAATTTCCGTTTTGATTCGAGGCAAATTCGAAATGGAGATTGGGCCAGAGTGCTAAGTAGTCGCGTGCTTCTCGGCAAGAGTCGACGTTTCCTTGGATTCCATCTTGCATCCTGGATGTGGCAAGTCGGCCGCGAATTTAATGACAAAACAACCCGACCTCGTATTATGTCAAATGCAATTATGAGGCTGGCTGAAGTAACTGAGAGAGGTGGAGCATGATCAGCGCTGGCCTCGCTCTCGCCCTGCCCCTTCTTTGCCCCCTCTCGCCCCCCTTTTCACCCCTAAACACGTCCCACTAATACGTGGACTAAGTGCGCAGGGAGCGCAACCCAGAATTAATCTTGTCAAGACGAGCGACGTTTCTTTTGACCGACTCTAAGCCACCCGCAGACGTGGGGGAATCTACGTTTTTGCCCTACAGAGAAATAGCTTTTTGATCGAGTGTGCGGTATTTATTCTAATATACGACCCGAACGGATCGATATGAGATATGAAATTGGTGAAATCTGGCCGCTGGTCGCCTGAAATAAACATGAAATAAGACATTAAATCGCCACCCCAGCCGATTTGCGAGGCCTGTCGATCGTATATCTGCCAATATCTTCGCCTTGGCCACTATGCTAACTTTGCCCTGTAATTGGCCTTTATCAGTTTTCGATATATAACCATGTTGTCATCTGGCGGTGAATATCTCTCAGTGATTGTGCTGAAAGACGTTGCCTCCTAGAGATACGTTAGTAACCCAGCCCCCGATGCCTCACACGCGAATTATCAGTCAGCTATAAGCGCGCATATAGTAGATTTCACCCAAATTGACAATATCATCTATCCCTCAAAGCGCGGGCAATACTGAATTATGCGCTTCATTTCGTTTAAAAGGAACGGGTTAGGGATGATGAAATGAAATATACACCAGTCGACGACTTTTCCCCCTGGGCGCGCCTCGGACAAAGACGGATTGAGGAAAGATGTCATTTTGTGAGGAGTTATGTTTCAAGATGGCGTAGAGAAGAGTATAGGGGAGGTTAGCGCTGTACATAAGGTTACGCGACTAAGACTTTAAGAGCGGGGTGCAGAGCAAGTTGAACATGGGGTCCATGCATTTACATTTACCCCACTTTAAGGGGCTCCTGTCAGAGGCTCGCGTTCACCCCTCGAATTGAGAGTACACTTAGTAGTGTTTGAAGCGAACTTTGAACCCAAATGTGCTTCTAGAATACGAAGAAAAAAAACGAAAACTCGCATCATTTGAACTGCACGTGAGTTTGAATTGGGTTTTTAAACAATCGAAAACTGTCCCCCTATAACATCATAGCAGTTGAACATTGAAAGAACTATCAACTTTTCTCGGGAATTGTGTAACCAATAGGGAAAACTATAAATGTTTGATTTTAGTTGCGAGTATGTTTAGATGTTTACGTTAACGAAAGTATTTAAACTAAAATACTACGCGAGTGGAGTGATGTTTTGTCACCGTGTATATTGATTCGTTTCTTTCCCTCATACCTCTGATTTATCGATCTGAGCTGATGTTTTGATATTATGAGACAGCGGGGTCCAGGTTACGAGGTTAATTAGTAGAAATATCACAATCTTTGGCCAAACATAATCACACGCACTTTATTGGTAGTACGGCAACTTTGTACGACTTGGACCAAGAAATATGATTACGAATCAGACCTTTGCTTAAATAACCCGATCGTACGATTATTGCACGTGTGCACAGCAGACGAACAATGACGGCAAGATTGGCGCATTTATTCCAATCAGTAGTTGTTATTTGGCTATCAGCTAAATGAGCAAACATCGCGACAGGGACTCAGTAGCACAGTGAAGGTATGGCACGTTTTATCTCTACTATTTATTTGTCCTATCGATAGAGATGGATTTGGTAGTGTTACACTCTGTTGACTTGCACTGTCATTTGAACGCTACTCATAGGTTTATGGTCTGCTAGGACGACGCCGGCACGATCTTTCGTTCGCGAAACCATTGTAGTTTTTTAAATTATGAATTATGATGTATCCCCATTTATCTCCCACCGAAGCGTCTCTAAATCGTTTATGGAAGTCTACCATAGTATGATATAGGTCTGTATCGGACTATTTAGCGTTCTTTTTTCTAGTTTTGGGTATTCGTAATGGGGTTGTTTCTCGAAAACGTTCGTGTATTTTTCGTCGTCTTAGACGAGGCGGCTGCCATCTTGCATACTAATGAGGTGGCTCGCCATAATGAGGGTCGTCATCGTGCGGAGCCCGGGCCGCGCGAGCAGACATGTTGTCGTGGAAACAGATCGAGAAAAATACACGTACCCAAAATATATTTGGATGAAATACTTTGTACCCTAAATAATATGATTTGGAGGATTTTTTCTAAATAAATTTTAAAACCATATGGAACTGATTATATGTTATCGACAATTTCAGCCATTCATTCACAGACCAGCAAATTGTGAAATGTCTTGCTTATTAGAAAAATAAAATTATTCAGAGACTTTACTTGAATTTTACTAAGCGTTATGCTCTTATTTTAAAATATTTTGGATATCATTTTGGATGGCACAACCAGTCTCCACTATATTGTAAAAATCAGTATAAATGTCTTCTTATACATTATTTTAAAATCCAATATAAATATTTACTATTTACTAACTTGTACCATCTTTAGATATTTTTTCTTTAGTTGCTTTATATATATATATATTTAATTTTCTAGCTTAAATAACTTCACTGACGACTTTTGTGGAGCTATAGAGTTTGTGGTGATTAGTTATAAACGTATACATCACCAGCACTGTATATTTCATATGATAAATTCTAAGCAACCTCTTTAAGGTATTGTTTTTCTTATCTTTTGTAGCTTTATGCGGTGTTTTTCATTTTACAAAGCTAAAATGATTAGTGGTGCGTATATACACAATAAAGAGTGTGCGAGGGAATTTTTTTGTTAGATTAATAGCGAGAAGAATAGTCCGTAAGATATGTAAGTCTAAAAGATACTAACAATTAATCTACTGCAAATAAAGCATATCTTAAGAAGGATTTTGTTATCAATCGTAGTTAAGGAATATTGTATGGTATTTGGAGATATATATTACGTTCACTCGCTTGGGTTTTATCGAAAGATCCATAGCCACGTTATTAAAGTAAGTCTGATTTACTGGGACTAGACGCGCCTGCAAATTGTAGGATTTGTCAAGCTTTTCGCATATATCTGGATTTTATACGGTTGACTTTAACCTAGATTCCATATATAAACATCACCTCAATACTATCCTAGAGCTTATGTAAATTATACACCGTAGCGCAATTCTATTGCACCAATAAAGAGAAATATTTTCTTCTTCAATACATGATTCTGATAAATGTGATTGATTCATTTTGCTGCATTATTTTAAATGTGACATATTCTGAGTAATATTTAATACCGTAATATTAAGTAAGATATCGCTTACCAAACTTGCCTTAACGGTTGATATGTAATTGCAATTTACCAAATCGTCATATGCTCCGAAGGCGCCTTCTTAAATATAGCACACAAATCATTAGTTAAGAAAAATATCAATATTTGAAAATACGTGAAGAATTTTACAATTGCGTATACGATGTAGGTTCTATTTTATTAGATCTGGAAGAATTCACAAACATTATCTACCTCAGTTTTACTGTACATAGTGCATATGAATTTGAGATATATATTAGGAAAAGGGCTTTTATTTTTCACATCTATATTAGTAAAAAGAGTATTGAATATCTTTAAACCATAGACAAAAATCCCCCATGCATTTGAGATATCATACAGGAAAAGGGGCTTTTATTTTTCTTATCTATATCAGCAAAGAAATAAAGAAATATTGTTGAACTATAGACAAAAATCCTCCTTAAATTTGAGATATCAATTAGAAAAAGGGACTTTTATTTTTCGTATCTATATTAGCAAAGAAATAAAGAAATATTGTTAAACTATAGAAAAATCCGCAATAAATTTGAGATATCCATAAGGAAAAAGGACGTTTTATTTGTTACATCTATACTAGCAAAGAGAGAAAGAAATACTGTTAAATCATAGAAAAAAATCCTCTTTAAATTTGAGATAATTATTAGGAAAAGGGGCTTTTATTTTCCATATCTATATCAGCAAAGACAGAAAGAAATATTGTTGAACTATAGACAAAAATTCTCCTTAAATTTGCGATATCAATTAGAATAAGGGGCTTTTATTTTTCATATCTATATTAGCAATGAAATAAAGACATATTGTTAAACTATAGAACAATCCTCAATAAATTGGAGATATCCATAAGGAAAAAGGACGTTTTATTTGTTATATCTATACTAGCAAAGAGAGAAAGAAATATTGTTAAATCATAGAAAAGAATCCTCTATAAATTTGAGATATTCATTAGGAAAAGGGGCTTTTGTTTTTAAAATCTATATCAGCAAAGAGAGAAAGAAATACGGTTAAACTATAGACAAACATACTCCATAAATTTGAGATATCCTATAGGAAAGGGGGCTTTTATTTTTCATATCTGCATTAGTAAAGAAAGTTAGAAATATTTCTAAACTAAAGAAAAAATCCTCGATGAATTGGAGATTTTTATTAAGAAAAGGGGCTTATTTTTTATGTCTATATTAGCAAAGAGAGAAAGAAATATTGTTAAACTATACAAAGCATGCTTCTCTTTCCTTGAAGGCAATTCGTGTGGTGGCGGGAAGCTAATGGTGAAGATATGCGGGTAAAACCACAGTGTGGAAATCTTGAGTACTTAGGATTCCCATTAATATCCACCCCTGAAGTTTGGTTAACCACAGATTGACATTTACTCACAACATGTCCATGTGTATCTTTCCTTTAAATGCTCATTCTCTTTAATTAGAAGAAATGGGGGTATTTAAAGTCTAATTTCTAATTGCATTTTTGAGTTTACTCAATCTCCGTGGCCACAAAATTGTTTGCCAGACCGGGAACGGATTCAGTGAACATCAAACCGAACAAGTGACTGGCCAAGTCTGGAGGAAACAGGACCGAAAAAAACTTGTCATTTGAAGTAGAGGACAATCGATAGTTATCAGTCCAGTTTAAAAGAAACAATAGATTACTGTTCCGATTGCTTGTTTCCAATCCTTCTCATCAGAGAGGCAGTTTTGCGGACAGAATAATAACAGAGTGGTTCTCTATAGTCAGTCAGTCAAACATCTCCACAAATCTTCCCCCTGCTCTTTGCTTTACCATGTTCGCTATTGATTGTGGTCTGCAACCGCAAAAGTGCTGACTCAGCATTTGCATAAAGATTGATAAGTAGAAGAGTTTGATGAAAACCACACCATAAACTCCATGCTTTGTATTAATGAGTTTGTTTAATGATTATCTATGAGGTTGCGGTCGTGGTACAGTAGAGGAATATTGGACTGGTTTGATATACCTTTCTTATTGACTTAACATCTATCACAACTGTCAACAATGTGAATCGACTTCAGGACATTCGCTAATTCCTCCGACAAATTACTCACAATATTCGTCGCTGCAATCTTATTTTCTAAAACATATAATTCACTGATATCAAATATCTTAACTTGTTTTGTTTCGACGAATTTTAATATATTTAGGGGCCTTATATTATACAATTTATAAAATAGATTTTATACAATTTCTTTTATTTCGAGCATGCTGATATACGTTTCAGTATCGACATGGATTTGTTTGGATCCACTAGTTTTAGACTACATGAGGAAGTTATCAGTGCTGCTAACACTTAGCAGATGGATTACATGTACTGGTTAACCAGAAAACCTCAAACACTTGTAACTAAACGATTGTGGTCTCCTCTATTTCATTCGCCACTTCGCGGTAAGAAATCACTTGAGAAGGAAACTGTATTGGCATGGCACGCATCTACAACCAAGGATAGGAAATATTTGTGTGCGTGTATATAAATACATATATATATATATATATATATACATATATATATATATATATATATATATATATATATATATATATATATATATATATATATATATATATATATATATATATATATATATATATATATATATATATATATATATATTTATAAAATATAATGTTAGGAACTATTCCATTCAGATTCCATCGCATGATAAAGAGTGTGTTTGATATATGGTTTAAATAATATGATGCCATGTTCCACAGAGAACATGTCAAAATGCCGAAGAATCATAGAGTAGGAGCAGACATGGATGCAGTGATGTATACTACCGTAGAATTTATTTACGGTGCACGATCAGCATGCATATAGATAAAGATTACTTGTTGTTGATGGGCCAGGACTTGTTACTTTCCAATATATAAGCAAAATTTTACATTCCTTGTGAAAATTGTATATATATATATATATATATATATATATATATATATATATATATATATATATATATATATATATATATATATATATATATATATATATATATATATATTATATATATATATATATATATACACATATATAAGCGCTTTCATTTATCTTGATATCATTCAAACATGTTTAAGAATAGTACGTTTCCCGTATCATCATATATGAAATCTTTCTATGGATAAATATATACGAATGAATTTATCACCTTCTGGACACTTCAGCTAATACATTTAAATCTATAAAGTCAGATATTTCTCAATATAGGCTATTCAGAAATTCTACCTGCTTTTCAAATAAGAAATAATTTAGATTTATACAAGGTTTGGTGACCAACGTCAATTGATGAGTGGCCATATCGTAAAAACATAACTAATACATGTGACAAATTCTTCAATACTTATTTCGGGGGTAGCTTTGTAATATGTTGATGGTTATATATATATATATATATATATATATATATTATATATATATATATATATATATATATATATATATATATATATATATATATATATTATATATATATATATATATATATATATATATAATATATATATATATATATACATATATATATATATATATATATATATATATATATATATATACATATATATATATATATATATATATATATATATATATATATATACATATATATATATATATATATATATATATATATATATATATATATATATAAATTTATATATATATATATATATATATATATATATATATATATATATATATATATATATATATATATATATATATATATATATATATATATATATATGTGTGTGTGGGTGTATATACATACATATATCAGGGTGTTTTTCTACACGATTATTGTGCACATATTGGCGCATGTGTCTTGCTGATTACGTTATGCTGTTACATCAAATATCCATTTAACCGAGTGATAAATAGTGCTAATACCAAAAATCACTTCAGTTTAATACTATAATCTTTTTTCATATCTTAATTGTGAAACGTCATGCTGTGTAGGTTATCTAACATTGAACATGATTGATGTATTGTAAATGTTATATGTATCGTATATAGGTGAGCGTGTGTGTTACGAGTTGATATGTGTTTGAGCGTTTACATGTATATGTCAGAATCTTAAAGAATATACTGAGTTCTTCGTATAATTCAGTCAAACTACATTCACCTTAGCGCCACAAAATTCATTCCTACTATAAATTTAGATTTTTCCTTAATCTACTATCTTCACACACATATCTGGAGAGGCATATTTCTATCAGCAAGAGCACCACACACCTTGAAAGACTGTTGGTTTCATGTGTTTTAGTGCAACACAAGGCGTAATGGGGGATTAGGGTAGTTTCTCGTTGACGTACTCTCATCCCTTCACAGGATTGCCTCAAAATTAATTCGACACTCAAATATAAACTGCACATAAAGCACGTCGGCAAGTCATTTTAATTTAGTGCAGTAGAGCAAAAAGGAGGCGTTAAAAACGTGCCTGTTCATCTTAAAGAGAACTGAGAAGAGCTGAGAAGAGAAAAGCCAAGGTTTCCATCACTCAGAATGCTTTTCAAGTGTTCTGCGGGGTATGGTAATGCACAAGCAGGCGCGTAAGAGTTTCTCTGAGTTACGCCCAAGCTGGATCAATGTGTATTAGAATTAGAGCTACAGATGGCCAAGCAAGACACCTCCTTACCTAATCCGTATTGCTTAAATATTAGACAACTTCTGCTGTGATCTGACAATCTGGGAAAACGTGTGCGGGAAACACATTATTGTAGAAAATCTTAGTACTTTCCATTATGTTTTCCAAAAGTCGTATATACTTGCATCGTTATTTCTCTTGATGAGTTTCCAATACCATTTCGTTAATCTTTATTTTCATTTCTTATTTTCAAATGAACTGAGGTAGTATTTAAGGATATGTATAGTCTTAATCGTAATACTGCTATTTCAGAAATATGTGTAGGTAATGTTTTACCCCACGAACAGTTTTAAATATTTTTCTTTCCTTATAGGTGGGGTAGTGTATTT
This sequence comes from Maea johnstoni, assembly GCA_963942565.1. NCBI lineage: Eukaryota > Metazoa > Annelida > Polychaeta > Spionida > Magelonidae > Maea > Maea johnstoni. The sequence continues at coordinate 43,697,443 of OZ012692.1, read as the reverse complement.
CGACACGTATAGTTTTCATTGAAACTTATTTCGCTAGTGAATGTGGGAAATATTTTACCGCGTGAATAGTTTTACAAAGTGTGTTGTTTTCTTATAAACGTTGTAGTGTTTTTTGACATGCACATTTTTACATGTAATTTCCTTGTAATTTTGCCAATAAATGGAGAAATTATTTTACCACATGAAGAGTTTTTTTATTGTTTCGCTCTTATTCGGTAAGTGCATGAACGTAGTATCCCACCACATGAACAGCTTTAATTGTAATTCTATGTATGGCTAAATAATATTCATTTTGATGATGATTGAGGTAGTATTTTGATAGGAAAATAGCTATGAAAATCTCCTCATAGAAATTGAAATACTATCGCCTTCCTTAAAGACAAACACACTACATACACTTCACCTAAAGCATCAGATCTGTAACACTCCAACCTCAACTTTGGCAAGATATTAATCTTAAAACAACTGTTCACAGTTATGACATGTGGGCTAAGAATTTTGACACAGCATAATCTTTCAAACTACTTGTCAAGTATAATGAAAACATAAGACATGGCAAACATTTGTACGATTTGGCAGTAGCAACGAACAATATACTTCTACTGTGACTAAACCTATACTTCAAGTGAAGTTGGCAGGGTAAGTAGACGGCAAACACAACTTATATGCTGAACTGGCAAAAACAAATTCACTCGTCACCTTTAGAACGTGATTCTGTATATACAAACATTCACGTGGACAGGCAGGATAGGTATAACAATAGAAGGTCTATTGACACCTGGGAGGAGGCAGGAAACTCAATATATGTTGATAGTGCTTCTACTTGATGTGTCAACTGTCTTGAACGGTTTGATATTCATGTGACATTAACTCACACGCCTTTGCCCTGCATTTTTTAAGAGAACTAAAACCTATCTTCCTTAGCTGTGCAGTATAGGTATATGTAAGTAGTTTGATAAATGACTCATGGATCCTTTTTTAAAAAATACTAATAAGTAGATTTTTATTTACTCTAAACGTGGTTTACACAATTCGTACTCATCTGCATAGTGTTACTAGAGAAACAGAACAACAACATTATGTGACGGTCTTAGCACTGTTACATCAAATATAGAATGTATATTTTTGTACCTTACCAGGCAAACATACATAAATTCCGGGTATTAAGATATACTGCTCAGTGTGTGAGACTTTCGTGTGATAAACGTCTTGATAGCATGAATCGCAGAATTTTCTTTATATAAATTGGCTTAAAACTGATAAACTATCGGGAATATCAATATTGTTCAGGCCTTACTTATTATCGCGATTATCAATTTTAAGAACTAGAAAAATAACAAAAAAGACATTGTTAATTTAATCATTATCATTATTAGTATCATTATTATTATTATTATTAGTAGTAGTAGTAGTAGTAGTAGTAGTAGTAGTAGTAGTAGTAGTAGTAGTAGTAATAGTAGTAGTAGTAGTAGTAGTAGTAGTAGTAGTAGTAGTAGTAATAATAATAATAATAATAATAATAATAATAATAATAATAATAATGATAATAATAATAATAATGATAATAATAATAATAATAATAATAATAATAACAATAATAATAATAATAATAATAATAGTAATAATAATAACAATAATAACAAGTGTTATAATATAATAACATAATAATAATAATAATGATAATAATAATAATAATAACAATAAATGTAAAAGCGATACCAATAATAACAATAATCTATCAAGTATATTCTTCAGAATATGAATCTTAAAACCAGTCAAAGTGTACATACCGTAATGGAGAAAATGAAACTGAAATACACGTGGTATTAGTGTTTTTATTACAACTACAGTTCGGATCTTACGATTTTGAGACAGAACTTAAAAAGATTCCTTTATATGTCTTATATTCAAAGTATTCTCATTCCCATTATTGCTATTTTCCTTATTATTATTATCATTATTTTTGATGTCATTATTATTATTATTATTTTTATTATTTTTATTATTATTATTATTATTATCATTATTATTATAATTATTAATATTATTATTATTATTATTATTATTATTATTATTATTATTATTATTATTATCAGTGTCTGCTTTCCATATTCACGGTATTGTAAAGTAATAGCTATTTTGTTCATGTCAATATCAGTTTCATCATCAATATCATCATCTTTATCTTTTCCCACTTGAACGTTTTTCATATTGTTTCTGGACTTCATGAACTATGGTATAACATGAGTACTTTTGTAAATGCATCACAACACTGTATAGAGTAGTCCTCCTTTTAGAAGGTCGTGGGACAAAAAGTGTAGTGGTGCATTCCTTTTGCAAATATAATTTTAAAATATTAATGTTATCATCATCAATGTTTTGATATTGTTATCATCATTACTATTTGTACGGTCTTATCCAAATTATTATCATTACTATTATTATTAGTATTTTTATTATTATTATTATTATTATTATTATTATTATTATTATTATTATTATTATTATTATTATTATTATTATTACTAGTAGTAGTAGTAGTAGTAGTAGTAGTAGTAGTAGTAGTAGTAGTAGTAGTAGTAGTAGTATACTATTATTACTATTATCAGTAGTAGTAGTAGTAGTAGTAGTAGTAGTAGTAGGAGTAGTAGTATTGAGAATCACAGTTATACTACTACTACTACTACTACTACTACTACTACTAATAATAATAATAATAATAGTAACATTAATAATGATAATAATAATAATGATAATCATACAGATAATAATGATAATAATAACAATAATGATAATGATAATAAAAATAGTAAAAATAAACATCTTAATAATAAAATAATATGCCAGTAAAAATGATAATTTCAATAAAAATAAAAATATTAACAATAATAATAATGATAATAATTTTCATTTACAAAACCATGGGATAGGTACTCTAGCGGTTTATTCCTGTATAGACTACTATGACATTATTTCTAGTCTCAGATATCAGCTTGAAATACAACTGGCCTGCTGGTAATCTGGAAACTCGGACACCTATACGCTGGAGTCTCCCCCTAAACATTTCACGCCTGAATTTGATATCTTTCTTGCCATATATTCTTTTAAAAAACCTTTCGTTACTTGCTACAGGCACGTTATTTGGAAACCTATCTGTCCCATGAAAAATTGTTTAGATTCTGGTAATTCGTGGGAAATATAATATGGCGCTATTTGTATATCACGTATGTCTTTGGATAAGATTATTTAGAGACTTCTAGTCTTTTTATTTATCGTTCCTCAACTTACATCTCTCGAGCGCATAAATTGTTTTGTCAAAGTTGGTCCCCAGATCCTCGCGGAAGTCACGTGACTACTCTAGTTCACGACGTGATATTGAACACTGCACGAGTCACGTGACGACTTAATGAAATGTGTGCGGTGCTATAAGCCATCAACCCCCGGCGCTTTGAACGCTCGACTAATTCCCAAACAAATGTTTATTTCTTATTTCCGATTACTAAGTGTTCAGGGCGAGAATCTCATCGAGAACTCGATATTGAGACGGTTACTGTATGCAGTGTATAGCAATGTGGAGACGCGAGTTCTATGCATATCACATCTACTGACTTTGATTAGTGCCCCGGCAACCTGGAAAAAATGACTTTCAATAAAACACCCCGCCGTGTGTGCCACGTACGTGTACCCCTTAGTGCCTGTCGGGGGTGGCCAGGGTGCCCTCCCCGGGTTCCATTGTTTTAGCTGCACCCCACTAGCACCCGTACCCGTACCTGTATTCCCAGCCGGCGGCCGGGATGCTGCCCCACGTGGGTTGGTGGGTGGTTGGGTGGGAGTCGCGGCCGCGGTGAGGGAACTAAAGTGAGCGGTATTGATAAAGATCAGTGAAGGTGCTTGTGTCATTGCGCGTTTCTATGGCCCAGTCTTTATTGACGGGCAGCAGGCTATTAATTGTTTAAACCTGCCGAGCCAAGAGGTTAATACACATGAATGCTAACTCGCTCTTATTGGTGCTACTGCTCATTTCACGAAATGCACCTTCCATGACTTATGCAGAAGGGGCAGCGAAGGTTGCTCAGACAGAGTCACCCCTCGACTGGCCTTGATTGTCCGTCGGAAGCCTCGTGCTGCCGTACGACCCTCGCAGCGCCGGCAAACGGGAATAACTCACCCCAAATTTGCATACATGCCCCCACCAGCCGGATACTCCATCTTACAGGAACACAGCGCCCTAATCACAGCTGAAAGGACGGATGTCAATTTTAGTGAACAACAACAAAAAAATGACTCTCCTCATTGATGGCAACCCTTTTGGTACATGAGAAAAAGGTCTCTTGTGGTTTATTATAATGCACAGCGTGGGAAAACCCATGAGATTGCAGATGTCTTTAATAAGGTGCCCTATTGCAATACTAAAGTAATCACAGTAGGGACAAAAAGTGAAAAAGATAATTTCAGCTATGAACATGCATGGAAACCATATACACCAAAACCTGCTCAAGAGATAACCTTTCTGGAGAGACCACCTGTCTTTAAAGATCTTCCCCCTTCAAGTTAAGAGCGCATTCTAATACGTATGTTGGTAAATCAACTCCACCCAAAGTCCACTTTACCGCTGACCAAATGAATGTAAACGTATAGAAGTCCATCTTAAAAGTGTAGACATTGGAACTGTGGCACATACGACAATAATACAGGTATGAAGAATGATTGGAAGAATTAAAGAAAAAATATATAAGAATTTAAGAAAAAAATAAAGAGTAGTAGGTGGTGTTCAGATTGAAATTGCTCTATCATTTTTTTCAGAGATGTGTTTGCTTGAACGCTTTTACCGAAATTGTCAGGCTGCTCTAAACAACTGGGTTAAAATCCTTCAATATGTGATCTTTCTTTCTTAACTTGGTTGACTGTTTATACTTCACTTGTGGACATCAGTGTTTAAGAATATTTTGCTATATTTTGTATTTGTTATATATGAACCCATACAAAATGAATTAAACTAAATGATCCGCCGAGAAAGGGGGTATATACTACTTCCAGATTTCTTTTTAAATACATGTCTCATCGCCAACATACATTTTCAACAAAACAATCAAAGTGAAGGGGAATACTTTTGTATATTTCAAGTATATTCTAATGAGTTTTAAATTGAATCTGGCCAATGTCATAGTAAATAGATGATAGCATAGCCTGTCCTTGGAACAGTCTATCCCAATCCCGAGCTAGCGCTGCTAATCACTGAAATACTGACATTCAGATAGTCAATGGAAAATGTCACTGTCGATTTTGATTACATGCATATGACTTCTACCAGCACTATTGAGTGGGATCAAAATATTCCAATCATTTTTCAAACTTGCGGGAAACTGATACTGCATATTGCAATTTAAAAGTGCTTTAAGGTACATACGAATAACGAAAATCAAAACCATGATTTAGAGGTAATGAGTACAAATCCCAGAATCTTAGAAGTAATTCCTAATGTCTGGGATAATCACTCTTTAGTGATATATATATATATATATATATATATATATATATATATATATATATATATATATATATATATATATATATATATATATATATATATATATATATATATATATATACGTGAGATGGTGATTGAAAATTCAAAATACCCTGTTCACTAAGAAAACATTTGCAAGCAGAGTTATAATTATTAAGCTGTATTTTTGTTAGGTATGTAATAGTTGTTTTCTTCTAGAAGAAGAAAATGCATTCATATCATCCTATTATGTATAACAATATCTTATGTTATGCAGTTATAAAGTGATCACGTGTGACAATTATTACAATACCAGTAAATAACACATGTAGGGTACCTTACAGCATAACATATAACTCACGGTAAACAATACATAATCATACAATAAGTAATATATCCAATAATAATTATGCTAGATTTTCTTGATAAACGAATGATAAAGGTCGTTTTCGATGTTTTAAGAAGAAAATCCTAGTACATACTCTTTCAGACATTTTATTAAGTCCCATTAATTGATAAAGAAATCTCTATCCGTGTAGATATATAACACTGTGATGACATTATCCAAATTGGGAATGACACACGTGTGCTAAACCTGCTTTCATTTCATAGTTAGACTCTATATAAAATATTCTTTACCATATACTAGATTTATAATTATCTCTGGCCAGTGCAAGACATGGTCACTTTTCTTCATAACTTCCAACAATAGTCGCAACACCCTTTCCAACCAAAATTGCACGATTTACATCGCCTTATAGACACATGCGTAAGGATACATGTAGTTATGGCGAAATGAGCCTCTGTAATTTGAATGGTTTTCCTATAACACGTAGTTTATTCACATCTTCATGAACATTTCTCAATGAATTTTTATACAATTAGAAAAGAAAAACAGAATAAGAGAAAATCAGAACATTACATTAAGTGACTGCACTCTAACTGGACTCTATAGAAAATCGTGATTACTAGTAACTTAGTTCTTTTATTTTAATATGGATATCTATATTAATTCACTGCATTCCATCTATACATATTATCTGATGATACTGACAAATAGTGACCATTAAAGCTGCTACAATATGCCTATCCTACTAAATCTGCGCAAAGAAGAATCTCTGTGTGGCATTCAAAGAAAGCGTCTCTTTTGTCTATTTTTTTATTTACGTGATATGTATCAATCACATACGTGTATCATATTATGATGAATTTTTACAATCGATTAAAAAGAAAAATATAGGGCGACTTTTTTGTTTTGCGGCAGGTTGATAAGAGCGTTTTATTTTAAAAGATGCATATCTCATCACATAGCATAATCGTATAGGGATTTAAAAAAACATTTTTCGTAGATTTATTCAAGCACATGCATTTATAGTTTTCTGCCTACCGGTACACGATACCTTCAAAACAACATATAGTTATAAGAGTATCCTCTGTTACGATGAGAATTGCTACGTAATTTCAATATGTTGCAAATCAACTTTTGGACATACATTCATCCTTCTGATAAACTCGACCGTCATCTTAGCTCTCTTGTTATATTAGCCTTTCTAAGTTCTCGAACAAAATCTCGCAATCTTATAAACAACCCCTCCATTAACAACATTTATTCTAACCAATGTCTTTATTGCATACAGTCGTTGCCATCGACGTTTGCACATAGATAGTAGTATTGCTTTTCGTTTCATTAAATTTGAATCCATCAAATGTGACGTATTGCCTTGACAGAAAGACAAGTACACTGATCATTTTTCTCTGTAATATACTGATATTGAAATATTCAGACAAAGGGATTTAATTTGAAATACAGACATAATCAGAATTGATATGCCAGGTTTAGGATTAGATGACACATGAAAAAACTAGCGTAAAAAGAAGCTTTTAAGTTGTCTTCAATGCTACACAGAGTCATCGTGAAAAGTATTTGTGGGTTAGGAGGGCTGTTTAGAATTTTTTATATCTACGAATATAAATAAAGGAACGTATTTTCTATCTCCGGGAGGTGGAAATGCACATGTCTAGGAGGCCCTATTTTTGCAAAACAAAACTTGATAAACCCCTGCATCATTTTCCCAGAACAGATCAACATGGCTACCAATATAAATTGTGCGTAATGGTCATATCTTTTCGATTCCATCAACCTTCCGAATCTACCCAATCTACCCAGGAAATATACATTAGATAATTCCGAAGATGAGGTTCCATTCATACTTTAGAGAAGGCTATGTATTTTTCTGTTCATTTTTCTGTGGTTTATTCCACTAAAGACATTCAGGTCAAGTTCAATCATTTAAATTCCATCCGTTTGTGTTCGTCTGTTACCGTGATTTAGGAATATAACTGAAACCATTCGTCATAGAAATATGAACAATCGTATCTTCTCACTTCCATAATTTTCTCCTTCGTCATCTGCTTTCCGCACTCTCAAGACCAATCGATCGTATTTAAAATGGGCAGGCATGGTTATGTTTCAGCTTTCCTACTAATATTTCGCTGTCTACAAACATAATCTTCGCCATTCGTCGAAGAAAATCCTAACCCCCTTATTACATATCTAGAGTTAATTAAGAAAAAATACACTCGGAATATTCATTGAGATTTTCTTAACGGTTCTACATCTTGTCAATGGGAATCGGCAAAATATTGCCTATCTGTGAGAGAGAGTTTGCGTTATGCTAGATAAACTTTGAATGAATCAATATATTTCATATCCACATTCCATATACTAGTATATATATATATATATATATATATATATATATATATATATATATATATATATATATATATATATATATATATATATATATATATAAAGGTTTGCTCTATTGTATATGATTTTCTTCTCTTTTTCTTAAGTTTTAGTTTAATTTCATAGATTGGTTGAACTCTGTTCTCATAATTTATTTTCACTGTTCCTTTATTTGATATATATTCCTCTAAAAAGAGTTACAGTCAATAATATATATATATATATATATATATATATATATATATATATATATATATATATATATATATATATATATATATATATATATATATATATATATATATACTAGTATATATATATACTAGTATATATATATATATATATATATATATATATATATATATATATATATATATATATATATATATATATATATATATATATATATATATATATATATATATATATATATATATATATACATATATATTGAAGAAGAGATACAAGAGGGTGAAAAGACGTTTAAATAATATTGCTGGCTTTCTTAGTTGCAAAATGATATCTAAATACCTTTTCTGCGTATGAGTATTCTTGTATTTGTTCGACGATATTTTATGTGAATATTGTTACTTTTTGATAAATGCCAATACACCGACTATCTCCAAATTTGCACTGTCTATGACGATTTGAGATATTCATCACATTTATTACGGAATACATGTTTTAATGAGGAAGAAATGATTTCATTTTTTATCTAGGCAAAAATAGATATATTTTGTTTTCTTTTACTCTTATATTTATTTTGATTTTTCTGCGAACGTGTTACTTTGATGTTCTTCATATGATATGTTTAGTTTTGTAAATGAAGTGTTGGCATCAGGTTTAACCACGTGCACTGATTTTCCTCACACCTTTAAAACATAAAAGAAAAAGAAAGGGGACACTTTTGATGCGAACCTATACCTAAGTACAATGAATGGTGAGGGGGATTCCAGATCACAATCTACTTCATAATTTACTAAAGTTTCGATATCTGCCTTACTGAAAACAGCATCAGCATCTATCAATATATTGTGTATTGAACGGTATGAGACTATACACGTTTCACCTTATCAAAAGTTCATTATAACTTCTGTTCGGAAAAAACACAAGAGCGTCGAATTCACACAAAATTGACGTAACCTGAAGAAAATGTATTTTTGACTTATATCGCAAAAGTCAGCCCTGAAGACTCTTTATATTAAATGATATGGAAACTCCTTACTATCACTCCATTTGCATGTTGCACATTCTTTTTCTTCGGTATCTAGTATTTTTTTTATTACTCGAGGTTGCTACTTTTTCACGTATTTAAAGATTACTAGGCATGATAATCAGCTGATATTTCGGAAATTTTGAGTGGAAATTTGCATAAGGGCTGAGCTTTTATACTAAGAGATGTGTGTAGTTTCCTCACCCCCTTCCCATTGTCTACGTTCGTCATTTAGAGATTAAAAGATTAAAAGAGCCCCCTTTCTTCCAATGCTTTAAATGTGGGGTTACAACAAAAAACATTGTATTTGTATTAACAACATCTTTCAAAAGAGTAGCTGAATCGAAACTACATTTTTGCTTTATTGTTTTTAATTTTGGTTTATACGTTACTTAAGATACTCAACTTTTCATTGCATTCGCGTGCTTTGCAAGGTATCAAACCGATTGTTAAGACATTAATTGAAAAGCTTTTCGTGACTAGGACGTTTCTTATGTTCATGTCTAACCAGAATAAATCTTCACAGCGCCTTAAGAACACTCCTCGGCGTGCATTTAGGTAAATAAACTTGAGTGGAATCTACTTTTATTTTCTCAACTTCGTTGGGGGTCTTTAATAATTTAGTAACAAGCGTCCAAGTATGGATACCCCCATCCTTATCTACTCTACTCGCAATTTCATTGTAATGAATCAATGATGGTTTTCTCAATTTTAAATCTGATTCCTTGAAATTGTTATAAATTGCACAACATAGTGGTTACGCTTGGCAGTCAGAGTTATGTAATCATGAATGTAGTGATATATTTACATAGAAGCTTACGCTAAACTGATTACACACACATAATATATATACATATATATATATATATATATATATATATATATATATATATATATATATATATATATATACATAATATATATACATATATATATATATATATATATATATATATATATATATATATATATATATATACATATATATATATATATATATATATATATATATATATATATATATATATATATATATATATATACATATATATATATATATATATATATATATATATATATACTAGTATATATATATATATATATATATATATATATATATATATATATATATATATTATATATATATATATATATATATATATATATATATATATATATATATATATATATATATATATATATATATATATCATATTTATTATATTGTAATTAAGAGATATTGGAGAATAATAATGACCATACATATTATGTAGATGGATTTCTTGGACAGCTACATGACAGGTCATCATGTAACAGCTATCTTTTATAAGGGCTAAACGCCTGTTAACTTCATCGAGGTAGCCCAAAATGGATGGACATTTAGGATACACAGCTTGCTTGCTGTCACTTTGACAGAGTTCATCTTATCTTAGTCAATATGGACAAATTTGTCTTTTTTCCTGTGTTTCTATAAATATAATACTAAAACTTTGTTCTTTTAAGAAATTCGACTAATTGAATAAAAGTTGCTGAATATTTGGCTGAAATACATTTCAAGTGAATGCAGTCTTTGATTTTGTATAGAATTTCACTCAAACTTATATTAAAGAAGGGAAGGTGCAAAAGGCGTCTTCTTCACCTTCTACACCAAAATGGGTACTTCGCAGACAACATTGATCGTCATGGAGGTTGCAGACAGGGTGAACCACTCTCACCATACCTTTTGTATTAGGTGCAGATATCCTTGGTGAAGCCCTCAGGCAAAACAAAAAAATCAAAGGAGTTGAGCTATGGGGGCTAGGGCACAAGGTATCTCAATATGCAGGCAATACAGCGCTATTCATTGAATATGATTATGATTCATTATGTGCCTCTATTCATTCTTTTTTGTTGTCTCTGGACTAAAAATAAACATTACAATTAGAAATAAAGAGAGCAACAGGATAAAATGCAAGTTTAAGTTTAAACTTGTGTATACTCTAAATTTACCAGCCTTGGAAGTGATTTTGGCATTAACCATCTGAATCAAGTTGCAGACTTGAACATGAGGTCTAAGGTGAGATGACCAAGAAATGATGAATATATGGTCAACACTCATTGGTAAAATAACTGCTATAAGTATTTAGTGTCGTCCAAAATTACATATATACCAATTTCCCTTCCGTCACTCAGTTCTACAGAATCCTGAGGAATTTTATTGGGGTCTAAAATGCCAAAAAATAATGGACACGTTATGGAAACCTCTTCTATTGGGCGTCTTAAAAATCAAAATGTGTGCAAGTTCATTTAAGCACTTATGTTACCCTGGGTTATGAAAGAGCATTCAACATAACAGTAATGGTGCCTGGATCAATCTCCCAAATTCATTTGATTTTATAAAAAGAGGGATAGATTGGTTACATAACAAACCAAAAATGGAAGGAAGTTAGCAATTAGTGAGTCTCAAGACTGTATCAGTTCTCAATTATTATATGTGTAAGGGACCTGCTACGTCTATGTGGGTGCTACTTAAGTTTAGAAGAATTGAATGCCAAATGGAATACCAATATGAGCTTTCTTGACCATCAGACAGTTATCAGAAACTCAGGAATATTTCATAAGCCTACATTCCTAGTGTCCTATGAATGTCTTATACTCTGTTGTTAATGGAGAATTTAGGCATATGCAACTCTGGATGCCAACACCTATATATCTTTCTGAGAAATTATACAAGTATGCTCCATCGTCAAATAGCTGGTCCTTGCGAAATGGTTGTACTTAAAGACATTACGAAATCCATCAAGAGTTCATGTACATCTACAAAATACAATGTAGCTTTTAGCATCAGGGAAGAAACGCAATCAACTTATTGATTTCTGTCTAGAATTGGTATAAAAACCTTCTTCCAAGTGCAACTTCTGTTAAGGGTTTGAAGATATAGCACATTCCTTTTTGAACTGTCATCAGGTAAAGAACTTCTAGCGAGAAATCTAAAATTTAGTTCATAAAGTAGGTTTTGACGTTGATCATTTAGACGAGGTTAACAATAGCCAAAGAAAAACTACTTTAAAAAGTCAAATGACAGAAGCTCAACCTTATTTCGATTAGTTTAAGAATCTCTTAGTATATAGAGACGATCAGAAGAATTACAGATTGGTTCCAAAGAAGATGAAGAAGTGTAATAAAATAAAATGTCACAATTATATAAATACTATTAAAAATGATACTATTTATATACACACACATACATACTTATATATATATATATATATATATATATATATATATATATATATATATATATATATATATATATATATATATATATATATATATATATATATATATATATATATATTTATATATACATACATATATATATATATATATATATATATATATATATATATATATATATATATATATATATATATATATATATATATATTCTATTTCTAATTGAAAAAACTCGATGCAGTGCAATAAAAGATGTTCGATGAGTCATGTTTATTACGAATCTTATGATTGTTGTACTGTGTATCGTCATTTACATCATGCAAGTTGAAAATAAAGAAAAAAGATTTTCAAAATAAAAAAGAAGCTCCTTGAAGTGACTAATATGTTTTCATACTATCGAGATTTAGAGTTGATTGAACCTCTGCAGCTATCTCTGACCAATGATTAGTGCTGAGGTTGCATAAGTTCCATGAACTATTTTCCTGAGATGCACTATTCATATTCGGTTGTAACCCCCTGCTTGACAAATGTCAACGCTCTTTTACTGAGAAGGAAACGGCTTCCCTATACATACATGTAAAGAATATTACGGGAAAAGCAATTAGAAGACTCCTTCAGAAGAAGAACAATACGTATGCCAGTTATCTGTATCTAACATCAGGCCTCTTGCACGCACTGGACTGACATTTTAGACATTTTGATCTGCATAAATTTCAATGGAATCAATGCGAGAATCCCTGAAGGTGCTTGCACTGTCATGCGCACGCATCACATCTCACTCACAGGAGAAGGCCAGGTCACCAGAACGACTTCTTCGACTTTTTTCATTCGAGCAACATTTCTATGGTACCCACAAGTCTGACGACTAGGGTAAGCCCACCAACGGTTAGCTACAGAACCGGGTCTATGAAAGGCTGTTTCTTCCTCTCCCCGTTCGCTAATGGCGTTTTCTTATTTTCTCTAATGCAACTGCTAAAGAAAAGCGTGAGTTACAATGAGTCTCGCAGCTCACTGTGGTGTTCTTTTGAGTGTGTCGAGACCACCTGTACTCCGAAGCCAGCTCGTTAAAGACGCTTTTCAGAGTTTCATCATTAACAGATATGAGCCATCGGGTGATCTAGGGGGCTATTGTGCCCAGAGACAGACACTCACTGACTGCAACTGGTGCGAGGATGAGCTCAAAGAAAAGGTAATCTCTAGTGAGTGCAGCGGGAGACACAGCGAAATAGACACGCTCATCGTCAAATCACCTGGCATAGATTCTTCTTTGTCAGTCTTCAATGCTGCACGAAACTGCATTTTCTTGCACTTGTACAAATCCCTTATCAACTACTACTACTACTACTACTACTACTACTACTACTACTACTACTACTACTACTACTAAGTAAATCATGTTTTCGAGCCTTTTTATCTCGGGAACAGATTAGTTGTTCCAAAAATTGATTGCAGATTTGAATTCTCCAGGTATGAATTAGCCACTGTAGGGAAAATCAGTATTGTACCATTTCTAACGCGGAAACTGTTGTCACCTGGAAATGGTCCAATGAAGTATTTTTGTATATCACTGTAGTACCCCCCTACCCGTTTCCTGTCATAATCCTGGAACCGTCTGGAATTTTGAGCTAATACTTTGTATGCAATCTTAGATTACATAGTGGCACACATGAGTGAAGTTTCATAGGAATCTGAGATGGTCACCCGCCGGCCTCTGGGTCACTTGAGCCAGAATGAGTACTACTACTACTACTACTACTACTACTACTACTACTACTACTACTACTGCTGCTGCTGCTGCTGAATTATCACATATCCATGTGCATATAAGTAGACATATAAGGTGGATGTAATATATTCAGTCGTAGTAGTAGTAGTAGTAGTAGTAGTAGTAGTAGCAGTAGCAGTAATAGTGGTGGTGGTGTTGGTTTCTATCTCTCCATCCATCCACCCATACTATGTTACACAAGGCTATGAGTTCCTCAGATGTTTGATAGTTTCTACCTGTCACATCCTGGACTTGAAGAGTACGTCCGCAAGTTTACCGAGGGATTTCCTGTAATATCTCCGCTTCCTTTTCAAATACTGTCATTACCTCCTCAACTCCACACATATACAGGCATGGATACCTTGACTTATCCTGCCAATGCTATAGCATTACCTATGAATGCACAATGACAAATTGACTGCTATAGGGAGATGGGACAAAAGAAAAAAGAGAATCTCTCTCTCTCTCTCATGCATGGAAGTCTTGAGTGCAGATCTACAATTCATCATATCACTTTCTGTCTCTTTCCCACCACCAATTCCTAAACAAATAAATAACCTCCATTCAATTGGTATGGAGAGAGATGATACATAGTTTTCACATGCATCCTGCTCCTCCGTCACATAGTGCAATTATTATAGGGCAGGACCTTTGCTAGATGAAAGTTAAGGGATTAATGGCATGTTTTATTCCGATCTTGCCTTGCTTTTATGTGTCTTTTATTCATATAATTCAGTGATTATCAATTAAAAGCCGAGCTCTATGGGCGAGCCGATGGCCCGAGATGCCTTAATCATTAGTTTCGTTAATTGCAATTGTCTCCATCTCTGGTTGCATGGACGACTAGTGGAATTCGTTGCATTTATGGGTCTGGTATTATCGCCCTATTGGGGCAGCAGACCTTGCTCAAACTATAAGCACCCAATCATACTGTCAAACGGCACAACTTTAATCACACTGGTAATAAATCGCCTCATCATAATTCGTGTGAAACGATTTTTCATCAATTATCCCTATACAATTGGTTGGGTCCCCGAGCCGAGTCAGGGCATGTATATACACAAAGGCTCTTGCACACAAATGTATAAGAATTTACTGTATGAATTGCTGCTTATAGGGTACTGAAACTTAGTCCGTACTGAAACTTAGGTTCATGAACTACATATTTAGTTCACTTTCAGAAAAGAATTGACATATTAGACTTATTAAAATGTAATGGTCCAGTGCATGCTAGATTGCAGAGGTGTGGAATCAGTAACACAAAGTATGATTTTCCAGACAAGGACCACTGGTCCTTACATCAAGTCCTTATCCAAAAGAGTCCAGCAGAGATTAGATGTTTATTTCAATATAAATTATAGGAGCATTTTATAAGATGCTAAATGGAAAACTCAAAGACAAAATGCCTTAAATCATGAAATTGGGGATAGTTTGACCTTGAATGACCTCTAATATCACAACAATAGATCCAACCCTAGGTATGGAAAGATTGTCTTACAACAAGCATTTTGATACCAAACAATGCCTATAATGTTTGGTGCTCACAACTTTTATGACCTAAACAGTGGTCCCATACTAGCACTTTCTCACAACCCGTTCATAAACACTTATTATAAGCATGGAATAACCAAATCCCACATTTCAAACCTCCATATTGACTTAAAACTACTTCATTTTCACCGGTAAATGGTAGAAAATGATTTGTTGGACCATAGTTGAGATTATTTATCTGCCAATCATTGTGGTAACTTGGTTTGGAAATTAAATAAAGACAAAACACAAATATTTGACCTTCAACAACCCCTTCATTTCAATATAATTTTCCATAATCTTCTACATTGAGCAGAAAATTAAACCTGATATATTGGTGCATCATCTGCTCCCTTCCTACTTATAAAACTTAAGATACAATCATTTTGGTTTTCAACTTTTTACCATTTTAGGCACTTTTTCGATCTTCAGGTGGGCTTGGTAACATACTTTGTACCTTACAGCTCAAAATTGGACTTAAAACTCTAGTCAATGAACTTTCTAAAATGTTCAACAACTCCACTAAAAAGCAGTCCTTCAGAAAAAGTTGCTACAGAGAAGAAATACATACCTTCAAAAAACTGAGAAGTTTATAAACGGGAACTAAAGAATATGGGAAAATCACATATTCTTGATTTGGCAGCACTTTTGACCTTGAATGACCTTTATTACATCATGGGATAGAGTTAGTCATGTGTTTAGTATTTTAAATGATACCAACTTTTTGATACCAAACACTCATCCCTATGTTTGGTTTAATCTGGGTTATGAGTGTTTTAGGGTGCCTTTCCTACCCCTAAACCTATTATTTTGACTATTTTGGGGCCTTTTTACATATATTGAGGTGTTTAAGACATGACCCCATAGAAAAGATGTGCACCACTTCTTAAGTCTACATCCACACTAGCGGTATGCCCGAAGTGTGGGCCTAGAACATGATACAAACGGAAATTTGCTTGCTCTCGGGTTCACCTGAATCCCAAAAATGGGTGGTTGGCTACTGTACTACTAGCCATCTTTTGATTTTATTTCGCGTGTGTACAAACGAGGTCCTGGTTCACCTTAATCAAAGCAAATGTGGCAATACCTTCAATACTCAACATGCTGATGCACTGGACAGTAATTAAAATTCTATATTCGTGTTCATTGATCAGTTATGGAGTATGTTTAAAGAACCATTTGATGGAAATGGTAACTTTTCTCAAATAACTAGCATGTAAATCTATTTACTGTAAAAGCATTGTATATAAACAGTGAAATCAGGTACAATAACAGGAACATGACTATATGCATTACATCAACACGGTTGTTGATAGTGACTAAACTTCGTAATGGGTGAATTTATTACTACAGGTACGTTTCCACTTTCTCATTCTTAGGCCCATGATGCATTACTTATAAGGGGTATGGTAATGTAACCCAATGCATATGTATGTATGTATGTATATATACATACACACATATATATATATATATATATATATATATATATATATATATATATATATATATATATATATATATATATATATATATATATATATATATATATATATATATATATATATATATATATATGATCACATCACACCAGTTCTAAAAGATCTTCACTGGCTGCCCATCAGGAAAAGGATTGAGTTCAGGATTCTGCTTTTGACTTTCAGATGCATGCAAGGATTTGCCCCTCTATACTTGAGGGAACTGTTAGTCAAACAAGCCAATACAAGGACTCTAAGATCAAACACTAAGAACTTATTACAGATACCACTCACTAATCTGAAAAGGTTTGGTGACAGAGCATTCTGTGCCTATGCACCACGCCTTTGGAATGAGCTCCCTGACAACATCAAGGCTGCTGATACTGTGCAAAACTTCAAGAAACAGCTGAAAACATTGCTATTTCGAAAGGAGTTTAATTGACTACATGAGCCATGACAACTGTCCAATGACTCTAACGCGCTTTTGAAAATATCAAATATCAATTATTATTATTATTAATTATTATTATTATATATATATATATATATATATATATATATATATATATATATATATATATATATATATATATATATATATGTAGGTATGTATGTATGTATGTATATATATATATATATATATATATATATATATATATATATATATATATATATATATATATATATATATATATATAGTCATGGTCTTTCCTTTTTGTCAACGACAATCCTTGCACCATGGCATGCCTTTCATACTCATTCACAAATCAGAAGAAGCTGAAATGAACACCACCCACATTCATTTCCTTTCAATCGTTACTACTTTGCCCTAACCTCGCTGAAGTCGTATGCATATATACCATATCATGTTTCATTGCAAGCTAGTATAACCTTACTATCTTAGTTGATAGGGCGATGTGATGGTTAAGAAACTGACCAGGGTTTCTACAGCTATAAGGCACTAACGGTATTCTACCTGTTTGAATTTGCTCTGAAAGTTTTAAGCCGTCGGTACAGAAAAAGGTGTCTAAAAGTTGTCTCTTGACGCCGTTGGACCTTCCTCAGACAAATAGATATCTAGTATGTGCATATGTTCATGAACTATGGTGCTGGTACATGTAATGACTTTTGGAAGTCCTTTACCTTTTCCTCCATATACAACTCGCATTGCTCTTGGAACATGTTTATACCACACCTGAGCAGATCACGTCACGATGCTCAACTCCCGCGAGAGTTGCATGAGGCTGCGAGACTTGGGAAGCTAATGACATCACGGCATAACGTTATGGGTGTGAAGCAATTCGTTACTTAAAGTCTACCTTCACCTGCTTTTTTACTTTCTTTTTTTATGCAAATATGCATTTTAACTATATTGGTCGTATGAATGGCACTTTGTATTGGGAAATATAGATATAAATGCGTGCTGATTCTCTTTAGTGAGGAGAGCGCAGGACTGACTGAGAGATGCCGTGAACTTATAACCACGTCTCACATGGTCATCTAAAAGGCATCTGGGGTTTTCTACCACATTGAACTCTGTCGGTGTCCCCATTGCTTTGGAATGTGATGGTTATCGTTGGCAGATCCAGCAGGGCCTGCACGTTGCCCCAAAGATGAATGGCGGGTTGCTGCAGCCCTCGCCCCACAATGGTGATCCTTGGAGGAAGGGATCTTTCAGGGTCAGAGGTGTGGACTCCTCTTTTTGCGCTTGAGCGATTGTGGTTCTAGCCCGCAGCTTGGGGTCGTGGGTTCAACACTGTCTCTGAGCGTGTGAAAGGTAGAGGCCCAGGCCAGCTACTCCTATACTGCAGCCCATGCCCACTACTCCACGAGGGCCTTCGATTATTATTATACAGGGACTTAGCCAGGTCCCGTCCTGCCTGTCTTTTGGACAGACAGTTTCTGAAAACCTCATTTTGGGACAGGCAAAAGTTTCTTTGAAGAATGTAACTGGGGAAATATCCATTTTACTGACTAACCATCTTCTAGGACATAGCTGAAGTGTAAATTGGCCTTTTCTAAACAATATGCTATCAAATAAAGGTGTTATGAGGATTTGAAATATATAAAAAGTTAAATCTGGAAGGCAGAATGTGTGGAATAGCTGTTTTGGACAGGCAATTCTGAACTCCTGGCTAAGACCTTACCTCGATACACCCTTAGTAAATTAGCCTGTATGATGTTACACTCACACCACTGGATAGCCGTCTACCCTTTTAAGGTGGCTATAGTTATGTGCTTTGTCAAACTAACCGTGTTTTAATTTATATAAAGTATGTGAATGAGCTTCTAAATTGGCGTTCACTTTGAGCATACTTTCTCCGGAATATCCCAAACGTAATACATTGGAATCATTTAGATTCAATTTAAATATTTCTACCGATTTCAAAAAAAAAAGATACTTATCTATAATTCATGACTTATGTTAACCCGTTTATTACCCATTCATATCTGGAGTGCACACACGGTCTGACACATAAGGAAATATCTTGATGATATACAATATTCTCAGAAATGTCTCCAAAAAGGATCACTTATTACTCTATCTAACAATCTATATCCTAAGTTATCAGATCATTTCAATCTCCATATGGGATATGTTGATAAAAGAAACTAAAGTGAAGAAATGTCTAACATAGCGTATGCCTTTTTTCTATTGAAACCCTCAACCTGGTACATTTGAAATGTTTAAATTCAATTCACCCTCTCTCTCTCTCTCTCTCTCTCTCTCTCTCTCTCTCTCTCTCTCTCTCTCTTTGCTGAAATATGCAAACTGGCTGGTATGACACTTTCAAGAATGTGAAGAGCCCCAGGTTTCTGAGTTTTCTTATAGAGTTTCATAAATGACAAAAGAGTGTTAAGAGGAAATATTTGTGACCGGAATGAATTACTTATATAGAAAGTAGAAAAATAGGTTTGCATCAATTGTACAGAAATGCACCTTGTTTCATTACAGAAAATTATCTCTCTTTCACGCGAGTGACTTTTGCTGAATGCATGATTAACTTGTTGAATTAGATACGTCGTAGTGGACCAATTGATACATAGAGAAATAGTTTGTGGCATTTGTCTTTCACGCGACTTACACAGATTCTGATTGATATGTGAATATACAGCAACCAGGCATATAGTCACACCACTGTATACTTTATACAAGGACGACTGTATATCATCACATTCAACATGCGAAATGTTAGGTAGGGTTTTTTTGCGAATGTATAGCTATCTTCCACTTATAAGTTTGTATTTCAGTTACCATTACATGTACTATGTACGTTTGTATATAAATAATAAGGGCGAGGTCACTTGTTGTGCAACTTATTGGGGATTTGATACCTGTGGGCATCATTTTAAGGTGCACCAAGTATTAATTGTTAATTGTTGATGGGTATGTGAGGAGGTTAGAACTTTTTTAATGTTGGGTAAACCTATATCATTATACCTCATATGATATGCAAAAGGATACATACGTTAGAAGCACTGATATAGAACTTTTGTGAATACTATATAAACCTATATCATTATACCTCATACGACATATAAAATAATATATACGTTAGAAGCATTGCTATTTTGAACTTGTAATTCTCAATACAAAGTGTGCCCTTCTTATGGTTATCACTTTTAATATTTTATTGCCAAATATGAAGTTTCAAGCGTTAGAAAATATTATCTAGTCGTATGAATAGTAGTTTTCTTTCTGTTGCAATGGTGTGATGGGGAAAAACAGGTGAATGAGATAACTTTTTTCTCTTTCCATCTATGAAGGGTGGTCTTGTATGGCAGTCTTTAGCACATTTTCGAATATGATTAGCCCTCCACCATTATCCAACATTATTTCTATTACAGCCTTGAATACTACCCGCAAAGTCTATTTTCGCAACATCGAGAGCCATTATGTCACATTTCCAATCAACATCCCCCGAGCTCCAGCCTTGCATTATGGGAGAACATGTCTTTTTTATTCGTATAACCCTAGGAAATGGAGAGTAATTATCCATAGTACAAGGAACAGCACTTTAACATCTTGTCAACTATATTTACATCAAACTAATTCCTTGGTGAATGTCCCTATACCTATAAGCGATATGGCATGCTTCCCTTTTATGGGTGCACCAACATAAAAAGAAGACATTTTCTCCCACAATAACAGTTTAAGTAGGAAATCAAGATACTTACCTAATCAAATTAAGGTCCTCATCGCAGAGCTTCCTATCTTTAAATGCCACAAGTTCAACGTTTGTGCGAAACCCTGAAATAAATAAAGAATGATTATAAGTTAACAGAACTAAAGTTTTCAAATAAACTCTAGACCTACGTACCTCGCTCTCGCCATGAAGTTTGATTAGTGTCATACTTTCTCTTATGGCGTTTTCTTATGATTAACGTCATTCAGAATGCATTAGCATCATTTTTATCACCGTATGAAAGTACTTTCAAGATCGCCAATCCAGCCCAAAGTTGCAGGATATAGAAAGAAAATGTAAAGTTTACATATAGCTACTTCGAAATCACGTACATTTACATACGCGCCAAAACGTTCATATGTTAGCTCCATACTGAGTGAATTTCAATATCATAACTCCTATTAAGTATTAAGGATATGCATTTTTGTTTAGTCGAATAAGCGAGTGAATTTTGCAATCATTCAGCGATAAGCCAGACTGTCCACAGGTAGTGTTGGTGGCACCTTGTCGTGGAGGTATAGGTGTAAAGGGCAGCGGCAGTGGTCAAATGCCAGACTAGGGGTATCGTATGACACTTGTGTTTTGAAAGGGCTTCTTCCTATTCGAGTACAACAGGTTGGACTGTGGTATAAATGTAAAAGCTGATTACTACCCATGACTGTGTGCATGCCCAAACATATATGTAGCTGTATATATATATATATATATATATATATATATATATATATATATATATATATATATATATATATATATATATATATATATATATATATATATATATATATATATATATATATATATATATATATATATATATAGAGAGAGAGAGAGAGAGAGAGAGAGAGAGAGAGAGAGAGAGAGAGAGAGAGAGAGAGAGAGGTTTAATGTGATTGTGTGTATGTGTTTTCCAAAAGTGATGTACATCTGTGTGATTTCATAGGCGTTATGGTTTTCTGGTTTACCCATCCAAAGGAAAACAGCTAATTGATGTCCTCGAATGCTATAAACCATTATCTAATGGAGTCTGCAAAAGTTCTTTGACCGTCGTAAGAAAGCACTATTTTTATATTTCTATCTATATTTGAACCAAAACTCAGAAATATCGGTTAAAACAAATAAGTAACTTTAACCTATATCAAAAGCAAAAGTAAGTTATAGACTTCAATTAACTAGGTAAATGACCAGGCATTGGTGAAGAAGGCGATCCATTTTGTCCAATACCTATCTTCTTTCCCAAGTATCATCGACCGCAACTGCATCACCAGAAAGTACAATAACGTATCACAGATATTTAGATGTGAGTTTCAATAAATGCATAGAATGTACTGCCATATTTGCAACATGTTTTTATCCTCAGAACAGATTAGGTTTGCAGTAGATACTACTGGCCATTTGGGGTGGCAATTACTAAATATCGTCTTTGAAATAATTGACCAATAGGTAATTGTCCAGTGTGATCAAAATATGGAGGGAGTAGATTTGTTTCATAACACGATTCAAGTTATCACTGATTGAATTCTCGATTACTATGGTGCATCTTAATCTTATTTTAGGGTTTGATTAGATTACGGCTCGACCAAAATTGTGCATTGCATTTCCCATGCATTATTCTCCATCTTCTTTACCCTGATAGGATTTCATGCTGGCTGACCTGGACTTTATTGAATACCTGTGTCCAATATCTATGTGGCAATATGCATTATGAGGAGCTTGGCTGTCGGGAAAAGGTATTTTAACTCAACTAGTTTGGCTCAGCCACGGCGTTCGCCGACTGAAATGAATTACAATTACTCGAGTCGTCCGTTTTCTGCTCTTCCTATGCGGGTGCATTCTGTCTCTGAGACGAGGCGGCTGAAACTACTCCCTAAAGCCCTTCAAGGTAGCCGAAATGGACTGATTCTTTAATAGTGTCCATAAACATTTGTCAGTGAGAGTTCAGAGGAACCCGTGACCCTGCCATGTGCCCAAATGGCACTAAACGATGAGATGCTTTTATATCATGAGACGGTACATTTACAAGGCTCTTAACCTGGCTAATCTAGTCCGCCTCACTACGCCTCGACTCAGACTACTCCGCAGTTGCCAAAGCCTCTGACGTTGATTTCTGGACGGCTACGTGCAAGATTTGACCAGGCTCTAAGCAAGCACTGAACCGCCCCCTGATCGCAAGCCATGCATAAAACAAGGGTTCCTTCAAGTGGATTTGTCTAGTTTCACTTTGACATGGATGTCAATAGCAGACAGGCATACAGCCATACATCTCACTGGAAGCACTCATTTTAAAGTCAATTGTAAATATCCCGCTTGGCATCGCTTAGACAATTGAATTAGCCCTACAATTGGTCTCCATTTTGCAGTCGTAGAGAGGAGCCTGATGTAGATGATCTGGCAAGTTTGATTAGACGAGAGATAATCCACAGGAAACTCACTACGTGCGTGGAGTTTCTCACTCTCCCTCTCTGCCTCCTCCTCCTCATCATCATCCTCGCCCACCTCCTACTCCTCCTACTAGTGCTGCCACGCCGGCGTGGACGGATCTAGTAGTTTATACAACGATAGGGTTAGGCCCTCAAATGTGTCAGAAAACTCAACAAGCTTGCATCTCAAATATATTCTGAAGAAGTAGAAGAAGAAGACGAAAAAGTAGTAGTAGTAGTAGTAGTAGTAGTAGTAGTAGTAGTAGTAGTAGTAGCAGCAGTAGTAGTAGTA
Source organism: Maea johnstoni (assembly GCA_963942565.1). NCBI lineage: Eukaryota > Metazoa > Annelida > Polychaeta > Spionida > Magelonidae > Maea > Maea johnstoni. The sequence continues at coordinate 43,673,084 of OZ012692.1, read as the reverse complement.
GTAGTAGTAGTAGTAGTAGTAGTAGTAGTAGTAGTAGTAGTAGCAGCAGCAGCAGCAGCAGCAGCAGCAGCAGCAGCAGTAGGAGTAGTAGTAGTAGTAGTAGTAGTAGTAGTAGTAGTAGTAGTAGTAGTAGTAGTTGAAGTAGTAGTGGTGATCGTAGCTGTTGCGATACATATACACACACATATATATATATATATATATATATATATATATATATATATATATATATATATATATATATATATATATATATATATATATATATATATATATATCACATGTGTATCCATTGGATTTACAGTATAAATCCACGAAAGTCTTAGCGAAAGATAACATTTGATTCTGCTGTTTTACATCGTATGGATTGTATAATATATTGCTTATAGCACATGCACTTGACTCAAGTGACAAAGAAGTCGTACTTTGTGGTATCCAAGCTAAATTCACATTCAGTTTCCCGTGTGGTAGGCACGCTTGACTTGACTTTGGTTGTTGGGGCAGACCACAAGTCCAATAGTGGCCACCACAAATATTGTTAAGTAACTTTACTCGAGCTAATTAGTCAGACCAAGACATATGCTTAGCAGAATCCGACACTGCATTTGGCCTTTAAAGAAGATATGAAATTTTCGTAGTTTTGGTTAACCCTGGAATTTTGATTAGTTATAATCTGAGATTGTTTTATGACATACCTATTTCAAGGTAATAGATATGTGTTATTGTTTTGTGACAAATCTATTTCAAGGTATAACTTTTACGTGATTCAAGAAAATATCATACGTATGATTTCTTGTGATCATCATTTAAATTCTTTATTTCTTTTCATTTTACAACTATTTTCTAGAGAGTTTTGAACATATTTTGACCGTGTATGCTATAGACTGGCCATTGGTTCATTTATAACACCGATGAAGCGTTCACGGTTTATCCACGATAAGATCAGAATAATAAATATATATTTGTTTTAATAGAATAACAAATATTCATTGTTATTTTATGAAAACAAATATTCATTCCCATGATGTGATTTTGATTCATAAAAGAGCTAAATTATCTCGAAACTCCGAAACTAGAAAATACGTTATACTCTCATTGTTTGCTAATGCCTCTACAGTGGTGTTGCAAAACAAGTATTTCAGCTGTTTTAAACACATTGAATTACACGTATTTTATATGCAAGATATATGGGTAGACTTTCAAATATATATCTTATATATGCAATATTATCACGGCACAATGCCAAAACACCTTTGATGTAGTTGTACATATACATCCATAGGTAACATTGTGAGGTGGTTTGAATGTGTTTAGTCATACTTGTCGATTAGCTTATTATTCTCACCTAATTGTTTGTGAAGGATAGCCTATAAAACCTGTATGATACCGATCATTCAAAATAACAAAAAAGACTCTTTCGAGTACATGTACATAAGTATTAGATTGTACACATAGCGATTCACATTCCTTTACCATGTCAGTTTTGGGATTTTTTCGCCCACGTGATTGGTAACCTCTTGGTCATCAGAATCAAGTACGAGAGGGGAAGGATAATTTTGGACATCCTCCCTGAAAAGTTGGCACATATTAAGCAACCGTTGCAGATATGACATAGTGGTGGTTTCATGTTCAAAGTTTATAGCTGCAAATCTCGCTCTTGTTGTATGTGGCTGCAGAATTGTGTGGATTTTTTCATATGTCAAAAATGATTTTAAGAGGTCGTGTGCGGTTATCTGGGGCTTTACCCAAATCCCTTCGATCACTGAACTTCGCAGTAGGCCACAAGTTCGCGACTACTATTCCTCTATGATAAGGGGTCATAAGAGAAATCTCATGTCATTCGTCGTCGACGTATGAAAACATGATATTACGATTAAGGCGCTTGGAAATCTTAATTGATCCACTCCAACGTCTCATCTTCCTTCAACTGGCCAATCAGGCAAGACTTTCAAGCTATCACAGCCGTTTCTATTCTATTAAACAGGGTTACGACACAGCGATTTGGGTCGGTTTAATTCCCATTTGAGTGTAGTATCTTGCTTTTGGGGTGTATTTACGTATTAGTCATATTAATCATGATTATTTCTTCTGCGCGGATTTTGATTCGTTGACGGAGTCTACTTTCTGAGAGTCGTGCACTTGTGGCTGAGCAAATAACATTTATCTCTGGCTTTGTTTCTGAAAAGATGAAACTAACGGTGTGAACTCTTGAACTGAATCCGTCAAACTGTCACGCTCTCTCTGCAATGACTCGACCTCCATTTTGCCCAGTTCCTCCTAGGTCTAGTGAAATGAAACACAGAAGTGTACGTTTATGTAGTGTGTGTGTGTGTGTGTGTGTGTGTGTGTGTGTGTACTTGTATTTCTGAGTTGTGAGATCACCTCCAAAACTTAAATGAAAGTGGTCACTGAAGCATGGGTGCGTTGTGAGATCGATCTCACGATATTTTTACAAATATCTTTCTTGTCTTCGGTATGATTAGGGTTAGGTTTAGAACTAGGATTAGGTTAGGGTAATATCAGCTCAAAACTTGCCAAATAAAAAGTTTGGTTTATAATGGGAAAGTTAGGGAACTATCCCACAAATCAGAATTACAGGGTCGTGGTGTGTGTGTGTGTGTGTGTGTGTGTGTGTGTGTGTGTGTGTTGCCTCAACTTGACCACTGCCTTTTCAGCTGTATGTACATGAATTTTTCTTGCTTCATATGTGGAAAGATTTCACAGTGAGAAATTGACAAATCTACAGCAAATAAATACACTCATGTTGCTTGAAGCGTTCAGAGATACACGGGAAGAGGCATGAGTGTTTCAAATTCGCGCGCGAAGTGAGTCAGACACGCCAATGCTTGTATTGGAGCTCTCAGCCAAGAAGAGGCGGTGCGCAGGTTGGTTATGAGATATGAGTTCATCTCAACTGGGTTACAAATCATCTTTTGTGCTCTGGGATTAATACAGGGGTGGCGCACTAAGCTCATTTATGTCGGTAAAAATACAAGTAAACAAACAAACGCAGCACCATAGCGGTAGTACGATGGTGCAGGTGTGAACGGCAGAAAAACAATTCTGTCGTTTTCCAGAAAAACAGCGGATTTTTTTCTGCCGTTCACACCTGCACCATCGTACGGTTTGGTAGGTGGCGCTCAGAACTTGGGTCTAGTTTGACAGCAGAGTGAATGCGGGAAATATCAGATTTCAGTGCGATCAACAGTATATCCAGTAGGGTCCCAGTGGGTCGTCTGGCAAAAAGAAATGCTAGACATTTTTGATGCACCTACTCCTTTAGCGCCTTTTATATCGATAGTGTGTTATTACACGGAGAGTGCTGCCAAAAAGCTTTTGGGGATTGGACACGAGGTATGCCATCACGTGACCTATAACCCGGAACCGGAAACCCCTGGAGGGGTGAGATAAAGGAAATGCGATAAAGTCATCAGATCTAGCATAGATAGGTAGAGGTGGGCGATAATAGGGCAATCATTCGACAGGTAGATGATATAAAAGTGCAAGGGTGGTTTCCTTTTACGGCTGATTTTTCCGCCGATGTTGTATTAACCCTTATGCTGGTAGTGGCTAATATGACCAATACAAAATCATGGGTTTCAAAAATCGTTGCGACCTTGTGCTTTGGATGAAAGCAGCCTCAGCATTGGAAGGGTTAAACGGTATAAAGGGACAACAAATCCTGTTCCCTTAGGATTCAACGTACGGGTGGAAATCGCCAGTCTAGTACCTCTAGAGGCAGAATCCATCTGATCTAATCAATACGAGATTGCAACGGGCTCTCCCTTCTAGCGGAAGATAGAATTTGACCTTCTTCATCAAAAACGTTCGACTGGCGTCTAATTCAGCCTTGCGTGTGAGAAGCCATCTTCCATATCAAACCAAAGCCTTTGCAATCTGCGTGTCCGAATCACTTGTGTTAATATCATGAGCGAAAGTAATCTCGGCCCGAGATGCGCCTTCTCCGATTACTTAATCACTCTACCTGCTGCTATTTGGGTTGTCGTACCTGTAATTTCAATACAACCTCCGTCTCAATCCGAACGCGAATCCAGACGGTATCAGATATCGGCAGTTTTAATTTGTATCTGTCATGGCTATCTGTGCTGGCCCTGGCACCGACGTCTTGCGGGTCAGACGAGACTGGGAGCAGCAGCAGACAAGGGCTCAGGACTGGCACTCGCTGGGGCCGCCATTCCCCGCGAAACGTGGCATTTTCGTCTGCATGCAATGATACTTTTCAAAATAATTTGGAAATAAAGCGTTATTTGCAAAATATTTGAAGGAGATTTGAAGCTTGGGTTCTCACAAACGTTTCCCTTTACTGTGAAAGGTGTTTTATTCACGTGGTCTCTTTCGTCTGGATTCTTTAGTAATTTCTAAAAAATAGTTTGGAAATAAAGCGTTAATTCACAAACATTTTGAAGGATGTTTGAGGTTTGCAATTCACGAACACTTCCCTTTTATAGAGATTTTTCAAAAAGATGCCGTAGTCAGATGGATATCATCAAAATAATTAAGCTGATTTGAACCGCTTCAACGATAATTTTATTGACCCACCTAAGAAGTTCTTGGAAAAACCCGAGTTAATTGAAGTAATGAAAATTGTCAATGTGTATAGTATATATATGTATATATATATATATATATATATATATATATATATATATATATATATATATATATATATAGAGAGAGAGAGAGAGAGAGAGAGAGAGAGAGAGAGAGAGAGAGAGAGAGAGAGAGAGAGAGAGAGAGAATGGGGGCAGTAAATTCTCTGTGAATGGGACGTGACAGGAACCATTATCTGACAATCATAGAAAAAACAAGGCACACTGGAAATGGAAGGCGAGCGAGTGGGCAAAACAGGTGGCTAGATAGATGGACGGCCGCTGCTGAGTGCTGTATGGGCCTCTGGACACGCACATAAACTTCCAATTGTACGTTTCTAACACCTCTACTACGTCTCTTTTCCTGGCATGAGAGGCGGGAGGGAGAGATGGACTGCTACCATTTGTCTGGGGGCTGGAGGTGGCACCGGCAATTCAATGGCAGCGCCCAACGAGCGCACCTCTACTCAACACGCATTTCATATAGGACGGATGGCGAAAAATGTTCATTTTATGTGGGCCCGGCCTAATGGTGATGAGGTGCTATAACACAGAAAGTAATTCCTGCGCGCGCTCCTCCATCAGTTCCCCAGCTTGTGTTTAGTAGTGGACGATGATGTTTTCCTGAAGGGAGGATGTGTGAACCACGCTAGATGGTGCTTTGGCAGGTTAGCTTGCCGTGCACATGTATTGTATAGTGCGTTTGGGCATGGGAGATGGACCAGGATGACTCTCTGAACTCATCAGCGCTCAGTTGCCAAAGGCAACCTATTAAACAATTGTGATGAAATCCTCCAGGCCAAGGGAAATTTGGGGAAATATTTGAAGGAGAAATGCGGTTCAGAACATTACCAAAAACTGTCCCTCAAATGTTTTTTGAAATTATTTTAAATTCCGAAGTTATCATCAAAAATATCAAAAATACAGACGACATTTTTGAGCGGAGCCCATAAGCCGCTCTGTGTCCCCGCAGCGCACCACACCAAATCACAATCACCATCAGCGAGCAGCTTTTGCCGTGCAAACGAGACTGGGGACGGCATCTAAGGGTCTGGCTAAGCGTGGGGCGAGGGGCGCTGCCCCGAATTAAATGATTGGTAATCAGTCTTAGATGCGCGGCGAAAGGCGATGGCATGAGACGCGCCGTAGAATGAATGCTCCCTTGCGCCGAAAGTAGAGTTATAAAGAAACATCTGAGTGCAAACCTCGCCTCGTCAGGCGATGGAAGTGCGTCAGAATGCAGCCATATCAGGGCTGAATGTGCCTTCCAATTCTCTCATTAGGGGATAAATCACTTTTGGTCCCACTTAGATCTGACCATCGAACACGCCCTTTCCAATCGAGCGCAAAGAGGTTCACCTGTCCGCGATCATTATAGAAATAACGAAGAAAGATGGCCGTATATGCGCTCTGTCTTTAAACTCCTATATTAACGTCATAACTTGGGGAGAAAAAGAGGGGGAAAAGGAGCACCCTTTGAGGGAAATCAGTCTCTGTCAGGCAAACTAAGTCCACGACACAAATTGGCTTAGAGCCTTGGCATGTGGAATGCCATCGTGCCATGTCAATTTCAGCGCTGTCGTCTCCTTTCGATCTCCATTCCTCATCTCCCGGCAAATGAAATCGACATCATAACTAGGGGGTCCATGATGAGCAGGTAGATTGCGTAGAGACGGTGCAGCAGGTAAAAGCCTGTCAGTGTCACTGGGGACCAGGCCGCTGCCGCCAACGAGACACACACCGGGGGCTACGAATTGTATAGCAAGGACTTGAAGGTCGCCACTCAGTAATAATAATAATAATAATAATAATGATAATAATAATAATAATAATAATAATATTGATAACAATATAATATTCATTAAAAGCCTCACTCAGTGTAGTAGATAAACATATTGCAGACAAGTAAAAACAAAGAGTTTCGTATCGAGACGATTTGCAACATCGCGAGATCGGCTCCCATCAGGAACGCCAAAGCATCATGACCTGGCTGCCGGTATCTCATTGGATGAATGTCGACACTGATCCTCTTTGGAGCAACAGTGGAATCGTTCCGGGGTTCTATGTCACCGCTAAGCTGTTGAAAACAATGTAAAACCCAACCCTCCCTCTATCACTGGTTTAGTTCTTAAATTGCTTGCCAGGTGGCCAACATGGAGCTTTTTTCCAGATTCTGACTGATCAGTGTGACCACCTTCAGCGCCATCTATCACCAGCCACAGGAACTAACAACTAGAGAATAAGCATAAGAAAGAGACCAGAGCAGAGAAAAGCATCACCAAATGAAATCATAGAAAATGAGCTAGTTTAATCCATGCCTTATTCGTGTATCATGTCCTGTGGTAGTTCTGACGAGGCGTAACTGTGTCGCCACAACGCATGCTGCAGTTTATAACACAGGAAAATGGAAAGCACTTCATTATACAGTGCTAGTCATCCAGAGTTGACATATTGCAACGTCAATTCTACTCTTATGTCAATTTCCTTTACGCATTTTTCTGTAATCGATTTCGTTTTCAGACCTCCAAATCTTCCACAAAGAAATACTGGCCCTTCCACTTCAACGATACACAATTCCCATAAGCCAGCATAATTTACCATATGTTAAGGGGAGCATACATTATCCCTGAAGCACTAATCTCAAAAAGACTAAAACTGTTTTAGCACAAACCAAATGACCTATAAGAAATATTGGGTCCCTCTTTATCAAAAATCCTATGACATTCAGTAACCAACATAAAACCCCTATATCAGCATCCACTCTCCTCGATAGCATAAAACTCCATGAAAACAGATTTAAACTACCCTTTGGTAGTATAAAACTTCGCAAAGAGGACGCAGAAACAGAATGTTGATGTGAACCTTTACCAGATCATCCATTCGCTGAGAAAAAAATGGAATTTTATCAACAGCTAAGTTAGGTATGCGAGCCGGTTATGAATTTCAGTTTGCCGAATTTCCACTTGATCATGTGGTGGTTAAATACCATATTTCTTGTGATGCAAAAATAATATTCTATTCTCGTGTTCTTTCTCCTCCCAGAGTGGTAGGAAGGTAACCATGCAATGTAAATGCTGAAGTGATGTTGTGCTTAGGGTCAATACAGATGCTACCGGGCCGAAGGCCACATTAAACAGTACATGGTTAGAACCAAATCTGTACAAACACAGGAAGCGCGCACTGGCGGACTGAGTCAACAAAAATAAATGAATCTTCGGCATTTTTATCGTCTTCCCTAATGAAAATACTGGATTATAATAACATAAGGTCTGTTAGGTTTATGCCAACGAATAGTTAGGGTGACAATGATACTAACCCGAAAAGGTGCTTCTTGGAGTTTCGTTTGGAACTTCCTTTAGTATTTCATTTATTGGCACTTTTGTGTCCATTGCGAGAAAACACTTATTAGACAATTGTCAACGGTGGAGGTAACCGAACAACTCGATTTAAAACTACCGCCCAATTCCAAGTCACTGGTAACATTATCACATGTGTGAGTCTGGTTCAGAAGTATTGAGAGACAGCAAGCCAGTATCTTTTAACACTGACTTCAGTTGTAAGGTATACAATATTCGTCGATTTCTGCAGAGGATCCACTTTTTTACAAACAAACTACACTGGAACCCGCATACATTTAGCACTGAAGAAG
>OZ012692.1:43659825-43662325 GCA_963942565.1 Maea johnstoni | reverse complement strand
GGCAAGGATGGCAGCGCCCTGGTGGCCCGCCTGAAGAAGCCTCGCCTTGGCAGCGCGTGACACGGGCAACCCATCGCGCCAACAAGGTGGCGACACGCATCTTCTAGCTGCCAGCCCCGGGAGGGGGTAGGGGGTAGGGGTGGGTGGTCACGACACCCCTCTCACCTGTAGCTCCGACAGCGCCCTATCACATGACCCCTCAACCAATGACAGGCCGCGACGACGCTAAGACCAATTTCTAGCTACCTGTTCGTTAGAGACGCCCTGTCGTTAACCCTTTCATGCTCAGAGTCACCATTGAAAAGTTTTCGTCTGCTCATCCGAAACTTTTGAAAATAACTACGGAATAACCCACAAATTCACAAAATGATTGAAGAGGAGTTGTAGATCTGCTTCTGACTAACAATTATCCATGCAGTATTTCGTACAAGATACCTTCGTCTGTATGAAATTAGCGAAAAACTACGCTGTTTTCGGGACGCCTGATACGTAAATGGGTTAAGCAGCCACCTGCTCTAAGTGTCCACCTTTAGCCCTTCCCCAGGGAGACGTGTCACACGGATTGAAGGTAATTTGGTCTGGCAGCACGTAGATGGGCGCGATGTCAATAATCTGAACTCACCTCAGCACTTTACTACCTGCCCACGATCCGCGCGCAGGGGACAGCATATAATGGCAAATTGAAGAGTGTTTTTAAGGAAATAAAATAAAAATGGCATCATAATGAATTACGTTTTAAGAGGTCCTAAGTTAGGGCGCGAAAAGAATTTAATATACGCTACTTAAGTTTATTTTGCAAAAAACGTGATGGGATAGTAGCAGCAGCTGTAGTAGTAGTAGTAGTAGTAGTAGTAGTAGTAGTAGTAGTAGTAGTAGTAGTAGTAGTAGCAGCAGCAGCAGCAGCAGCAGCAGCAGCAGCAGCAGCAGCAGCAGTGCATGTATACTGTCGGTATGTGATTAGTATACATACAGAAACACTGAGCCATTCAAATGACGATCTAAATGACCATGAGTTTTTTCATGATACCCCCAATGACACAACCAACTCGCACCCTATATATGAACGGCCATAAGTAATAAGTTCATGTTGCCCTAAACGTATCGCTGAAAATGCTGTGTTGAAATATTTCCGCTTGTACTGGGAAATGGTACGTGTTTTGTAACATGTTCGAGGGTGTACATTTTTGAGAGGCAAACATAAAGGGTGTACCATGCCAAAAACCTGGGCCAAAACAGTGCAAGAGTGTGTTTTTATTGTTGTATATTAACTGCCTATTTCAACAAGTAGAAGGCTCACGCAAAGGTATGTGACATGACTGCTGAACAAGACTAACATCACTCGGGTAAAATAAAAATAACTGCTCATATGTTCCGAAAACTGTGACCGGCTTTCGTTCCAATGCCTTCAAGTGTCTGTGCGATGAGAAAAGACAAACGCGTATTCGCGTATGTTATAGTTTTGAATTACTTGTGCACTGGTCTCATTGACTGTCTATAGAGATGGCTTACTGGAAAGAAGCATATTTTCTAGACCAACATTTCAAAAGGAGCAAAAGGAGTTGGACATTTCCTGGAGGTAGTTTAACCCTAGTGAAACTTAGTCTACTTTTTTGTCCAATTTACGGTAGCACAAAAATATCTAACAGTCTCTTAGTTTTTATTTGAAAGCTCTTATTGCATTATCAGATGAGTGCCAATGCGCCAAGATTCCAGCGTTTTTCATTTTCTTTTTCAAATTATTTTGTTTTGTCCAAAATAGCCACCAGCAGTACCAGGGTAAAGTATAGAAGAGTGGTTGTGCTGTGTCCCTAGCTCCACGAGTGAGCGCTGGCTGGCTGGCCGTCCGCCCCCAGGCCGCCAGCCGGCCACCCCTCTAATGATCCCCTCCCCCCACTCCCCCTACAATGTAGCGTATGTTCCTACGAGGGTCATTTCAGGCATGAGCGGTCAGCCGCGGAGTGACCACGGATCAACTGGCCGGCGCTCACACTGGTCAAGCACTAAATAGCCTCTTGGATATCAGTGCTCATTTGCTCGTCCATATGCCGGGCGCTATTATCCCAGTGCTCCAATCTCCTATATTAGCTTCGACTGAAAGGGGGCTGCGCGGCCCGCATGCTCGCCATTGTTAAGGGTGGCCATTAGGACGATGGCCGCCCCCTCCTCGCTCACCAGTGCATTGCGTGGTGACTGCCCCTTCTCTCCGCAGCAGCCAAGTGGCCGGCGACACGGAACTGGCCACGGGCAGGGGATTTCCTTTTCGTTTTTCCTCGCTTTGTCTGCTATATTGTGGCTAAGTCGTCACATGTTAGTGGTGGAAAAAACTGGAGTACACAGCAAAAAATACTGCCTAACCTCAAGTCACTGATAACTTTCCCTTCTCTCTGTAGCAGCTAAGTGGCCAGCGACACGGATCTGGCCACGGGCAGGGATTTTCGAGTTCGTTTTCCTCAGTTTTCTGCTAAATTTTCAAATATTTCCTCGTTCTAGTTTGTACTGT
>OZ012692.1:43623913-43659625 GCA_963942565.1 Maea johnstoni | reverse complement strand
ATATATATATATATATATATATATATATATATATATATATATATATATATATATATATATATATATATAAGATAAGATAAGATAAGATAAGATAAGAAAATTTTATTAAAGTCTCACCCATTAAAGAATTGTACACACATGACACAGTAATAACAATGGACGGTCAAATTTGACCTACGAGAGACTATACAACCAATAAATACATGATATACATTGTTAAAAATATAAATATTACATAAAATCAATTCTTGATACATCAGTTCTGATATTAAGCATTTTGCAACAGGTTTTGGCACTGAAAAATACGATATCACAGTTGGACAATAAGAACGCCATTTTATCAGTATCACTTAAGGTATTAAAAGTTGGCAGGATTGTGCATGCCTTGCTTAAAAGGTTTTCTCTGTGAGATTTAAGCGCAGGGTGACGACAGCGCAACAGGAAGTGCTCTTCATATATATATATATATATATATATATATATATATATATATATATAGAGAGAGAGAGAGAGAGAGAGAGAGAGAGAGAGAGAGAGAGAGAGAGATCCATCTTCGTAGCTCGCCTGCTGCTCCTGCGAGACCTGATGGTAATCATGATGATGCTGTTGCCCTTGGGGGAGAGGGGAGTGATTCTTAACCCACTAATGCCCAAGAGTTCCTCTAGATAGTGTCGTCTGGATCTATGATACTTTTGTCAAGAATCTATGAATCAAGAATGATTTTTGAAAATATTTGAAGGAGAGTTGATAGTTATGTTCTGATTAACATGTTTCCATCAAAAATGTTTTAATGTAAACATTTCCTTGCAAGATGTCATCAAAATTACAAGGCTGATTTTGGCCAGGATTGTATGTTTATTGACTGGCCAGTGTGAGTATTAATTGGTTAATGCGCCAAAAACCTGACAATTTTCGTTGATATCTCACCAACGAAATCATCATAAGGAAATCTTCGATGATGAATTGTTTATAAGATCTCAAACATCAATGCTCTATCAAACATTTTTCAAGTGATATTAGCATTCCGAAAATATTTGCATAAATATCACAGCTCCTGACGATGTTTTGTTGCAGTGGGACTATGAGCATGATTGGGTTAACCCATCCATGCTCGCAGAGGCCAAAAGAAATCCTGATGATATAGGCAAAGTGTAGTTATAGGATTATATTTGAATGAGAAGCATCAATCAGAACATTATCAACAACTCTCCTTCAAATATTTTATAAAATGATTCATAATTCTTAAGTTATTGTCAAAATTATCACAGATCCTGACGACAATTTCTATGGATGGGTTAAGTAATCGGCATAATGGCAAGTATGGCAGCGCGGGCTCCCTAGTGGCCCGCCTGAAGAAGCCTCGCCTTGGCAGCGCGTGACACGGGCAACCCATCGCGCCAACAAGGTGGCGACACGCATCTTCTAGCTGCCAGCCCCGGGAGGGGGTAGGGGGTAGGGGTGGGTGGTCACGACACCCCTCTCACCTGTAGCTCCGACAGCGCCCTATCACATGACCCCTCAACCAATGACAGGCCGCGTAGACGCTAAGACCAATTTCTAGCTACCTGTTCGTTAGAGACGCCCTGTCGTTAACCCTTTCATGCTCAGAGTCACCATTGAAAAGTTTCGTCTGCTCGTCAGAAACTTTTGAAAATAACTACGGAATAATCCACAAATTTACAAAATAATTGAAGAGGGGTTGTAGATCTGCTTCTGACTAACAATTCTCCATGCAGTATTTCCTACAAGATACCTTCGTCTGTATGAAATCAGCGAAAAACTACGCAGTTTTCGGACGCCTGATACGTAAATGGGTTAAGCAGCCACCTGCTCTAAGTGTCCACCTTTAGCCCTTCCCCAGGGAGACGTGTCACACGGATTGAAGGTAATTTGGTCTGGCAGCACGTAGATGGGCGCGATGTCAATAATCTGAACTCACCTCAGCACTTTACTACCTGCCCACGATCCGCGCTGAGGGGACAGCATATAATGGCAAATTGAAGAGTGTTTTAAGGAAATAAAATAAAAATGGCATCATAATGAATTACGTTTTAAGAGGTCCTAAGTTAGGCGCAGAAGAATTTGATATACGCTACTTAAGTTTATTTTGCAAAAACGTGATGGGATAGCAGCAGCAGCTGCAATAGTAGTAGTAGTAGTAGTAGTAGTAGTAGTAGTAGTAGTAGTAGTAGTAGTAGTAGTAGTAGTAGTTGTAGCAGCAGCAGCAGTAGTAGTTAACATGTATACTGTCGGTATGTGATTAGTATACATACTGAAACACTGTGTCATTCAAATGAAGATCAAAATGACCAGGAATCTTTTCATGACACCCTCAGTAACACAACCAACTCGCAACGGCCATAAGTAATAAGTTCATGTTTGCCATAAACGTATTGCTGAAAATGCTGTGTTAAAATATTTCCGCTTGTATTGGGAAATGGTACGTGTTTTGTAACATGTTCGAGGGTGTACATTTTTGAGAGGCAAACATAAAGGGTGTACCATACCAAAAACCTTGGCCAAAACAATGCAAGAGCGTGTTTTTATTGTTGTATATTAACTGCCTATTTTGACAAGTACAAGACTCACGCAAAGGTATGTGACATGGTTGCTGCACAAGACTACCATCACTCGGGTAAAATAAAAAATAACTGCTCATATGTTCCGAAAACTGTGACCGGCTTTCGTTCCAATGCCTTCAAGTGTCTGTGCGATGAGAAAAGACTGCGGAACTTCCAGCCAAACGCTTATTCGCGTATATTATAGTTTTGAATTACGTGTGCACTGCTCTCATTGACTGTCTATAGAGATGTCTTACTGGAAAGAAGCATATTTTCTAGACCAACATTTCAAAAGGAGCAAAAGGAGTTGGACATTTCCTGGAGGTAGTTTAACCCTAATGATACTTAGTCTACTTTTTTGTCCAATTTACGGTAGCACGAAAATATCTAACAGTCTCTTAGTTTTCATTTGAAAGCTCTTATTGCATTATCAGATGAGTGCCAATGAGCCATGGTTCAAGCGTTTTTCTTTTTTCTATCAAATTATTTTGTTTTGTCCAAAATTGCCACCAGCAATACCACCAGGGTTAAGTAGTAGAGTCGCTGTGTTGTGTCTCTAGCTCCACGAGTGAGCGCTGGCTGGCTGGCTGGCCGTCCGCCCCCAGGCCGCCAGCCGGCCACCCCTCTAATGATCCCCTCCCCCCACTCCCCCTACAATGTAGCGTATGTTCCTACGAGGGTCATTTCAGGCATGAGCGGTCAGCCGCGGAGTGACCACGGATCAACTGGCCAGCGCTCACACTGGTCAAGCACTAAATAGCCTCTTGGATATCAGTGCTCATTTGCTCGTCCATATGCCGGGCGCTATTATCCCAGTGCTCCAATCTCCTATATTAGCTTCGACTGAAAGGGGGCTGCGCGGCCCGCATGCTCGCCATTGTTAAGGGTGGCCATTAGTACGATGGCCGCCCCTCCTCGCTCACCAGTGCATTGCGTGGTTACTGCCCCTTCTCTCTGTAGCAGCCAAGTGGCCGGCGACACGGATCTGGCCACGGACAGGGGATTTCGTTTTCGTTTTACAGCAAAAAATACCGCCTAACCTAAAGTCACTGATAACTTTCCATTCTCTCTGCAGCAGCTAAGTGGCCAGCGACACGGATCCGGCCACGGGGGGCAGGGAATTTCGAGTTCGTTTTCCTCACTTTTCTGCTAAATTTTAAAATATTTCCTCTTTCTTGTTTGTACTATTATTTTGTATCATTCATAATTCCTCACTTTTTCTGCTATATTCTCAACTATTTACTCGTTCTAGTTTGTACTGTTATTTTGTATCATTTGTGATTCCTCATTTTTTCTGCTATATTCTCAACAATAGACTCATTCTTGTTTGTACTGTTATAATGTTATTTTGTATCATTTATAATTCCTCACTTTTTCTGCTATATTCACAACTATTTACTCGTTCTTGTTTTTACTGTTATTTTGTATCATTTATAATTCCTCACTTTTTCTGCTACATTTTCAACTATTTCCTCGTTCTAGTTTGCACTGTTATTTTGTACTATTTATAAAATATTGTAGTCGCTATGATTTTGCACAATTTAGTCGAGTCAATAACCATACAATACAATTGCGGCTAAGATGTCACTAGCCAATTGTGAGTGGTGGAAGAAATCGGGGTACCCACCAAAAAGTACCTCTTAACCCAAGTCACTGGTAACTTTCTTACATGCCCTGGTCGGGAGGGACGGGCAGGGAGAAGCGAATACAGTCATAACTGCTCAAGCGACCACCTGTTAACAACGACCACCCGCGCTAGAAGGCATGTTTCAACAGTTATTCCCCTACTAGAAAATATCCAATACTTCACCTACTGGTGAAGACCACCTGTGTTAAAAGACCCTTCTAGATTCATCACCCAGTGGTCCAACAGGTCCAACTATACAGTGGGACCACTTTTACGTCTAAAGCTCATCATCATCATCATCATTGTCATCGTCATCATCATCATCTTCTTTATCATTGACATAATCATCACCATCATCATCCTCGTCGTCGTCGTCATCATCATTATCATCATCATCTTCATTATCATTGTCATCATCATTATCATCATCCTTATTAGCATTGACATAATCATCACCATCATCATCATCATCATCGTCATCATCATCTTCATCATCATTGAACTGGTACGATCTACTTATTTCTTTAATATGTAAGATCTCAACGAAATTGTCAGGCTCCTTTCGGCCACTGCAAGTACTGAAGGACAAATGGGCGGTCGCAGTCTAAAGATCTCCACTAGCTGCTAACACCCCCCCCCCCCTCCCCCACCACCTCATGGAGAGCAAGCATCGCCAACTCTCCAACAACAAGTTTGTGTTGTGGAAGTTCAGTTAGTAGCTAGTCCCGGGGCTCGGCTAACAAATAGATAGCGGGTCAGCAGGCTTCCTAATTACCCTTTTGTGCTGCGTTTACAGACTCCTCACCTAACTAATAGATAGTTTATTAAGCTTCCTACCACTTTTTACTTTCCACAGGGTCGACCCCCGCGCTAACGTTCTGACCCACGTGTTTGCCTAGGCGCCATAACCGAGCCATCCAGAGCAGATTCTCCCCCAGCCCCCCTTACCCAGGCTCCGCAAAAGGTGTCGAGTTCATATCAGTAACGCGCAAGCCGGCTAAGAGCCGCGAGGATTAAGGAACTCATCTTTAACCTTGTGGAGATGGTTTCCTTGTCTGCGCCCTGTAAAGGAAATTCGCTAGATGCAAATTCGATCAACTTTGCCATTTTGAGAATGGGGGAAGTGAAGTGGGCATATGCCGGAAGGGAGAGGCGGGCGAACTGGAAATGAAATGTCGTGCTGTCGAGGAAGAAGGGGGGTATCCCAGAAAGAACACAGGCTGGATCCCTGCCACAGCAAACTCTGAAGGGGGTGGAGAGGGGGGGGGGGGGGGGGGGCGAACTGGAAATGAAATGTCGTGCTGTCGAGGAAGGAGGGGGTATCCCAGAGAGAACACTGGCTGGATCCCTGCCACAGCAAACTCTGAAGGGGGGGGGGGGGTGGAGAGGGGGGGGGGGGGGCGAACTGGAAATGAAATGTCGTGCTGTCGAGGAAGGAGGGGGTATCCCAGAGTGAACACTGGCTGGATCCCTGCCACATCAAATCCTGAAGGGAGGGGGGAGGGGGGGGGGGGGTTGAGGCGAAGGGGGAAGATCTGCTTGCTCTTCTGAGGAACCTGGGCCAGTGCTGGAATTACCCTTCGCTCAGAATCTGGTGCTCGAAATAGCCATCCATCATCATCTGAGTCGTCCTTATTGTCTTTTTAAAAGCCCTCTTTAATCACCCTGTTTATATCTCTCAACGAAATGCTCAATTATAAAGATGTATCTGTGTGGTTATGTTTGATGGTGATGATGATAATGATGATGAAAGTATTGCTGTCGTCGTCGTTGTTGTTGTTGATGATGATAATGATGAGGTGATGATAATGAGGATGATGATGATGGAAGTATTATTGTGATTGTTGTTGTTGATGATGATGATGATGATAATGATGATGATGATGACGCGGTCGTTATTTTTTGTTATTTTGTTTTATTGTTCGTTGCCGTTGTCAGCATAGTCTATTTTGTGTGCCTCCACCCGTCTTGGCAACACTTTCCATCTTGGATTTATCAATATCATCTTGATAAGCTTTTATCGCCTCACACATTTTGGAAGTTCTACTTTATCGATGGACTAATTGAGACAAACCTCCATGGCCCAACCTACGCTGTTATGAACTCCCGCATTTCATTTTAGTCTCGGATTTCATGAAACCAAACTGTCCCCGTTTGTGCATTTAAATATTCATTCCTTCATTGTACAATCAAAAACTGACGTGGTAGGTGGCGCCACGTGATAGATGACTTTTGGCCTGACATCGTCCGTGTCATATTTCAATGGCTGCTGCGCCCTGCTCCAATGGCCACGTTGCTGACCCTCGCCCCAGCCAGCAGAGAAAGTCGCCTACATACTGTATATAGTTTAGATTCGTTTAACACCATATCTAAATACGTTTGTGAAGCCAAAATTCAGGATAACCTTTTCTGCGTCATTAGCTTTGTCTAGGTCATAGATAAGAATAAAGGAAATGTCACTAGATTGGTTTGACTAACAGAGTGTATGAAATATTCCGATAGGATTAATGCAAACAATAAAACGAAAAGAAAGTTTCATGACTTGGTATTTATTTTCATAAAATGATAAGCTCACGCGACATGAGGGTCGCCATGTGATTAATGAATAAATTGATGTGTTGATCAAGTGTGTGCTAGCAAGTTTCTTTCAAAACATAATGTACACTTACATATATACAATATCTAGTTATCAATACTGTGAGCAAATTCAAGTGTTTGAAATAGCTATATTCTAAATAGGTATCATAAACTACGTCTCATTTAAATTGGTTGTTTTTCTTGGGAGTACAATTTCGGTAACGAATAAAAGGATATGTCAGAGTAAATGAACGAATGAAGAAAGGAGTAGACAAAATAGCAAATAATGGGCCAATTAGATGAGTGAAAACATGCTCAATTACATGTACAAATGGTCGAATGGATAGATTTACAAAGAGAAGAATGAAAAATGAATAAACAAACAAATTGATAAATGTTTAAATGAAAGTGAATGGATAGTGAATAGCAAGTGAGTGAATATTACATATATGGATCCATGAACGAAAGAGTGAATGGACACTAACTATATGAATGAACGGATGAATGAATGGATAATAAATCGAGTTAGCGAATGAGGAGTTAGTGATGAATAGCTGATCTTTAGCGTCCAGAAGGGTAACCTCCATACCCCTTCCCCAGCCCCTATATAGAGGGCGCTGCACCCCTCTCACGTAGGGGCCGAGTGTAGCAATCACCCTTGTGCAGCGTCGACATCTCCCAATATCCGCACTGATTGCTAGAGATCATGACGTGTGGGCCCCCTCCCTCCAAGAGGGTTATAGAGTGGAGCCAGAGACGTGCTCCCCTCATCAAGACCCTGCTGCCCCCAAACAACTCCATCAGCAATTAGCACTGCTACTGCAACTACTGCTGCGAGTACTGCTCCGGCTGCTGCTGCTACTACTGTCGACACTACTGCTGCTGACACTACTGCTACTGTCACTACTGCTACTGGCACTGCCATTGCTTCTACTGGTACTGCTGCTGCTAATGATAACACTACTGCTGCTACTGCTACTGCTACTACTGCTGCTGCTGCTACTACTGCTTCTGTTCATACTGCTGCTTCATCTTCTGCTGCTGTCGTTGTAGCAGGTGATAATGATACATCTTCTGCTGCTGATGCTAACGACGATTATGATGATGATGATGATGATGGCGGTTGTTGTTATTGTTGTTGATGATGATGATAATGATTGTAATGATGATGATGAGGATGATGATGATGATGATGATGCTGATGATGGTTGTTGGTATTGTTGTTGTTGTTGTTGTTGCTGATGATGATGCTGCTGCTGCTGATGATGATGATGATGCTGATGATGATTATGAAGCTGATTTCTCAGCTGCCATCTTGCCACCAACTCTTCCTCTCCTCCTCCTCCATCTCCTCCTCAGCCTCCCACAATTCTCCTCTGACTCATTTGCTCAGGTGTGTTCCGTCCACCCTCATATGTCACACGCCTCAAATTACCTGATGAAATCACCAGCCAGCATCACCTGCCACCACGCCACAGCTATACAGATAGGTCTTGGAGGAACGAGGTGACATCTTCTCATTGCTCTGCTGAGATGCCCTGTGTGACACTGGTGGTGGAGCCATATCGTTGACACTGGCGTTGGGGCAAATTGATAAAAACCCATGGCCATGGCTTTAACATGGTGTTACACTGAACGGGGTTTGCCATTAGTGTTACACTGGAGTGATGCATTGATTTAACACTGGTGTTACACTGGTGTTACACTGGAAATGGCATTGGTTGACACTGGTGTTACACTGAAGTGATCGTAGATTTAACACTGGTGTTACACTGGTGTTACACTGAAAAGGGCATTGGTTGACACTGGTGTTACACTGAAAAGGGCATTGGTTGTCACTGGTGTTGCACTGAAAAGGGCATTGGTTGTCACTGGTGTTGCACTGAAAAGGGCATTGGTTGTCACTGGTGTTGCACTGAAAAGGGCATTTGTTGTCACTGGTGTTGCACTGAAAAGGGCATTGGTTAACACTGGTGTTACACTGAAAAGGGCATTGGTTGACATTGGTGTTACACTGAAAAGGGCATTGGTTGACACTGGTGTTACACTGAAGTATAACATTTGTTTAACACTGGTGTTACACTGAATAGGGGTATTGGCTAAACATTGGCGTAACACCGACGAGGGACATTGGTTTCCCACTGCATGGTGTTACACTTAAGTAGGACGTTTGTTTAACACTGGTGTTACTCTTGTATGGGCACTGGTTTGATACCAGTGTAACACTGAACTAGTAGGATATTGGTGTTACACGAGATAGGGGCTTTGGTTTAACACTGGTGTTACTCTTACCAGGGCATGCTTTGAACTGGTGGTACAGCATTTTGAAGTGGAGTATCAGGTCAATGATGTGCATACGTGCGTTATGTAGGATAACGAGCATGTACCTTGGTTTTGCGGTTTACTTTGGTGCCATCTTCACAAGCGATTCGTCAAGCTCATCCTCAGAAGACGGTTGCTGCTGCTGATGCTGCAAAAGGCGTCTTCCTCATCACCTCCTAATTAGATATTAACGATCCCTGCCAGCCTTCAGATCTCGCCAGCAGACAGGTCTTTCTATTTGTAAAAATAGATCCTCACCTTCAGCACAAGCGCCTAGGACAATACCGAAAACTCTTGCCATTAAGCGTATTATCTAGTTATAGACATCCTCGCACGGAACCAAGGTTAAAGCCTAATTAAACAGATAGCACGTAAATTATCCACGGAGCAAAAATAGGTAGATGTCTGAGACTGGGTGTCGAGAGAAGCCGAGGGGCCGAGCTGAAGAGAGGAACCAATCTTGTGGTGTGTATTGGGACTCGTGTCAATCGCTAATTAGCCCGTATAAATACGCGTGCCACAAGGACGGTATTAATTAGACAGGGGCGGGTGGGTGGGTTGGGTAATTAGACGCTAGGCCCTCAGCTGAGGAGGGATGGGGGGGGGGGGGGGTTGTTCCAGTGGTTCAGGTAATCGAGTCGCACAGGTGAGTGAGTAGCTGACTCGGCCAGTGTATACATATCTTATACAGGCGTTCTTTGTGGTGATAGTGATGATTATGACGACAACATTGATGATGAATACGGGTGTGAATGATGATGAGGAGGAGAAGGAAGAGAAGCTGGAGGAGAAGGTGGAGGAGGAAAATGGTGGTGATGTTGGTGACGACGACGTCAAGAATAATGATGCTGTTGATGATGATGATAGGTGGTGATGATGATGATAATGATTATAATGACTATAATGGCAATGGAAGAGGAGGGAGATGCTGCTTCTGTTGCTGCTGCTGATGGTTATCGTGATGGTGATGGATGCAGTGATAATGATGAGGATGATGATGATGGCAATGAAAAAGATGATGATCATGAGTATAATGTGAATGGTGATGACGGCTGTAATTGGCCCTAACTCCCACTCTTTCGCCCATTACTCAGTCTTTCGTTCACCTCCAAAAAACAGTGCATGTTTCCTGGCCTTCTCTGAACCCAAAGCAACAGGTCATTCAGGAGACAGGCCATCCCAACCCGATCCTTCCCTCTGACCTCGGACTGTCCTGTTAAACCCTACGCTATCCGTAGATCTCTGATGGTACCACAGCCACGTCTACGCTCCTGAACAGCTCTGATAGTACCACAACCACTTCTACGCTCCTGAACAGCTCTGATAGTACCACAACCACTTCTACGCTTCTGTATATCTATGATGCTACCACAGACACTGGTACTTCACCACAAAAACGTGTTAACCCGATACTCCACACTCTCCTGGGTTTGTCCAATAAACCCAGCTCTATACATACATCTTTGAGTATATGAAAACAAATGCTAAGCACCTGACACTTCACCAAAAACACTTGCCCCCTCCCCTAGGGGGCGTTTACCCAACCACCGCACCCCCTCCTTCTCCTCATCACCACCATCATCCTCGCCCACCACAGTGGTAAGGCTGGTGGGCTCTCGGGGAGTCTGTGGTTTCTTCAAACGCCTCTCTCGTAAACGTGTGGATTCGGGTGTAAGTGGTGGTTTTCGGGTTCAGAAGAACTGTGCCGTTTACGTATGTGTGTGTTTGTGTGTGTGTGTGTGGGGAGGGGGGGGGGATGGCAGCGTCAATTGAGCGTAGTGAAGTGGTGATGGTGGGTCTGACTCCTTAGAACTGCATTCCTGTGGTTAGTAAGATCTTATGACTGGGGGACCCCGCGGAATGTCTGCTGAAGCTTCAGCAACTACCATTCCACAGGCTCACAGAGATGGGAGAGGGGGGGGGGGGGGGGGGTGGGGTCGACCCTTTCCCGCAAATCAACAACCACTTTTCAGTGAACTTGATTGAAAACGAACCATAAATCTAAATCTGAAAGCCACACACACACACACACAAACACACACACATTGTACCTGATCCATGGGTGCACCATTTATACAGGTTTCAGTGTATGATGATTTGAAAAACCTGATTCAATTTACCAAACAAAACGGACATTTGTTACGAATCTCTTTTTATATAGATAATGGCCTCTGATTTTTATTGCATTTCGTCACTTCTATAATTTACTTTATAATGTGAAATTGTCCTTCCGATACCTCTCAGTGTATTCAGTGAGTGTCCGTGTGACTGGGCTACCGATGATGAAACATGATAGGCCGGGATACTCGATGACGTCACAGGCGCGCGCCGCACCACGTGCGCCACCTCGACTCACGTGATCTCCGTCAGAGGGCGCATATGGTTGATTTATACCTGGCCCCACCATTACTGCAGTTTATACCAATCGTGTTCAGACCATATGAAGTGAACATCATGTCACTCTTTGCTAACAAGGAGTAAAAAGCTACGTTGGTCATGCCTTCATATTTCGATATCTATGAAAGGAAGCATTCGCAAGATGAGGGGTGGTCTAACGAAACACAAAACACATTAATGAACAATGACGGATATTTACCACTTTGCTATTCCACAATATCACAGCGATGCCACTAAAATGAAGTTTGACATCCGTATCAACAAATGAAATAGGCATATAAAGGTATAAGGGACAGTATATACCTGTAATACCGGTAAGCTAAGTATTGTGATTGATGTATCTGTAAATTCGGGATTTCAATAACGCCCCGTTCAGGGGAACATCAACCAGAACCTATGATTCCTAGTTTTTTTTATGAAAAATAACCCTCCTCGCTGAACTCTATCATCATCATCATCATCATCAACAACAATAGCAACAACAATAACAACAAAAATAACAACAACAGCAACAACAATAACAACATTGCCATAATCCATACCAGATCACTCGGCAATACCTAAATAAAATGTATGTATTAATAGAAACAGCCCAACCCGAAACACCCCAATCCAGCCGCACACCAACAGGGTAGCCGGTACCCACGGTGCCAGGGTTCCTATAATAGAACACGTGAAGAGGGTATCCCTACCACGTACCAATCGTAAATAAAGGTTATCAATCATACCAAAACAGGGAGAAGGTGTAAAAAGTTGAGAAATGATTGCAGTAGCTATGCACCCCCTCCCCTCCCCTCCCTCCTCCACCCCTGAGACAAAGCTGGCCTATGACACTGTGTGCCTATCGCAAGATCTGCCCCAACAGGCACGTGACAAGCCAGCACCCTGTCAGTGGCAGGCCTGTGACGTTTCTGATATCGCCCCAAATTAAATATGCAGCCACGTCTTGATCCCGAACACATAAATATGTTGGAAGTGGCTCCAGCCTAATTGAAAAGCGTGTAGCATGAAGATGCGCACGTAGGGATTGTACGTCGAGGGGCCAGGAGCCGGTGGGGGGACATTGCCATCACGTACGGCACTGGCAAGCCACATCTCGATTTATCGTCCTTTTGCATTTAGATAACTGGTATTAAATAGAAATCTGCCGTTATGCATTTTTGACGTTGTACCTATGGGGAATGGTATGCGGCGACTGGGCACGGCCTAACAGAATTAGTTCTGGGACTTGCGGACCCATATAGGGACCCGCCAGGACCTTGTTAACCTGCCTCGCAATTATTTCATCTAGTTGTCGTGGCTTTGTCGGTAGAAAATGGCTTTTTAATTTGCCGGCTTTTTAGCCCGGGCTCGGCGTCACGACTACCAGGATCAGAGATGGGGTAAAGCTGCCCCCTGCCCCCTTTTTTGCCCCCTCTCCCCAGGTAGACGCCACCAGCCTTACCTGTAATCACAGAAAGGGGTAAAGGTGATGGCGGGCCTGGCCCCACCTCTCCCCCATACTACCCCTATGCTACCTGCAGGCACAGATTGCGCCATGCTCATTAATGCTGGTCATTAATTCCACTCTCTGCGCTGACTTGTGGGAAATAGATCAGAATAAAGGAACTTCTATCGCTGACTCCATCATTCCATACCTTTTTATCCATTAACCTCATCATACGAGAGCCCTGATAAAACATAATATACATCTCACAATATCTAGGCCCTGTTTCTTCTTTTTGTACCCCCCCCCCCCCCCCCGATATAGAAAAACTACTCGCCAAAAATGTTAAAATGTTAGCATGTATCCACTTCACACGTATTTTAGAGAATTTTGGATGAAATTGAAAGAAAATGGAGCTACATATACATACAGTGATATAAATCCTAGCAGTATCAGAAATTGTTCTCTCGTCACCAAAAATGAATCTTTTATTGGGTGAATTGGAAAAAGAGGACCAAAGAAAGGGTAAAGCTATACGAAAATAATTCACAAAAGGTTCACATACGTTGACCTATTTGCTATTGTGTATTTCCCTTTGTCTCTCATTGTTCCCATTTTAACTGCTTGCCAAGCCAGATTTCGTGTCGTCCTGTACCTATTTGTCCAGTAGAAAGTCTAAGGTAGCCACCTACCTCAGGCACATGGAGACAATTCGATTTTGCATATTCCATTACAAGAGAATACATTACTGTGCCATTCTAGTATTTTCCAAGGCTATTATCGTATCCCCCGGCCATCGTGGCTATTTAGACCTGTATAATGGAATACGCTACAACTTCCAACACAATTAGTTGATCACTGTCTTTTTTAACCTAATACCCATTTCTTAAGTAGTTTTTCATTTATCTAAGTTGTTTATACTGAAATATGTATTGTGAATTTCAACAACATTGATGACCTCTGAAACCAGATGACCCCATATAAAAGGAAGCCCCTCGCGTATGGTGCATAGCTTATTCTGTAAAAGGTGATATTTTTGACCCCTATTCAACAGGATAGGTACTAGTATATGATTTTCCTTCCCTTCAAAATTCAAAAGCCAAGCTCTTGCAACTTTGGTAGATTTAAAATTTGGTAGACAGTAGAACTCGTCACGACTACTCGCCATAAAAACGATGATTTTGAGCTTTGGTGAGGATAAACTTGGTGGAGGATAAAAATGTCGCCAAGTTATCTCACCACACACACACACATATTCTTCCAGCTTCGGTGAATTTAAGAGTATTAAGGAATAAAAGTTGTCGTGGTCTCTAGTCATACATAATCTTAATGTCTTTGATTAGGTAAAACAAAGTGGAGAATGGAAACCATCACGATTTTCACCACGCGCACACATCCTCTTTAGCTTTTGCAAGGTTAAACTTGGTGGAGAATAAGAGTCATGATGATTTCTCGCCAATTCCACGATCTCTGTGGCCCAAGCCGTCAGCAAGGTTACTTAGAGCAGGATAGCGTGTATTATTGATAAGCAATAATGTAATCACGATAAACCATCAATTAATTACCCATGTGATGCCTAATTGGAGAGCGCTAAATCACAACTATACATATTACCCTTGGATGCTATTCGTCATACACTTTGCTGTATTTGTAAGAAACTCATTAATAACGTGGTGGAGAACCATAGGCCTCGGACCTTTCTCGGATTCTCCACTAATCTCTCAATACCTCTATTATGCACAATAAATCCAATGCTTTTATAAAGGTTTATGAGTTACACGACTTACACCTTAAGCCAGATATTCTTAAGATGTATAGTCAAGAAAGTTATAGTCTAAAAAGTTGTCTCAGAAGACACGTCTTTTGTCATAGGTGAAAACAATTCACAGCTACTTTGAAAATTGGTATATGCAGGAATGTGTCCATTACATCCGGGTGGTCGCTCGAGTAGCATGTAAGATAGTTGCCAGTGACTTGGGGTTAGGCGATTGTATTTCCTACGTTCTCTAGTTAACTTCACCAATAACAAAGTGTGAGTCATGACTTAGCTTGAACATGTCAAAAGTGGTGACCATAAAAAAAGTGTCTAAATTTCTTTTCAAAATGTATGCGGATTGTCATTAAGATAAGAAATGATATTGCTAGTAAAACGTGGTAGAAAATGCCCGTCCTAGAATCTAGTTTGGAACTTTCTGTATTCTCCACCATGCTATTGCCTGTTTCAACACGGTGCAAGGTATGCTTGGTGGAAAATGCCAATCCTAGAACTTAGTTCGAAACTAGTTTTGTTTTCTATCATGTCAGTCACTGGTTTAACAAGGTGCAAAGGGATTTTGCTGAGATTTGCAGGCGCGTCATTTTTCCTGGTACTGACGAATATAGCTGGTTGCCTGACATTGTCTCAAGCATTATCGGCTCATCTTACATTGTGAAAGTGATGTAAATTACTGACAATCATGCTGTACCCTCCTAGAGTTCTGTAGGCCCCTTAGCGGCCACAATCCCGGCTCCTCATTCGACCAAGCACTGACGCAAAGCCGACACCACGAAAACATGCCGATCATACGATGACGCTTCTAATTCCACTAATTGGCATCGTTACTATTCTTCCATTATGTGGGGGTTTTGGGTGTCTTAGGCAATCACTCTGTAAGACACCACGTTCCAGCCAGTCCCAGATAACCACCTCTAAGGTGTCCACTAATACGGTTATTACCGGTGTTGCTGTCTTGGCAGTATAGAGCAGGCAGACCGGCGCTACTGCTACTAGCTATTCTATGGTGGAGGAGCCCGGCCCCACCCACCTATTTTAGCGCCTTTAACGAGCAGGTAAATCAATCAGCCGCTCATCTTCTCCTCGCTGCATCTACTTGAGCATCATCACTGCAAGATCATTACATATAATAGATACTGTCACCTCTTCACGCCGAAACACACCTGCGCTCCCCAAAAATCTGATAGCCAAAGCCGCATCCGCCAAATCGCATCTCGGCAAGGTGCGGGCTGAGGCACAAAGAGGGAGAGGCAAGGTGCGGTATTAACCGTATTACATGACATTTTAGCAGCCAGCACAGTAATTCGAGCTAGCTAGTGTAATTGAGCTCGAATGGACGGTTAATAACACAATCGCTGCCTCAATTACTGAACGTATTGAGTAAGGGCTCCCAAAATAGGAATTAGTGCCATCTAAGTAACCTGTGGTTAGCAATACTTCTCCAGTTATAAATGATATCGACGCTCTTTAGGAATCAGCAGAACATGATTAAGTGTCCCAATCTACCGACTCAGATATGTGCAAATATTTTTTTATTACCCCATCTATACCATAATCTCTTCTCTTATTCTCCATCATCATCATCATCATCAGCATAGCTATGGATGATACTGACCATTGTGGTTTTTAACTTTTAGTGAATACTAGTATATGGTTAGTATATGCATAGCAATTCTATTGCATAGCAATGACTCTTCATCTAGTCACCTTTATATGTAATTCTAATGTGCCAGATACTATGTAATATATATATATATATATATATATATATATATATATATATATATATATATATATATATATATATATATATATATATATATATATATATATATATATATATATCTTACTAGACCGAATAAAATCAAATAAAATCATCATCATCTTTCATGACGTCATCCGTCTACACCATAATTTCTTTTCTTTATCACCCTTATCATCATCATCATCATCATCATCATCATCATCATGTCATCAGTCATCAACTTTCTCCTCCTCTTCCTCACTTTAACCCTACCATTGGTTCTAAATACTCAAATTCATAATGACAATAATTAGGTAAGAATTAACCAAAACAAAACAGCGACGATGACTACAACAACAACAACAACAACAACAACAACAACAACAACAACAGCAACAACAAAAGCAGCACTATACTCAAACTTGCCACTTTCTTCTTTAGAATATTATATAAGGAATCTGTGTGTTTTTCGATAACGTAACCAGGCACCCGAATCGTGAACAATCGTCTTTCTATTTTATCAATGCCACTTCTGTCAAAAACTTAATTGCATATTTGCCAGGGATCTCGAGGTAATGTAAGATTTTGACTGCTCGAGTCCCTCACTGTCAAAATAGATCGCGACAGTCCAAAGACATCGCATTTGGAAAGTTCACTAGTGACAGGCTTCACAAGTTGAGAGGAAATTCCAAAGACTACCTTTGTCCTCATATAGAGAATAAGAGACTAGATGTGGATTAAGCATATCTTCCGTATAAGGAAATTTCCAAGACTACCATTTTCTTCATAAAGTCTAAGACCAGAGGAGGGTTGTCTCGAATCTGGGTAGAAGAGATTAGACGCAGATTAATTATCCTATCCATATAATGAAATCTGATGATGGAGAGCCCGATAAGTACTTATTCATATACATTCGAATGTCCTTTCATGGCACCAGAATTTGTGCTGGTAAAAATAGTGTTAGTCGTGTGGAAAGGATGATAAGTGTAATGCCCGACTAATAGCCACTGGTAATAAAGTAATGAGGCTGTTTTAAACCCATTAAAACATATCTTATAATGATAACAACAACAACAACAACAATAATTATAATAATAATGATAATAATGATAATAATGATAATAATGATAATAATGATAATAATGATAATAATAATAATAATAATGATAACAATGATAACAATGATAATTCAATAGCGTTAAAACCTGCCCAATGAGCCACTAGCTGGCACCGTCCCGCTCACTCTGTGGTTGCGCTGGGCAGGG
Source organism: Maea johnstoni (assembly GCA_963942565.1). Taxonomy (NCBI): domain Eukaryota; kingdom Metazoa; phylum Annelida; class Polychaeta; order Spionida; family Magelonidae; genus Maea; species Maea johnstoni. The sequence continues at coordinate 43,641,932 of OZ012692.1, read as the reverse complement.
CTGGGCTGGCCAGGGCAGGGCAGGGCAGGGCGGGGCAGTGGCGCGTGGTCAGAATGGCCTGAGGGGGCCCAGTGCTGGAACAAATTGTTTGTAATTGGAGGTGCCAGTGTAGATATCCTATAATTTCAGGTGGGCGAGGGGCATGAAAGGCCCTAATGACACGCTCTACACGGGACATGAGGGTAGAGTTACCCACAATAGCTTGACCACATGGCGGCGACCACTTAGTGGTCAATTCAGGTGGAACTGACCGCCTCTCCTATACTGATCACTCGCGTCACGGGACCTCAACTAGTAGCAGTAGTAATAGCAGTAGTGGTAGAAGTAGTAGTAGTAGTAGTAGTAGTAGTAGTAGTAGTAGTAGTAGTAGTAGTAGTAGTAGTAGTAGTAGTAGTAGTAGTAGTAGTAGTAAAAGGAAGGAAGGGATGGGGTTTAACGTCGCTTTCAACAGCTTAGGTCATATCGCGATGAGATAGGAACCCGGAATCGCGACGAAATAGAGATTCCCTTCTCTTCACTAATAGTTCTAAGGTGCAGTTGCAGAAGAACCAGAGTCAGCCCTCCACAACGCCGCACATGTATAAAGCCACCAGGCAAACCCAGGCATTATGACGTAATATTCAATAATCGAGATCTTCCACCGTATCTTTAAACATATACGAATTCATGATAGTAGTTTATTCATTCCATTCGATTGGTGGATTGCAGTAAGTTATTCATCAAAACAAGGGTAAAAAGACACAATTAATTGAATGAAGTCAAACACGTACCTTTTTCCCAATCCATTGATAACCAGACTACCCCAGAGTCTTTGGCGAGCATTTGGACCCAGCTCCCTACAAAAAATATACAAAAAGCATGAAACTGAAGTGTGGTAACAACATAAGGTAATTGGTCATTCGATATGTGCACATAGATACAGTCTTCCTATATTCAATGGAACAAACCTTATAATACAGATTGTGTGAGTTCCATACACGTCACAGACGTCTTCCTAGAGGGTTATTTTGTATTATTGTATTGGCATGCCCCAGTACATTTCTACCCTAAGGGTGAACCGTTCTTCTCCTAGGACAGGTCTGTAGCTGCCATTGACTATCTCTCTGAAACTGGCATAAACGTAGAGTGAACATGACTGGGCTGGTGACAAACCTGTATATGAGACATCGGGATTACTAAAAGACGTTAGAGTTTTTGAGACCTAAAATGTGACTGAACCAATGAACGTACTGTAGAGTGGCATACACACTATAGAGGGTTGACGTAGTGTAACGCTACTGCAGAACTGGAGAGTGCCTGAGTAACTATAGAGTCACTTAGAGGTAATTGGGGGTTGTTGAGTGACTGAAGTAACGTAGGGTGATTAAAGGACTGTAGAGTGCATGAGGAACAGTAGAGTGAATGAGGTAATACTGAGAGACTGTAGATTTACTGGGGAGTGTAGATTAACTAGGACAGTAGGGTGACTGGGGGCTGTAGAGTGACTGAGGGAATGTAGAGTGGCTAAGGGAATGTAGAGTGACTGGGAGAATGTAGAGTGACTGAGGGACTGTAGAGTGGCTGAGGGAATGTAGAGTGGTTGAGGGAATGTAGAGTGGTTGAGGGAATGTAGAGTGACTGAGGGAATGTAGAGTGGCTGAGGGAATGTAGAGTGACTGGGAGAATGTAGAGTGACTGCGGGACTGTAGAGTGGCTGAGGGAATGTAGAGTGGTTGAGGGAATGTAGAGTGGTTGAGGGAATGAAGAGTGACTGAGGGAATGTAGAGTGGTTGAGGGAATGTAGAGTGACTGAGGGAATGTAGAGTGGCTGAGGGAATGAAGAGTGACTGAGGGAATGTAGAGTGGTTGAGGGAATAAAGAGTGACTGAGGGAATGTAGAGTGGCTGAGGGAATATAGAGTGACTGAGGGAATGTAGAGTGACTGAGGGAATGTAGAGTGACTGAGGGAATTTAGAGTGACTGAGGGAATGTAGAGTGACTGAGGAACTGTAGAGTGGGTGAGGGAATATAGAGTGACTGAGGGACTGTGGAGTGACTGAGGGAATGTAGAGTGCCTGAGGGAATGTAGAGTGGCTGAGGGAATGTAGAATGGCTAAGGGAATGTAGAGTGGCTGAGGGAATGTAGAGTGGCTGAGCGAATGTAGAGTGACTTAGGGAATGTAGAGTGGCTGAGGGAATGTAGAATGGCTAAGGGAATGTAGAGTGGCTGAGGAACTGTAGAGTGGCTGAGGGACTGTGGAGTGACTGAGGGAATGTAGAGTGCCTAAGGGAATGTAGAGTGGCTGAGGGAATGTAGAGTGGCTGAGGGAATGTAGAGTGGCTGAGCTAATGTAGAGTGACTTAGGGAATGTAGAGTGGCTGAGGGAATGCAGAGTGACAGAGGGAATGTAGAGTGACTGAGGGAATGTAGAGTGACTGAGGGAATGTAGAGTGGCTAAGAGAATGTAGAGTGGCTGAGGGAATGTAGAGTGACTGAGGGAATGTAGAGTGCCTGAGGGAATGTAGAGTGGCTGAGGGACTGTAGAGTGACTGAGGGAATGTAGAGTGACTGAGGAACTGTAGAGTGGGTGAGGGAATATAGAGTGACTGAGGGACTGTGGAGTGACTGAGGGAATGTAGAGTGCCTGAGGGAATGTAGAATGGCTAAGGGAATGTAGAGTGGCTGAGGGAATGTAGAGTGGCTGAGCGAATGTAGAGTGACTTAGGGAATGTAGAGTGGCTGAGGGAATGTAGAATGGCTAAGGGAATGTAGAGTGGCTGAGGAACTGTAGAGTGGCTGAGGGACTGTGGAGTGACTGAGGGAATGTAGAGTGCCTAAGGGAATGTAGAGTGGCTGAGGGAATGTAGAGTGGCTGAGGGAATGTAGAGTGGCTGAGCTAATGTAGAGTGACTTAGGGAATGTAGAGTGGCTGAGGGAATGCAGAGTGACAGAGGGAATGTAGAGTGACTGAGGGAATGTAGAGTGACTGAGGGAATGTAGAGTGGCTAAGAGAATGTAGAGTGGCTAAGAGAATGTAGAGTGGCTGAGGGAATGTAGAGTGACTGAGGGAATGTAGAGTGCCTGAGGGAATGTAGAGTGGCTGAGGGACTGTAGAGTAACTGAGGGAATGTAGAGTTCCGAAGGAACTGTGAAGTTACTGAGGAACTCTGTAGTTACTGAGGAACTCTGTAGTTACTGAGGAACTCTGTAGTTACTGAGGAACTCTGTAGTTACTGAGGAACTCTGTAGTTACTGAGGAACTCTGTAGTTACTGAGGAACTCTGTAGTTACTGAGGAACTCTGTAGTTACTGAGGAACTCTGTAGTTACTGAGGGGCGGTAAATTGACTGATGTTAGCTGAGGGTCGGATGAACTGTAGAATTGACGAGAAAACATCAGAATCGACTGATCGACCTTAGAATGTCTGAAAAAACATAAGTATTAGCATTGGGACGATAGAAAAACAAGAGAATTGGCTGAATGTCCAAAGAATGGTTAGAAAAACATTATAATTCGCCGAGGGGCTATAACATAGCTTCCAAACCATCTTAATAGCTAGAGGACTATAAAATGACTGAGAGGAACATTATAATTGACCAAGGGACTGTGGAATGACAGTGAAACCCTCGTGATAGTCTCTGAACTACAAGTGGTCGAGGAACCATCAGTATTGCTTCAAGACATGGGGAATATCAGCATTAATAGGCACAGACTTTCTTAGGATATAATAGAAAGTCTCGTGAACTTCATAATGACTTAGCGACTGCGAAGCGGCAGGGGAGAGTAGATCTTACTTAATCTGAATACCTTCATCAAGAGAAAAATCCATTCCCGAACTGGGAAAGTTACATCCTTTTAGCCAGCCTCTCAGGGGGCACATTTCGCTCTAGCTTTCTGCGGGGGGAGATATGTCATGATGGGTCTAAATTCACCTAACGAAATGCATTTCGCCAAGCCTCGGTGTAAAGGAAATAAACTGTGACTGTCTAAGTATCTATTCGTCTTCATTTTGTGCCAGAAGTACGTCCTGCCTGACCCGTCGCCTCGCCCTGCATTTCACACGTGCAGTTTATCAGGGGCTGAGCATGTCATACGATATAAACAATTTGGGATTGACAATTCCTTGGATGGGGTAATGAGATAAGAGTCTTGCGCTGCAGCGGCCAGGGAGGTCTCGCTTGATACTACCCTAATGTGGCCTCCTCTTTTACCTGGACTCTTCCTCCTCCGGCTTCTTGAGATATTATCCCTAATTCCTACGGCTTCTCTACGACGTATTACAGGCCTTACGAGTGTCCCCATAAAACTCCCCAGTCACACAGGCCAATAGGGCAGCAGCCTTCTGGACTCTCTCTCTCTCTCTCTCTCTCTCTCTCTCTCTCTCTCTCTCTCTCTCTCTCTCTCTCTCTCTCTCTATATATATATATATATATATATATATATATATATATATATATATATATATATATATATATATATATATATATATATATATACCGGTATATACATGCATGCATGCATACATACATACATACATACATACACACACATGCACACACACATACATACATACGTGGGGTATGTGTGTCATGCTTTGGGACTTCAATAAACTGCCGGTGACGAAACATGACTTTAATTCAACCCCATAATAATGTCATAGTCAAAAATAGATAGTAGGGTAGTCGAAAACCTCACAAAAGGTTAGGAAGAATGATCACTATTAAATACATACATACAATCCTCTATTGGATTTCAATGCAAAGCCTATAGCAAGTGAAATCACAAGTTCAAGGTCAACACAATTATATCGTATAACTGAAACCATAGAAATGTATCCTGAGATGTACATGTAGAAGAATCAAATGCCTTAAAAGGCATGTGCAGTAATGCCTATGAACATAAACCGCAGTGTTACTAGCATGACATTGAAAAATAAGACCAAGGTCATCAGTCATCATTACTTCCATGACCTTGAAAAATAAGGCCAAGGTCATCAGGATTGTGCGCGCATTTTAAGATATCCATATGAAAATGTTTCATAAACATGAAAACTTTTCTTCACATGATATTAGGTAATTGATTTATATGATGTGCGTTGAGTCGGTGCCGTGAGGGAATACATGGAAAAGTAATTTAAAGGTACTTTGCAGTTCTTGTTCAGATCACAATCTTAACTCTATCGAAAAGTTTCAGTCTCAATTGCCCGTCTTTAGTGAATTGATATCTTACTTCTCTATCTCGTACAGTTATCAGAAATGTTTCTTAAGAATATACGGCATGTGGATAGTATCAAAATCATGTATAGCATGGATATATTTTGTTTTGGCCAATCGATCTCGATATTTAAGATTTTTCACATTCTTTTACATTTTTCACATTTTCACATTGCAGGAATGACCACCAGGTGGCGCCTGTTGTACGGTTTATTCAGGCTGCAGCCAATGGGGAGACCTCAGATCGAGCACATGACGCCCCCTAGTGGCAGATGTATCTTAATTATATAGGTAAGAGTCTCATTTTGTATTCATACTTTCAGAGGAAGTATTCATACTTACATTATTCATAACATTAAGGAAACACGATCTATACCCGTGACGCCAATGTGTGGCTGCATTGGTTCAAACCAACCCTAAATTCCACAATTTCCACATACACCCGTATGTGCATTATGACATGGGCAGTGCAACAGTATATGTATTCCTTTATTGACCACATTGCCTAATATACATGGCACTGCAGTACAACTCTATGGGAAGTTTATAATCCCATGCTATGTAACCATATTATTTTCAAGTCTGAAAACAAATTGCTGTTTCCTGGGCAATCTTTCTTTCGTAGAATTTCCTCGGAACAAACATGAAGTTTGATAAATAATGTGCGGTGTATCTGAAGGTAAATCCTACGCACTTAAATCATGGTGACTTGGCAATCAATAACACAAATCCCCAGTCCAGAACAATGATATGTCAGTGGTGGTTTCGTGAGGGTGGGAGGGGGGGGGGGGGGGGTAGCTCCTACTTGAAGAGTGATTTATGTAGAAATGCCAACTAACTAGCGATGGAATTGTGACAAGAAGTTGAGGAATGGGGAGCAATTCGTTACGTTGACAAGGGGGGTCGCTAAACTGTTATTAGACACCGTGGCTATGCTGTTTTCTGATGGCGGCGATACTCTAGCCCACTCCCTGTGTGGCATGTCACACACTGTTTGTTTTTACCATGAGAGCTTTAACCCGCTAAACACCAAAAACACCAAAAATCAAGACCTCCCTGCACCCCCACCCAACTAACAGAGTAATTGAATTCTAACCCTCCATCAAAAACACCTATCAAAATGATCCCATAGCAATCAGAACAAGCATGCAGTGTATTTAGGTTGTTTTGTAGTTGGTGCCCCCTAGCGGTGGGGGAGAGGGGGTTAAAACCACTTAAGATAACTTCAAGGCTAAAGTATACCTGTGGAGAAGTGATTGAGTGCCAAAACAATGCAAATGGGACATTTTTCAACTGATTACTGCGAATGCTGCCACGAGTTGGGATAACAAGCAGAATTCCGCGACCACTTCAACAAACCCCGTCTCCTATCAGACCCAATTTCTCATCCTGCATTTGCAAGAGATAATTTTCTCCTCGTCGAGATAAATGCAGTCAAAAGTCAGTGCTGCGAAACTGTGACGAGTCAAACATTATTCTAAACCCTAATGGAAACACACTCTGTACAAATATTGTTTCAAACGCAAACGGCAATATTAACTTTTAATTAGCTTGAAGTTGGAAATTCAATACTTAGCTTTGAGGACGTGGGGTCCCCAAGCCAGAGATACATAGCCTGAAGCGTGCTGACATTGACACATGCGCCCTCTGCTGGACAGGTGCGACAACACACCGGCCCAAAGCTTGCTAACATTGACAAAAGCGCCCTCTGTTGGCCAGGTGCGACAACAGGCCGGCCCAGGCTGACCAGACTGCCTGCAGCGTGCAAACATTGACAAAAGCGCCCTCCGCGACCAGGTGCGACAACAGGCCGGCCCAGGCGGCTGGTCAACTGAAGAGAGCACCAGTAAATGCTGCGTGTGTCGCCAGGTGGCACGGGCATTTCTAGTCCGCCTCCTAGCGGGAGAAAGCGGAACTACTGGTATCCCAAGCCCTTATTGGACCAAATGTCCATCCATCACAGTTCATACGTCGCTCGGCAGATGGCGTATATATTTTTAAACCCATGATTGATATCAGCATATAAACAGAGATTGCAGTAACAAAGACAATAGTTAGTACCACTTTGATACTTCTGATCATCATAATTGTACGTAGGATGCCAAATCAATTGGTATTAACAATGAAGTATTAGTCTATACTGCGGCAAACAGTAAGGTTTGACTCAAAATATGTCTCAGTGGCTTTTTCAACTTGGGCTTTGATACACAGAAGGAAGGACGAAGTAGGAAAGAAAGAGGAAGGAAAGAAGGAAGAAGAAAAGAAAGGGGAAAGAATGAAAAGAAGAGGTAGGGGGATAGAAAAAGAAAAGAAAGAAAAAGGTGATGATGATGATGATGATAACAAAGGAAGAGAACACGTAGAAAAGGAAGTTGTAAGATAAGAAGGAGAGGTAGCAGCAGCAGTACTGTATCTAGCAGCTGCCCTGTGCTCAGCCTCAGCTTCTCCTCTGACTTGTCATCAGCCGCTCAGCGCACGTAGATCGCACCTGATCTGTTCTTCATTGTGGCTGCGTGAATATTTCAGGAGCTCCCATTCGTTACATGTCAACCTTTGGTCTGCCTAAATGAAACAAGCATCGCCCATAACCTATAAGTCTTCATGAAGAATAATGCGACAGAGCGCAATTAACGCGAAGTTTGATAAATCCCTGACATTTGTGATCATTTTTCAAAGTCACAGAAAAATTCTGGCAGTGCCTGGTTGAAGCGAGCATGGGGTTGTGAGTAAAAGTCAAGGCGGAAGGTCTGGAGTGTGAGAGGTAGAACCAGTGAGAGGCAGCGAGCCTGTTGTGTACACACGGTCTGTCCCTGCTACTCCTGCCACTGCTGTGTGGTCTGTACACCCTGGCCACGTAGACTGCTAATGAAGGGACACTGACTTGCTGTAGTAGCTAATGCAATGTTGGAGACACGTCCCCTGGAGGCTGGAGCCCAAGGTCTCTTAATGTATGTGTATGTGTATGAAAAAGGTGCATCAATCACTAATTACACGTAACATCGGAGACGATTATGTATTGTATCTACCTCTGGTAACAGTGACCGATCTCGGTTGCTCAAAACTAGTTGTCAACTAGCGATTGTGTGTCACCTCTATCCCAGGGTGGCGTGAGTTTATTCTGAGGAACCAGTCAGTGCAGTAAAGCCTCTAAGCCGTAATCAATACCATCCAATACCTAGTCTGATGGTGCCATTAGGTAGCGCCGTCGCCATTCACCTTGGCCGAATGCTATTGGACCTTATTAGCGAGTATTGGAGGAGGCCAGAAAACGTATGAAATGCACATCAATATCAGCCAATTAGAGACCGGCGTGGACGGCGCTGGCACGCGTGGAATGTGAAATGAACGTGTTGCCCAATACAATAATTGCAATTTTAAGCCAATCATCGACTTCGATATCATTCGCTGCCGCAGATAACGGCATGGTTCCACGATGAGTGCACTTGTTGACATAGTTACCCTGTGAATCCTGCCCTGATGGCCGCTAGGAGGGACATATACAAGCAAGATAAGGAGCTTTCCTGCTTATTTCAAACAATTCAACATGAGAGTCGATTTCCAATAAAGATGTTCAGTGTAGTTAATATGACCTTTCGACAATCACTGACAAATAATAGGTCCCTTGCACACATTCGATGATTGCCTGGGTTTAGGTGTAACCCCCTCCCCCTGTCAGTGTGCTAGTTTCTTTCGGACCAAGTTCACTTTACCGTCTGCATATGTTTGTCTACCCTGTACAATCAATAGTTCAACATATAAACATACTGTCTTCTGTCTTTCCTCGATAAGTTAAGACTAGAAACCCGTCAACCTGTTTTGGAAGCCTTCTTTAGTTAGACGCATTTACAATCGTAATCAATTCGAATAAGACATAGATAGATTCTAGAAAATCTGTCGAAGTTGAAAACTTTGACTTCCCCATTGTGCCTTAATTATATAGGATTCACTAGTATTCAGCATTTTGACAATAACAGATTTTTTTTAACAGCTGAGAACGACCAATAGCCTGGGGTCTTAAATTACCCGTGAAACAGATTTTCATGCTAAACTGTATGTTGAAGTTAATCTAATTAATCTATGCTTTTTGGAATAAGACTTTAAAAAAAGGATACATTATGATTATCCTAAGTATTCTGAAAAAAGTTTGAGACTGGTCTCTATACATAGGTGGTCTCTCAGACAGGTTGCGCTGCTCATATTTATGTCTGTATCATTCCCTTTTGCTGTGTATGTTTGCGACGGATAGGATTAACCCATTAATGTCGGCCACTGCCCTGACAATTTCGGTAAAATCTTAAAGACAAAAGCATTTCGGGGAAAGGATATGAAAAAGAATTGTCAATCATAACACTACCAACAACTCTCCTTCAAATAGTTTGTAAAATCGTTCATTATTCCAAAGTTGTTGCCATAAGTTTCAAAGATCCTAACGAAAATCTCTGAAGGAACTCTCAAGCATGAATGGGTTAATGAGGAGAAATACACCATCTGGCCCTTATTGGAAGAACTTGGTCGACTGTGACGTCACGCTAAGATTGTATCATAGGAAATAATGAGCCAGTACCGATTTTTATAACTGACATTATAGATGAAGCAACATTACTGTTCTAAAGTTTTAGCCCGTGGGAAAACAGAAAAAAATGTTGACTTGAGTTCCACGGGTGGCTGGACTCATGACATAACAATGTCATAACTACTAACTGTCTAATTAGCGCGTCTATGACCGTGACATAGTTATGACTTCCCATGCCATAGTCATACCATGAATAATAGTCACTCGACCGAGAGATTGTATGTGGTAGACATGTAACAAATGGTGTAGAGTAGAACGTCTGCCAGTTGTTGTTATATTGTTTTATTGCCGTTGTTACTGTTGTTGTTGTTGCACTAATAGTAGTAGTAGTAGTAGTAGTAGTAGTAGTAGTAGTAGTAGTAGTAGTAGCCGTAGTAGTAGTAACAGCAGCAGCAGAAGTAGTAGTAGTAGTAGTAGTAGTAGTAGTAGTAGTAGTAGTAGTAGTAGTAGCAGTAGTAGTAGTAATAGTAGCAGCAGTCGCAGCAGCAGTTGTAGCAATAGTAGTAGTAGTAGTAGTAGTAGTAGTAGTAGTAGTAGTAGTAGTAGTAGTAGTAGTAGTAGTAGTAGTAGTAAGTAGTGATATCAGCAGCAACAGCAGTAGTAGAAACAATTGGAGGAGTAGTAGGTGCAGCAGTGACATAAGTGGATATACATGTATGTGTTTTATAATTACGTATATTACCACACTGACGCCAAGAACTATTCCATGCCCATGTGTGAGGAGGAGCGACTGTGGTGTCCTCATTTTCTCCCTCACCCCCGTCACCCAACACGACCCATCGTTAGCGGGGTCGCACCACAGCCTAGACGCGTGTCATCAAACCAACAGATCACACAAACACATCTAAACATCCACGCTAATGAGAGCCAGGTCCGCTGGCAAAAAAACTCACATCCAACCCCTCCTCCTCCTCTTCCTTCACATCCTCCTCCTCGCCAGCCTCGATCTGAGGACGACAGGGCCGGGTTCTTAATTTCGTTACTTTCTGTGAGATATTTCTTTCTTTACAAATAATCCAAAAAGTGTCTCTCTGTTGCAAAGGCACCCCTGACTGCCCTTCACACTGCCGCACTTCTTTATAGTGATCACGCCAACGAGAAGATGCTTGAGAGCATACACTTGATTTCTATGAGGGAGGCCAGTTGTTTGCTAAGTGATCAACCAAAGGAGTGTGGCATTCTTATCATGATTTCTTCAATTCGCGGCTCAGAGATTCGCGATGGTCGGTAAAAGTTGACAGTAAAAAGTATAAAACCTGTATCAAATGAAGCTAAAATAAATCAATTTTAAATTGCAAAATGAAATAAATGGAAGCATCTGGTTCAGCCCCTTCTGTGCTCGCTCCGCTATAAGTCAACAAACCCTCCATGGGGGGGGGGGTCACTTCAACCCCCACCCCCTCCAATGCAACCAATCGCACATTCATACATTCATCCGCACATTCATTCATTCATTCCTCACTCGTCAATCATAGTCCTATCTTATTTCCTCGCACCTTTTGATCTATGCCTTGGCGGTATGGGGTCAGACACCTGGGCGCAATTACAGGTGAGCGATAATTGGAAAAGTTGCAAGGTGAAGACATACAGCAAAGCAATGCGTTGAATACATATGCAACAAGGGCCTCTTTCATATAAATAGTTGTTAGCTGCTGTGAATTGTTGCGTTTGGTAGAGGCGTGACGGAAGCTGGTTGTCAGTGTTGGATTCATTTACCTGTGTTGCAGAAACAGTGCTACTGTAAAGGGCGGGGTCGGGTGATAGTTCACACACAACTGTCATCTTCTGGCAGACCAGTGTCAGCCAGACACCAATACTGACCTTAACCATCAAGTACTCTGCAGTGAAATATCATTGCAGAGTGTGAAACCTACGCACAGACACACATAGTATGTACTACACATAATATATATATATATATATATATATATATATATATATATATATATATATATATATATATATACATATACATAATATAATATACATATATATATATATATACATATATATATATATATATATATATATATATATATATATTTATATATATATATATATATATATATATATATATATATATATATATATTTATATATATATATATATATATTATATATATATATTATATATATATATATATATATATATATATAAAATATGTGTATGTGTGTATATACACACATAATATATATATATATATATATTATATTATATATATATATATATATATATATATATATATATATATATATATATATATATATATATATAATATATATATATATATATATATAGTCGGCTCAAATGCATTCATCAATCTCATTTGAATTCAATAAGGTTCGATAGATTCATCCATTCTGACATTCTTTTCTTAGAAGGTACATGTATCGTAGTTAATAATCCTATAACTAGGTGTAATCTCCAGGTTCCTGAGTGTTACAATTGATGGTTGCTGCAGGTTGAGATTTACTTTAGGGATATCACTGACTATGACCAATATGAAGTATCTCTTTGATTTTTTTTATTGCTGAAGATTTTTACAGGCCATAACATTGAACATTTTAGTGAGAAATCTTGACACCAAGTGCATTAGGGTCGTACAGAGAGAAAGCTTTTCAACTATTTATAGCATGCCGGACACTCGGCATTGGTTTGACTTTGACGCGCGACCATTGAGGTGTGTCTTTGTACTACTGTCTTTTGTCCCATGCCCACAAGGGATCAACGAGGCCTGTCCTTGCTAAACCACCACTGGGTTATGGGCTCACACACGAGATATCTCACTAAAATTTTCAAATGTCATGGCCCGTAAAAATCTTTAGCTGTAAAGAACAAAAAAATACTTCTTATTGGGCATAGTCAATGACATCCCTAAGGTATCGGTAAACCTGTAGTGACCATCACCTGCGTAAGTAATGAGATTATGTCATTTGAGTGAAAAAAAATGTAAATATTGAAATGAAATCGAATACGCGTTGAATAAGGACGGTTGGCTATGATATTCTATACCTTATAACACTTAGAACCTGGAGATACACCTTGTTCTATGATTATGCTACAATAAGGTGTGTTTTTGACGGCCCTTTTATTTAGCTTTCAATGGTACCCATCACCTTATGGAAGTCAATTTTACCATATTAGGGTATGGGGTACGGTACGATATTCAGACCTCTAAGACTGAAGTATTTTTAGATAGTTCAACCTTCAGTAAGCGAATGTAGTTCCAGAGAGTAGTTGTATAGTTTTGCCTCAGGAGACAGGCTTGCAGATTTCGGAGTTTAAATGATAGTTTGTGAGGTCAGGTGAGTGATTTCACGTATGACAATAGTGCTTACGTAATGGTTCGCAATATGCAGTAGTAGTAGTAGTAGTAGTAGTAGTAGTAGTAGTAGTAGTAATACTGAAGATGCGCGGACTGGTTACCTCATAAGCGCATAAGTGCGCCGGTCACGTGATCGTTCTCAGAGAATGGCGGGAAGATTTGTACTGGAAGTTGACGCAGACGAACATGGCGCTTTCGTGCTGCATCCGCTGCAATCCAATGGGAGGATCCAAAGTGCAGAGGGAGACAGGGAGAGCGAGAGAGGGACCCATGTCTTGTTTGTGACCCGGCTATGACATGGCGCTAGCTCAGCCAAGGGCCTGTCTTGTTCTCCAATGACCCTCGCCATTCGGGCCCGCTCTGGGGTCATGCGCACGAGCGGGGAGGGGAACTCACTCTGGAAAACACAGAAAAGAAGCTATAATTTACCTCTGTCTGGATGGCAACGGTATAAACACAACAATACAAAACTGAAATGTGGCTCTGAACCCTCTTTAAAATAGATCTTGTGGGCTACGTTTACAAATTGAGCCGCCAGGCGTGGTGGTGACTGAATCGTATAGGTGAAGGGGGCAGTCTACTTTACCCCCTTCCCCCTTCAGCACTATTTAACTCAATTTGGTCAAGTATTCCACAGAACTTCATTTTAGAATAGTTGGTTAGTAGATACTAGAGGAGAATATCAATTGCATGTATCAAACGCATGTAGCACACACGCCAAAGTAGTTATCTCGTTACTACGAACAACTACATCATGTGAACACTGCCTTTCTCACTCAATGTTCTCCGCTTTAATAAGTAGAAATGAGATGAACATACACAAAAGTTAACAAATCTGTAGATTAGAATATGTATAGCGATCCGTATGCGTTCTTCTTGTAGTTTTACTTTACAAGCAGTTTAAATCTCATCGAAATGGCATAAATTGTCTGATTGAATGAATTTTTGTGTTAGTCCATTATTGCGGTCTTTCTTATTAAAGGAAAATTGACGTCTTTACCTATCTACTAGCATTAGTACTAGGTGTCACGGCGTAGATTTGATGCACTCTATAGTATAATCTATATTTGTAATCACACTGGAACCTCAGAGATCTGAATACCAAGGGAACGCCACAATAGGAGGTGTTCACAGTTCCAAGTGTTCACATCTCAGAGATGTCCAAAAGTACACGTTTTATTGTATCTGAATTCTACCAGTGAATGGGGGCCCATATTCAGTTGGGGCACCTGTGAAGTTTTACTCACTAAGCACCCCAGTGGAGCCTCACAGCAAGTACATAGGGAAATTCACCTACAGGACCCTTCGTCTATACCAGTGTTTGCCTAGAGTCTCATAGGTTCAACAAGCCAACACGGAATACTTTTAGCGCCATTTTGGAAATGGTAAAACCATGTTTGTTTCATGCCGGCGTGAAAAAGACACGTGGGGTGTTCGATTCACCTTGTAGGCGTTACTACCACTGCGCCCGGCGGCCCTCCCCGGGCCATACCGTTCACACATCCTTGTTTTCAGAATGGACCTCATCATTTGTGATGCGGCGGCAATTAATCGCCGCGGTCCATCTATATTTTAGCACGGAGATGCATGAGAATCAGGCCCAGGGAATCGGGCAGAAATGTAGCGGCGTTTGGTCGTGGAAACAAACAGACATTCCCCTCATGCTTTATTGAAATTTAATATTGCCTGCATTTATTGACCTATATCATACCCGACTGCGTTGCGAGCACTTCCCGTGATGCATCGCGGCACGAGTTGCCAGTAACTTCGGATCAGCAGAATTCCGAATAGCCTCCCAAAGGTTCCAGGAGGAGGGATAACTCGAATCTCACTGGAATTCGCAGACGAACAATTCGAGAAATTTTGGCACCTGCTCATGCTGGCTTTTTACCAGAAAGGTGATCCTATCCTTAGCTGTTACCGAAAAAAAAACATTTCTGGAAAGGGCCAAAGTGGTCCACCCGTGCATTATATATATATATATATGTATATATAGTGAATGATTTGAAAGTATACTTTTAGCATAACTTCTTCTTCAGTGAATGATGCCCAAATACGAGAACATTGCACGTGATTAATAGTCACTTAGATGGTTTGTGTGGTGCCTCTCATTGTGAACACCTCGTACTGTCCCATACGCACCCTTTACATTGGGAATAGACCTCTGAAATTTGAACGCCCCTTAATGTGAACACTTTTGCTCTGCTCCCAATGCGTTCACATTTACCAGTCTCCGCCGTATTTGGTGCATGCATGGGTTTGATGGTGGCGTTGTTACGCTGCTTTGCACAAGAGACTTTTTTGTGTGGTCACGGTCGGGTGGTTCTACCAGGACCCTTTGCAGTGCTGGGTCAGTAACGGGGGGAGGGGGTCAGCAATCAGTCATTTAGGGTACCCCTAAAAACCCTATTCTTGCTGTTATTATAAGTGTAGCAACACAGTACCCCTCAGCACTCAAAATAAGCACCAGCACGCTCAGAGCTGGTGTATAGCAAACAGGCCCAATTCTTGTCCTGTTCGGTACGAGTGGATTTGCCATTAACGATAACGCAAAGGATATGAACTTTCTGAGGTCAAAACTAGTGGAATCTTGTTGGAATATGCGCGTAGTAGAATGTGCGTAAACTGGCCTGGCGTATTTACTCCAAACATTGCCGTCGCGGCCGTCGCTGACACCACGACTGGCAAGCCGAGTCTCTGACCTTCTCCTAGGCTCATGCGCCTTTAACCCTGTTGGGAATCGTACGATACCGGGCCCCAGATAGCACGGATCATACAAAACAGATGTAAGGCCACATGTATGTACCGTACCGGAGGTTCGGTCATTTTACCACCCCGCAGAAACTACTTAGTATTGAAATAAGCCAACCAACAACGTATAACGTTCTGGGCGTAAGGTCTCATATCGTGATAAACTTAACGATATCACAATTATCTGGCATGTAAATTGCAGTTGTGGTTAACCCCGCACACTAATATATGTCTACCATCACATTTTGCGGCTCGTTTTACACCATTCTTATCTTACTACGATTGTTTTAGCATTCAAAAAGGCGCCACGGCGATGTTGATTTCATGTCAGAGGTTAAAACCCACAGCGCCACCACACGGCAGTCAGAGGAAAAATTCGCTATGTGACACATAGAAAAAGTAGTTTATCGGAGATCCAATAGTAATACTTATAGACATATCCATATTAACCTCATTTCTTGTAGTCCAACCGATTAAGCATTGTAATCTTTACTGTGAGATCAAGAATATTGGGGAACGTTTAATTGAATTATACACGCGTAAAATAGGTAGAATAAAGGGATACTTTGTAACAGGGTATATTTTCCTAACCTTTTAGAGAATATGGGGAACTTACATTAGAAGACAAGAAAAAATAGATATCTATCCAGATAAGAATGTGGACTATAATAAAGCCTATATTTGAAGTATGAATTAATCCAGAGAAGCAGTGTTAATTTGTGTCTAGAACCTAATTTGGTAATTATTATCCAAAATGGAAATTTACTGGGACTATGAAGTGTTGTATTTTTTGCAATATGATGAAGTAGTTCACAAGGCCTTAATCACTACTGGGCATGGGCTGTGCAGAAAGTAAGTGATATGTACTAGTATATTGGATAGCAGTGCTCTTTCTATACGTAGTAATATGGAATCAGCAGGCTCCCCATACGAATGATAACTCCCTAAAAGTAAATGGTTTGATAGGTGAATTCAAGACATTTTAACAAAGGAATGGTGTTTAATATAAACTAACATCAACCCATAACCAAGCCTTCTTGTAGATGGTGGGTTGTATGATTGAATTTTGGATTGTTGATATGTCATATATCAGCTTACGGGGTAGATTTAGAGCAGTTATTCACTTACAAATAAGAACATATCAGTGCATGTTGAAAATATGCGAAAGACAATCATCACACCAGTCAGTAGTCTATGTACATTTATGATAATACACACGGGTGTATATATGATACCACACACAAGCGGCAGATGTCATGTCATGAATTATGTTTCAATATAGCATGCTTACAAATTGATTTGAAAAATATACCGTGGGAATTCGTAATTCGTCAGCTCGTACTTCCTGTGATATTTTTACAAAATATGACTTTATTTCTAGATCAAGAAGTGTTATTAGGAGAATTGATTGTCCAATTACAGGCGAACCACCTGCCTTTGGGGGAACACGCACGACTTCTTCACCCCCACTTCTTGAGTCATATTTCTCTGGCTCTAACAGACCCCCCTGACACCAACTGTTAAAAATTACTCTCCAAACAATTTTCTTGTCCTGCCTGGCATCCCTGAAGAAGGAGGTACTCAGTATTCTGCAGGAGGCACTACCATAATTTCTCCGCCGATTCCCCAGGTGTCTTCCTTGACCAAGACACTACCGTTTTGCTGACTCTGGCTCGACCCTCGACCTGAACCTATCTATACAACAATTATTTTACGGCCATGACTTATTCATCAGCGCTTTTTATTGTTTGTCGTAAACTTTTCTTGCTGTCCTAGACGTTGCAATAGGTTGCAATGGCCCTGTTCCCCTCGGGGTTTGCTGGCAAGGGAAAGGTCGCCTCCTCCGCCCTGGAAGTCTTCTTGGGGAAGACAGAGGCGGGAACGTTAGTTTGGTGAGCAGTGGGGTCACCCCTATATGCTACTCTCGGCAAACGATATCGTAAAGAAATATTACCGAATCATTTTCTATGGTGGCAAAATCAAAGGACACATTTCAAATACATTTTCGGACATGTGCACACATATGTGTAAATATGTTATCCGTAAATATGTAAGTATGTGTATATATATATATATATATATATATATATATATATATATATATATATATATATATATATATATATATATATATATATATATATATATATATATATATATATATATATATATATATA
>OZ012692.1:43618261-43623713 GCA_963942565.1 Maea johnstoni | reverse complement strand
TACTCGATATTTTTATAAGGTGTTTATCTCTTGGTGAATTATTGTAAATCTATATTGTAGTATCCTACACTTTGAAATAAATTAAATGCTTAAACTTTATTCATAGCGTCCTAACGTAGTATAACATCAGCTATTGTGTAGAGGGTCTTGTTCGTACACACCTCAGATCCAATGTAAACATTTGATAAACAAAATTATTTGGGAAATGAGTATCTATTTTTGGTATGCACTCAATATAATTCAATGCGGTATACGTACTATAAGGTATTAAGATGAAATCTAGAATATGCCCTTTAGTTGATTGTCTATGCATATGCAAAGAAGATTCCCTACCTAATTATTTGAAATATGAACGTGTCATTGAAAGAGCGTGCATTCTAAAGGCTCTCTACACTATATACTAGTGCGTAGAGTGTATTTTCTTGCTATTTCTCGAGGCCTTGTTTTCATTCAGTGGGTTTGATACTGATCGCGCTAAGCCTGGACGCGGCGAAATATTCATCTTGTGAAAGGTGTTTTTGTTGAAGATAATGAGATCTACGGGAGACGTGGGTAGAAGGAAAGGAGAGATAGGTTCAACTCAGGTAGCGTGCCAGGAGATAGAAAGGGCATTCTCAAGATGACAATAGTCAGCTCTGCAGGTGTACTGACAGGTATTGAGGTGCCCAATCTCTCTTCATTCATCATAGGAACATCTCATTTCACCTATAGTAAATTCCTCAAAACGTACACGGTTGGGGTGGGTTGTGAAGGGGTCAATTTCACCAACGCGTAGTGTTAAATATATAGCAGAAGTGACGAGAATGAGTATATATCTTAGTTTATTTATACCATTTCATCAACAGCGAAACATAAATGCATGCGTCAGTGTTTGAATAAGAGAAAAGAGAAAAGAAATGAATATCAAACACGGCGATTTTATCCATTCCATGGATTTGTATATAGACTTGACTTTTACAAATGTATAAGATAAAAACATGAGGTATATTTCCAAAATGTGATGACCATTATACGTCTATGTTAAGTACTACTACTTTATTTGAATGTACAATTTGTGGCAATTCAGCTTATTTGCTACTAAACAAAAGAGTACACGTGTATTTTACAAAGCACAGGAAGTAATTGTATTCTACGACCCATTGTTATGTCAATTACTAGACACTATTTTATCTTGCTTAAAGTTGTATTTGATATTCATAAACTGATCAAGCATCACCGTAAATCTCACAGTTAAAAGTTTAAAAAGGGTATTAAATCATATTTTGATGCAGAAAAAATGCTTTGAAATCTATTGCTACATTGGACTTAGCTATGTAAAGATAGAATTGATGCAACTCATACATTAAGATACCCCCTGTAATTCCCTGAATAGTGACATATCAACTATATGCAATTTCTCAGTGCTAACAAATCAGGCAATTTATAACTCAGTCATAACACTAATTAGATGCGTGTCTGATTGTAGGGATGACACAACAGTCTCTGGGTGATGAAAAACACTAAGAAAGTCATATCTCAGTTATGATGCTAATAAGGTATCTTTATTGCAAGATAAAATGGCAGATGATGCAATGCGCATAGTTATACCAGTCAAATTCTACGAAAATGAACTTAATATGTATTCATAGCATACGGTTTATATAAATCATCGCATTAACTTTAATTGGCATCCTATTGTATCTAACATAAATATATGAAGATACATATTAGACTTTTTTTCTAACATGATAACATAGTGTGACAGTAACCACTGTGTTTAACAAGGTTATTAAGATAGCAGTGCCCCCCTTATCTGTTATTTGCTCACGCATTCAATTCAGATCTTGCACAGCCTGGTATCATTTGTGTTTTAAATAGGACGCATGCTTGAATTGCTATCTTTTATTTATGTTATCTAGCTGTGTAGTGTGTGTCAGCTATGGCGAGGAACAAGATGCCATCAGCATGACACATAGGCAATAAAACGTTTTACTCACAAGATAACATCTCCATGCAATTAAACTCAAGTACTATTGTTAATCCATCACCGAGTCAAAAAAAAGAACAAAAACACCTAGGATTGAAATAAAATTTTGCACTTAGTACTGCGTCGTTTTGAACAGGTTTGACATTTAATACTCATCTTTGTAACTTCGAAAACATTACGTTATTGGCACATATCACTAATAAAGATACTACCCAAGTAAGCTGATATGTATAACCCTATATGAAGGAATTTGATAGAATGGTTTACAAGGAGTATCTATAAGAAAATATGCAGCAGGCTATACACATATATATATATATATATATATATATATATATATATATATATATATATATATATATATATATATATATATATATATATATATATATATATATATATATATATATAAAATATATATATATATATATATATATAAATATATATATATATATATATATATATATATATATATATATATATATATATATATATATATATATATATATATATATATATATATATATATATATATATACATACATACATACATACATACATTTGTGTGTGTGTGGGTGGTATAGAAGTAAGTTATCTATTAGTTATGTTTAAATTAAACTGAAATTATAAGTGCAAAACTCCGATTATTTACTAGAAAAATATCAACTTTCATACAAGAATTGTTTTACAATAAGAGAAATTGATAACCTCCATTGATAATCTATGGATGAAGACTGTAGTTTGCTGCCAGATCGTGTCAATGCCTACTGCAAATATTCCTGTGAACTTGTAGACAGTATGTAGATGATGTCCTGAACCTCAATCACTCTTTACCTGTATCAAATACTTATTTCTACAAATTTCCTTAAAGGTGCTCAAAGTTCTTATAGTGATTGCTTGACAAATATTCTTACAGTATTCGTAAGACAGGTAGCATGACAAAAAGAATCCAAAATGTTTTCCGCCCTACAGCATGTCCAGGAATTCTAGACAAGTCTTGGAATTTCAAAATGCCTACATGTGGCCTATGTGACATTTGACCACAAAGCTCGAGTGCATGTCAAACAGAAGGCCTGAAGTGTATTGAAGGGAATGATAATAATAATAATAATAATAATAATAATAATAATAATAATAATAATAATAATAATAATAATTATAATAATAATAGTAATAATAATAATAATAACAATATAAATAATAATAATAATAATAACAATAATAATAACAATAATAATAATAATAATAATAATAATAATAATAATAATGTAATATATATACTAGTATATATATATATATATATATAAACAAACTTATTTATGATCTTTATATTGTTTGCATTATCCCTATATTGATTATCCCTAATGTTTGTATTAGGGATAATCGTATATTTCTAATCATGATGTCAAATGCAATGGCAGTCATGTAGCATTTGTAAAGATAAGCAGGAATATAGTAACACATTTGTAACTTTTGCAACCTATCTGTTTACACTAGCAGCACTATCAGACTATAGTATATACTTGATAAAGTTTTGTATGTGCAAGTGCATTGCACACGAATATTGTTTTAGGATTATCGTTTTGAAGATAAAAAGTTCATTCCTCTCTAGCATATTGAAAATAAAAATAATCTGGCGCCATCTTAGATTTCTAGGGAAAGCAGACAATGGTTCACCCTATGTTAACATGAGATGCCTTTCAGTGAACAGCCTCTCATCAGTACCATCATCGGGCCCGATAATCTATCTTTTCTAATCCAACACTACCAGCATCAATCATAGTGGCAAATCTAGGGTATCACGAGGATCTTTGATGGCAGCCCGCCCACTGTGACAGTGATCAGGGGGAGGTGACACATGCTGTAATGGCTACGGGGGGCTCTAATACAAATGCTATCAAGTGTACGATGGAGATGTTGGATTTTGTAATTTCATGACCTTTAGAAAAATTGATAAAAACTTCTATGGTAAACTTTGATTTTGCTCAGTGCAAACATGGTAACCCGATCCACATTACTATATTTCTTCTATTCTAAGGTGGAAGGGTGTATCATGGTATGAAATAGAATCAAGTGCAGTGCCAATACACGACAACTAGGGACCTATCGCTGCATGGTGTAGATGCCACAGAGCGAATTGATCCAAAAAGGCTGGGATGAGCAGAGACAAGATAAAGTATCTCATCCATTTCTCGTGTTTGTGGCAGAGCTAATCTAGTAAGGATAACACGACCACATGTTCGGAATGATAGGGGATGGTTGCATGTAACATGGACTTATCATGGCAAGCATGGCTGGAGAAACTGCTGTGCTGTTAGTTCAGTTGAAAACTGCTCCTGGTCAAAGTGGCGATAGATCTGCAGACCATGCATGCTGGGCTAAGCTGATTATACAAGTGCTATACGATAAGGGTGTGGCGTAACGTGACGTATTTGCTGGTCATTGCCCTTACGAGTCGCCCTTACAAGGTACTCGCCCTGCAAATGTACCACTCTAGAACAAACCTATATAGACAGAAAGAACATATAAAGTATAAAGAAAATACAACAACAACATTATAAAGTCGCAATCAATGAATAAGTTACATATAACATTATATATTTATGTATGTATATATATATATATATATATATATATATATATATATATATATATATATATATATATATATATATATATATATATATATATATATTTATATATATATATACATCTATATATATATATATATATATATATATATATATATATATATATATATATATATATATATATATATATATATATATATATATATATATATATATATATATATATATATATGCATATTATACGTATGCTATTTAGATGTTATCTTCGGATATCCTTAAGAATATAGCGTGGGATGTCAAGATATTTGATTTGATTGACAGTCTTTGATATGGTTCTGATTAAAATTTGTGCTCCATTGATGAAAAGATGTTGTATAGAGATATAAAGATGTTGACAGAAATATGAAGAATAAAATCCAAGTCTTTTTGTTGCGCTTCGTGCATGAATGGGTTAAGAACATGGCGGAATTCCCCAAATACTGATCCTAAACATCATCAACAACCATGAACTTCTCTGCTTTAAAGCACATGCTTCTCCTCTCTCCAACTCTCAAAGGTGTATAAATCCAAATGTGTCTCTTTCTTTGACGTTTATTGGGATGTATTCCTGTGAGATTTAACCGAGTCAAAATCTCTACCAGTCCCCTTGGCACGTGTTTTCAACCATCATTCATATTTACGTTCATCATTCCCACTTCACTTGAAAATGTGATGGAAAACTATCAATTGTGATGGAAAATTGATAAGAAAATTGAAAATATCTAGTTTGAATAAAAAATTAAAGCAGGAGGCAGTTGGGTTTTTTTCATCCCAGCCATATACATAGATATATAGAGTAGCAAGTGTATCTTATTGCATACACATGAACTCATTTTTTATTATTATCTTTTTTGGC
>OZ012692.1:43590761-43613261 GCA_963942565.1 Maea johnstoni | reverse complement strand
TCTCTCTCTCTCTCTCTCTCTCTCTCTCTCTCTCTCTCTCTCTCTCTTTGATCAAAATTATATTTGTCTCTTAAATAATCTGTATATGTGAGATTCTTTGCATCAGAGTGCTTTACATGAATGAACGCTCTCTCTCTCTCTCTCTCTCTCTCTCTCTCTCTCTCTCTCTCTCTCTCTCTCTCTCTCTCTCTCTCTCTCTCTCTCTCTCTCTCTCATGATAATATGCCATATTTCCATATAACAGTTTATTGCCCCGTTTTGTATACCCCAGGTAGTAATAAAGAGAGTGAAAGATTACTGACGTAGGGACTAGAAGTTTGCCATTAAAAGTTTGGTCGCAAAGTTGTGATAAATCAGCGGTAAGTGTGTTGCTGGTGGAGGCCTGCTGTCCTGCTTGCCTCCGTGCTAAATGTCACATCTGATCTAGAGAGCCGCTGGAAAGATGACATCGCCCTCACCCTGGAGACCCCGCCAGGCCTACAGGGGAGGCATCCCCTTGCACCCGTCCTGCAGCATGCCATTACATCACACCCAGCCCCCGCCACCCTTATGAGGGGTGGCACGCAATCCTAACCCAAGGGTGTCCTGATTAGCGCCGGTCCTAATGAGATTCTGCAAGTTGACTTCTCGCCGGTCCCACAAATAAACAACTCCACACGCTCCTTTGGTACCCGGGGTCCTGGGAGCCCAGGCCCTCACGACTGGCCCGATCATTTGTTACTGCATCGTCCTCCCTTTTGAGACCTACACCTGTTAACTAGGGTACACCATGGACTGAGACTAGAAGCGAAAATGACAGAGATAGTTGCACAACAGTTGGACCAAGTTAGGGTGACCGTCCTTGATGTTGTTTGTACATATGTACCGCTACTTCTGGCATAGTGAAAGACTTAAGAGCAGAATAAGACGTGTTTCTCCTTATGTACTATGGAAACCTTACTCGTGTTAAGTTTAATCTTCCCCGGACTTGCTGACTGCTAGAAATGGATCTAAATGTTCCGGGTAGTTCAGAACATTCTAATAGTTTGTTTAAATTCATAATTTTTTGTAAAACAATACATTTTCTGAATTACTGGTCATACAACATATTCATCATAGAAATAAAGTTAGCGATTAACCAGCTAGTTGAAGACAGGAACGTGAGTTACTGAATGGCGACATAAATGTCAAGGGATATATATATATATATATATATATATATATATATATATATATATATATATATATATATATATATATATATATATATATATATATACATATATATATATATACATATATATATATACATATATATATACATATATATATATACATATATATATATATACATATATGTATATATATGTATATATATATATATATATGTATATATATATATATATATATATATATATATATATATATATATATATATATATATATATATATATATATATATATATATATATATACTATGAACAATACACATTCGAGGTGACTTCTTAGCTTGTTTATAACATTGATATATATATATATATATATATATATATATATATATATATATATATATATATATATATATATATATATATATATATATATATATATATATATATATATATATATATATATATATCATAATAAAGAAGTGATATTTAAATTGTATGTTCCACTATCAGTAATCAGACCCTACTTATACAGCTATGTATTCATGCCATGCCACCTTATAGCTGAGGCATTTGCAGCGGTGCATTTTCATATGCAGGCATCATTTTCAATATAATGTAGTATGTATGCAATGGGACTGACTCGTCATCTTAGAATTTTATTATTGAGAAATATTCATAACAGATAACACATCAGAATGATAACCATCTGACCTCATGAAAATATCAACAAACAATCGGTATGGCTTTCTTTTAAATTCCTAGAAACTGCGTCAAAGGTAGAACTGTAAGAACCTATTTTTATTTTGCTAGAATCTGGTCGAAAAGCATTAACTACTGGAAAAGGCACCTAACTTGATTTTAACTTATGTGTATATATATATATATATATATATATATATATATATATATATATATATATATATATATATATATATATATATATATATATATATATATATATATATACTTTGTTTCAAGTACCTAGAAGTTGCTTTATAAAACCAGTAGTACCATCTTTTTCAAGCTGCATTCTACATGAAAAATCACTCATTATTAGAGAAATATCGCGCGATTAAACCAACAAACAACGAGCATGGGCTAATATCACGTCCTTAGAATTTGCTTTATTTAACCAATAGTACCATCTTTCTTTTAGCTGCAATCTACATGAAAAATCGCTCATTATTATACGTATAAAATCAACAAACAACTAGCATGGCCTAATATCACGTCGTTAGAAGTTGCCTCGTATACTAGCAGGCAATTGTCAGAGCAGCTAAACCAGCTCCCTCCCTGCTGAATAGTGTGCACAAGGGTTAGCTTGATGCGAGTGCCCTCAAGACAAACTCCCATCCGTGCCGGAGATTGCTGCTGGACCCGGCAGAATGAACACTGTCACTAAGCTTTATCAAAACTTGGACATTCCCCATTCAATATGCATGGCAGTGACTTTTTTCATCAAAGTTGCATCACCCGTGGGCCTGTGATTGTCAACATATTGTCAGTCTGGGCACAGATGTCATCTATAAAGCGATGATGAATTTCGACCAGGATTATTGGGACCATTTATTGTTCTGCAGTTAGAATTGCTTAGTAGGCGCTTAATGCCACATCTGTGTTTGTCATCCCAACAAAGTCCACACACGGCCACCAACTATTGTTCTGCCTCGTACACTGGTACTGTTCCACGCTATAGTCTACCCAATGCATATTGCATTCGCCCTATGCTCTGCATAAAAGAGCCACAAGATAAGTGCGCGATGTTTCCCATTCTTTCAAATGCAAGCAAACCACCTATGGCATCAAACAAATGGATGTCGTAATTGGCCGAACATGTGTTGAGTTTAAACATGCAATACGAGGTTTCTTATTGAGGTATCCCATGATTTACACGTGTATTAACACAAAATATTAAATTACAATAAAAGGGAATCATTGGCCCCTAGTCATTTAAACATCACGATGTTGCAAAGTACCTGCACCGCTGACAATGACACTCTCTTTATGTATGTAGGGTGGAAGAGACAGTGGCCAGGGATGAAGGCATTGATAGTGAGTTATAGGCTATGTGGTTTAAAGGCATATGCTTCCTGCTCACCGGCATCTGGGGCTATGAATACGAGGCACCTTGGTTAAATAAACCACAGACTCGACTGTGGTTAGTAACAGTTCTTAACGCCATACTCCAAGATGTCGTCAAATATACACACATGATTAACGTCATCTGAGAATACTTTGGGAGACCACAAGAATATTTTCCATTAATCCAGGTCAAATGTGTTGTTTGCAAAAACCGCAAGTGCTATAAACGTGTCTTTAGGTTGATTTTGGTTGATTTGATAGATAACAAAAATAGATATATTACCATACTGTTTAGAACCGGGAAGCTTAGGAGAATCAAATGTCTCAGGCTGTGCAAACAATTTTCTAAAATTCAAGTACTATACATCAACCCATATCTACGTCAGCTATGACACCAAATACAGTAACGTCTAATAAACCCGTGACCAACACATGGGGTTTTTTTTTTACTTTTTTACTTTAAGTTGGTATTGACTTAATCTTATGCCAGATATTTCCTCCAAAGTATTTCAGAGCCTTTCAATTTGAATTTAAAAACCATTCTATGTGTCAGTTTTTTTATAGATTTACTATATCTGGTGTCATAGATGGTTGATTACTCTTAACCAGATGCAATGGTAGATTTTATTGCCTAACAACAACCTTCTGAATAAGAATAGATGCTGCTGCCTGTTTAGTGTTGAAAATACCTTAGATGGAATAAGTATTAGTACTATAAAAAAGAGTATAGGTTACAATAGGTTTTCTTATCATATGTATATACTAGAAAAGGCATACTTCCTTAAAAACGATACACCAAATGCAGCTATGAAGCTCATTACCTAAACAAAGGGGTCTATTGTCAAAATAGTTAATGAGGATTGTCCCATGCATTTGTGGCTTAAAGAGTATTCTTCCATAACCTCTGGTTCAATATTTAGCACAATGGGTACTAAAGCCATGATTAAATATGCATCCTACTGCATTAGAACGACACGACTATAACTTTGAGTTCAATGGGAAATATGGTATATGAAATGCATGCAGTTTTATTGTTGTAATATGAAACTAGCATTAGGTCATATGATCATTCCACTCACATGTGCAAATATACTATGTGTGATCATATCATATGATCGCATATCAGCAGTAGGTAGCCTAAGCCATGAGATAAGCTTTTGTATTACTGTTTGCACCATACGGCTTATTGATACACCAGATCACAATCGACACATACTTCTCTTTTTGAAGTGTATAGTATATGGCATCAGATGGTACATGGGTTTGAAGTCAAAGTCAACTTGGCTTTTGTTTGTGATGTCATTCACAGAGATGTAAAGGTGGATAAACTTGTAGATAGTAATGTTTTGCAAAAGTAGAGGGTAACTAATGGAGTATGGCAGCAGTGACCAAGCCACCCTTTAACTAATATATCACTAAGATCTAGTAAAAAGTTCTTAAACAGTGCCAACTTTGATTAAAACATCAGCTTAATCGCTTACAATACACACGGTATAATTTGCCTTATAAGAAAGGAATGTCATACAGTCATGCAGCATATAAAGCAAAAGTACATATACTTCTATATGCAAACAGATACACTTGTAAAAGGTGCATTTTAAGAATTTGAAACATTTACACGCACTATACATTTTCACGCACTATGCATGGTTTCCCTGAAAACTTAGTGACCATTTCGGTTTCTTGTGTTACAAACTTTACTGGATAAACGCCAAACACGGTGCTGGATGCATGGATCATACCGTTCTAACCCCTAGGCATCCACACGCCATGATCATGCACAAGTATTTTCACTGCTAGGAAACGTTACAAGATAGGTCATACAGAAATGCTGTTTCATTACACTTCAAGCAGTGTTTATGTTGTGTTTATAGTAATTCTGGCCTATACCATGTAAAATGAGATGTGCTGTAAAATTGAGAGTGGAGAAGCTAATGTGATATTTGTAAGTGAAGGTACGATCTCTGTGTGGCATTAGATAGGTATTGTCTCTGGGCTATTGCAAGCCTCTCTCATAATATTGGAGTGCCTTTTTGGCGATCATCAATAGGTAAGCTCTAAGTCATGCACTGGATTAAAACGGGCTGAGGGTTCAGGACTGGTATCAGTTTATTTTGCAATAATTCGTTTCATGGCAAGTTAGTCCTTTGGGTACACAAAATTGCCTTGGTGATAAATGGTAAAATGTACATTTACAGTGGACCTGTTTGGCCCCTTTTAGGCCAAGTCCCCTGGTAATTGCTTGACTGTGCATTAAGTAGAGTCAGATGAAACCGTTTTACTGTTGATCAGGTAACTATTACCTGCCATCAGTATCCAGGTTTGTGACGTCATATTATAATGGGTCAGAGGTTACCAATTTATTATGCACCCATACATGTGACTTGGTCTCTTGTTTCTAGTCGTTTCGCCACGATTTTTTATTAAAAATTGAAATTTTCACACGACATGGCAAAAGGTAGAGTGAGCATAAGAGCTAAAAGAAACTTTGGATAATCAACATCATCATACTGATAATGATTATGATGATAAGGATAAACAACTTCCCAAATTACTTAAACATAATTATTATGAAGGGGAAGACGAAAAAGAAGTACTACTACTATTGCTGATACTACTACTACTACTACTACTACTACTACTACTACTACTACTACTACTATTCCTACTACTACTACTAATAATAATAATAATGATAATAATAATTATAGTAATACTAATTATAATAGTAATAATAGTGATAATAATGACCATAATAATAATAATAATAACAATAATAATAATGATAATACTAATGGAAATTATAATAATTACATCCCTCTCCATATATATATATATATATATATATATATATATATATATATATATATATATATATATATATATATATATATATATATATATATATATATATATATATATATATATATATATATGCATGCATGCATGCATACATGCATACATACATACATATATGTGTGTGTGTGTGTGTGTGCAGCGAAAAACTGCATTGAACCATAGGACATATCCAGGCTAGAGATAATGGGTACCACTCATGGTTATTGATGGCAAGTGACCATTATGATTGATATAGCTCAAACTGAATTTGATCCAGTAATGCCACATCCATAGGAGAAATGTCGAAATTCTATCCACACCTAGAAACGAACCAGACTCGTTAGTTATCCTAACTCCAACACGGTGGATATCTAAGATCCTCCACAAAGAGATAAATTCAGATAGGGTTTCTGAGAAGGTTTCATCTTATTGCAGGAAGGCGTTGGTTTTTAGCTGTTCCAAACCACTTAAAGCTGTCACGGGGCACCCCGTGCTCTCCAATGTCTCCTTTACAGGTACCCATAAACAACATTATGACGTTTGCCTTGAGACATGGACAGGCGTGTAATTTGTACTGGGGAATTGTGTTTTATGGTTATATGGATGCTAAAGGGAGGGGACACTGCACAATAATGGCTATTAGACAAATGGGGAGAAGAGGCGCTGGTACCAAGGCGTCCAGATGCAATTTGACCAGGGATAAACAAAAAGGCAGCCCGTCAGATGCATGCCATACTGATGTGCTGGGGGAGTAGTGAGGTAATGCCTTTGAACACAACGATGCCCCATTGCATATTGCATCCACACAAAATAGATCACCTAAGCAAAAAGAGACATAATATTCAAAAAAAATATTCTATTGCACATCCTGGAAAATTCTCATTGCCATTTATGGTGGAATAATCACATTATTCTGCTGCTGTTGTAGTCTTCTCTCTTGGGGTCTGCTCTCTTGGGCCTATGTATAAACCGTCGTGGTAGGTCTGCTCTGTACCAGCCCAAAAGGCAATTCCCTGCCTAGTCTTAATTCCAAAGCCCTATCTGGGACTAATGCTTCATTTTGATGTGCTTTTGTAGGAAGAAATTGCCCATTTGAGTTTTTACATATTCGAGAATAAAGATGATTTATGATTTTAAATGGGTTAGGGTGATGGAGTTTAATGATGAAATTGTCTGACTGAAATTATATGAATAAAGGTGTATTTTGAAGGTAAATGCATTGTCACAAAGATGTGTGTACCAGAAGGCTATCTACTATCTTTGAGCATCTAGATGAACTGGAAACTGATGAACTATGCTAGTTAAGAATGACATGTACACAGTCTGGCCATGCAGTGAAGTATTGCTGGTCTTTTTCTGTCATAATTCAGTTTCTTTTATTAAAGTAACACTACATATGATCATATTAATGGTTAGATGCCCATTGTCGACCACTAACCTCCCCACAACTATGAAGGGTCACATTATATTTGCAACTTTGTGTTAAGAATAATAGGTATGCCTGGCCTAGCTATCTATCACATAGCAGGCATGCCATACAGGTTAAGTTGTTTGTGGTTGATATATGTTTTTGTCACCAAGCCAGGTACAAATCGAAGTGTCAGAGATCCCATGGTCATGTTAGGACGTTCATTCATGCTGTATACTCTCAGTTCGCCATTGCCCCCACTTCAAATGTCACAATCTGCTGCAATTCATCAGGGGGACCTTTTTGTAGGGTTCATTGTCATATGATATTTATGAATGACATCAAGCTATCAGAAAGAATTTAAAGTCAATCTTGATTTTTGCTACTACGGTTATTCAAGGTTTGGGATAGGGAACCATATACAATGAACTCCTTGAATGTGCAGTGGAGCGGATAAGGTTTATAGGCAGTTGCACGTAGTAGTAGTAGTGGAAGTAGTAGTAGTAGTAGTAGTAGTAGTAGTAGTAGTAGTAGTAGTAGTAGTAGTAGTAGTAGTAGTAGTAGTAGAAGAAGAAGAAGTAGTAGAAGAAGTTGTAGTAGTAGTAGTTGTAGTAGTAGTAGTAGTAGTAGTAGTAGTAGTAGTAGTAGTAGTAGTAGCAGTAGTGGCAGCAGTAGTGGTAGTAGTAGAAGACAAAGAATAAGCATGATTAAGAACGAAATGTATACTCTCTTTATACATAAAGTGATGTTTGCACTGACAGAATACATGATACGTTTGTGGGAATATTGTGATCTACTACAAGATGTCTAGGTGCCCTACTAAGATCTTTCTCTAATGGCTAGTGAAGGTCTGTCCACAGGACTAAAATAAAAATCAGTTATACTCAATGGTCAGGATATCAGTACTTTTAGTTCAAAGACAAGTATACATCGGGTTAAGCGTGTCATTCTTTCTATAGAAGAATAGGTTAAATCTGTGACATTTTTCTCGGTAGTCTAAGTTTCCATTTTTTGAGCTCTGAAGTCAATAACAGATGGCAATGGACTGTGCCATAAACCTCCAAAAATGTCCATAGTCTGCACAGTTTATTCATCGAAATCACATGTATAATAATGAGAAAAATAATGAATCATTGTTTGGAAACAGGTCATATTTGTTAATGCTGTGCAGGACAAGGTCTTGATTTTTGTACATGTTTCACTCTGTATAGATACCACTTGACAGTTGAATTTAATGTAGGTCTAGGTAGAGTTATGCCTGCACCTGTTCTGACGAGCAGCTGTACCTTATCAATCAACCTTCATCTCATTCCATCCCTGGCTTTAAGGAAGACAAGATCTTGCACCGTGTGGCTTGTCTGATACTGCTCATTTTTAGAGAATTTCCAATTAGCTTAGTATGTAATGCATACCGAAAAGGTTGTTTGATCTTTTCGACAATCTGACATAACCTAAAGGTAGTACGAATTGATATAGATACAGAAAAAAATGCATCTTTTATGGAAAACAAATAACGTTAAACCTGATCCATTGAAATATCTATAGCATGACATGTAATACGGTTCAAGTGGTGTTTTTCCTTCATATCTAATGTGCAAACAGAATAACTTGTTTTGGATAGATGCATTATAACATTACAAAACCCATGTTCAAGAATATAAACACAATAGCAAGGATGAAATGAAGACCGAACATGAATCAATGGAAATAAAATTCGCAATAATCCAGAATTAAAGTTTAATCACATTCATGTGACAATGGAAATAACATATTCGTAATAACCCAATATTAAAGTTAGACCACATTCATGTGATATGTTTGCAAAAATGGTAACTTACTTAAAGCCTGATAAGTCTATATTAAAGCCCTGTTCTCTTTTCTTCAGTGCTGGACATCGTTCGAGGTACATTATGTTCCAAGCAAGACACAGACGACAGTCCTTAGAGCCACGTTAGCAAAGCAGAGACTGCAAGAGTGATGATAGGTATTATACTTTGTAATTTCACTTCTCATAAATTGATTGCTACTCATGTGTCAGTAATTAAACGAATTAATTTTCTACTTACTATACCGGAGACTGTCTTACCTGAGCAGTGGCGCTGCTGCCTATGTTATATCATGTTGCAGAGAGCTGCTGATGAGTTGCTTCACAAATAACTCTTTCTCTGTTGGAATGCAAAGGAAACCCCTAAATACAGTCAGATAGAGAAGATACCCACCTGAGTGTCTTAAAGACATAGCAGTTTTATATCATATGGTAAAACATATGTCATGTGATAATGTGGGACTATATTGTTTGAAAAATTACAAGTGCGAGGTCTAGACTAACAACTGTACTGAGAGGGGTTACGATGAAATTCTTCATTTGACAACATCAAACACAATTTGAAATTTCTCATGTGAATCTTAGAATTCCATTTTTCACTATATAGATAACACAAATAGGAATTATATTTTTTCTCGCATTCATGTAAAAGAAAATAACTTTGTTGTTCGACCTTTGTAGTTAGATACCGGTAGGTAACTATATCATTGATATGGTAACTATGGATATTTTGAAGAAAACACACACACAAACGCACATATATATATATATATATATATATATATATATATATATATATATATATATATATATATATATATATATATATATATATATATATATATATATATATATATATATTTATATCCGTGCATACAGAAATATATATATATATATATATATATATATATATATATATATATATATATATATATATATATATATCAGGTCACGTGGTTACATTGGGAGGGCTGGTCTCTAGGGTAGCGATGTATCATATGATACTTTACCAATGCAGTATTTAGACTGTGACCACTGTACTAAGGCTGGCTATAATGAGATGGTTGTTGAAATTCTATGGCATTCCACGCAGACTGCAATATCTTCCTTAAAGAGTACATGGAATGCGTTTTTTTCTCGTATAACAAAAGATTGACAAAACAGAAAGAAGAACAAAACTGAACCTTTATATCGAACCTTTCAATCTACCTTGTCTTCGTGTACGATGAGTTAGGTCCAGCTCTTTTTCAGTTTTAATCATAAGTATAGTCGCCAAACCACTCAAAGTGTAAATATTGTTGTTATTTTGTAGGTAAACAGCCTATCTGTAGAGATGACCAGGCGATATGTAGCTTTACTACATAATATAAGTGCATGAGTACACTTTCAAAACGTCCAGCTGTAACTGTGTATGTTTAAGGCAACCAACGTTCATATAAGCAATTTCTTATAGATAAGTACTAGCACTTTCAATTATAAGAGCAGGTTCCATGAAAATGACTTGAAAAGTGTGTTATGTTTATTTCAACTCAAGACATTGTATCTAATTATATTTTTGGTGAGATATACATGTTTCGGTGGTGACTCTATTGCATGTATTTGCCTGGGGCATTCCATGTTTTATCATAACTTTAAATCAAGTAGTAGTAGATATCAAAACCCATTGTGAAACCTTTTAGTCGTATGCTACCCGCCCACCAGTTGTCATTAGTCTCATTTCGCGAGGATCAAACACTCTCTACAAACAAACCAAAGAGCGAGATACAAAAGCACCATGGTTAGGAAACACAAAAAGGTACTACTCTTTTCCAGGTGAAAAAATCCCGATACTGTCTCAATGGGTGCGAGATATCTAGGTACTACTCTTTCAACATATAAATGGCGTATCACTATCTATCAATGACACATTACTAGTATAAGTTCGTATCTTCTGGAGGACAATGGTCTAATAAATTTGATGGGAAAACAAGTATGATAACCGTACTAATCATGGAAACCATTCTACAAATAAAATAACTTCACATAAAGGAAAAGAGACCATACCTAGAACTAGATGTGCAATGTGCATTACATTCTTTTCCCCCTAGCGGCCAGAAAGCGAACTTGTGGTATAATGCAACACCCGCTGGCTATTACTCTTCATCTGCAGTATAGCTACGTACTTTGTGGATTATATACTTTTTCATAAAAGTGGTACACATAATGCAGCCTAATATGGGCATTATGTGTGTTACATAAGTATCATTGAGCCTATACCTCGTATGGCCATTGTTTTCTTTTGCAATACACATGTAGAGTATTTGATGAATGAAACTAAGAAATGGACCACAATTTTAAATCTTACTTGATCTTCATAAAAGATACATTTCTAAAATTTACTTGGAATCACAACACATACATTCCAGGCTTTCCTACACTCATACCGACATACATGATAAGACCCGTGGGAATAAACGTTCAACTTCTATCATATACAAAGAGTTGAAATTAATGATCCTATTAAGTTCTATGAAGTTATATACATATATATATATATATATATATATATATATATATATATATATATATATATATATATATATATATATATATATATATATATATATATATATATATATATATATATATATACATACATATCTGTGTGTGTGTGTGTGTGTGTAGATATATACATATAGGTGTAGACAGATAGATATAAACATATATAAACACGAAGAACAGGAGGGGATCTTTCATTTCCAAATATTATTCCGTGTTTATAAGTATTATAAATCAATTATAGCACTGTAACCATCAAGGTGAGTGTCAGTTAAGGTAGTTTGCATTCCAATACTTTTATTTATTTTGGTTAGATAGAGCGATGCATATCCACTATAATATCCCTATGTACATAGTTTTCATTCAAAAAATCTTACATTAAAGTGGTAGCCAGAATCTTTTTTTTGACAGAATTATAGGCGGGAACGTAAATCTTCAGATACTGAGAAACCTCCTACCTCTCACGGTGACAAATCAAGGGTTACCAGTAGTACAATTTGATAGATTTGAGTAGGAGGATACGCGGCAATTGTATGCTTAAAATCTCAGGTTTCTCTTAAGCAAGCCACGTATAAGACACATACACATGTTTCGATTATGTGTACATTTCATCTTAAGTCGTAGATAGTAATTCTATTCTGTGGGGAATATAAATGGGTCTACACATCCCTCTGCATGACAATTAACATTTTAATTTATGCTTACATTCGAATAAATGATATGAAAAAGAATCAGAATATCTATCATGAAGCCAACAGTATTCTAGGCGTATACAAAGGTTGTTTAGGAAATACAAGAGCCCACTGTGAGAATATCGACTAATGGTGACTGGCTAGTGGGTTAACACTATGACCCCATACCTTTTCTGATGGACGGACGAATTCCATAGTGCCTGGATAGGGATAAGTTGGTATACGCTCATCCAAAGCACAAGGACGCAAAGATTTTTGAAAATCATCTAAACCCTGTCATGCTGACTGGCATTCAACGGATAGCCCTTGCCGAGAACTCTCAGATGAGTACTCATTTACTAGGATTTCAGTCATTTTTCACGTTTTTTGCATCATTTTGTATTGGCAAAATTAGCCACCAGTAGCATAAGGGTTAAAATAGCAAACAAAATCTTCACTTTTATGTTGATATCTCTATATATTCTTAAGAGTATCAATCAGAATTATTTGCTGCAGATATGTGTATACATAAGGATTAAACTAATAAACCTTTGTCAAATTTTTACTCATGTATACCTTGCCTCCAAGACATTTTCATTGTAATTTTTTTCTGTCAGATCACATTCTTTTTCAAGATCTTGGGGGATAAAATGGGTGAGCAATATTCCAATTTTCGCTCACCCTGCACGCCCCACATCTTGTCAAGATTACAAATGTCTGGGCCACAATTATACACTACTTAATCACCCGATATATGACAATCTATTGTGATTCCTTAAATCTTTCTGTCATAGGATAATGTCTGTAGACATTCGTTTCAACACAATACTTGCTGTGCCTCCATGAACAGCTTGTATTGCTTGGCTAGAATCAGGCACTTCTTTGGATTGCTATTATTTACTTGTGTGGAAGAGTTCCTGACTGCCTTCTTCGCTGGGGTCTCTGGGCTGGATGATATATCGTGGTTTATTGTAGTATAATTTGGGTATGGTGCTATCACCTATAGAAAGCAAAACAATTGCAAAGTGTGTGTTGGCACCATTATCAGTATCACCCTCATTCTCCTCCTCATCATCATCATCATCATCATCATCATCATCATCATCATCATAATCATCATCATCATCATAATCATCAATTATAAGAACAACAGTAACAATAGCAACGAAAATACTAAAACAAAATACCAGGTATTACAAAAACAAATATAGCATCCTTATCATCCAAACCATTCTTATCATTTTCTTTATGTTGGTTGTCATTGCCTTCGCCATGTCATCACCATTACAATCATCATCATCATCATTATCATCATCCTTTATTTTCGAAAATGCATCAAGAATTGAATTGGCGTAGATTCCCTTTGATGGGGGCTGAAAAAACAACGCCACGCACCACAAAACTATTTGTTCAGCACTGCTGGTGATGCTTAAGGGGGTTATGAAATTACAAACAGACATTTCTCACGAAGTTTATGAAGATGTGCATATCGGTTTCCCTTGAGAGAATTCTTTGAAAAAGACCCCTATAAGGTATTAACAATGTGGTGATTCTGACGCTGCTGTGGGAGTCTACGGACACTGACATGATAGAACCTTTTTGTCATCCAAACTGTCTTTCAATATCAAATAGTAGGAAATGCCAATCTCAGCAGTCCAAATTGAGAGAAGGACAAAACCAGGGCTGTTGAAAACAGAAGAGCAATTACAGAGAGAAAATCAACTCCTGTTCTTCCTAATAAAATCTTCCTTGATTGAACTACAGTGAAGCTCCCCCAATGATGACAACAGAATACTTTTCTTAAATGAAATTACGATGGTGGTGGAATGTATTGGTGTAATTAAGCCATAGGTGAATTTTACGGCCAATTCGCTCGTAAATAACACATAAACATATTACTGCTCAAGCCAATATTCCACGGCTAGAGGTCGCTTTGGTATAGATTGGCCAATGCCTACCATATCATCCGAATGTCAAACCCGTTCAAACCCAACCATCAAAATGGCTAACTGGATAAAAGTGCCAATAACAATTTGAGTTAAGTTGAAGTTGGGAGCAGCGTGATCCTATTAGTGGCCAAGATTGATATCTGTATGTTCTGGGTCGATAGCTGAGCAGACTAGACTAGGGGAACAACTCATGCTCCGCTCTCAAGAATTTACCCAACTTCTTTGATGGCGGACGAAAAGCAAATGAATTAAATTAGCGAAATAAGCAATCGTTTTTAAATACAATTCCATTCTAATGTTGTTTGTGCCGAGCTTGCCGGGATACAAGGGACGACTCGCGATCGATGTGAAACTAGAAAGAAATTACATTAGGGAAACTCTATATGCCCAAATCCCCCCTTACAATATTCATGGATGAGGGAATCCACCCACCTTCTCATGCTCTGGTGCGCTGAGCTTTCGGGATGGAGGTCTGATGTGTATAAAGAACATGTCTAGTTTTATATATAACATGATATACGGCTTAGCTTTTCTGTGCAGACCACAGGTAGATATCCCCAGTACATACCAATGTTAGTTTTACAGTCACAGTATCAATTAGATTGACAATCTGTGGCTGCTATGGGGCCTGTAAAAGGATCCTCCAAAATGCACTTTAGAAAGCTACATGCACAAACAGGCAATAAACAAAAACTCTTCAAAGTTAAGAAGTATCGGTATTCGGTATTATGCAGAAAGGAGTTTCAATTCCGTATACACGTCTTGAAGATAGGACATGTAGATAGAACTTGTAAGAGAAACCTACATACTTATCCTCAATAACATTCATCTTATCAAAAACTTCATCTTCCAAAGAGGTAAATTTGTTTTATATTTTTCTCATATATCATATATATATATATATATATATATATATATATATATATATATATATATATATATATATATATATATATATATATATATACATACATACATACATACATACATACATACATACATACATACATACATACATACATACATACATACATACATACATACATACATACATATATATATATATATATATATATATATATAAATATATATATATATATATATATATATATATATATATATATATATATATATATATATATATATTTTTATATATATATGCATAAAGTTTGGTAGATGATCTAGTATCCCACGGCATTGATGATGCATCAGGCCTGCTTGCTGAACCTGTACCCAATAGAGGTACACCCTGCACGTATCAGATTATCTTAACGTCCAACCTCCCTTTCACCTCATTCACTAAGCCTGTCATCTCCTTCAGTCTCGTATTACTCATTCAGCGCCGTCAAAGGTTGCTGCTGCGGGACTCGAGGCACCAGCCAAACTTTTTAATACTTACAATCCCTACTTGATGGCCTGGCCTAGGAACATAGTACCACGTGCCTGGCTCATTCCGCTGCGAGAATAGCCTAGTAGGTAGCAGAAGACGTTGGGGAAACTACCCTGAACTCGACCTACCTTCCCAAATTCAAAATGGTGATTGCTCCTGCCATTATGATATTGACACTTTAAAGGCATTCTCATATTAAGAAACGCACCTGTTCTATTTCTTTTGTAGTTGGGGGCTACCTGTAGCTCCGGGGTTCAACTCCTGAGATGGATGCTGCCCCTTGGAGTTCACCCCAGGCAAAATTCTTAGCTAGCATCTAGACCTGTGATCGTCTTAACCCCAAAGGTGAGAGAGTGCCTATTGTTTTCCCTTCCCTGCCACCTGTAGTTAGACTGAGGCTAACAGCGTGTTCTGGTCAATACCTCAACTGCACAAAAGTGCACAGTTCAAAATTCAAAATTATACTCACAGTGCATAATTTAAGAAAAACAAGGGATGGACGGATTCATTCACATGCTATTTTCTGTAAGTAGTAGTAGTAGTAGTAGTAGTAGTAGTAGTAGTAGTAGTAGTAGTAGTAGTAGGAGTAGTAGTAGTAGTAGTAGTAGTGATGGGGATGGTAGTAGTAGTAGTTGTAGCACTAGTAGTAGTAGTAGTAGTAGTTGTTGAAGCAGTAGTAGTAGTAGTAGTAGTAGTAGTAGTAGTAGTGACGGGGATGGTAGTAGTAGTAGTAGTAGTAGTAGTAGTAGTAGTAGTAGTAGTAGTAGTAGTTGTTGAAGCAGTAGTAGTAGTAGTAGTAGTAGTAGTAGTAGTAGTAGTAGAAGTAGTAGTAGTAGTAGTAGTAGTAGTAGTAGAAGTAGTAGTAGTAGTAGTAGTAGTAGTAGTAGTAGTAGTAGTAGTAGAAGAAGATGAAGAAACAACAACTGTTGCTGAGTTGATGTAGCTACAGGTGCTAGCTACAATACTATGCTCGTCATGGGAACCCTTAAGTAAAGAGAGCATTGTTGTCTAAACCGACCATACATAGCTCGTCCCTGCACTAATTGTTGATGACTGTAGGATTCATAGAACCCCTCAGGTGCGTACTCACTGCATGAATATTTGTACAAACAAAATCACTAAGCATCGTAAATTATGACTGTGGTTTGCTACATTTCAGCTTGGAAAGTTTCATTGTGTTTAGGGTTAAATCAATTAGTCTTGCGGTGATGTAAGTACATCTTTATCTGCTCTCGACGTTTTAGGATATGACCACAAGGATAAGATCTAACCGCATTTCCCGCAAATCAGCAATTACTGGCCTAAT
Organism: Maea johnstoni; assembly: GCA_963942565.1. Lineage (NCBI taxonomy): Eukaryota > Metazoa > Annelida > Polychaeta > Spionida > Magelonidae > Maea > Maea johnstoni. Next base: position 43,596,103 of record OZ012692.1, on the reverse strand, counting down.
GAACGTAAGCAAAAGAAAGCACTGAATGATGATCATTAGTGGTTAATCAGGCTGACCAGGAAAGGACCAGTCAAATTTGATTTGGTTTTCTATCCACAACTTAGCCTAATTGATAGTAATCAAAGTTCAAATGGCCGCAGAATGTCAGGGGAACCTATACTATGGGATGTGGTAATCATTTTATACAATTAGATTGAAGAACGGTGTCACTTCAGACACAATCACCGGCTAACCGACATGACTGTCGTGGTGCACACATACCACAAGAAAACATGATGAATTCATTTCGGTGAACCAACCACTATGTTTAACATCTACATGAGACATATGACAACTTCCATTAGGAAATAAGAAGTATCGTGTTTCTTATTACCTGCGGGCTCACCTGATAAATACTTTAAGTTTTTATTTTTGTTTTAGATTTTACCGATATTTTTTCTTTCATCCTTGAAATATTTCTCAACTATAAGTTAAACGGTGTATATACTGTATGATGATGTATCTATATATATATATATATAGAGAGAGAGAGAGAGAGAGAGAGAGAGAGAGAGAGAGAGAGAGAGAGAGAGAGATGGCATAGGAGCTGATAATATAGATACTATTATGATAAACGTATTTTACATTAGCAATGCTTCAATAAGTTAAACAGGTACACATTTTGTTAGAAAATGGCATCATTTATTGATATCATGGAAAGTAATCCATTCAAAGATGCTAACGGCTTTGTTGCCCGATGAGTGTTTCTAGTTGGTGTCTTTGTGTTGGATATATGTCCTGCTGTTTCTTAAGCCAATCAGATATATTTCTAATTTGTACTTGCTGTGAAAATGGAATATTGGTCAATTACCTCACCTGGCATGTACCTGACCACGTAGAATATTTTATTTGACATTTAAACACACAGACACACATACATCTGCATTTCGATGGGGATGTCTATCAAAATGATAAAACCGCAATGATAATGATGATGATGATAATAATAAAAATAGTGATGATGATGATAATAATAATAATAACAATCATAGTAATAATAATAATAATAGTAATAATAATAATAATAGCAATAATAATAAAACCAATGATAATGATAATGATTATTATAATAATGATAATTTTTTTAATAATAATGGTGATAATAGTATTAATAATAATTATAATAATAATAATGATAATAATAATAATAATAATAATAATAATAATATAAAAATAATAATAATAATAATAATAATAATAATAATAATAATAATAATAATAATAATAATGATAATAATAATTAGCCGAGGCGAAGCAAATTTGAGTTTAATGCAACAACAATGATTAAAAGCAAAGAAATTGTGAGGGATCTTTACGATGTGTTTAGGATAAAAAATATGTTCACAAAAAACAAACAGCATAGCATCCTCTAGTGGGGTTGAATGTATATGTAATATGATTTACATGTTGCAAAGATCGCGAGGACGACATTTCCAAACAACAGCATCATAGACAGATTAAAATGTTGATGCTATGTATAGGACTTGAATACACTTAGTTAAGAAACGTAAATAAGTGTATAGTGAAACCCGAAACTGGCTTCTCAGCATGATACAACCCTACCTATAGACCTATAGCTGAAATAAACATACTCATGATTCTAGTCAACCATAAAGGGCATCAGCCTTCGAGGAAATGTGTCGAAGTGCATGGGTTGAGTCCCTTTATAGAAGAAAAGAGCTACGGAGACGACGTCAAAACATATGCGTTTAATTGTCTTTTTAACAGTTTCGAACAATCTTGACAATGATACAAAGTGTACAATCACAAATATAAGAAGAAGAAGAAGCAAAAGAAGAAGTAGTAGCAGAAGAAGAAGCAAAAGTAGTAGTAGTAGTAGTAGTAGTAGTAGTAGTAGTAGTAGTAGTAGTATGGGCAGCAACAGCAGCATCAGCAGCAGTAGTAGTAGTAGTAGTAGAATACCATGACTATTTTAATTGTTCAATTGGACTGAACATGAATATATTCAAGTATCAACCTAGATATAAACATTTAAACGTATACGAAGTATTGGGAGGTATTAGAGAGTCGACATAGTTAAGCACAATCAAAGAGTTACTACATGTAACATATGTAGTCTCTTCACAACTAAATACTTAACCTCATATTTTACCTTTGTAAATACTATAAATACGTCAATAAATGTTATACTATCACTATAGATACTCCAGTATGTATTTCACTTAATAAAAGTATCACTGCTATTAAGATTGTCATTATAATAATAATAATATGAATAATAATATAAACAATAAGGATAATAATAAGAATCACTATTACTATTATTATCATTATTATTATTATAATTATTATTAATATCATTATCACTAGTATTATTACTATTTCAATTATTTCTAGTATTGTCATTATCAATATCGTTACTATTATTATTATTATTATTATCATCATTATTATTATCATTATTGTTATTATTATTATTATTATTATTATTATAGATATTGATATTATTATTTTGAACCAGTATCAGTAATTAGTGGTAAAAGTAGAAGTAGTGATCCTAGCAGCATTAGAGGAGATAGCGTTATGGTCAATTTCAATTTATTTTGTTTTTCACGTTTGCTATTTTCCATACAATTTTGTTGGCAACCCATTTAACTATGCCATTTTCTTTTAATCTCGGTTTTTGGTTATGCTTGTTTTCTGATTTTATCTAGACTTTTATCTGTCTTTCATTTCCCTTGATTCACACGCCACATTCCATAAGATATTATAAGTAAAAACTTCAACTTTTATCTTTGTGAGGACTATTTTATCAGTAGTAGTAGTAGTAGTAGTAGTAGTATAGTAGTAGTAGTAGTGTTTTATGTTAGTTTTATCATCATCGGTTACACCATACATGCAGATGTACATTTTTTGTTGTATGGATCAAAACAGTCGACCTTATTCAAAATCGACCAGGAAAAAAACATAACGTATGGATAACACATGTGCTTGTATTTACGAAAGAGAGAGAGACAGAGAGACAGAGACAGAGAGAGAGAGAGACAGACAGAGAGAGAGAGAGAGAGGAGAGACAGAGAGAGAGGGTGTGGTTTGTGGTACGTTTGCTTCTGGCTGACCAAAAGAGGATTAGCCCACTAATCTGTTAAATCTGCGTGTGTTATCATGCATGGATGTCTACTCATTACTGATTCTTGAATTGTAACCGCTATGACCTAATATCTAGTATGTGTTTGAAATCATAATTAGGAGAGAAAAAACTCGGCATGACCACTACGTGCCGTGCCACACAGCGCCCGATGCCATGAGTCATGCTGTGACGGGTTGCTGGATAACTAACCTGCGCCACTTTCTCAAGTCGTGACAGAAATGCATCATCTCTATGCACGATGATCCGCGCAGGGTCTCAAGGTCACGTCGGGATATGACTTTAAAGTTCACCCCTGAACTTTATCAGTAACATTGTAACTTTAACATTTCCAAACCTTTTACATACTTCAATAATTGCCCGTGCAGCCTAAACTAGTGAGATGTTTTATGAGTTGTTTTCAGAAAAAAGGAGCATCGGAATGAAGTACTTAAAGGTCAAAGTGCGACCAATGTGAGTTATCAAGGAAGCCGTCAACAACGCACAGATTTTTCTTATTCAGGGGAAATAGTCAATGCCCTTCACACTTCAGGCAAACAACTGTGACTCCTTGCAGGGCTCCAAATAGCTAGGGATGTAAAAATCTCTGGTGAACTACAATCATACTGAATCCATGCAACAGAATGGGGTCTACAAGCATGATTGTAGAGGTTGAAATATATATCAAAGTTTCGCAAAAAGCAACCAATATCTTTGTTGTGTTGAAATATTAGTTTTCACTTGAAGCTCGCGACTGACACAATGGGTGTATCAATAGAAACCAGTCAAAATCCTTTAACTAAACCTATTTACAATATCTGAACAAGCTTTCAGAAAATGTATTCATGCTAGCGGATATTCATTATCGGCGTATATATAGTTTTTATATTATTGTACGAAGATAAACAACTCTTAAAAGGTAAAGTTTTACAGATCGATTGCAAGCAATGTTAATTCTAATCAAAATACTTTCATGGGTCTTCACCGCAGAAACTTATCGAAGATTTCCTTATTTTCTGCATATTTGCTATGACTGTTGTATCCTGATTTTCATAAAATGACACAAAAGAAGCATAGTCTCGAACCTCTTTCATTTTTAAAGCCATCAAAGCTCTTTAATCGCAATTTCTGTGAAACTGTAACGTGAGGTGTTTTTGGATAAGCATACCAAGCGGGAATTGCGCAATAAGATATATGGATGCATTAGCAAAAAGTAATTTGGAGGCTATACTCTTCATGCAATAGTTAAGCATTACGCAAACCCCGGAGCATATATTATTTAGGCCAGCTCCATAAAACTACAAGCCCGTATCAAAGCATAGCACCTGGAATGAAACTAAAAAAGGCAGGAAAGTGATTGATGACGGCACGGTGGCTCGCAGACGAAGAAATTAAAAATAGATAGCATTCAACTGAGGATTCTGAAAAAGGTTTTATGGTGGCATGGAGAATTATCGCAGAGAAACATCGTAGTAAACATCCCCTCCACGCCTCATTGCAGAAACAGAGAGAAGAAAAGAAATGGCCTTACTAAAAATCAATCTTACTCTCCGCGAGCGAAAAAAAATGTGCAGAATCACTAAGGAGAATTGGAAAAAATGGCGGTTGGTTATAGTCGCTAAGTAATCTTCGCCTCTCTTCACTCATGATAATGCACGGTGGGCCCAAATTTCGATTTTGCATTGTCTGACGATGAAATATAGGCGAGAGGTGGGAAAGGCGACTCAAGATCACGAACAGACTTTTCTCTATTGGAAACCGCGCCGTGATTTACATGCGGGTCGGGGAACTCGACTATGGGTCGACTGTGCCCTGCATACCAAACCAGACTCGGTCAAAGAGCGAGGCCAGGGAGCGCTTAAATTTAAATAACAATATCAATGTGAATCGAGTTGAGCAAGATTTTTTTCTTTAATTTGCAGAGAAGTCAGGTTAATGTCTCTCCTGGCAGCCCTCGATGCATGCTCAATGTAAAATTCATAAAGGCTTCCGCTACTCATTTGCATATTGACTAACGAAAGGCTTTTGATTTGGCATGGGCCGGCAAACTTCCGACTGAAGGATTCCCATGTCCTATTTACCCAAACTTTCCCATTCGATGAGCGGGATATTGACCCCTATATCCCCCGTGGTGTCCATGGCAAATTTCAACTTTATGTTCCTTTGAAGTTTGACGAACGCCTCCCATAAATTCCGCCACGCAAATCTTGTATTC
>OZ012692.1:43581688-43585561 GCA_963942565.1 Maea johnstoni | reverse complement strand
TATTATTATTAATTATTATTATTATTATTATTATTATTATTATTATTATCATTATTATTATTACTTTATTATCATTATTATTATTATTATTACTTTATTATCATTATTATTAATACTATTGTTATTATTATTATTACTTTATTATCATTATTATTATTATTATTATTATTATTATCATTATTATTATTATTATTATTATTATTATTATTATTATTATTATCATTATTATTATTAGTAGTAGTAGTAGTAGTAGTAGTATAATTGTAGTAAGTAGTATTTATTATTATCATTAGTTATGTGTTAAGTATCATTTGGTGATGGTAATAATAATAATAATAATAAATAATAAATAATAATAATAATAATAATAATAGTAATCATGATAATAATACTGACACTTATACCACCAATGATAATGATATGGAAATAATACTAATGGTGATACCGCGGTAGGATTCACTCGTAACATTGTTTGCTGTCACAGGTGGAACAGTGTGTGTAAAGGACTCCAAGGAACCAATTACTGTTCGCACGATTGAGCAGGTTATTTCTCAAACTAATGGATTTATTTGTGTGTGTCTTGGGATCTGTTTATCGCAGCCACCTCTGCGTGGCCTGCGCCTCTTTGAAGTTAAACGTCGTCCATCACGGAGATCTATGGCAGTCGTTTTTAATCTCTAAAGTCAATGTTGAAATCCCGTACACTTGTAAGCTAGCCATTTTCACCCTTGCACCTGTGTGCGCACCTGTGTAGCCCACCTGAGCATAGGAATGCCTTTGATGTTGTTAGAGTGTGGCGCTGCTGACATAACGCATAATCAAAGCGCTCTATCTTGTTTGAGTCACATATGAATATTTCAGCTAGCTCTAATTATAGGTGGAATACATTCTCATTAAATACGCTCTATATGCTGCCGTTGATTACGGGCTTTCCAAAAGAGGGAAGTTATTACCGGCGATGTTTGTTTTGATCTATAAGAAATGGTCTTCTTTCTGTTTTTACCTTACACACTCAATGGCATAGGGATGATCTCCAGTGCTGAGAAGTAGATATTTAGGAATAATTGATTGATTTACATAGTTCTGGTAGGTTTTCTATGAAGTCTTATAAGCGATTTTGATAATAGCATTCACATATCATGTGGAGGATAACCCAGAGGGGCCGGTCATTTTAAGGGTAAAATGCAAAGATAGGCAAAATATTCAAGAAGCAAAAACAAAAAAAGTTGCAAACAACACCTGTTCAACTGCTCGTGTCGGGTAGTTAAAAACGATATTACAAAGGTCGCTATATATTTATTCAATTGATTTTGCTATTAACATATTATATATTTTTTGGATTTATACGTATGTTCATGCTGATTTATAGTCAATAAATATACATATATACACATCTACTTAATATGGAATCAGAAAGATCTTACACTACACCAAATTCTTTCGAATTTCTATCTCACCTCAACACGCTTAACTAATGTCTGAAAGATTTAAACTCAGCAATATGAGTTTAAAAAACATGTGCTTTAGAGGAAATACAAAAAATAAGATGATGCTGGATATGATGATATGGTATATGACGCGAAGAGTCCTTTTTAAGAGTTGTGGTAAACCATAGAAATAGTTAACGGTATAAAGTGCACTTTGAAAAGCAATTTACAATTATGTTTTATTTATTTCAGGGAACCATCACTGAGGGATGATGTCAAGGAAGATGGCGATGTTGGAAAAAACTAGGAAATCACGTGACGCAGCAGAAGCCATCACTGAACCATGTTGCACGAGGTCTGTCTGTTCGTCCCCCGGTCACCACCTGCCTCCCATCGCCTGCTTTGTTTCGCATAATTTGAGCTTAGTGGATCTTCTTCTAAAATTGTGCTCTCATATTGTGATTTATATCTCTGAAATCGAAGTTTTAAATTACTAATTTGAGATTTATGAAGAATTATGCTATGCCGGGCTGACAGTGAATAACTCATGGTGAATCTGTGCGTCTCAGAGGTGCAGATCAAAGTGCTAATGTTTCTGGGGAGTTTCTTGTGTCTAGGTACTGGAGGTAATAAATTACTCATGACGTCTTCTCCGGTGCGGCACGAGCGGGCGCGCTGATTGGCTGCCCGCTATGACGTCATTGCCCCGCATCGCAAAGTTCAAAACTATTGTTTTCACAACTTTTCCTTGCCTTTGAGTCGGGTGACCTTCAAAGTGCATGTGTTGCGCTCTCATGCAACTTGTTATTCAACTATAGGTCCATCATTTCGCCTTCGATATCAAATAACATTAGCACTCACGACATCCCCGGTCAGCTCATTTCATATGCAAGGCAAAAAGTCAGCTCGCCACTAGAGTTAGTAACTTTAAAGTTCTCCCGGCCGTTTCAACTAAAGTTAAGTATGAAAGTTCCTTGACGTCATCTTGACACGAGAGTTGTTCTGTATAGTCATGTATGGTAAGGGTGCGAGTCTGGGAGCTGTCATCGCATACTACTGTACAACCCTACATGCTATAAACCAGAACACGAAAACCTCAACTATACATGCTATTAAATCAAACTCTTACACTTGAAATTATCCAAATCAGCATGATCCTTACTAAGTCTTATATTTGCTAATTTAATTAAAATGCATACCTATTAGGCACACAATTGTTTAGAATTCTGCATGTTCACGGGGACCAATCATCATAGATATTCAGAAAACGCCAATGTTTTAAAAATAGCTATATTGCTTCTATACGAATCGAATCTTTACAAATTTGAAAGTGCCTTTTTGTTAAGTTTATCATACGTACAAAATTTCTAGACTTTTCCACACAATATATTTCTGATTCCAAGAGATGAAACATAGTTATTGTCTTATTGAAAAATGTTTGCTTTCATTCATGATAACAAAGGTTTCGCAGAGCGTATATATTATGATTTCGTGGCAAAAGTTAGTACTGTAAGAAACTAATCTACGTGTACGTAAATATAGATACATAACGGCATGGTTTGTGGTGTACAGCTATAATATTCTACCTAGACAAAATACATCTCAAACATTACGTTGTCGCGAATACGCTAATACATGTTAATGGATTTAACTCTGCGACGTATATTTGTCCATCTGTTAACTTTTATCATTTATCGAATAAATGCATTTCATACAATACATATGACTTTCTACTTAATTTATTCATAGTTTTTGATTCTTGTATTATCCAACCAATGTGGTAATTTCGCCTGAATTTCCACTCTATCACATATTTAAGAGTTTTAACAAACCAATATTTGTATTTCATTCCTATAATAGCGCTCGGTTAATGCGCTGATAGGACATTCAAATTCCATATTTGCAAATCATAAACGATGCCAAATAGTTGTAATAAAACGTTTTGATAGTTTCAATAAAGCATGGATTATAAAGTATAACATACGTTTCTTTGTAATAAAACGTTTTGATAGTTTCAATAAAGCATGGATTATAAAGTATAACATACGTTTCTTGTCTCACTTTGACTTTTAAGAATTCATACAAATGTGCGGTATCAATCTGTTTTTTATATTGCACACACTATCTTATAGATTACCAAGGGTGTGGTCAGTAGCTTACATACTATCAGAACGATTGTATACTCATACATTGGCTTGTTATTCGCAGCGTGTAGTTTGAAAGTATATACTTTTATTCATCGAACTGGCTTGGCTATGATATCATTGCACGTGTTGTTTTTTTGTTAGTGATGTTTCATGTTCATGCACGTTGAGAGTGATGTGAAGGCATGGCAATGAACCTTGCTTAAAGTATCTCAGTAGTAAGACAACAAAATAATATCATCAACAAGAAATATTTGTAGGATATTGCACATTCCCCGTCCATTCCAGGCTTTTTACCACAC
>OZ012692.1:43546688-43579188 GCA_963942565.1 Maea johnstoni | reverse complement strand
TCAGCTCCGACTATCAGGTAGAGAGTCACAATGGCACATGATATATACATATAGAGAATAGATAGTCTCCTCTTTGTAGTGGTAATATTTTAGAATATATCTATATATGCCAAGTATACAATCATGCTATGATATATTCAATGATGAGTTGTAAACAATCTACTCATTGTGTAGTGTTTATCACCCAGACAATAGCTTGGACAATTTTGGAAATCAAACAGTTTTGTCTCATAAAACTTTGGTATAACAAACATATTAAAGTCACCTGCCGTCTTTTGTCATCAAATCGTAAAGGCATTTGGAGTTCTAAAGCATCCTTATCTCTTTAAAACTTTTTGTGATCAACCTTTAAGAATATTAAGACCGTGAATATCCCAGACCATTTTGAGCAGCTATATATATATATATATATATATATATATATATATATATATATATATATATAAATATATATATATATATATATATATATATATATATATATATATATATATATATATATATATATATATATATATATATATATATATATATATATATGTTACAGTAAGAGTGTCAAACCAGGGATTTAGTCAAATCCCTAAAACTTTCAGGGAATCTGTCAAATTCCTGTTTCACTCAAGGATTCGGTCCCTAAATGCCTACGGATAGGAATAAACCCCTAATAATAGGTGGGTCATTTTTGACTTGTTTACTGTAGACCTTTCAGAGGGATTGTTGAATGACAATTACCGTTGTTTTATGCTTACTTGAGCGCTACTTATGATTCCTGATTATCAAAGTAATGAGGTACGAAGTAATGCTCAATAATCAATGCTCAGCCAAAAATTATTGCTTGATGATGATGATAATTAGTATCTCAGTCAACGTTTATCAATTTCATAATTCTGACCCTCCTATTTTCAAGGATTTAGTCAAATACCTAGACATTTAGGGACCAAATCCGTGAGTGAAACAAGAATTTGACAGATTCCCTGAAAGTTTTAGGGATTTGACTAAATCCCTGGTTTGACACTCTTACTGTAACATATATATATACACATATATATAGTAATATAGTATATAGTATATATATATATATATATATATATATATATATATATATATATATATATATATGTAAAATGTTTTTTATGGGTGGTTTCAAACAAGCGATGGCTACTCTGACCAGCGCTGCAAGTTGAAGGGAGATATAGTCATGAATTGCTGACAACTGTTAACAACACTTATTTCTACAAATTCCTTCATTCCAGCTATTGTTCGCCTGCGAAAGTCATTCATTCTAACTGAAAAAGATTCTGCTGTCAACTTGCAGTACTCATGTTACATGTCTAGCCGCCCCGACCCAGTTTAGGGTAGCTGCTTTGTTGGATTACATAACTAGTTACTCCCAGAGTGCCCATGTACGATTCCAAAATTACCCTTTACTTTAAAACATAATTGCGTTAGGGTGCAGACAGTAAAATTCCATTTAGTATGCAGAGACGGGAGTAAGCAGAAACTACTGAACTTCATAAAAGAGTTACCTCCGTACTGAATTGAAGTGATCTTGGAGCGTAGAAGGAAATACATCCAAGGCTTCGAAGTATGTTGCAGAACCTTAAGAACTGGGGCATTAAGTCTGGTACGTGATGTCTGGGCCATATCCATAGTAAACAAGAACCATATGATTCATACCAAACAACTAGGCCAAAACTGTCTCTGGATATTTAGACGCGTTCCATGTTGTCCCACTCTACCAATGGTCTTCATGAATGGTATACCAAGTTAGCAGAGCCCAGTCATTTATGGGAACTAACTCCTGGTGGATTAACTTAATTTCTCAACAACCAGCGAGCGGGTGAGATTAATTGGAATGTTAAAATTAGGTGATATTTCCTTTATATCCAAAGAATGACGGTAAGGCTGTGCTATATAATTGATTGATATTTCCTGCATTCAGATTATGGTACTAAAGCAAAACTAAAAAGGTTTTGATTTAACTAGATTTTCTATTGAAGTATCCATATATATATATATATATATATATATATATATATATATATATATATATATATATATATATATATATATATATATATATATATATATATATATATATATATATTTATATATATATATATATATATATATATATATATATATATATATGTGTGCTTTATATACATATATATATATATGTATATATATATATATATATATATATATATATATATATATATATACATATATATATATATATATACACATATATATATATATATATATATATATATATATATATATATATATATATATATAAATATATATATATATATATATATATATATATATATATATATATATATATATATATATATATATATATATATATATATATATATATATATGTGTGTGTGTGTATATGTATATCTGTGTGTCGTGATAAGCCTATCTCACTATGTTTCAAAGTATTTATTATTTAGAAAGTAATGTATATTTGACACGCGTCAACATGTGTATTCCTATTCCTGCATCACCATCTTTCCTGGTATCCTTAAGGTCTAATAATCTAATAAGGTTAGACTATTTGTTCAGCTCAAAGCCTTTTAGATTTCAGTGGTGTATGTGTGCCATGTACTAGTATATCCTTGTGCGTGTAACAAGCCGTGCAAGTACTGTTTGAATACTCGTATTGTTTTTAGATCATACGATTTAATTCATTGACTAGGTTTCACTTCCTTCGTAATTATTTCTCTTTTTAATGCAATTAATTTTTTAAATAATTTAGAAATCAACTCAAGAGTTACATATCTTTTGAGGAATTATGTAAGGTAATCTCGCTTATGTACTTTTCATACATCATAAAGGAGCTGATCGGAGCCTGATATTGATATCGTTGAGCAACAGAATTCTGCTGTTGCGAAAAGTATTTTAAATTACATGTTTTAGTTGTATGCTTATGTATTTGGTAAGAGTAAGGCTAGTAGTTTACGATGAAGACATAGTTCCATTTGATATACGAATCAAACACTCCAGATGGTATTTTACCTTTTGAAGTCCAACCTACCATAAGACCAGAAATCTTTTCACATCCTGTAATACGACTGATTTATTTTCAAATCCTTTTTTCTTTCCAAAAATAATCATTTTAATATACGAACGTTTATCATGTCATTATATTCTAAAAAAAAACACCTTTAACTCTATATTTGCGGTTTACGGCTTGTCGAACAATGCGGCGTATAGATAAAATATATTCAATAACATCTAGAATATATTCACTTTCTAGAAAGCATCTTACATGCATAAACCAAGGAGTAATAGTATTGTTTAGCAAGTATGAAATAACATGATTACCTTTAATACACAACTTTCCTACGTTGACATACATCGTTTGCGTTAAAGCATTCTCTATCTGAGTTATCTGTACTCGACAACTAAATCTAAAATTAAATCAAATAATCATAAATCATTTGTCAACAACAATCAATAACTGCTGTATGTATTAATGTTTATAGACATTCTATCGTCTTTTGGGATGTATATTTCATATCACCCTAGAAGCCTGGACATCATCCGTGGCATAATGCTAAAATGAAGCACTGGTATCCGATAGAAGAAATATAATGTAAAAAATCGATGTTCTATAATTCTTAACAACAAGTCCTTTTGCCGTTTCTCAGTTTGCTCCAACCACTGATGGTTCACCCACTGAACTGAGATGGTGGACAATTAAAAGTTGGAATATTTGATAAACTCGCGTTAATTCAAAACTACTTGTGAGAAATTGAACTGACTATTCTATTCTTTTCCGAAACTGAATTTCATTTCTGTCCTCAAATGCGCTCTATATGTATCATCTCACCCAAGTAGCGTAGCCTGCACATCATGCATATACATGCTATACTGATACAATAAGACATTGGTATCCGTAAGAAGAACTACACAGAATAAATCGAAATTCTTTAGTTCTAGAAATTAAGTTACCTCGCTTAATTCCTACCAACAAAATGTTAGGAAGATGAACTTTTTATTCTTAATTCATTTTTTTTTATTAATTTCTCAACATATTAACAAGTACGTGGTAGGAAGCACACATATTTTGAAATCGTGCACTGGAATTTGGCTATTTAAAAACTTTTTGTAAGAAATTAACATGACTTTTCTATTCCACGCCGATACTGGTTTGATCATTTTGGCAGCATTCAAACGTAAGATTCCTAGGATCTTTTTGTTTTCTTTTTATTTCATTGCATTGAATTTTATCGGTTCTAGCGTGGGAAAGTGAATGCAATCTCAAGAAGTCATGAAACTCGCTGTCTGTGATGACTCTTGAAATTGTTTTCTTAAAATGACCAACATGTAGAGATTCAACTTGTTGCATATATGTGTTATGTTATGTTACAAAAGGAAAAGATACGGGTGAAATGTACGTATCTTTACCAATCTAAAATGTAAAAACGTAGATATAAAGTTCCAAATAAAAGCCAGAATAAAATGAAAACTTCCATTGGCTCTGTAGAAATTTAGACGATTTACGACGAAGGGGGTGTCTGGGAATAGATATTATCGTTGCCCAATTCCCATGATAAATTGACATAGGTGTGATTATGTAAAACAAAAACGATATCACTATTATCCATTAAATGTATGTAAATATATTTATTGACTGCAATTTCAATCACAAAAAAGTGTACAATATGAGCAAAACATAGCTCCATCAAATATGAATACAAGAGAAGAAAATATGAAGAAAGCCTCCACATGATATAGAAGGGAAGTTTTCATACTCAGGGTGGGCTCAAAAAGAGGAATTTAACATATATACAAGAAAATCAGTATCTATTGGTCAAACTGTTGTTCTAAGCCTGGCAGTATCAAGAGGAACTATACAGTATACATACTAGCCTATCCCCTTCCCTGGGGATATACGAGCGTTATACATATCCTTACTGTGTAGAGCTGAAGTCAGCCAAATACATTCCATTCCATAACAAGAACCGGGAACAATTCATGTGAATACATATTCTAGATAATAACATTTTAAATTAGTGCGGTAGAAAGATTTTTTTCTCTCGAGGAATCATCTAAGTCATCGCGCCAAAATAAACTGGACATTTACAAATGCAAGATACAAACACGTTTCAAGTAAGTAAATAAAGTATATTCACAAATATTAAGTTCGTCAGCAAACTGGAAAATAACTTTTCGATAAGCTATAGGGATGATTCGGCGAAGTAAAGGGTGTTCACAAAGATGTGGTTTTGCAGGCATTCCATCCTTGCTGTGGATTGGTAGGTGATATGTAAAAGACATGCCCCTTGAATAACTTGTCATTTACCTCTTGACACGCCTATTCTCTTCTAAATGTATTTGAGGTGACGGTATAAACTTTGGTGAAGGTCGAAGACCCCTTTCAGAAGTGAATTGAATGAGATCATTGAAGCGCAAAAGAGGGAAGCGAGAGTGGAAAATATAGTTTTTCAATTACACTGTAGGAAAGCACGGGTGATACATAGACCATGGGAATGTTGAGTTGAAACACCAACTCTGCTTAAAATCAGAGTCAGACTTTCAAGAAACAGCGGATATGCACAGTAATGAACACGACCCGTCGTAGTAGTATAATGCACAGATCATTATTTGTCAGTTAGATATCTCCTTTTGCTTGTGACGTCGCGTGGTTCTCTCAATTAGGATGAATGACTCCAAACATATGATTTTTTTACTGGATGTGGTTTTGCTCCTCACACAAAGGAAACACGCCAGTGTCTGTTGATTAGCGGTTTGTAGACGAATCACGTGTGAAAATCGATGATTGGGCAAAGCCGAGAGTTTGAGGTGTCAGGGTATTTTTTCCTGATTCTCAGTAACCAGAAAGCTGCCTCTATCTGCCTCAGTAAACATATGACATGACTTCAGACTAACTTTCGTGACTTAAATTTGGTTTTAATTAGAATGATACTCGTTTGCATAAATTAACACAGTCGCTAATAACACAGGCCAAGATGCGTGCACGCTACAAACATCTTGGTTTCTGGCTATCAATCAATTAGCACCATTTTTAGGGGACAAAAGGGTGTCAACCATGATCCAGACAGGAACTATTAGACTAACTAAAGCCATTGCAAATACTACAGTAATGCTTCAGAATAGAAGTCATAACGAGTCAATTTTAAAAATTAAGAAAGATTCAAGTTAAGTTTTGATATATCAAACGTTTTCAGATATATATATATATATATATATATATATATATATATATATATATATATATATATATATATATATATATATATATATATATATATTTATAAATATATATGTATATATATATTGCAATATGTATATATATATATATATATATATATATATATATATATATATATATATATATATATATATATTTGTGTGTGTGTTTATGTATATGTACACGCACACCCTTTTAACTCATTTCACAAACCTTTCTGGAGACAGGTTAAAAGTATCTAACACTATCAAAAAGCCCTGGTTATAAAACCTGTTCATGTGAGTCGTGACTTGTTATCACTTTGTTTGTCTGTTTATTTGTAGCTAACCTCCTCTGCCAAACATACTTTAGAGAGTTCCTGTATGTCTCAAGTGAGTTGGAATATAGCACCTAAGGAGAAGCTATGTATAGCTTTTGCATTTTTTTACATACAAAGGGTACTATCCATTCACACCAGATGTTTGGTAATACTGCCCCAGATTAGTGGATTCTGGTATGGTCCTATACTTAAAGCTGTCGATTTCATACTTTAAAAGGTTGTCATTAACGCAGTTTAGCTTTCTGTCTGTAACTTTGCGGGGTGATTTTTTATCTAATGAGAAAATTATGCATACTTTTTTAATGTATTGCTGAATCAGATCGTATCGAATCAAATGAGTTCATTTTATTGTTGGGAAGGTATCATTTTAGTGAGATTCCATGTAATGAATACACGATAAATTCACATGATTAACGTCTGGTATCTTTCCTCATTGTCCTGTATTTTTATAGTAATTAAAGTCAGGTTTTTGACAGATCCTTTTTAGAACCATTATCTGCCTTGTTTGAGTTCCCATTTAGGATAAAACAGTCCCCTTTACTGACAAAGCAGAACTGGCGCATTGTGCAATGTCTCTTAGTATTCAACAGTTGCCATACTAGAAGAGTTATATTTTATCTCCCCAAAATATCATTATAAAGCAAACTGTACATTGTGGTTATACATATTTTGGGATTAACCTCGTAGCCCTATCTACATCCAGGCATTAATTGTGTTACTTTTCATTCTTATCTCCCCGTTCTAAATAGTTTGAATACATGTCTCTACATACGGACATTTCAAATGATGGCTTAACCGAACATTTACCTCTAAAGGATCCTTAAGTTATCTCAAAGTCATCGTTCTTCGTAAGTCGACGGAGTCTGGAATTTTTCAAACCTTTGATATAAACTAATGGAAGGAGGGGAGTAGTTCGATTGATTTTTGCTCCTTTTTCCGCAGAAGGATATCTTATATCAATTAAGAGTTGAGGAAAATCATGAACGATTGCAGAAAAGTCGTTCAAAGATCTAACAGGAGAGACACACGAAGCCTAATACAATGACTGCCTAGGCTAAAACGTTCATTGAAATGAATAAGTAAATTTCACCCGATCCATCATCAATTATTAGCTGTCTGTGTTGGTGTAAGGGATGAAATGATGAGCCCCTGGATAGGACTAGTACAGGGAATAGGTTGTCATAGACGCAGGATCACTCATGGATGTACGCCATCACTCATACCAGTAACCCTCGAGGTTAATCACAACTAATTCCTGCTGCTCGGTTATGCTACACATCCTTAGAACAATACCATACGTGGTGGCTCATAGTATGAAGCATTTGAAGCATCTTCCTATATTCTTCAACTATTTTTCATCACTATACGTGATAGTTCGTCGTCAGAGGCACTTGAATCATATTCTTAACTTCTTTTACTATTTTCCATACATTTTACTCATATTCAGGAATTTTACCAGTTATTCAAAATTGATTCGTCTGTTTTCCATACATTTAACTTATATTGAGGAATTTTACCAGTTATTCAAATTTGATTCTAGTTCTGTAATAGTTTATAGTACTACAGTTGTTTCATCATATGCATACAGCATTATAATATAATGCACATTCCTTCGCTATTTTCTTATACTATTACTTACTCAGCACGTATACATAATTTTATTTTAGCTACTATGTATTAAGGTTTTGTATATACTTCATATTCTGAAACTTTTTTTCTCTTTCAATTTTCTGCCCAGCATATAAAGACAATTCATACGTTAACAACGGCTCCATGCAATACGTTTTTGATAATGATGTATAGAGCATTCGAATAATATTCGTATTACATAAATGTTTTAGTTCTCTTGACTTATTACAATTGTCCTTTGAACATAATTCATATTTTGTAATATACGTATTTGCCTTCATTGGCTTTATAATACGAAGTAATTGTGACCTGAAGTAGGTACCATTACTTTTGCTATACCAATCTTAGCTTACCACGTGAAATGTTTAAATGCAATCAACATTCTGTGACTATTTTCCTCTGCGTAGCATAGCCTTTCAAACGAACTATTTGAATATAATTTATATTCAGTAAATGCATTATTTTACCAATCTTAGATCATCGCAGGAAGTTTGGGAATAAAGTGCATGTTCAATTATTATTTTCGTTGATCGTTCCAACTCATCCAATGAAGTATTCTGATAAAATGCATACTTTCAAATATATATATCTGATTGTTTTAGCCCACAATCAGATATGGAAAAAGGTTCACTTCTACCTGTATTGTAGGATGAAACTTCTCGTTGTAATGCACAACTGCTATCAAAGGGTTAAAATATGTTGATGGGATATGACTATATCTCAATATGATGCTTGTGAATGGTCATTGGTATTTTCACCGCTCCATACCTAACATACTTTAAGCAGATAGTGGTAGAAAGAACATTTTGGTTCATGACATACACATAGATGGTTGATAAAACACTAACACTCTGCCAATTCACAACTGGAGTTCCGTCCAGGTACATACATGCTGTGGACTGCCAGACTGTGTCATCTTTGAAATATACCCTCTAAGGAAAAGTTGATTTTTGTTTTGGAAAGTATCCATGTTCAGAATTTTATTTGCGTACATAACCTTTTAATTTCGCAAAGGCTGCATTGGGAGATAAAGTCTCGAATTAACAAATGTAGTTTTCACCTAATCAGTGCGAATGTTCATAATTATTTATAATTATAAAATTCTTTCCATCATTTATTTCAGTACTAGTTTGAACTTTTTATTAACAAAAATGCCGCATTTAAAATCATTTCAACATCCCTCACTGTGTGACAAGAGCAAGAAGATCTATCCTCTCAAATGTTGACTTAAAGTGTAAAACTAAAACTGACAACGTTTGGTATTCAAAAATATTTCAAATATTTCAAAAACACAAGTAAAGTATCACCTTTTGATATAAACTGTTCATTCGAGGACGACAAATCTTCACCATTAAAATTGCCTTCGTCGTCTTTTTTACCATTAGTAATCATCATAAAAAACTTAGAGAAAGTAACTGATTCCATTACTTTGTTGTTAAGATCCCCTTCCTCAGACGTACGCTTTCACCCCCCGCGGCGATCTGTAGATGACGAAGAGATGTTGGTTTTATGACAGGTAATAACTAGTGGCCTTAATACATCAATGGCAGGGGATCCTGGAACAAACTATCTACATGATACATCTTGGTCTACGAACAGCAAACTACTCTCAACAGGCAGGCACAGAGGATGGCGGGCAAATATCTAAAATAACCAGGATTACACAATACCAATAAGTTTGACGACTGTTAATCGTAAAAGTGAAAATAAAATGAAGAGGAAGAAGAAGAAGAAAAAGAAAAAGAAGAAGAGGAAGAAGTAGAAGAAGAAGAAGAAGAAGAAGAAGAAGAAAAAGAAGAGGGTGGAAGACGAGGATGGGGCGGAGGATGAAAATGGAAGAAGAAGAAAAAGAAGAAGAGGAAGAAGTAGAAGAAGAAAGAGAAGAGGGAGGAAGACGAGGATGGGGCGGAGGATGAAAATGGAAGAAGAAGAAGAAAAAGAAGGAGAAGGGGAAGAAGGAAAAGAAGAAGAAGAAGAAGAAAAGGAAGGAAAAGAAGATGAGGCGTAGGAGGAAAGGAAGTAAGGAAAGAACAATAAAAAGAAAAGGGAAGAGATGAAAATGAAGAAAGGAAAAGAAGAAGGGGAAGATGAAGTACATGTTAATAAATGAATTCAGAAAAGCCTTGTAAGCTAAATTCTAGTCCAGTTTTATGAGTGGGAGACTGTGCTGGTCTTTTATCCATAGAAGGGCTGCGCTTCCTTAGAGAGGGGACTTGACCCATCCCATAGCCACAAAAATATTCGACAATAGTGGTTGCTCTTAAGAAAAAAAGTAATACGTAACTGCATTTTTATGAGGGGGTTGTGAGATACAAAATGGGAAAGAGATACTAGACACACCAATAAAGTAGGTAGTTGGAAATATTTTGCAGATGAATAACAATTAAGTGCGCTGATGAAGAGGGGTTAGAGCATATTTCAAACTCCTTTTATAAATTGAAGATGATGTCAGCATACCTACTCATGCAGGTGCTATTTAATGACGTATCACAACAACTTGCAAGTTCATCTAGCGAATCGGGTCACCTGGGACACGTTACACATACACAACCCTTAAGTGTCAATCTAGGCAGAATTTCCGCCAGTTCTGCCTCACATTACTATATAGTAAGTGATAAATATCCTTTTGGTATGTATACTGTCTACTAAAACTAAACTGCTGTCACTGCTGCTACTATTACTACTACTACTACTACTACTACTACTACTACTACTACTACTACTACTACTACTACTACTACTCTCTCCTTCCCCTTCTTCGTTTTCTTCTTCTTCCCCTCCTTCGTCTTCCTCTTCTTCTTCTTCACCTTCTTCTTCTTCTACTATTACTACTGCTACCTCAACTACTACTACTACTACTACTACTACTACTACTACTACTACTACTACTACTACTACTTTCACCGCTATCGCTACTTCTTCTTCTACTACTACTACTACTACTACTACTACTACTACTACTACTACTACTACTACTACTACGTCTCTCTCCTTCCTCTTCATCTTCTTCGTTTTCTTCTTCTTCTTCTCCTTATTCTGCTTCTTCTTCTTCTTCTTCTACTTCTACTATTACTACTGCTACCTCAACTACTACTACTACTACTACTACTACTACTACTACTACTACTACTATAACTGCCACTGTTGAGACTGCTGCTGGTTCTATAACCTCTCTTTTTCTTAATACAAGTCACAATAATACGTTTACTTCTGACTTTCACATCAAAACTAGTTTTCATTATTATAATTGGTGTTTGTTATGTTGGTCTTTTACATACATTTCAGCATTCTCTATGCCATATACAGATTGAGCCGTGGAAGTGCCACCCAAAGACTATGAAGGATATCTGATTCAATGTAAGAAAGCTCCTTGAGAAGAATGCCGTATACAAAAGTGAACAATAAACTTTTTGGATATATCCACTTCGATTATCAATGACGGTGAAAATGGTGCAGCGTATACACATAATTGCATAATTTAATTAAATACATTTCTACATTTCATTTAAATGTTGTCTTCCCTGTATCAAACTACGTAAGCATATACATGCGAAACGTTCCCTGCTTCCTGTGTTAGGCATCGAAACAAACAAACAATAAGCGTCACTTATCAAACATGCTTCGTTCTTCACCTAAGGTAAACCAATACACAGTACGGCATGGCTGTCATCCCAGTAGGAATATCATTAAGTTATGTCAACTTTATCAACTGTAATCAATGTAAAATTCTACTGTTAACTTTTTACTTAGGATGTTTATATATATATATATATATATATATATATATATATATATATATATATATATATATATATATATATATATATATATATATATATATATATATATATATATATATATATATATATATGTATATATACGATATATATATATATGTATATATATGTATATATATAAATATATATATATATATATATATATATATATATATATATATGTGTGTGTGTGTGTGTGTGTGTGTGTGTGTGTGTGTAGGTAGGTAGGGAGGTGTGTGTGTGTTTTAACTACCAATGGGTATGGTAGCTATGAGGCAAATAAGCAATATCTTAGTAAATCTATACACGATAGTTCCTATTTGGTTAACAAGGTAAGCAGAAATTCATTTAGCCTCTATTCTTTCTTCCATGGTGTGGGCTGACCAATTGCTCCTACTTTGAGAGCTGATGAACTTTACCTTAAGCCATTCCCAAGAGGTAACTGAACCCTTTTAGTAGCTGTGATAATTACTTTAAGAATGTATGCAAATGAGCATAGTTCGCATACATTGACCAAGTATACTAAGGATTTGACCTCTTTCATTTTGCTTTCCATAATAGACCCTTAAGCTAGTTCCTTGCAAAGTTTCTGTTCCAAATTTAGAAATAGGCTGTCAAAATGTCAATAGTAATCTCAGAAAATTACAGTGTCCAAGCCACTTGGAATTTGACCAATAACCCCAACTCTTTTACATGACATCGTCACAGACATTCTTATCCCCCTTTGCTCAAAAGAGAGGTAATGAAGGGTACCAATTATCACAATTAGTGGCATAGGATGCATATATTGAAGTCTGTGGACGAAATATCTCAATATCTACCATGCGGAGAGGTTTGGCTACTATACCGCGAGAGAGAGGAGAGAGAGAGAGAGAGAGAGAGAGAGAGAGAGAGAGAGAGAAGAGAGAGAGAGAGAGAGAGAGAAGGGAAGGGAGAGGGGAGGAAGGGAATGAAGGGGGGGGAGAGAGAGAGCGTGTGTGTGTGTGAGAGAGAGAGAGAGAGACAGAGAGAGAGAGAGAGAGAGAGAGAGAGAGAGAGAGAGAGAGAGAGAGAGAGAGAGAAGGGAAGAGAGAGAGGGGGAGGAAGGGAATGAAGGGGGAGAGAGAGCGTATGTGTCAGAGAGAGAGAGAGAGAGTGTGTGTGTGTGTGTGTGTGTGAGAGAGAGAGGGCGAGCACGCGCGCGAGAGAGAGAGAGAGAGAGAGAGAGAGAGAGAGAGAGAGAGAGAGAGAGAGAAGGGAAGAGAGAGAGAGAAGGGAAGAGAGAGAGGGGGAAGGAAGGGAATGAAGGGTGGAGAGAGAGAGCGTGTGTGTGTGTGTGAGAGAGAGAGAGAGAGAGAGAGAGAGAGAGAGAGAGAGAGAGAGAGAGAGAGAGAGAGCAAGCGAGAGAGAGAGAGAGAGGCGGTTAAGCAGAAGTAACCCATAAATACAATTTATGACACTACAGTCAAGGTATGCATTTCGAAGTCTCTACAAAAGAGAAGCCTCAAGTCATATTATCAATTTTACATCTTAATGCAAAGTGCAGTTTTATGGCTGGCCATTACCAAAAATCACTTATTGTCTCATTTAGCAGAGATTTCCAGACATAGATGTGCATAATGGTCAGGGCATGATCAGCAACATGGACATTACATTGCACATATTTAACATGGTTCAACAGCGTTAGTAGCCGCATTCCTGTAGTCGTGAACTGCTGATGGGCATGATGAAATAAACACGTTTTCTTCTTCTTCATTCGTTATTTCCTTTTTGTGATATGACTACATAGATGATTGTGTGTCTTTATTTCTCACTTTTCTGTCTAGTTTGCTTATTTATTATCCTTTTGCATCTTGTTTTTCTGTACTTTTGCATGTGTCATGCATTCATCAAAGTATATTACATAACAGCTCCAGGTTAGACTGCCATTCTGTCCCTACGATGCAATTCAAAATTCAATATAAGATGTAACTGAAAAATGCAATATATTTTCAAACGTATGAAAACAAGTCGTTGAAACTGAAGTTTGTTACTTCTCCTCGCTGTTTAAATATCCATCCACATCACTGTGTCCACAGCATAGAACTATATGCCATCAATAGGGAAAATGGATATTTGTTAGGCAGCAATAGTGCGAGCAAAGTCTACAAAATGTTATTTCATTTCTAAAATGCTAGTTTAAAAAAGTGACATTCGGTTCCCTAACTTGAAGGATCATTGTCAGTAAATAATGGCATGCTTTTACGATTAGGAACTTAATACCTGCTGTTTATCACATATTTCTGATTCAGTTATATTTTGTCTTGTCACTGGCATCTACTTTTGTAGTGAACCTACAAGTCAATAAACTATATATATATATGAGCTCAATATTTTCCCACACACCCCAGGGAATGCAAATTAATTTGAGTTTGATTAGATGTCGTGGTACTTTTACCCTGTTTTAAAAGCCTAATATTGTGATGTTGGTAAGCTAATGTACTTATGTTTTCCTGTGTTACATAGCATTTCCTGCCTAAAGAAAAATATCCTGCAAATACTGTGCAATAAAATAGCTATGTTGCTTTCTAAACAAAGTCAATAACATTTTTGCACTGTGGTATTCTGTAGTTTTTAGCACTCTCATGTATGCCCCCACAGAATACATTTTGCAGCAATGTGATAACTTGCTTAAAAAATAAATGTATTCATTTTACTACCATCAAGATCAGCACCAACGATGGCTCAGCCTGGGCTCGCGCGCCAATAGAGTCACGTTTACAATTACATTTTCTCCATACTTGAAAATGAAAATATTAATGAACTAGAAACGGAGTGATACTGGTCAAGTTCGCAGCTATCAATCACCAGTCCATGTGAAAAATGAAATGAAAGAACACATCTGGTCCAACACAAACTGAAGAAGACAGTGAGATAACATAGGGAATTGGCCTTCTACCTTGACAACATATTTTCATATTATTTACATGCATCAGTGTATATTATGTTAATGCAAGTGTGTCTACATATGATATTTTAACAAAATATACACTAATCGTGACTAATACTAAATAAAATGGAAAAGCCATGAGCATGGTTCAACTTTATATTACAGTTGTAATCCCCTTCAATCAGTAAATCGGTTTTCATTTCCTTTCATATAAGCGCGAGATTTACAAAGAGTATTCAATGCCATATCTACAACAGGTACAGCTATCCCATATGCCTGTAAAATCCAACCTAAACGTCTTCCATTTCAACCTAAATGATTAAGATATTCAAATTGAATATAGATATAAGCTTGATGTATATGTGCTATTCACTGTATTTAAAACCTGGGTTACCTCTATCTGTGTTGCTAATCTAAACAAAAACCTCAGCCACTATGCCTCTCCATACCCCAACTACTTGGTAGACATTTTCCCTGACCCTTTGATGTATCTCTAGACCCTTCTACCGGAAGTGGCATTCCTTATAACCTCATCTACTAAGCTACCATTGACAACACACACATTACACTTCTTAGAACATCCTTAACTGGACATGATACTTACTAAACCAACAGTGAGGTCATACTGAGTCAATCACTACCAGAAATTATCTTTCTCCTAAATGTTACTTCCTCTTCTCTGGATTTTATAACTTTTCACACCCCTCTATCAGATGAGATATCACACCAGTCTTACATCTACCACACGGCATCCTTTACAAGATTCCCTCTACCAGAAGTTGTCCTAAAACCTTCTCCTTCTTCTTCATCTTCTTCTTTTTCTTCTTCTTCTTCTTCTTCTTCTTCTTCTTCTTCTTCTTCTTCACTTTCATAAACACTTTGTTCAAGATTTCCTTTACACTAAATACTTCTCTAGCCAAGCTAAAGCTACCAGACTTGGTTCTTCTTCAGACCCACATCAATCACATATAGATTTTTTTTTCAGATCCTCTTTATCAGACAAATTTACGGAAGACATGCTCTCTGGTCTTGCTTTTTTAACAAAAATGCCCCTACTGTACATGAAATTCTTCAATGCCCATACCTCTGAATATGATACTCCTAAAAACCAATCAGTCTTTAAACTTCTCGCCCCCCCCCCCCCCCCCTCTTATCCAGGACCTACATGACGTCTTAACCTGAAAACTAGCCCCCTCTTTCTCCTCTTTCTATCTATAGAAGAAAATAGACACACCTCTTCCAAACATCAAACTTTTATTCTGCGAGGTATGTTATTTTTCTAAATAAACTCTACAAGAATTTATTTCTCCAAACCCACCTTTACAAGACATAGTAGGTCTGAGGACACTTCTATTTGGTCATGATACTTCACAGAACCCATTTTTGCCTGACAGGTTACATACCCTTACTGACCTCTTTTGCGGACGAAACATGGCCAGGTTCACCTGTATGGAATACAATACTTTCCTATCCAACCTTTACCAGACATGATACCTCTTAACACCCACCTATAACAGGGTATTATTCTAAATCAGACCCATCTTCACAGGACCCCATAATGGACATTAAACAAGTAAACACCCATCTAAACAAGACATGGTACATTCCATAATACATCTTATCTAGGTGTGATACACTTCTCAAGACGTGTATCACTACTAGACATGTTACTCTCCAGACCCACTTCTACCATGTATGATACTTCACTGGAGACTTCTTTACCAGACAGAAGTACCTTTAGTCTCTGATACAGGACCAATGCCTATAGTTAAAATGTTTGTTGGGTTGACCTAGTTGTCGCATAGACCTTTTGCCCTGTGAGGTGCTACCCTTGGTTACTTCGCAACTTTAGAGATGTATTTTGATACAGATTTAAGATTGCTGTACGACATAAAATCTAACAAAGTCAAAACAAGCCAGTTAAAAAGTGTGAATTATCCAAATGGTAGATACAAAACACTTGGTTATCCCTGGCCATGTGTGCAAAGTAAGTCATATTTGCCAACCAACTACACAGATACCTCACAAACTCTTCTCATTGGTAACACTATTGGCTAATGAGGTATCATTAAAAATCTTCCACTTTGTTGGTAATATTAAGAAAACCACATTGTGAAAGTCAATGTTAGTAATATATCATTTAAAATCGGTACAAAAATAAAGAAATTCTCACCTATCTAGGAAACAATGGTCCTGTAAACTCCAATATGATATAGATACATCTGAAAAAGGAAGGAATATTCAAAAATTAGACTCGTTATGAGTGTTCCCTGAAAACAGGTGATCATCAACGATATGTTTACCCTAGTACAATTTAACCTGGGGAAGTTATATGAATGGTATATAGACCGGACAACCCTATGACTGTATTCATAGAATAACCTTTCTGAGACGCATTAAAATCTAAGGACTTGGGGTGCCCTGAGTTAGTGACATAACATTTCCAAACTCCACTGCTCGTGTTATACACGATGAAATTTATCCCACTAGTTATGGTAGTTATCTAGCTCTTCTTAAGGTCTTGGCCATATCTAAGCTTTCTTCAAACTATTTTTGTAATTAGTAATGAGATCATCTACTTTTCTGAGTCTGTGATATAGTTCAATTTGGTGTTTGATTTTATTTTTGTTGTTTTTGAAATTCTTCAGGTAATGAGATCTTCCTATTTTTCTCCTCCTTTTAAATCAAAACCCCTTTGATATGTGGGCCTATTTACGAAAGTTTTTGTCACAAAAATATTCCAGTCCAAGTTGCCAAACTCTACTATATGCCACTGTTGGCTATGTTCTTAATGTATATCGGCCATAGTTGCCAATTCCCCAATCTATAGATAACGTAACTGACCACAAACTTATTATTTTTTTTACAGAATTGAACCCTTAAATAAGTAAGACTGAACATAACTTCCTTAAAGTTGATAAATCTGTCATTTGCACTTTAAAAGTCAATGACTTTAGTGTAGAATTCTACAAATTCTTTATTTCCTAATAATGTTCTATCTATCAATAAGTCCAAAATGGAATGGATAGATACCAGGTATCTAATATGCAGATTCTTAAGTTTTGGATACATACCCTACGTTTGTAAGTAAATACCAGTTATAAAATGGCCCATTGCCTATCCCTAACACATACATCATATCTCTTTACATGATATATTAGGGACAAGATACCCTTTCTCTATAAGTTATATAAGAACATATACCAGCCATATGCATTTGTATACCACTTAAGCATTTGTCTTCCAGACAAATCCGACCTACAGACTGTGTGGTCTCTGCAGACTTTAATATACATCAGTGACTATCTCTACACCCATACACCCTTTATGATGTTCCGATACCTAAACACATGGTTCATAGTGCATTTCCTTAGGTCACATACACTTATAAGATGTCCCAAAACATGACTGACACACTAACCATAAAGCAGATATAGAATGCAACAGTACCTTCCCCCCCCCCCTCCCACAAATGCTATTGTATAAAAATGCAACGAGTACCTTTTTCTGGACTCATCCCTTTCTTGTGAATTAAAAGGTAAACAGGTATAAGATAGATGATAGTCAACCCTTCAACATGTTCTTTCTCTAAATGTTAAAGGAACTAAAACTAGTTTGTGGTGCCCAAAAACCAAGCCCTTCAACACATACTCTTTCTCTGAAGGAGATAAACCAGGTGTGTGATGCCCAGTACATACCCTACACATCAGATGGCCATTACCTACATACAGTTTTAAAATGCCATTACCCCTAAACTTTCAATAAAACACCTTAAAGTAATACACCATACATATGATACTGTCAAATACACTAATTTTATCTCTGCATTGTATACCAGCTAAAAGGTACCCATAGCAACTCTGCCAGCCAAGTTGTAAATTGTCTATAGGATGCCCGAATGACTTTATCTGCCTTTAACCCGTTTCTCCTCCAAGTTATACATTATCTTTTTAGGTTTCTACACCATTGTAAAATGCCTAGATGATTATCCTTTCCTGCTATATCCTACCCATGTAAGTTATGAATGTATACTAGTAACATGACGTCCTCAAAACATTCTCTAGTTCTATAAGTCCTATAGCAATAGTGCGCCCACTGCATCCATCTGTTTCACAATTCTATCTCTAAATCATGTGCACACTGTAAGATGTCTCCTCAAAAATTCTAAAAGTCAAATAGCGGCATATGTTGTCCAAAAACCTATCTTTTCAACGCTAACGTTTTAAAGGCATATACCACACACACAAACTTTGATATTCTCAAAACTTTTGTCAAATATGTTGGTCATGGCCGGATGTGTATAATGCATATGTGTCTATAAACTATACACTCGTGTCATATTAGATCTACTACCAGATAGATACTTAGAGCATATTCCTTATGCCTAAGCATAGGCGCCAACAAACAAAGTCAAGTAAGCTTTTATTGTCGATATTCTCAGGGAATTTCAAGTATCCTCACTTTTATGCCATATTGGGGCTAAGTTATGACTAGATAGTCGTAAGTGGTGGAGTACCTTGCAAAAACATCACCTACCTAACCCCAAGTCACTGACAACTTTCTCACATGCCCCAGCCTGGAATATAACTTGGGCAGTTGTGAGATACAGCTAGCAGACAGCCTTAGATGTCATAGGAATAACGACGTTCTAGATTTTAAAAGGTTTTACCCCTGTTTCTGCTATCAGGTCCGGTATACATGGGTATCAATCTTCTGCCCATCCCAGTCATAGCATCCAACAAAATCAACATACCTCAAATAATGGGCAGGTTCATGATGTATTCATCTGGTATTTACGGGGAATTCTATATTGTTATGTCATCTTGCAGTCATAGGGGGTACCCCAAAGGTTAAGTGGTCTAAGGCATTGCAGGTGAGTGTTTGTCTCTCGTCACTGCTCTGTTTCATTTCTTACTCCAGACATTTTAGAAAAGTGTAGGTAATGTTAAGACAGGCAGATTGGTACAAATTGCTTCGAATAATGTTAGTTGGTTAGCCTCAATTCAGTCTTAATCTAGTAGAGAATACGATGATACACGAAGCATCTGTCATAAGAGACAGCATAGTCTAACCATTCTAGTCAAGGTGTACCAGAGTTTTGCCAGTCAACATCCACCTGAGATAAACTTCCATCATTTAAAAAATATAGCTGACATTGGCATTCCATTCCATTTGTCAATATGTCATTTGTGTCAGCACATGTCAATATGCAACCCTACCGCAACCAGTAAAATTGACCATAGCAACCAAACTCTCTATTGATGCCTATTACATAGGCATAACTATTTTCACAAGTAACATCTTGCTGGTATGGGGTCAGAAACATCCTCTCTATAACAGTTAAGGAACATGAGCCCTTACATAGTCAATCCACAGGCATTGTAATTCCTTATTGGGTTTGGATTAGGAATTTCGTCTAGTGTACAGATCAGGGACCTTTGACATGGTTAAGATCCTTCATTGGTCCTCCACGGACATGAGTACGTTCCATTCCAACCATGTCGTACTATAATCATAGAAATATAATCTGTCTTTTCGGTGCTTATCAAAAATAATCTACCAAGTGGTGATGCCCCAAAGATAAGCCCTCATTCCCCTGTCTGTGACATTCATAGAGAAATTAACCCTTATCAGACATTTCATTCAACAGTTGGTGGTTTGCAGGTAAAGCTACTACACTTCCGATTTGCAGATACATGTCATGGAAACATTTCTTATTGTTTGCCCATTTAATAGTACTGTGTACCAGAAAATAGTAGAATGCCATTACCCTGTCTATGACGGTCATCAAACACCAACCTTCGCTTTATCTGGTAAAGACACTCTCATCTACTTTTGATCTGTAGCAGATACATAAGGATGCCCTGTGAATAAGTATCATAAGTACACAAATTCGTACTTGACTTCATTTTTTGTAGGTCATTGGAAAGCTGGGGACTCATTTTTTATCCGTAACAGTTATCGGGACTCATACTTTCTACTGGCCAATAAGAGCAGTTATATGGACTTAATAGTCTGTGTATCTTAAACGAAAGGCAAATATAGTTTGTTGGACATTTTCTCTTGTAGTCAGATTTACAGTGGAACCCTTGAAGTGAACTCCCCTCTTAAGTGACCACAATTTGCCAACCAAATTTTTTCTATTAATTTTATGGCAGAGAGAATCCCAATATCTTGACCACCCCTCTAAAGTGACCACCCCCTCTTAAGTGACCATATATTGTCGGTCCCAACGGCTATTTACAACCCCTCCAAAGTGACCACCCATGTCAGTCCCATATTCAACCATATCAAGAAAAAAAATTTTCTTCTGCATAAAGGTCACTGACATGCTAATACCTCATTGTCTTGCTATGCACGTTACCAATCTCAATTGTGTCTAGCACTGACACCCCAATCTAACTCAAATCCAACTCAACCATAGGGATAAGGCTTGATTTGACAATCATGTTGAGTTTCGAAGGAAAACCTCTAGGTGTCTTCAATCATAATGTTCACAATGATAAAGTTTGTAAACTTTAATTATAATTTTCAAAATGGGAAAGTTTGTAAATTTATTTCTAACAACCATTTCATGTACCCATAAGTAGAATTATCGCTGTATCCTGGTGATATCCTCCTTCTAAGACAGCTTAAAAGGTCAATCTTGACACAAAGGCAGCCAAGAAGAGTCTGTAGCTTAATCTTAAACAGAAGATTTTCTTGCTGAAAGACAACTGCTGGCAACAACTAGGTACTATAGTAATGTGTTCAAAAGAATACATGGCTGTCAATAAATAAATACTTCTTATAGATAGAAACTTGCAACACCGGTTAGTTAAAACACCTCTATGTTGACCAGTATTGGCCAGTACCACAGGTGACCACCTTAGAGGGGTTCCACTGTACTTCCATTAATACACTACTGGAATGGGACTGGAGACACTAATTGATTACCATGAAATCAAGTGGTAGTATTGTCAAATGTGATCCTCATGTTCATGTTTGATCTAGGAAACATATTCATGGAATTGAAACAGGCATGGGACCACCAGTCTGGTCTTATCCCTAACTGGTCTGAGGAAGATATGGGGAAACATTTGCCTATACAGAGTACTCCTCACATCTCCTCTGCCGCAGGGACTAGTGGTCCCTTACAGAGCAGTGGTGTGTGAAAATATGCCAGAGGAGCAGGAACCCTTGTCTTATCTGGTCATTGGGGATGTCAGTCTAACTGTGATCTCTAGCAGACTAGTCCCTAGAGCAACAGACCCTATTTCCTAGGGTCATATGGACTAGAGACAAGGGATAGTCTTAAGCAGAAATGTGTGATCAACTGTTAATCTTAAGCATTGGTAGGATAGGAAATGCTGCTCCTCTATCGACAATAGAAAATGTAATACAATTTACAATTCCTCCCACAGTCTTATACTGTTTGCTAATTACTTTATGTAGTACCAAGCTCAAATACCCTTATGCAAAAAAGGAGGTTGCCCCTATTCAAAACTAAAGCGGGGCGATTCCAAAGACCGTTATAGAATTCATTCATACATACATACATACATACATACATACATACATGCATACATACATACATACATACATACATACAAACATATATACATACACACATACATACAAACAAAAGGTGTCAATGCTTAGTAGCAGTAGCAGTAGCAGTAGTAGTAGTAGTAGTAGTGGTAGTAGAAGTAGTAGTAGTAGTAGTAGTAGTAGTAGTAGTAGTAGTAGTAGTAGTAGTAGTAGTAGTAGTGGTGGTGGTGGTGGTGGTGGTGGTAGTAGAGGAAGTAGCGGTGGCTTTGGTATTGGCATTA
This sequence comes from Maea johnstoni, assembly GCA_963942565.1. Taxonomy (NCBI): domain Eukaryota; kingdom Metazoa; phylum Annelida; class Polychaeta; order Spionida; family Magelonidae; genus Maea; species Maea johnstoni. The sequence goes on along the minus strand of OZ012692.1, from coordinate 43,556,513 downwards.
GCAGAAATAGTGATGGTAGTAGTTGTGGCAATGGCCAACGCTGTTTGTTATATTTGTGATGAAGATGATGATGATGGTGACGATGATGGCGATAATGAGATTGGCATTGAAGATAGGTATGTTGATTTTGGTGATGTTGTTTGTGATGATATTGGTAATGGTGGTTTAGGTATAATTCAATATTTTGTTTAGTTCACTTCTTATGCTATATTGTGGCTAAGCCAAGAGAAGCCAGCTGTGGTTGGTACTACACAACCCAGCGAAAACCACCCCTAAACCCCAAGTCACCGGCAGCTTTCTTACATGCACTGCCACGGATTCAAACCCCGTGCAGTGATGAGATACGGCCAGCAGCTACGTTCAACGCCTTAGACAACTCGACTATCGAGGCTGCCCCTTAGGTGTTAAAGATGATGATGGTAGTGGTGGGGGTTAAGATTCTATTGTGGTGGTGAGATAATGAAGACGAGGATGATGTGAGTAGTGGTGATCATCGTCACCATTATGGTGGGTGAGGCATTAGCGAAGATGGTGGTGGATGATGATCATGATGATGATGAAACTAATGGTGATGATGCTGGTGACATTGGAGGTGATGACGATGATGTTGGTGGTGGTCATGGTGGTTGTATTTCAGCACGATGATGATGATGATGATGATAATGATGGTGATGATGATGATCATAATGATGGTGATAATGCTGGTGACATTAAAGATGATGATGATGATAATGACGAAAGTGAAGATCAGAAAGAGGAGGCGTGATTGACTTTTCTGTATGTACTTGTTTTTATCTAGTATAAACCCCACTCGAGTGCATTGTAGCTCCTGCCTCTCCCTTTAAGGCCATGCTTCCCATTGGCGCTGGCCGCCGTACCTTATGCCACACAGGGCTGCCCTACACTTCGCTGGCCTATCCTTCTCCTAATTTACAGCTCTCCTAATAGGAAAAGATACTTATCCCCAGCCATTTTAAGAGAGACACAAATAAATGGAACGACCCATTTGAAATGGTGTTAGAAAGAGCCGAGTAAAAGACGACTTGCAATAAAAGTTGTAACCTTTGCAGTGGCTCGGATCTTTAATAACATGACCTGCCCAATGTGCCGTGACAAGCCTATCTTAGGCCTAAGATAGCGCTCAGCCGAGGTCTTCTAATGCACTGACCCGGGCTACATGAAAAGGGCATTTGCTATTAGGCCTGGCGTTGTAGGCAGGTAGCGGGAGAGTGTACCTCCATTAGTTGTAGGCAAACACTGCCGTTAGTGGAGTTCCCTCACGAGATAGTAAATGCACAACTCTACTTGGGACTTGACATGCGGAACTGGATTCAACATCAAGAATTCGCGCATCTACTAAATCTGCCCGCTCGGCCATTTGGCTACGCCCTCTGTGCAGAGGTGAGCCTTTACTGAGGGCCGCCTTGCATCAATCATTCCCATCGGTGAAATTACACCCCATAACACTAAATTAAGAAGAGTATTTCATTTTAATGGAACTGCCTCCATGCGCTGCAAAACACACCTCCATCGCATCTCTTGATTTATGCAAGCTAACTATCTCGTATCCTGGGCAGATGTTTCCTTATGCGCATGGCATTGTGGGAAGGAAATGGCCTGGAAGTCTCGCCGGGGGTTAGTGGACTTTCTGAAAGTTTTATAACGCGAGGGAATGATGGGATAGCTAATGTTGCTTTGTTTTGGTCGAGGCTTTGAAGGTCAGGCTGGTACACCATCATGCCATTACCAATTAGCTAGTCCTGGGGTATGTTTGAGGCAACGCAGGGGGGTAGTTAAGCTAATTGAAGCCTGCGAAGAGGGAGGGGAGAGATTTATCCAGTTACAAGGTGGAGATTCCATTAAAGCCACCAATTTCCCAGCCTAATATCTTTTATACACGCGTATGTTCTAGACATAAAACGTAATCATCTTTCGCACAATCATTACTTTTAATGCCCGCTTGAAATACACCGATAAATAAAACATGGCTTTGCTTTTTAGTCAAATATGGAATTCTGCCGCATACCTTTACATGACTCACTCACTTAGATGAAAAAAATATTCTTGCCAAAACTTTTTGACGTGACCATATTAGGAAAGTTGTCTTTGTGGCTGATTCTATTAGTCGAAAACAGTGATTGAAATGCGATTTCAAGACGATAGTTTCGGGCGATAGATATATCAAAAGTCTCGAGGGATAGATATGATAAAAGTATGATAACGATAAGTTAAAGAATTTTCAAAAGCTCCAACTTCTTTCAAAATTTAGAAAAGGAGATTTCGCATGTAGACGCAAATATAACCACTGACAATTCGATACGCACGATTTACCATTTCCAGAATTTCATTCAAATTCAATGTTGAAATAACAGTGTAATACACGTTTTACCATTTCCAGCATTTTTATTCAAATTCGACTTGAAAAAAAACAGTGTGGTATGTTAAAGGTGCATTTACATAGTTTTAAGTATTTCTGATAAATTTGGAAACGTTCCACTCTAGATTGGAGTATACTTTCCATAACATCATGTTTCATTACGAATGATGGTATATTAATCACTTGGAATCGAGATCATTAAAATGCGTCAAAAGTCGTTTTGCATTTCATATCCGTAAATGCAAAACGTCATCTGACATGGGTCCTGCTTAACTTTAAAATGCAAATTAAAAATTACTTGTCTATCCATGTAAAACATGACAAACCTATTACGCTAAAAAGCACGAGGATGAATCAAGGGCTCCGATGACAACTGGTGCCTCAGAATATGAATTTATGCACAAGAGGTGCGCGTGTTGTTCTGATGACCAAAGAGATATCACCATTTACTTCCCACGTGCCATCATCTTACTACCACTGAAGTCAACCCAAGACCCCCGAGCGTGATAAACGTAGAATCCATGTCACATATACACACAATCTATTACACACTTCACCTGCAAAGCCATCTCATTTTCGATGATTAAAGTACTTAGAATGATGAAGATGATGATGATAAAATGCCTATACAAGCGCTTTCAAGATTTTACACGTAGAAAATCAGGCAATGATATTCGTTAAGAATGAAGGAATATTCGTTAACATTATTATCATTTATTGTAACTATCAGTGAATGAGTTGCATATACTTGTTGAGTTCGTTATCGATTCATTACAATTGTGGTACCAATTAAAATGAGTAAGACCTTTAAAGCTCTGTAACGTTTTTATTCTTGCTCATCTAAATTGAATTTCCGAACAACAATAAGGAAAACAAATAAGTACTATATTAATCTTTGAAAATAAAACTTGATAATCATGAAAATAAATCAGAAGTTTGTTTCTTTTCATGTTATTTAAAGTTTAGTTTTGAGCAAAAGGAAATCCTTCGAATTTATCTCTTTTAAAACAACTAGGCTAAATTTGAAATTTGTTGTATAGCAGTTTCTTAATAGTAAGAAGTTTTATAGCTATCAAAAATGTAGTAAAATACAAGCAAAATTCATATTAGAATCAATGCTGTTAACTTATTTCTCTATATTCCTTTTCGCACATTCATTTTGCAAGATCGCTCTCCTGCTTATTTTCCCCTAAGGAAACCTTAATTGGAACCTCTGTTCCTTCTCCTTTATTCCAAAGCAACTTTATTGTTATTTCAAATCCAAGTTTAAAGATTTGGATCATTCTACACGAACTATTGGTATAAATGATAATGTTAATAAGTGCCTAGAACCTCGCTACTTTCTTATAATATCAAAGAGCTTCGGCCTATCATATGAAAGCAAACAAAGAAACGCTCAAGAAAGAACAAAAAAGAAACAAACAAACAAACAAACAACATGAAACAAATAGATTTTAAAATAATAGATAATGTTTTCACTTTTTGTAAAAGTTTATGATATATCACAACTGCACCAGGAATATATCGCAGGCACACTTCTGATTGTTGATTCTTTTGAAACAATTTCACTTCATTCAAAGAACTTTAAGTTGCGGCTAAACTTTTTCTAGATGTTAACTTATAAAGAACTTTTTACACGTAGTAGCAACATGCATATTTTCTTAATAAGGGGGAATGTATCGTTAAATCTTTGAAATTATACTAAAGTAGAAACTATCAATTTAACTAATACGTATTAAGCTAACAAACAATGGAATGGAAATGAAAAGGAATCTATATTCTATTCTCAAAACCACCTAGGGTGATACCAGAATGCACGAAAAGAATTTTAGAAATACCAGTTGACCGCACTAATAACATGCGGTTTGTCTTAGAACTTTAATATCATTAGTAAACTCGCGAAAATATCATTTATCTGAGTAGGTGTATTTCTCAAGAAGTGTCAAATGGATACGAATATACCAAAGAGTGCTGAAATAAGTCGCTTTATATGTCTGAACAAATTTTAAAATGTGTTCTATCAGGAACAAATGCAGACGGAAACCTATATACCACTACAAGTCGATAATCCATGTATCATAATATTAACAATATCTAAAGAATATCTATTTTGTTTATTTCACTTATACAAATATTTGGATAAATATAAATAACAGAAAGGATTATATCCTGCGATCAAAAGAAGATACGACTAAATTCTCTGAGCATTAACGAAAAACATACGGGTGTATTTTGTTTAAAATACGTTTTTCCTTCAAAAGCACCTTTTACTTTTACTTTTATACCCTTAAACACTTGACCAGAAGTTTTATAGAATCGATTTGTATTGTACTAGGTATCAACTTTTCCTTTTCATTTCTATCTCGCGGATACGCACAATAGCATTTTATGATTTACAAAAGGTATGCACTTATCATCATGATGTTGTTTATGAAGTTCGATTTCAATGATAAGCCAAATTTTCCACTTCTAAATGAAACGTATTTTTGTACATTTAGTTCTAGATGTTTTATTATCATGTGAATACTACACTTCATTAAACAAAACTTTTCCTATCTAGTCAATCCGAAATGTTTAGTTAGAATATTATTTAATATTACTTTAGGCAAATCCGGAATAGGAACTAATATCTTGATATATAAATAAGATACTGAACAATATTTACGTCGACATTGAATTCTTATTCGTTTGAGAAAATGTTGACAATGCATTAAATACATTTTAATAATTTGTAAAGACTTCATAGTAAGACTATGGAAGTAATACCATTGTAATTGGTGTCTAATGCGTCATATGATAAATATACAAACATACTTCAATGGTATAACTATAGCATTGTTGTGTGAGTTGCTGATGTACGATGGAGCATGTATGTGTGAAATTTGGTAAAAGATAAATATGCAGAAGATAATTGATTCAGTAGGTAAACATTGATCCTTTGCTTTCACATAATGACATAATCACAGTGACACGTACATACAAATGCTATCTTCCTCGTTTAATTCACTTTCAGCTCAGCGAGTAGTTTCTTTTTATATATTCATAAGATTTTATTTAAAGAAGCAAATAATTCTTTGGATGTGTCTTGTTTAAAATTGGGATTTCTTTGTTTGTGACGCTATTTAAATCTATTTTGAAAAGATTTAAATGAAATTCCATCACCTCATGTTTGTTTAAACATGCCTTTATGAAGTTATGTGTATAACAATACTACTTTAAATCCTTCATTCTTTCATTCTTGCACATTCGCCCAAACACATTTTATGATATTCAATAATGCTTAGATGTGCACTTATGATTATGATATTTCTCATGAAGTTTGATTTTAAACAGCATACACTATATACGAGAGGCAAGTTATTGAAGATCAATATTATGTAAAAGATGCTTCATGTCCCAAATGCGGATCACTTGAAAGTATTGAACATCTGATATATGAGTGTGGATCCTCAGAAAACTTGGGGAAATTGAGATACGCCTTAGCAATATTGATTTCACTAATTATCAAATAGATAATAGGAAAAGATTCCTGGGGACCACAAAAAGATTCATTTCATCATCTATCACATTTTTGCGACTAAATAATGCATTTATGAAAACAGAAATGCTGATATTAAAGGTGAAAAGAAACTTTCAAAAATACACGATAACTAAAAAATATTGGGCTGAAACAAACAATCGCATAGAATACTTCTTTGGTATGTGCCACTCTGTGCTGGGTGAAGTGGAAAGATTAAGGTGAAAGTATCTTCATGTATGTTTGTCTATATATCTCTTAAAGATAATATGAACGTGAATCATGATGACATTTACCAGTTAAATAGTCTTTTGTCGCTATAGATATCTTTGCAAATATACAACTTTACAGATAACTAATAGTCCTGTATTATGTATGTATGAAAACCAAAAGAAATGTCATTTCGTATTAAATTGATTGATATGAAATAAACAAAAACACTTTTTCAAACTAGAAAAGTTTGATTCTAATGGCAAAATGCCAATCCGATAAACAAATACTATTTAAAGTCCGTCATTGTGTCATTTTGATGATATTTACCAGTTAAATAGTCTTTTGTCGCTATAGATATCTTTGCAAATATACAACTTTACAGATAACTAATAGTCCTGTATTATGTATGTATGAAAACCAAAAGAAATGTCATTTCGTATTAAATTGATTGATATGAAATAAACAAAAACACTTTTTCAAACTAGAAAAGTTTGATTCTAATGGCAAAATGCCAATCCGATAAACAAATACTATTTAAAGTCCGTCATTGTGTCATTTCAAACGGTGTATACTTATAACGATATCCGCATTGAAATTTGCATTTTAATAAGCAAGCGCATATCTAAGTGTTGATCCTTAAGTCTCAACTGGATGTCCTAATGATTCTGATTTCCTTTCAGATTTATTCTGAGGAGGAATTCCATAATTCTAGATTTGTGAATATCTCCCTCGTTAGCACATCCAATGAAACACGATTTACGTCTTTGTTCATGCTTGTTAGTTGAAAACATAATATACTATAGCTTATTCATATTAAAGCTTATTCAAATTCAAATATAATGATATCTTTTGTATAGTGATAATAAATATGTCTGGTAAAATTCTTGATAAACCACTTTCTTTGAATGTGACCAACGTTGTGTGAGCCTTTTCTACTTTTCTATTCGATGCAGCAGTTGAGAGCGAACCAATTTGTTACTATTAGCAGCGCCAAGTCCTTTAATGACCACCTGCCGATAGTGCAGTTTCCCATCGAACCGTATAATATATAGTTTGCAGAAGCCCTGCTCTTTGTTGAGCCTTGGAAATCAATCGGGCGCAAAGACAACTTTTGATGCAATGAAATGAGGCAGTCGTTCATAGTTACATGTGGTAGTGGCTACAAAACTTCAAAGGGAACCCAGCCAATCGAACTCGTTTCAAAGATGTGTTGGTAAGCGTAATCAAATTGCTTGAGTGTCACCAGTGTTCAGCAGAATACTCTTACTCTTTTTTCACAAAGCAGTCATTCGATTGATGTCGATTACTACCACTAGAGTAGATACTCCAGAATGTCCATATGTTTCTCATTATTTAAGCATGAATGCAGAATTTGAAAAAGGCCATGGCATTTGGTCGTTTCATTACCTATTTCGCCCAACTCGTTTAGTATTTGACAGGTGTTTGCAATGTTAAATACTAACTTACAAAGATATTTCCATTTCAGTAAACAATTGAACGTACAAGTTCAACTGTAAAAAACTTGGGATTAGTGGATAAGTCAACTGAGATGGCAACTAAATCACGACACAGAACTCTCTGGTGTCTGCATGGTGACAATGGTATATGCAATATTCAAAGGAAAATACCAAATACACCCCTATTGGATTCAAATGTCATCAAAAGTTGTGAATGAGAAAGGACGACTATATGAAAATGATTTTATATTTCGTGACATTTATGTCATAAATGTACTAACATTAGAAAATATCGGAAACATGCATATTACTATATATATATATATATATATATATATATATATATATATATATATATATATATATATATATATATATATATATATATATATATATATATATATATATATATATATATATACATTTAAATGGGTATTCCCTCTTCTATCAATTATCCAGCCTATGTACTGGTCTTGCCTATATCAAAGACAAAAATGTCACCTTTGTACTGAACAAATCATTCCCGTTAAGCGTGATTTGAAATCTCTTAATTGAAGCTTTTGAAATAAGTGAAAGATTTACACCGTACCTTTTTAGTAAAGTTATATACCATGATATTTCAGATAGGATTTATAAATAAAACACGGAATGTAACTTATGCATTTACAAAATAAAACTATTCGAGACAGATATGTCCTTTCAAAAAAATAAACTATCGAGAAATGGTTGTGATGATATGTTAATCTGAATACATCTTCCTTTTCTTTAGTACCTCCAATAATAATCATTATAATAATCTAAAAGGTGAGGGGCTTATAACACTATATAAATATATATATATATATATATATATATATATATATATATATATATATATATATATATATATATATATATATATATATATATATATATATACATATATATATATATATATATATATATATATATATATATATATATATATATATATATATATATATATATATATATATATATATATATATATATATACATATATTTATATATATATATATATATATATATATATATATATATATATATATATATATATATATATATATATATATAATTTTTATATATATATATATATATATAAATATATATATATATATATATATATATATATATATATATATATATATATATATATATATATATATATATATATATATATATATATATATATATATACATATATATATATATATATATATATATATATATATATATATATATATATATATATTTATATATATACATATATATATATATATATATATATATATATATATATATATATATATATATATATATATATATATATATATATATATATATATACATATATATATATATATATATATATATATGTATATATACATATATACATATAAGATTCTGAAACAGGAAAAACCTAAAATCTAACAGTTAGCAACTGATCCGTTGCTACCACTAGGAAAAATGCTTGCACTTAGTAATAAAAATGATAAACCGAAAAGCAACAACAACTTTTACATTTTAATAAAGACCTCACATTTCAAAGGTTTTTGCGACAATGATCGCTTACATCTCATTCACATTATGGAAAGATTGATGAATAGCGCGCCCAATTCCAAATTTGCTATAGTGCGTGTTGAGTTCTGATACTTAAATTTCACAAGTTACGATTCTATGGGCTGTACATTTTCAAAATGGTGATAACATCAATAGGTTCCTTCTATAGAGGGTTGTAAGGTAATACCATTTTAGGCAGGATGAGGCCTGATAACCGACTCTAAAAGACACTTTGATCATAAAGCAATACTCTCTGAATTGCCAAGTGAATTTGATTAGGTTCTCTCAATGGAAACGTGATTGAATTCGCCCAACACTTGAAAAATAGGATTCAGAATTCCTTATCACATTCACACAATTCCCTTGATGTTTTGACATCAATTATTTGGCACTGGAATATAGATATTAGCATAACTGCCGAGCAGTCCTTGCGCCTTATGAACCACCATCTCCATAAAGGGTTCTCAAAGTTCGACAAGTAAAATAACTTAGACACCCTGGTGTACAGATATATAATGCACGTATGCAAAAATAGATTCGAATGCCAATATTCATTTATTATAAGTAGATCCATCTCATTAAGCCATTTGTACAAATTAACTTACAAGACCTCGTACATTTTCATTTGCCCAAGCAATAATTTTTATTCGAAAATGACTGTTAGTCAATGCCTCTAGAAAATC
>OZ012692.1:43465695-43546488 GCA_963942565.1 Maea johnstoni | reverse complement strand
TGATCGTGTACTATCAAGACTTAGAATTAATTAATAATGAAAATACTTCTGCAACAGAGCCATTTCAGCTGTATCCTTATACAACCTCACTCAAAGACAAACACTTAACATGTGTACTTCTACGAGGGGGCAGGCATCCAGGTTATTTTTTATTAATTGATAATGAAAATACTTCTGATCATATGCAATAAGCCATTTTAGCTGTATCCTGATCCAACCTCACTCAAAGACATGAACTTAACACGTATGGATGTTCACTGTGGCTTTTATTTGATTTAAATGTGCACGAGTATGTATGATAATTCAAGGTTTTTGACATGCATGTTATCATAATTTTTAAATACATTCGTATTTATTCTCGTACTTTGTTCTAGCTTTCGTTTTACCATTGTATCTGTAAACCCGTTCATAGCTGGAGCTTAATATTATCAGAAACATAGAGGAAAATGCCTAAGTAACAAAACAATTTTTTGATAAATATGTTGACTAGAAGTCGTAGTACCATTTGGACTTAACATTCATTCTTCAAACATTTTTCCATTTACAATTCATGTATTGAGTTTAAAGTTTTCATATCATTTGTGTTTTCCAGATGCAAATGGGGTTATTTCATATTACTTCAGTTTTTTCTGAATGTTGTGCCTTTGGATGGTATCTTACTATACGTTTGTATTGTTCTACAATGAAATATGTTTTATTCGCGACACATCCTATACAGGTGAACTTGGATATGGCAGACTCAATGGGACCAGGAAAACTGGTCCGGCATATGCAAAATCCGTTGTATACATATGAAGAATACAACTTGGATATGACGGGCCACTGTATGACGGATTTTTGCATATGACGGACGATATGCTTGGTCCCAGTCCGATGCATATCAAGTATTCGTCATATGTATACGACGGATTTTGCATACGACGGACCAATTTTCCTGGTCCCAGTGAGTCCGTCATATCCAAGTTCACCTGTACTTGATATGCATCGGACTGGGACCAAGCATGTACTATTCACGATATCGGTTATTAAATTAAGTCTTTTGGCAGCTTCTTGTTAGTAAAACATTGACATTCGCTTACTCGTGCTTATACGCTACTAGTACAAATACGGATACTAGTATATGACAGTAAAAGTAAAAGGGCTTGCAGTACCTATTTGTTCATGTAATATACAGTAGAGACGTAATAAACACAATCTTGTCAGGATTGAACCTTTTATGCGTTGAGTTCTTGTTCATGTATAGCTGACGCTTTTTCCAATTCAGTTTATTACTTGTTAACCCATACATGCCTAGGGACTTCGTAAGTGTGGACTGGGTCTATTCATTTTGAGTCATACCTTAAGAAATAATTACGTGTAACCAGACTACATGAAGGAGCATTGTTGATTGGATACTGACCAACATTTCGTCTTTTATTGTTTCCTGAAACGTGCTATGGTAATAACATATATTAGTTAAAATAGTCATGACGTTTCAGCAGTACATGCGTGAGGGAGTTAACCCATGCGTGTCTGTAGCTTAGGTGCATTAAATAATGGATATGTAGCGAGAGACTTCGCAAAGATCTTCAACTATCTTATAAAACTCACCTTAATTCCCATCAAAAGTACCAACTATCCAAACGACAATTTCTAGAGGAAGTCCTAAGCATGCAGGTGTTAGGGAACCCTCTTTGAAGCCCATCTTTGAATGGCTGAAAAAATCGTGTTTTCTGCCATTCATACCTGCACCGTCGTAGAGAAACAATAAAGTACATAGAATACTCTCTAGATCAACACCGTATGATACTATCCTCATTATAATGAGGATAGTCAAAGACGTGCGTAGCTCTAGGCGGCGCTTCCTGTACCTGTTGCATCCTATTGAGTGGCGCCAGGTATGTGAATGTGAGGCTGAGTGGAATACCAGGTACCACTAGCAGGCTTCTCTCCCACCTTCGCCTTGAAGTCACTCCCCGCGGCGGAGAGAAGCAGTTAGTAGAGTTTTCTGCTCAGAAAATCTATCCCTGCTCCAGTGCTATCATTATCGGTTATAAACATGGTCTCGGGGTATGACTGGAGTTAAGGCCTGTTTGCTTGAATTGTATACGTTGCTTTCAACAGCCCAGGTCATATCGGAAGTTGAATGATGAATTTCGCTTCGTGTGTGATATATCCCTTATTCAGACCTAACAGTATGTATGTATATATATTATATATATATATATATATATATATATATATATATATATATATATATATATATATATATATATATATATATATATATATATATATATATATATATATAAAATATATATATATATATATATATATATATATATATATATATATATATATATATATATATATATATATATATATATATATATATATATATATATATATATATATATGGAAAAAAATGTTGGGTTACCCAATGATATAACGAGGTTGACAACTCATTCCAATGTTCAATTGAAGCAATCCAATTACAATGTTAACCTTTAGATTAATATGTTAGGTTACCTCATGATATGATATGCCAAATTTAGGATACAGTTATCATCCTCAAGATAAAGGCGAGCGTGTTGATTTTCAAGAGCCATTTCGGTGTATAGGAGGTTCGTTCTTAATATTTTGACAGTATTGTTATTCCGTTGTCCTGCAGATAAAGTCTTTTATTAAAGACCAGCGCGTTGATTTTCAAGAGCCATTTCAGGGTTTAGGATATATGTCTTTAATACTTTGACACAGATGATAGTACCGTCATTACGTTATCCTCCAGATAAAGACGAGTGTGTTGGTTATATTTGGTTATAGAGGTATTTTGGGGCAAAGGAGAGGATATATGTTTTCAACATTTTGACGTAAAAGTCAGTTTGATTATTACATTAGGGTGTTTAAACGGAAAAAATGGGCGTGATGTGCACCTTTGGAAAGAATTATTATGCGGCTTAAATTATTTGGCCAATCAAAAGTAGCGGAGAAACTGTCTGAAATTTGTCTGTGACTCTGATGTTGTTACTGGATATGTCTATTTGATGCATATGATAACAGAAATGGGAAAATATGTAGGGTTTATGTTTGAACTAGAAGTTACTGTGGGTTAGATCCCGAAATGAAGGGATAAGTGGCAGCAGGTTGGTGTATTCTCCAAAGTATCCTATTCGCATTACAGTACCATGGCAATGAGTGGCCTCAAAACAGTCCAGTATACAACTATGACACACTCAGAAATTAGGCATAGGTCTTCTTAACTCTTCCTATAGCTAAGGCTACTTTCGCCCAAAGAACAAGGAACCAAGTATTTTTGAAAACCATCTAAACCCTGTCATGTTGCTAGTGATTGGATAGCTCTCACTGAGTACTCTTAGATAAGTACCCATGTGCCATGTTTTAGTCATTTGTTTGGCATCATTTAGTATAGGCTTAAATAACCCACCAGCAGCATAAAGGTTAACCAGTATGATACAGAATAACATTCAACTTGCGACTCCTTAGTTGTGAACTAATCAATTTGTATCCATTGGGTAATTAGAGAAAATTAACCTGTCCAATGCCGAGGGTACTTTCATCCAAAGCACAATTACACAAATATTTTTATGAACAATCTAAACCCACAATGTTGGTATTCATTGGAAAGCTCTTGCTGAATACTCTCAGATGAGTACCTAAGTGCCAGGGTTTCAGCCATTTTTCCTTTTTTTGCATCATTTTGTATTGGCCAAATTAGCCACCGGCTGCACAATGGTTAATACTATACTCTGTAGCTTTGTGTAGTGATATACATCCCAGTCTGTCCTCCCTTTGTTACAGGAAAAGTGGTGTTAAGATTAGATCTTCAACTCTATTCAAAGTTCATACCAATTTCCTGATTACTAGAACCGGTATATTGAGACCCATTTGTTAATTCAAACATTTTTGACAGACCTAGTTAACGTTTCCAAGCTGATTGCAGGTTTGCTTCATGTTCCTGAAGGCTTAAATCACAGAATTCTTGAGAATGTTATCTTCATTTCGAATGTCCAAAACATACTAACATGTGATGGTAAATATAGTTATATTATTAATAATGCTTTGAAATACCTTTATGTTGGAGAACAGCAAACCAGGTCACAAAGTTTAGATGATTATTGATCTTTCAAAATGGAGGAAGGGGTTATTTAGAATCACTAAAATCCAAAATATTCAAAAGTAAAATCTAATTTCATAAAATTCATGATGTTTTGTTTAACTTGCAAAACACACTACATATTTTATTGGAATGTACTACAATTTCTTGTGCATTCAATCTCTAATGTGAGACCAAGTTTCTTACATATGCTCACTCGTCTTCTGGACTTATTCTAGTGAAAATGTTGGTGAAAGCCTCTCTCTTTCATAACCCCGACCAGTTTGAGATCCTCCAGACTGGCTGGAGTTTTCCTGGTAGTATTCAATTGGTCTTCCCAGGCGAAGCTTTGGTTTTACAAGGTGGCACTGGTGGGTCACTCCTGAAAGCCGCCTTCAGGTTATGGCTCAGATTTTTGCCATTTTGGGCTACCGCGACTCTCGTTCAATTTAGGCCTCTTTATGGACCATTTTAGCGTAATATATCCTAACCTAGACGCAAATGTTCATGCAGCGCAAAGCGCCCCCAAAAGTGAAACGGCAGCAGATGTAACTAATTGAACCTCAGAATAGCAAGTTCATAGCACTAGGAAAATTTGATTGCGAAACTGGCGATGCCACAAAGTTAACGACATGTAAAGGCGTATTGATATAGTTATTATTGTTTATTTATTTGAAAAGGCATTAGATTAAAAGATCAAATACAATTTTTCAGCTATTTTGGCGCTCCTTATTGGGTTCTAACGACATTCGGGTGATGGCGAGCCGTCTGGCAGTAGTTAGACAACAGGCGCCATATTTGATTTGGTTATTTACCAAAGGTGACGAAGGTAGGTCATAATCAGTTTCTGGCCGTATGTAAATGTGTGGGGTCATTGATAAAAGTGGCTTAGTGGTACATGTACCTAACACGTAAATGACAAGAATGACTCGGAATACTAGGAACGATCCCAAATAGAGCTATTACGGGATTTCATCAATATGGTTATCTTTTCACTCCGTCTCACACAATAGAAGGAATAGCCTGATTGATAGCCATGTCGACTCCCGATCCTAGGGTCGCGGGTTCGATTCCATCTCTCCATCGTGCAATTTTTTTTCCACCCGCCAAGTGCTTCGTGTGGTACTTAGAAATATTTCATACTCAAAATAACGGTGGCTTTATTTCTATTATTTTTTTTACTTAACTTTGCTAAAATGAATTGTTGGTCTGCCTGAATTGCCGTTCGTAATAAGGGCCGATGACTTTATGTTGGGCTTAGACTAAAAACAATCTTTTATCTTTGATTTATTATAATAAACATTTCCACAGTTGTGAAGTTAGGAATTTCTTCGAGAAAATATATAGTTTAATGGATGCAAGTAATGCCTAGCCTTCATATAAAAATTGAGATCTGTGAAGTTTAATGGGTGTAAGTATTAATTTATATCTGTTGATGAAGGACACTTGCATGCACACTTGCTGCACATGACTTTACCTTAGATCACCAAACACAAGTGGATTCGAAACCAGCCGGTCAACATGAACATGCAAGCCTCAACTAATTCCAACTAATAGCCGCTAAATGGCCAGAAATTGGTGCTTTGGGCACCCCCAGCTGGTGGTGGAGATAAGGTGTCTCAGTAATGTAATCGATGCGAGAGCCCTGATTGGTCCTTGTTCCCACGTGAGCCCGCGCTGATGGCTTATGTGGTACTCCTGACATGAGTCCAGCACTTAACTATAAGGCATTACTTTATGCAACTCCCACCCATCTACCTTCTATCTGCCCTTTCACACGTCCCCACGTGATCATCAGTGCCCTATCCATGCACCTTCCACCTGTACTTTGGGCTTGGATCCGTGCGCCCGCCACTCACTTTTTGGGCGCACGGATCCTTACTACACTGCCACTTTCTATTCCTCCTGCGGCCTTTAGCGCCTTGCCGCAACACTTGCCTTCCCCCTTCTCTGTAATTATACTGTCCTCCCAGTACCTCTTTCAACGGGGCCCTATCTGGGTTATTTACATGTCTGCTTACATAATAGGATTCCAGACCTAGCTGTGACAAAGCAATCTTAACATGGGTATCTGGCAGCAATGCTGTGCCAGACTTGGTGGTAAGCATAAGCCTTCTGCAACTGATAACACAAATTAAGACCCCAGGAAACATATAAGACAAATACAGGACTCTCTGCATCTGACATGTCGACATGTTCTGAGGCACTCCTAGCCTATTTTCAGAAAGGTGATGGCATAAGGTCCTATAGCCTACTGTAGAATGGCTAATTTTCCATGAGTTTTATTTTTCTGTTTTTCCTGAATACTTTTCAAACGGGAATGAACAACACAGGAAAAAACAATACAGGGCAAGTCCGGACTTGAAATACATGGAGAAATCTTGACCTCAGTTTAATAGACTATACTCTATGGAATAATTAATTTTAAAATATTCATAAAACGGGAAAATTAGAAACGGAAAAAAACATGTCCTCTCTTCGGAAATATTAGATACGGAAACACCCAAAAATGAAAGATTAGGGAAAATTGTTGCACAAAAAAATTAGCCATTCTACAGTATCAAAATGAAAACAAAAGCTGAATGAAATGAAGACATGATAAAACTTCAATAGTTTCTATACTTTATTTTTGCTCATCTAGTAGTACATGTATACATAGATATAAATGAAATGACCATAACCCATTGTTATTAAGACATCAAACAATGGTCCCATTTGAATGCTTTGTTCATAGCATACTTAATCACAAAACTTATACTAGGTAGAAACAAGATATAACACATCTTTGGACAATTTTATCTGATAGGCTCTAGAGTTATAGAAACAAAAACCTTACTTAAACACAAATATTTCCATTCAACTCATAAAGTTATTGTTGTTAAATGACTTCATTTTCAACATAATTTCTTCAAAAAACTTCCCTCAAATGATGCATGTAAGCTATGGTAATATGGTTTATGAAGAGCTTTTTCTAAGAATATCATATATATACAAATCCTGCCCTGTAGATATATAATAAGCTGATCTGACACACTTAAATGCAAATCAGGACCTTTATCGATGTATTCATATCATAAACAATGATTTGCTGACAAAATCCCTTTGAATGCATGGCCATGAAATATAGTTTGCTTTAAATGCATACAAACTTTTATGATGAAATCAAATTGACTTTACTTGGCTATGTTTTTGCACAAGGGTAATTTAAGTGTGTGATGATTGTATTTTCATTTATGTATTAAGCATTGCCAAGATCAAGTACTTAAATTTACTCAATACACATGGATAATAATATGATGGGAAATATATTTTCATGGATTAATAGCAGTATCCAGACAGCATCCGTTGATCCTTTTAAAATGCCAATTCTATGTCAGTGCCAATTCCCTTCTTCTTGAGTGTCAGTCATTGAGTTATATGATACAGCAGAGATGTCACTGGAAAGAACAAATAATGATTTCAATGAAAATGAGTGCCATAAAAAGAAAAATGCCAACAAACGACAAAAGAACACTCTTAAGCGAAGAAAGACCTAATCATAGAACCTC
The DNA here is from genome assembly GCA_963942565.1 of Maea johnstoni. Taxonomy (NCBI): domain Eukaryota; kingdom Metazoa; phylum Annelida; class Polychaeta; order Spionida; family Magelonidae; genus Maea; species Maea johnstoni. Next base: position 43,538,847 of record OZ012692.1, on the reverse strand, counting down.
ATGGGGCTTACATATACACAAACCCAATTATTGAAGTTAAAATGATTGAGCCCATAAAGAACATGTTTTTGTTAGGGATGATGAAGAAGAATTTCGCAATTATCTCAAAATGCAAAATCTGCCTGATTCAACAGATGGCTATGGTTTAAACTCATTTTGAATCTGGGTTAAAGTTAATTTGACAAAGCTAGCCCCAGGAGAAGGTAGGATGGACTACAGTTTCTCCATTAAGAAATAGCATGTATTTTCAAAAGTACATGTTGAAAGTACATGTGAAATACTTCCATTGGTATATGTTAATCACCTATATAATATAGGTACATGAATACTATTAAGCACCTACCTCTTTATTGAAACAGTGACAATCCATCGGTCTATCCTTGTACTGATGGACCATAGTTCCTCGTACAACGATCAAATTCACTCTCCTACAACAATAATTACAAGTTTTCATTGAAGGTAGTTGTGCTATCCTCATAACCTACTAAAAAATCCACATAATTTAGAATCATTGAGAACTGTTGTCATTTACACTTTGAGTGTTCATTTCATTAACTTAGAGAACTATTAAATGGTAGATATGAAGATAATTGTGGAGTTACATCCAAGGTTAGGAGTAATATATGAGACATATTTCGAAAAGGGGTCCATTAATAGATAGCACTGCTGTTGACAATTCAAATAACTGAAATGAGTTTAATCAAATGTTAGAAACTGATAAAAGAAAACAACACACGAAAATTCAATAGAAAAATATTAAAACCTTACACAAATAACAGATAAGTTATTTTGAGATTTTACCAATGAACATTATGTAATATAATGCCTTATTCAAATTTCCCTACCTAACTTGGTTCTGCAAAATTCAAACTTAGTAATCATTCATTCAAGAGTATCTTTAAGAAAGCCATCACTTTCAACAAAACATGAATGTTACAATAAAAAATGTTATCACAATGTTACTATAACTACATGAGTATATATTTATCTTAAAAAGTGGATATTCAATAGTTCCTTACCTTGTTGAAGTACTCTTTGACAAAGACATGTCCTCGGTGTGAATCTTTGAGTTGAGAGAGATATCTGTTGGCCACCTTATAAAAGTAAAACAAGAAATTACAAAATAATTTCCAAAATTCATTTAATCTAGATATACATAAGCAGCATCTTAAACATTTCTGAAAGTAAAACAATTTTATGCCTATTCATTCCAATATCTCAATAAAGTTTTTCAACAGATACTTTTTCAACTTTGTCCATTTTAGCTTTGTAAAAATGCTAACTTATCAAACACAAGGTTTTTGTACAAACTTGGAACCACTACCAGCTCTGTGCATGTTTGAGTAACCTGTGAGATATCTCTTCAGTCTTCAACTCATAACACCAATCACTTCTTTATATCACAGTTTCAAAAATATAACTTTTATTACCTCTGGAGCCTTTCCTATATGCTGTGAGAGTGTGATCATGTTGATGAGAGTTTCTGGATTGTTACTGTCCTGAAATGAGAGAGACATACCATATGGAAAAGAGTAGGACAACTAGTACATGAAATTAAGAGCTAAATAAAAACAAATACTGTAAAGACTCAAAATTACAATTCTTATATCCATGACTAAAGCTCATCTGTATTCAATTAGCAATTAATACCACAAAACTTGAATAGCTAGTGGGGTAAAAATGGCCAAGGGGGTATGTCTTTAGTGGTTTAAATGTATTTCAGTAAAAATGAAAACAAAAAGAAAACAAACTGACAGGAAAAGTATTTGATAATTTGTACTGTTATACACAAATAGCCCTATATATTTTTATTTGATGATTTCATCCTCAATCAGTCTGATTTTTTGTCAGTCGATGAGTTGACCACACCAGCTTAAGATTGGCTCATCTGGCTTCAGTAATCGATGTGTTCGAGTTCATGAGCGGCAGGGCTCGACACTAACGGTCAACCGCTGGCCCATGGCCAGTAAAAAATTCACAAATTGGCTTCGGACCAGTAAAGTTAGACCTCAACTGGTCCTACATGGCCAGTGAAAATTTGAGGACATTCTTGTAGTTAACATGTTGGAACATGTTTCCATTCAAGAATGTCCCCAAACCTGAAAAAAAATGTCATGAAAATACGTTAGACAACTTCACTGAGCAAGCATGCTCTCCAATTCTATGAGTCATGCCTTCTCTCGCACTTTGTAAACATGGTTGGGTTCGATTTAGAATCCCAGGCTGTGTTCAATTCATTGGTTAGGCATGTGCCGGCACGTGCCGAATCACAATGTACTTCCAAATAAGGCAATTATTTGGGTGTACATTGTTTTCAGTACATCAGCCTCATTGAATGGTTGAGAATGTCATGGTCCACTATAAATATATATTTTTTTATTAATGACAGTTGCATTTAAATAAGAAAATGTCTATTATTGAAAAATATAATAATAATAAAAACAAATGTTGGTGAATTTCATGCAATGTTTTTTTTTTCTTATAATATTTCAATAAACATTTCTAAATAATGTTCCTCCCCCCAACACATCATATAATTGACATTTAGAATATTTTTTTGTAGGACCAGTAAAATTTTTGCAGGACCAGTAGATCCTAGGTGTTACTGGTCCTACACGGCCAGTACCTGTTAGAGTTAACGTCGAGGCCTGAGCGGTGATTGCAGCTAAGATATCTGCATTAACCCTCCCAATGCTGAGGCTACTTTCATCCATACCACAAGGATCCAAAGATCTTTATATACCATCTAAACCCTGTCATGCTGGTATTCATTGGATAGCTCTCGCCGAATACTCTCAGATGAGTACCAATGTGCCAGGGTTCAGTCATTTTTTGCATCATTTGTATTGGCCAAATTAGCCACCAGCAGCATGAGGGTTAAGAAGTTTACTTAATTGCTTATATCCTAGCCATGTGTTAGCACCTACCTTATCTAGTGACTCCTGTAAATAGCCCTCTGCGTCGTCAAACCTGCCTTGTCCCATACAGCAGGCCGCCTGGCCATTCAATAACAGCGGGGTAGAAACATGCTTATCACACATCTCTTGGAATATATAGAAGGCATCCTGAAGCTTGTCCCCACCCTAAAAATAAAATGCAAGACAAATTGGTATCAAAAAGATTGTCAAAATTTATAATCCTACAAAAAATGGGTTCATTTACTGTTAACCTTTTAAATTTATTTTACAGACACTTTAAATTTATATTCAAAATGTTCATGTTAGTCTTTATGGGCACCAGTTTAAGGCAAATGTGTTGAATTTTGATGATTTTGAAGATTTACTTATTGTTATTTCACATGTGGTATGAAATTCAACCTATTCCAAGGTAGGTAGCAGTGTGCGTTGTTTGGGTCAAATAGTGGCTCAAATTGAATGTCTAAATGAATTGGACAAGGCGTCCAGGCTTCAAATATTCTAAGACAGTAAAGATCCACTAATGGTACGTACGACAGCGAGGTTGAACCAGGCCTGAGCCAGCTGTGTTAGCACATGGTCCTCATCCTGCTCCTGCATCCTCTTCAGCTCTTTCCTGAAAGAACAACAACAACAATCATCAGGGGCTGGCTCGAACATTTTTGACCAACTTCGATCAATTCGGGACACAAAGAAACATTATAGGTCCCCATAAAGTAGGAACTATACATATTTATATTTATACATATTTTCTCAGAATTTCACTTTTAAAAAACATGGTGTTTTTCTTCATACAAAATAGATAAACATCAAATAAACTCTCAGCACCACCACATTTCATAAAGTAAGGACACCATCTGTTGGCCTGCTGGGCTGCAGACAATTAAAATCTAGGGCTTCAGGGTAATTGTTGGTAGCAAAATTCCCTAAAACAATTTAAAACAATTTAATCCCCTGTGCAGAGTGACCACACAGACCAACCATTGACATGGTTGAGAACACTGGTACTTGTCAGAAAAAAGGGACCTATGGTAGTAACTTATCATCTTTACCTGTATACCATAATCATGTATGAGGCTGAGGGATAGACATATAAAAAGGAAACTGATGCAAGAAGTGCACTCAGAACCAAACAGCTAATGATAAGTTACACCTACTTGGCAAGATCAATTCTGTCTATCTTCAGGAAGATTTGAATCATCAATGCAGCACTGCAAGATAATACAAAAATAATGACCAAGTGAAAACACAATTAACCAATCAAAAACCAGCACCAAAGTGTGATAGTTGACGCTGTATATGTATACTTATCAGTTTCAGACGCATTATGTGTTTATAAAAGTTTCAGGTAGTGGCAGCCAGGGGCTTACCCGTAATGCATCCTGCGTGTCATTTGGACACGCAGAACACTGTTATTTGACAGTTTGGACACCCAAAATTATATGTCAGAATTTGCTGAAGATGACTTTTTTTAGAAGATAGAAGATGTAGAAGCTGTAGTGTCACTTTTATAAGACACACAAAGCAGTATCTGGCCTAAAAAAGCAAAATCTGTAAAGGTATAGGGTCTATCTTATTAGAAGTATGAATTTTGTACCACACTTTGGACACACAAAAGTCTATTAAACCTCTATTTGGACACCCTGTTTCCAAATATCGGCTAAGACCCTGGTGGCAGCTGATAGTTAATATATCTTAAATTAAAAATGATGCCCATACTCCCTTTGAAAATGTAAATACAATTTATGTGACTCAGCTTGATATTTATTACTCATCTTACAAAGGATCAGGGAGCAAATCACATTGTTATCAATGAAAAAAAATAATTCAGTACATGAAAAAATAAGATGATCTATGACACGTCTATCATTCATGGTGAAATACAGGTTTAATTGTTTTGGGAATTCTTCTTAAATGTTTGGTTTACAGCAGAATTTTTTTTTTTGTGTAGTTTCATTTCAGCAATAATCATACAACAAATGGATGGAACAATAAATGGTACCCTTACCATTCAAGGGATTCTGATTGGTGGAGTGTTCGTAGGGCAGAATCGCAGTTATTCTCGTGGTAGTAAATTGATGCCGCCATCAGAAGTAAAGTGCTATTGTTGATATCCACACTACTGGTCAACTTGCTCTCCAAACTAGTAACTATGCTTTCCCTGAAACGAATGAAGATAAACGAATGAAGATAAAGTTAATGTCAGATATCAGAGGCACTACACCACAGATACACACACAGACACATGGATACACAAAGAATAAGAGATAAAGAGGGTCTGTTACTTTTTAAAGATTTATAGGCAATCATTTTTTAATACAGCAGAGCCAAGTACTAAAATCAATTTAGGAAAGAAACTTTCAAATATCTTGTCTCTAATTGAAAACACTTCCACGAGTTGAGAGGAGTGAAACACATGATATGTAGATTTATAACCACTAGGGCCAATTCGTCACAGATGATATTTAAGTAATATATCTCTGGCATACACAACTGAACTTGTACGCAATGAACCATACCTTTTTGACTCATTGGCTAAATAGTCTGCAAGCATTTTCACAGACAGTAGCTCGTCTGGGGAAGCAGAATTAATCTCATCAAGGACAACTCCAAACCTTTTCTGTGCCACATATGCTCTGTACATGATAACATCCTTTTCCATGCGAACTGAGGGATCTGAGACCTGAAAAATAGCAAGTAACAAAATGATGTTTCATAAACCTCACTTTGCCCGTTTCTGAGAAGCACAAGCTCTGTATAATTCACGCTTCCAACAGGCACCAAGGCTGCATGGTAACGTGCTAGACTTTTACATCTAACACATTTTTATTTGAATGAAAATCACCAAATACTGTCTTTAATGAGTCACTTTTCCCATCTTATAATGTCTATTGTCATGTCAAAGTATCCCCTTGATTGTCACACAATTCTCTCCACCTGAATTATATCTTCATAAGAGAATGCACGTTTTAGGGCTTCGCAGCTGGAGACTTTTTTGAAGCAAAAGTAATATTCAAACAATTCACTTTTTCTATAGACATGTGTACTAGCAAATTGCCCATCCTCAGACACTTGCACATTTATTGAAGCCACGTATCAATGTGATTATTTTTGGATCAAAGCGCATAAACATTCCATAAAGCAATGGTAATAATTTAGCAAAGTGCCACTGCGCAGCAGCATTTATGGTGATGTGTGAGACCTTGCAATTTGTTCTGCCATTTTTGTCAGAAATTAAATTTGGAAAAAGACTGCTATGTGTGCATTGTAAATTTTTCCCCGAAGTACAAGTAAAGGCAATCTGGCCGATCTCTATCCACAGAGAATGGCAAAGAATGACGCCATGGTGAGACGAAATCCCAAGAATGACGTCACAGATTACAAACTTTGTAACTGCATTTGAAGGGGAATGTAGAATTCTTATCGAGCTTTGCGGGACCTCAAAGCTTTGCTTTGTACTAATATAATCCCCTAAAAACAAATGGCCTCAAAATATAATTTTTAAGCAATGGGTAGCACTGATTTCATTTGAGATTTCATGAGATATTACAACACATGCATTGCATAATGTGTGCAAAATTTCACCAGTTTCCACCTGCCCAAATACCAAATACCTTGCTCAGTAACATAGTAATCAATATCATGAGATCTCAAATACAAAAAAAATTGAAAATGATTGCACTTTGAAAAATTCAGTTGTACAGAAGGACCACAAATATGGTAACTTGAACCCCCTAGCCTCCTGCAATACAAACGGTTTGTATTGTGCTCTTGAGTGAGCTGCTGCAATACAAACGGTTTGAATTGTCGGCCTGACTCAGATTTCTTAGGGCTTTGCAATACAAACGGTTTGTATTGTCACTGTGAGTCAGCACTGCAATACAAACTGGATGTATTGTGATGTGACTGACTGGATGAAATATCATGTGTGGTAAATAAATAGACCAAATTAATTCAAATTCGATAATAAATATCACACTCCAACAGAGGTGGAGTATATATACTTAGACAATTGGCTATCAAGTCATTCTCCTAGAGATCTGCCTCTGAGCTAGCATTGCTTCCCCCAGTAGATTCCAAGATGGATAATATCTTTCCAAAGTTGCCTCCTACCATGTCAGTTAAGGACAAGGTGTTGGTTTATATACAGAGATATAAGTGTGACTATTTTGTCAATATGACTGAGGAACAGTCAGCACTCTATCCAGTAGAAGTGAGACCTAAACCTGGTGTTATAGTCACCCCAGCTCTTTATAAACTTCATGTAAAAAGAGAAAGGAAAACTGCTCACATGAAACTGAGGTGGGCTTTGAATTCTTCAGAGTTGTTTGTCCGTTCATTCCAAATTAAACTAAGGTCTACCCCAGCTGAAGGTGGGTTTTCTGGAACCTTTACAGCAGAAAGAGCAGCAGCAGACCTGTATTCCAAATTTTCCCAAGAATACCAGGCAGGCAAGGCTGTGGTAAAAACTGCAGTGGACGATGCAGGAAAGAAGACGAGAAAGGTTCAGAAAATGAAAAAGACTGGCGAAACAAGAGACGACTTTGAGCGTAGAAGGAAACAAGAGAAGACTGAAACAGCCCAACACCAGGTCCTAACCGACATCCTCAATGCAATCTGGCAGCCAGAATTCAGGAACCAGCTTCAGCAAGCAGGCCGGGCAAGAAGTGTGCATGCTATCCAAGAACGCATAGATGTCCAACACATCAGCAACCAGGTTGAGAACTATCAAGTCCCTGATAGGCAAAGTGACTGCCTGGTCGACATGGTTTTGGAAACAGTTGACAAGGCTATCAGAGAAAAAATTCCTAGCCGCAACTAATACATGTATCAGTCATACATGTACCCCCAACGGCTCTTTTCAGAGCCACCACATCCTCACAAAAGAGCTAAATACTCACAAGTGATAGTTTTAATATCATAATAAAGTACATATATAGTTGTATAATCATAATAGATATATACACCTGAAAAAGTATTTCCTAAGCCTTCTTAATAATTGACCAAGTTATATTTGTAAATATGCACTGTACCTTTCACCATCTTCCATTCAAGGTACTTATGCCATCAAAGTAAAGAGTTCTACAAATGCCTACAATACAAACCGTTTGTATTGAACCACTCAATTTCAGCAATACATACGGTTTGTATTGCAGGGGGTTCAAGTTACCATAGACAATACAAACCGTTTGTATTGCAGGTGTTTCAAGTTACCACCCACAATACAAACGGTTTGTATTGTAGTTGGCTTGCAATACAAACTGTTTGTATTGTAGTTGGCTTGCAATACAAACTGTTTGTATTGTCAGCTCCACAATACAAATCGTTTGTATTGTCAAGTATGCAATACAAACTGTTTGTATTGCAGCTGAGGGCTACAATACAAACGGTTTGTATTGCAGGGGGTTCAAGTTGTAACCATACTTGCAGAAGGACCATAGACAGCCCTCCACAATGCAGCACATTTATACAGCGAACAGACCAACCTACTCAAATGGGGATCTAGCGGAGCATGTCTTGGAGCAAGGCATCGTAAGCATTAGGCCAGAATGGATACCTTGAGCGACTTGGCAAACTGGAAGCTAGCAGATCTCACCCTTGCCACAACAGTGGATCAACTGATATACTCTAGACCAGGAGACTTGCCCCCTTAGGCTGTCTGTTCCGTTTGCCGTGGGGGCAAGGGTCCTTACGTTGAAATTTTTGGAACCTGATACGTGATTTTGCATTGACACATTTGAATGAAATAAAACTTGCTTGTATTTGTAGACCAGTGTTTATTTATCATTCAAGACAATATTTTATTTTACTCACCTCCTCCTTTTTGGAAAAATCTTAACTTTTTATGGAGGTACATGGAAGAAGGCCTCCTAATCCGCAAAATGGCCGCTAATTCTCGCGTTGTCAGACGAGTTGTTGCGTCATCTCCAAGCACCAACACACGTCCACGTGCCGTCCAACAATTGAACTTAGATAAACTTTTACGACGTGCACGGCCAACTTATGTTACTACCGCTTTGGCAGACTACGGCGACCGAGGGAACAGGTCAGAAAAAACACTTTTATAGCAGTTTAAGAACTTTATTAAAAGATCTGGCCCTTATGAGCCTTTATTAACTTAATTCTTACAAACTTGTCCATTAAACTAGTGACAGAGTGTTTTCATCACAATACACCGACCCAGGTTCCATTTTTTTTGTATTGGAGGACTAGTGCCGTATAGGTGAGGCCCGTCAGAGCAACAATAGCATAGGGCCGTAACGTTACGGCACGGAGGGTCTAGATATACTCTGCTTGCAACCAAGGAGTATATACTCACTTCTCTTTAGTCTCAAGTCTGCTTAGCCGGGGCCGACTCTAATACTCATTTTATATATTGACGTTATTGGTATTAGAGTCGGGGATAACCCCTATACCCTACAATGTTATTTTTCAATCTTCCCAAATTTCTCCGTCGGTGTCAAAGTTACCTCATACCTGACTGCACTAGGATGACTAATATAATCTAGCAATGCGTGCCGCTAACTTTGTGTGTCGGTAAAATCACTTTTAACGGAATGGTAGTCCAAAGATTTCTTGAGAAGATTTGTTTATCAAATGGTCACCACCATCTTGCTGAGTTTGCGAGAGGTCACAGCGAGATTTAATCAAAGAGCGACTTCTATTTGTAATTCGGCACATACGGCAGGCCCAAGACCATTTCCATAAACAATAGGCGGCATGTGCCGAATTACAAATAGAAGTCGCTCTTTGATTAAATCTCGCTGTGACCTCTCGCAAACTCAGCAAGATGGTGGTGACCATTTGATAAACAAATTTTCTCAAGAAATCTTTGGACTACCATTCCGTTAAAAGTGATTTTACCGACACACGAAGTTAGCGGCACGCATTGCTAGATCATATTAGTCATCCTAGTGCAGTCAGGTATGAGGTAACTTTGACACCGACGGAGAAATTTGGGAAGATTGAAAAATAACATTGTAGGGTATAGGGATTATCCCCGACTCTAATACCAATAACGTCAATATATAAAATGAGTATTAGAGTCGGCCCCGGCTAAAGTCTGCTCAGACTCAGAGACTTCAAATGACCCAAGAGCAGCAATAATTACGCTGCTAGTGCTGAACAACCAGCTATATCACTGTTGCACACTGTGCCTAATGTAATTGTATGGTAATCGAACACTGGATGCCCCTCCCCTGTGTATTGCTCTCTGGTAGAATCAAGGATCCACAGCCACAGGCATGAAATAAGTTCTGTCAAACTGATAACATTCTAACTTGATTTCACTTCACTAAGTTCACTTCTGTCGAATTCATGACCAATCACAATGTAGTTTGATGACAACCCAGCTTCCCAATGCCTTTGTGGTGAATCCGAATAGATGATTACGGTACATGTCAAAACGTCCACATCATCATCACAACATTTAAGAAATTGAGTAGTTGCTATTTCTTGGTCAAACAAGGTAAAGCCGACGCTGATTTAAACAATAGTGTAAGGTGGTAGCCGACAAGATTCTTGAAGAACATGATCATGAACACACGAACCTTTAATTTTTGTGCCTCAGTGATACATTGTTGGTAATTTCCTGTGTATAGAGCCGTTCTAATATCGAAGAGAACATCTGTGTCACCGTGAGAAGCCATGATGGATGTGTGAATGGCGCATGCGCGAACACGTTGGCACTTCCGCAAAATTGAAGGGGAGCAGTTGGTTGTTAAGATTTGAAGCGACGGTTCCATCAGTTTACATATCCAGTGATTTATTAAGAAATAACAGAGAAATACATCCCCTTGAACCGCAACGCCATAGGCACAGCATGCTAGCACCTAGGGTATGTGCGCCTCGGGTTACGCGGTGTAGCCTTGGTCACGTGATCTGATCTGTGCAATTAGCATGCAGCATCCTTTCTAGGTCAGATAGTTGCCAAGGAGATGGGAGGCAGCGACATTTGATGATGCATGGACAGTGCCCGATCCCGGTCTACTCATCTCAGGAAATAATGAATAAATGAATGAATGATATTTGGATAAATACAATAGAATGGTACGAAAAGAAATAAGATGAAAGAACAACATAAAAGATTACAAAAAAATATATAGTAAAAATTTAAGAAAATAGACTAGTGTTAGAGTCTATTTTGTGGACGTTGCTTAGAGCAATTGTAGTAGAAATGTTCATAGAATATATCTCATTAAGATACTTCAGATGCATTTCATGATTACAGAGATTTAGCATAATAGTTGGGTGGGTTGTAAATATTTTTGCCATAGGGATTGCGTTTGTTTTTATTATTTGTAGGCCTTGTTTATCATAAAAGATAACCAGTTGTTGAATGTTGCAACCGACAATCAGTACTGGAGCACAGCGAGTATTGGTGACTGAGGGACGGAAGTTAGTTAAAAATTATCATCAGTAGGGGAACTACCATATGCGCCTTTATATCAGAGAGGTGGAAGCGGTGCGTAATCAGAGAAATGTCTACTACTCCCAGGCACAATCAATGGTTATAGGTGTTGTTTAGCGCCACTAACATGCCTGCAATGTAATTAATGTTGCGCTCCAGTCAGGACCAGCCAGCCCTATTTTTTTAATAACTAAATAAACGAAGAGTATTTGAAATTCCAGTGTTATAAATTATCCTAGAACATGTGTAAGTAATTTTTTTTTTAATTCCAGTGTTTTAAATTATCCTAAAACATGTGTTAGTAATTTAAAAAAAAAAAATTCCAGTGTTTTAAATTTTCCTTATAAACACATGTTTGAGGATAATCTAAAACACTGGAATTTTTTTTAATTTTTTTTTTTTTACTATTAACACATGTTTTAGGATAATTTAAAACACTGGACTTTAAAAAAAATATACTATCACATGTTTTAGTTTTTTTTAAAACACTGGGGGTTTGTCCTGGGGGTGTATTGTTCGTGGGTATATTGTCCGGGGGGATATTGTGCGGGGGCATATTGTCCTAGAACCATTTCAACCATTATAACCAATGTCTTACACTAAGTTCTGCTGGGCAACACAGGTATGTGTATCCTGCGCACTAGGCCTAATGTGAGTGTATACTAAGTTGGCACATGGCTGCATCTCCCTGTTATCCTTCTTCCAGGTAATGCAAATTTGGAGTAGACATGTATCTTTATACAAAGCAACGTTGTTGTTGGTTTTCTGCAATTTGAAGTACTCTGGCATTGAGCCTCGTGTACAACTTATCTATCTAACAGTCGTCTAAGATGCGACAGTCACACACTCTGAATTTCCTCTTTTTCAATAAGGGAACGATAATTGTTAACACGGATATGGCTTATTTTGGTATTAATCCATAACATAGATGGCGCAACTGTATGTACAAATTAATGGTTGCTCCCTGTCGAAACTGTTTATCTACTGCCAAAGTTGTGAAATGATAAAAGCAATCAAATAAGTTCATCTATTTGACATATTATTAATACTCTGCTCTATTTGGTCCATCAGCAGACTCACCGGATCGTTTGGTACCATTATGATGGACCAGAAGGCTGGGAGCAGTTAATGACCTACCACGGCAACCAGCAGCCAATCACAAGTCAGTATTTGGTGTACCTCAACGACCAACGACCTGCGCACACTATAGTACTCGTTATCAGTTCGCACGGACTAGGGATCATTTCAAAGTTCATTATTTTCAAATAACAAATCAAGAATCACTTTGGAAAAACTTTTGCTAGTTATGAAGTGACTATCTTTTGTTATTTCATCATTGATAGATCCAATTACCTTCTGATAATTGTAATCGAAGTTTTGGCGTATGAATATATTTAACTCATTTTGTGAGTGAATGTAGTGCACCATGATGAAAGATGGCTGAAGAGGTGAATGAATCAAGGTAAGGTTCAATAAATTCATCAATATCTTGATATGTCATGCACGAAGAAACCACAGGGTATGATTTCCTGTATTAAGAGTCTCGACTGAATGAGTTCATTATGCAGAGAGGATTGTAGGTGCTTCCGATTAAGTAGCAGCAAGTTGGAATAGGTTTGTATTTGTAAAAATAGCACCTGCCTCTGGCTCTTCTCAGGTTAGAGGCAGGTATTAAGTGCTTCACAAATGAAGGCATAGTTCTAATTGGAATTTGTTTTGTTATTCAATGAAGCATAAACAGCAACCATGCTCATGTCTGAAAGTTAGTTTACGTTTGATATGACCGACTTACTAAGATACTATATAGCTTAGTTGCCGCAGTAGGAGTCATTCCTTGACTTCTTAAAATAAAGTGTGTATTTTAAAAGTTGGGTCACACCCTTAAATTTAAATTATTCTTTTACTCTAGTGTGTGTTTCTATACCATAATTAGAAAAGTTTTTTGAGACGGTTCAGTTGACAGTATTTGAATCTTACAGATTTTATTGTTTTCCATGTATGTATAGTAAATTAATCTATAAGACAAGTACAAATAAAAGTCAGATATTCAAACAGACAACTCAAACTTGCACATAGAAAGACTTACTAAGATTTCAGCCAACTTAATTTTTGAAATTCAATATTCATTGTGTTCATAGCACCAACAGATATATATTTTTGTCAGATCAAAGAGGACTTTAATTGTAGATATAAGGTGACACAAAGATAATACTTCAGGTGCACCTTTAGTTTTTCAGTCATGTTTATAATTATAAAGAGCCAATTTTATTTTTAATTGAGCAACAAACCCACCCATTGAAACCATACCCTCTAGATCTGATTGGTTAGGCCATAACTGTACTGCATAATTTGTCTTGTTACTTTTTGTATGTCGATCAATCCAATAATTGATTAAACTACATGTTATGGCCGGTATGAAATTTCAGTTAATGGCATTTGATTTTTGATCATACTCATGTGTCCTCTCACTTCTGATATTACTGTTAAAGAGAAGTTCCCATGAAGGCTCCATTTGGTTTTGTTCTAAAAAAAATTACTAGGTGGACAAGACAGCGAGGTTGAGGTATTTTTAATTCCTAGCTTTTGAGGGTAACCATATATGACCAACCCCCCCCCCCCCCAAAAAAAAAAAATAGATAAAAAATAAATTGAAATAATATAATTAAATTTAAATGACACCTAGATACTATGGAAAAGTCAGAACAGATTTCAGTATTCTTCGATTATACCATAAGTTTACTAGGAACAATTTATAATTATAACTACATATCGCACAGGGATGTTAATTCTATAACATCATTAAAAATCATTTTTTTAAAATCTAAAATTGACGAAAAGGTAAAAGTTTAAGGGTATTAAATAGATTATGGAAAGATTTTTAAATTGGTGAAAACAGTTGATGGGTTATATTTTTTGTATGAAAATTCCTGATAATATCAAAGTTTTCAATTAAGCCCCCTTTTGTAGCGCTTGACATTACCTCCAAAAGTACCAGCTTTGTAGCTTGTCGTGTCACTTAGAAGTCAAAAACTTACTTCACATTGAAACTATTACCAGGGCTAGAAAAGTTGAAATTAGCTAGAGCTGGGAGTCCAGGGCTCCCTTGATTTCTCCTGTGGCTCCCTCAAATTTCTGCAGGAAGCCCAAAGATGTACTGGTTTCTATAGTATATAGCATATAGTATCATTATTGATTCATCTCTGTTGAAATGAAATACATATACATCAAAATATATATGCAACACCTTTACATAGCTTTTGGAAATGTAATTGGGCTCCCTGGAAAAAAAAAGCACATCTTATTTCCAAGCTTCCATTGACTGAAGTTAGAGAGTGATGTCAGCTAAACCTCTGATTCAGATTGATTTGGAAAAAGATGCAATTCAATCCAAAAGTTCTATTATCAGGACATAAGCTAGTAGAATTGTAGGAAATACAAATATCTTACATAATGGGGGCAAACCAAAAAAGGGTATGAAAGGGCTTTTTACATATGGTTTAGATAACTATGCAAATTGCAATTAAAGTTAAGAAGCTACTATTTATCAGTGTGTTAAGCACTCAATGAGCTTGTCAATGTTTAAACTATCAAATAAACATTTGTTCAAGTAATAAGAGAAATTGTTTACACATCCAATATGGCTTTGATGTCAATACTGTATTACGCACTACTGGAACCCTGTTCAAAGTTCAAGTTTTTGATTTCCTACAGTAAATAAAAGTTTGTTTATCTAATCTGAACATGATGATAAGCATATGCAGTAGACCTATAAGGCCAATATTTGAAGAAAGCGTTCTGGTGAATTACTTGGTCAAGGTAGTTTTGAATGGTGTGTAAATATTTGAGAATAAAAGTCACTTGAGTGAATGTTAGTACCTTTTTCTGTTAAGCACTTTTTTCTTATTTTCATTTGTACTATCAATTACATAAATAGAAAGAAAATTGTTTTGCAGTTAATTGTCAATTCCACTAACAATCACTCTTCATCAATAAAGAGCATTTTATGGTAAAACATTTGAGTGTTCAAAATCTGAAAGGAAAAAAAATCAAGGGAAAAGGGAATTCAATGAAGAACAACTTGTATTCTCAATTGTTTATTTGAAATGATTTATGCAGACGGTATTTTGTTAGATGTAAAACATTACATTTTAGACTTGTTGCTTAAATCATGACTTCAGGACTCGCATAAATGGAAAATTGTTTAGCAATGTACAGCTAGCTAGGCATGAAAATGTTCCTCATAGTAGGTCTGTAGGTCTACTGCTTTCTTTTGAAGGTGATATTTATGACACTCAATGTGATATATTGTTATTGTTAAGCTCTTTTTGTTGTTGAACAAACAATGACATTAATTTCTTTCCCTTTCTAGGGGGTAGAGGAGTATGATTGTTATTGCTTAAGACTGTGAAAGCACTCAGAATAACAAGAGTTATGTTGTAATCTGATATGGCTATTGGGCTATTGTGTAATTATTTATGTTATGGTTGTGCCCTGATTTTGCAGTGATATATGAGTCTGCTTCTTGTTTTTTTTTTGCCCTGAAATATCCAATATCGAAGTAGGTTTACCCTTTCTATGTCTTGATGATCTGTCTCAAATGCAATTATGTACAAGAAGTTGGCGAATTTCAAACAAAATCTGATTACAATTGAAATTGTCATTCCTCTTTTGACAAACTGTCCTTCCTCAGGTTTTGATATATTGCTTACATTCACAAGATATCCAAATCCAGAAATGTAGTTAAACATTATATCTTTGTCTGATAGGCATTTCATATTTCTTGCTTTAAGTTATTGGAATTACTAGATTTGTCTTTTAAATATTATGTTATCTTAATGACAGAGTTGCATTTTCATACTGACAATTGACATACTATCCTTATCTAGATACTGAATATGAATTAGAAGCAGCTGTGTATTTGAACCAAAACAGGGATCTCATTAGTGGAGGTGTTATCTATATGAACAATACCTGTTCTTAGACAGGTGCCTTGTGTCAATTGGCATGTAATGAGGTAATTTGATAGGTGCCATAGGGTGAGTGGGGAACCTAGCTGTGAGGGAAATCCTTTCACCATGACAACAGGGTCTTGATAACCAGTGTGTGGTTAACCCATTCACACCTAGATTACCACTTGAATAGTTTGCTCTTGAAGCTCTGATATCATACTTATCAGTATATCGTTCCCTGTAGTTTCAGATTTGGAACAATGTCTTAGTATATAGTGCAATTAAACCTTGAAAGGCATAGTTTGGGTTGTGTTTTTCTTGTTCATATTTCATTGGTGTCCAAAAAGCAATATTTTGTTTGATATATTCACAGTGGATACAACGATTATTTACAGGTAGTTGTGGCCAAGCCTAGGATATGTATATGTGTGTGTGTTTATACACACACACATATATATATATATATATATATATATATATATATATATATATATATATATATATATATATATATATACAGGTGAACTTGGATATGACAAACTCAATGGGACCAGGAAAATTGGTCCGTCATATGCAAAATCCGTCGTATACATATGACGAATGCTTGATATGCATTGAACTGGGACCAAGCATATCGTCCGTCATATGCAATAATCTGTCGTACAGTGGTCCTTCATATCCAAGTTCACCTGTATATATATATATATATATATATATATATATATATATATATATATATATATATATATATATATATATATATATATATATATATATATTATATGTGTATATATGTATATATATATACATATATATATATATATATATATATATATATATATATATATATATATATATATATATATATATATTAGGGCTGTGCTCACCGCTCGCGATGCTCGATGGATCGCGATTTTCATGCCATGCTACGATTATCGAGCATGACATGGAACTCATGAGCATCGCAAAAAAATAAAAACTTCAACTACCTTTTTAAATAGGCTTGTGAAGCTAAAAAATCATGTCGTGTTGGCGACATCGATGTCGATTCACAGCGGAACTACGCAAAATGCGTAAGTTCGATATACGCTAAGCCGTTAGAGCGTACTTCACACTCTAACAGGTTCAGAATCATGAGGTGTAGTTGCATGTTTATACCGCTAGCTTGATATGGCGCTGGCTAGCGGTATCAGCACTTCGATCAAGCTGTTTTTCGCGCCCTGCTTTCACACTATAAACAAAATGGCCACCGTTTTCATGCTCGTGAGCAGCTCGTGAGCATCGTTTAGGTTTTGGTGATGCTCGTGAGCTGAAAAAAATTGGTGAGCACAGCCCTAATATATATATATACATGTATATACATACATACATATGTGTGTGTGTTTATATAATTGTATTTGACTTTTCTACTGGTTTGTTTGAAAAGCATATTTCTATTTGCTATTTTTTTCCAATAGTTTCAGGTAGTTGTTGTGGCCAAGCCCTGGATTAATATTGCTGCATATATTTTCCACTGGTTTGTTTGAAAAGCATATTTCTATTTGCCATCAATTAATATGTTTATGTTTTCCTACAGTTTCAGGTAGTAGTCGTTGTGGCCAAGCCTTGGATTATCACCTGCCTGTAGTGTCCACACTATGGGCCCATGGAAGGAGGATGAAGAGAGCGACGTGGATAGCAGTAGCAGCAGCAGCAGCTCAGACTCCGAGAGCGAGGACACCGAGGCAATAAAGAAAGGAGAATCTATTGTTATAGATGACAATGAAACCAGTGCCAAACAGCTCACACTTGTTGATGACAATGAACCCACCTTGCTGCTACCGCCACCTGCTGAGCCAGAGGCTGATGAGGACACAGGTAAGACAATATATGATAATTTTTTATAGTCCAGGTGGGGGGACAGGGACTTAGCTAAGATTTTAATAACAAATTGGGATTTCAAGAATTAAGGATACCTCAAGAAATGTCTTTGTTATTTTTTTTTAAGTTAAACTTTTTGGAAATTTAACTCAGAATTAATATTTATAAAATCAGGTATTTTTCATGAACCAGGCCGAGGGAGTCCAAAAGACACCCAGACTCCCTGCTGGCTAAGACCCCGGAACTCAGAGATTTAGCCAGGACCCATTTTGGACAGGCAGTCCCTGGAAACCTATTTTTGGACAGGCAAACATTTCTATGAAGAATAAAAGAAAACGTTTTTTATGACATAGCTGAAGTGCAAATGCCTTTTTGACACGGTAGGCTATTCAATGTAGCTGAGTGGCTGAATCTGGACAGGCAGAAGTTTTAGAGTTTATATTTTGATCAGGCATTTTGTTTTTAAAATTCTGGCTCGCTGCTACCGCCACCTGCCTAGCCAGAGGCGGAAGAGGACACAATATATGATGATTTTTCACAGTCTTGGACTTAGCCAGTACCTTTTCAACTTGTCTTTTGGACAGACAGTTCCCTGAAAACCCTTTTTGGACAGGCAACATTATTATAGAGCCAAATACTAATTTCTGGAGGAGCTCTTATTAAGCATGAATGGGTTAAGATTTAAATGCTTGCCACATGTATATGTTACTAGTTCCCCAATAGGCCACTTAACTGTACTGTGTGTAGTAATGTGATAGTATAAGATAAGAAGGTGACTTAATTTGACATATCAGTTATTAATTGGTTCTAGTTGACCTAGATGGCTTACAGAGTGTTGATTTATGCTTTATCTCCTTTATGAGATATCAGCTGTAGTTTTTTTTCTGTGTACTATACTTCAAAGCGGTTTATAGATTAGTTACAATATGATTAACTTTGACCGTATAACATGGGTCAAGGTTGTTGTAAGAATTGATATCTAGGAATGTGTACACATATCTAGACATATCACAGATTACTCTGGGATATTTTGTTTTCTTTTGGCAAAATTACCTTTTGTGCAATATAGTGCAATATAGATACCATGCTGGCAGGGTCTTAGCCAGGATTTCAAAAATGCCTGTTCAAAACAGCAATTTCAAAATATCTGCCTGCCAGATTACATTAGCTACTTATGTACCTCAAATGCTTATACCAGCTACATTTAATAGCCTAGTGTGTCAAAAATTGAAATTTACACTTCAGCTATGTCCTAGAAGATGGTTTGTTAGGAAAATATTTGATCATTACACCCAGAAAGTCAAAATTGATAAATCATAATAGAAAATTTTGCTTGTCCAAACAGGAGGTTTTTAGGAAACTACCTGTCCAAAAGACAGGTAGGACGGGTCCTGGCTAAGTCCCTGCCTGCTGGCTAAGATCCTGGTTTGAAATATAGATTTAGCTGTGTGCCCCTAGGAACCCATCATAGTGAGTATAATAACCAAAAATCCTGTTTTTGACCACAAACTTTTATCAAAATACTAGGGCTGTCATTGATAAGAAATATTTATCGATTCGATAATTGACAAAATTATTACCGATACGCTACTTGTATTCGATTCGGCTAATCGAATTCAAAGTGAATGAAAACCAGCAATGTGCTTACGAGGAATGGTTGTAGTTCGCGTGTGGGGTGATTCTTTGACTTATTGATCACAGCCCTAACACATACATGTATTCATCTGTGTGAATTCAAGGATAAATGAAATGGACGCACACAGTTGTAGTTGGGAGTTTATGTGTTGTTTTCCTGAAAAATAGTTAATTTACCTAATTTGCATATGAATCGATATGTTGTGCCTTCTTCGATATCGATAAACGATAAGGTTTTTTTGTCAATTCATCGATACAGGCGTTATCAATGACAGCCCTACAAAAATACCTTTTCAGCCCCCTAGCCTGAAAACTTAGTGTCAGACCCTGGACTAGTGCCCTGATTATTGCAAGAATGGAACTCTGTGTTATTGTGCCCTGGTAGGTTATATGGGTGATGGCAGGCTCCTCACCTATTCTGTTTCATTCGCTAGCCGCCAGGAAGTTGTGGATGTCTGAGCAATTCATCAAAATTTGGGTGTCTATAATGTGTGATTTTTGAGGGGTTTTGGTGTCCAAACGACGCTCAGATGCCCTACTGGCTAAGACCCTGATTTGAAATATAGATCAATGGTATAGGTTATTCTGTGTATTCCCGGTGGAGAGGGGGTGGGGGGGGGGGGGGGGGGGGGGGGCAGGGCGCACGCGGGTCATATGCCCCTAGATTTTGCTGTTTGCATTTTCAAACTAGGGGCCCATAATAGTAAATATACTAACCAGAACTCCTGTTTTTGACCACTAAGACCTTTCTAGACCCTGGGTCACTAGTCCCTGATTGTTGCAAGGATGAAACTTGCTATTCTGCCCTGGTAGCTTGCTAGGTTATATGGGTAGCATGCTGGCCCTGTCTGCACAAGGCTCTTCACCTATTCTGTTTCATTCACGAGTGGCCTGGAAGTTGTAGATGTCTAAGCAATTCATCATAGGGGAGAGTGGCCTGTCGGATTGCATGATACCTGGGCAAGCTTACCTGTATTTTCACCACACCTGTCGTTAGCTCTTACTATCAAAGTAGATTTTAATTATCATTTGATAGTGTTATACATGCAAGCGGGGTCAACTATCAACTAGTATCAAGCATGATATAACAGTTAATTTATGTTGATTATTTATGTAGCTTTTGTATTCAGACATGGAAGGGTTCAGGGACTTAGCCAGGACCCGTCTTACCTGTCTTTTGGACAGGTAGTTTTCAAAAAACCTCCTGTTTGGACAGGCAAAAATTTCTTTGAAGATTTTTAAATTTTGACTTTTTGGGGGTAATAACCAAATACTTTCCAAACAAGCCATCTTCTAGGACATTGCTAAAGTGTAAATTGTCCTTTTTGACACAATAGGCTATTAAATATAGCTAGTATATGGATTTTAAGTAAGTTAGTAGCTAAATCTGGACGGGCAGAATTTTTTGAATTGCTGTTTTGGACAGGCATTTTTGAAATCCTGGCTAAGACCCTGGAAGGTTTTTATATTGCTACCGTATTCCTCCGTTTAAAGGGGAACTAAAGGCTCACATACATATTAGCTTATATGAAAGTAATACACTTCAAGAATAGGATGCTGTCCTCCTTTTTCTCTTAGTGATCCCATTAGGGGAGAATTTTGAGTATTGCCAGCAGCCTCAGCCAGCCCCTAGCAGCCCCTGGTAGCAGCCATGTTTTTCAACTGCTATCAGCTGTGACTCAAATGGGTGGCAGCCCACTTCATGACCCCTAGCTCTGAGCAGTGTATCATAGACTGTAGTGCTCTACACACCAACTTGCATAACAACTTGTATGAGTATCAAACAGGTAAATGGTAAAATCATGAGCAGCAATTGGCTGTACAAAAAGACAGGGTAGTAGAGTTATTTTTCATATATTTTCTGTTGGTAAATTCAGACAAAAACAGTGGCTAGCAGTCACTGAAACATGTAAATCCACCTGTCTTGGAAGTATGCAGTTCTTTGTTCAGACCACTTCCCTGATGCGTATTATGTAAGGAATCACAAACTACAGTCAGGATTACTTATAAAAGGGGACTTGGGGGACAGCAAATCATAAGGTTATTTGAAAATCCATGAACATAGCTCAACATCTGTCATATGCAAATACATTGGATACCTGTGTGACTAACTGACTATGAAGACAGGGTTGAATAAAACAATACTAGTATGTACACCACCAATCATCCAGATTTTCAGTATTTGATTTTACTTGAAGCTAGCTGTTTTACAAAAACTGTTTTCTTTCATGTAACCTACACAAATACTAAAGGAAATGTTGATGTTCCAAGTACTGATAGCTATTTCCTTGCGTTGACTAACTTCCGTGTCCTGGGATCTAGATGTGTAATGCCACAAGGTTATAATTAACCCTTTGTTTATCCTTTTCCTTTAAGGAGTTGTTACTTCCTTTTGTTGTTGCCAAAGGGACCTAGATATTAAACAAAACCCAAGTTGTAAGACAACCAACACAATCCTATTTCTAAGTCTATTTTCAATTGTACAGATTAATGATGACCATGTTTAGGTACCTAGAATTGTATGCTAATAAACTTAACTGTTAGCTGTCTCTCTGTGCTTGCTTTGTAGCAGTTGATACAGAAGGGTTGAAAACAAAAACACTGAATGGCACAGCACCATCCTGTTGAGTAATCCTGACTGCATTTATGACACCTGGTATAAAACGCATCAGCGAAGTGGTCTGAACATAAAATTACATGCTTCAGGACAGGAATTCAGTTATGCTAGCCACTGTTTTTGTCTGAATTTAACAACAGGAAATATATGAAATATAATTCTACTACGCTGTCTTTTTCTACAGCCAATTGCTGCTCATGATTTTACCATTTACCTGTTTGATACTCATACAAGTTGTTATGCAACTTTCGAAGAGAGTTGGTGTGTAGAGCTCTACATGCAGTCTATGATACACTGCTCAGAGCTAGGGGACATGAAGTGGGCTGCCACCCATTTGAGTCACAGCTGATAGCAGTTGAAAAACATGGCTGCTACCAGGGGCTGCTAGGGGCTGGCTGAGGCTGCTGGCAATACACAAAATTCTCCTCTCATGGGATCACTAAGAGAAAAAGGAGGACAGCATCCTATTCTTGAAGTGTATTACTTTCATATAAGCTAATATGTATGTGAGCCTTTAGTTCCCCTTTAAGTGCAGGTAACAGGTTAGAGAAAATGGTCTTAATTTAAGATGCAATTAGTTGGACAAGAGTTGACCAACTTTAGTTCAATTTACCAAATACTATCTGCAGGGTTCGACTTTCCCAAGGCCCCAGGGGCATATGCCCCTAGATTTTGCTATGGGCCCCTAGAGTCTAGCGTCTATGGGGCCCAATATAGTATCTATAACAACCAGAAATCCTGTTTATGATCACCATTTTCATCAAAAGACTTTTGCGGGCCCATAGCCTGAAATCTAAGCCCTTGACACCTAGTCTCGCCTCAGTGTGAGGTTACTAGGAGACAGACAAATGAGGGCTCTCATATTAGTTTATGTTTTAGAGGAAGTTGTTCACGCACATGTGCAGAATGCACCTCTTGAGTGGTTCTCGTCAACAACTCGTCAACACCCGCCCAGGCTCTTGAGCGAGGTCTGCTGGTTGCGTATCTGATGATCAACATTAGTGGCCAAAACAGGATTCTTTTTGCATTGGTCTAGCCAAGTCCCATGGGCACAGCCTATTCTTTATCTAGCCCAGGGTTGTATACAGGTTTTCTGTGTTGGGGTATACTGTCTTATCATAACCTGTCTATTGATAAGAATATAGCAGTATAAGAATTTTCACCGTGCCTTATTGATATGTATATTATGTCTTGTTATTACCTGTCTATTGATGCTATGAATCGTTATTTTGTTTTTCAGCAACAACAGTGGAAGAGGAGGGGGAAGGTGAGGGAGAAAGTGGTGTAGATCAAATAACGGGCGAGAGTAAAAAAGATGAAGAAAAACCAAAAAAGAAGAAAAAGAAGAAGAAAAAGTAAGTTGTTCATTTTTCATGGTCTGTTGTTCGTAAGGAAATCACATGATATCTCAATTGTTATGAAAGTATCTCTGGAGAGTTAACCCTTCCAATGCTGAAGGTATTTTCGTCTGAAGCACAATGACGTTAAGATTTTTGAAAACCATCTTAACCCTATCATATTGGTATTCATTGGATAACTCTCGCTGAGACTGTCAAATGAGTACTCATATGCCAGGGTTTCAGTCATTTCTCTAGACTTTTTGCATCATTTTGTATTGGCCAAATTGGCCACCACCAGCAAAAGGGTTAAACTGTATCAGCGCTCTTTGTGGACAGGTGGCCTATAGGAATTGGTAGTGGTACTTACCACAATACCACATATCGATATCAAATAGGAAAAAGCATAATATCCTATAAGATCTGCTACACTTACACTGCTTAGGCCTAAAAAAAATTGTTTGTTTCCTGTAACCCTACCTTAGTTTTTATTCAAAAAAATCTGTACCCTAAAGTTTTTATCGCCCATCCAACTCCAAATCAACGTAAAACATGCATACATAAAACACACATTTTTGATCAAAAAATAATGCAAAAATAATTTTTTTACCTACCTACCTACCCTATTTTTTTCGGACCGTTACAGGAAACAAACCATTTATTTTTTTAGGCTTTAAAAAGGGGAACTTGGGGAAAAACACATCATAGGTTTATATGAAAGTTCATGAACATAGCTCAACATCTGTCATAAACAGAGAAGCCCTAGAGCTCCACACAAAGAGAAATCTTAAATTGCAATTAGTGAATAGCACCTCCACTGAGGCAGGGCAGCCGCCATCTTGGATCTGAGTCAACTCATGCTGCTGTAGTCTATGTAATTGGGTGGCAAGCAGCTTAGTGGGTGTATTAGATAAAGCCAGTAGCTCTGTCTAGAAGGTAGATATTTCACTGCTCTGAAGCACATTCAGGATGTTTAGGTATGCAAATCCCTACGACTTTGAACCAATAGTGGCTGAAGGTGATCAGGTGGATTATATGGACATAGTTCAAGGTGTTGATGAATTTGATGGTCAAGATGTGGAAATAGAGGGCTGGCGCTTAAATAGCATGTTGTGGTGCACCTGTCAGACTTCTTTCCTTCTTTAAATTATCAGGCCCCTTCCAAAGGTATTCTTGACATTTCTTTTCTATAATCTTCATGAATATGTACAAAATTACTTAAGGAAATGAAGATGATTGCTGTTCCCAGTACTGCTAGTCACTTCCTGTGTTTACTACCTTGTGTCCCATGGGGTCTAGATGTGTAATGCCAATTGGACAAGGTCAATTACCCTGTGTGTCCCTTTCCTTTACTTACATTTGTTATTACCCTAGGGACCTAGACATACGACAAAACCTCAGTTGTAACACAACTACCAAAATCCTTCACAGTCTATTCTCAGTGGATTAATAAAGACCATGTTGAGGTACCTATGAAAATTGCCATTCACCCTGAAAGTTAGCTGTTAGGGTTGCTAAGGTCTGTACATCAGATCAAAATAATGAAGAGTATGATTATTAATCATAAGTCATTAAGAGAAGGTTGGTAATAAGTAAATGAAAATATCATTGATTCTATCATAAATAAAAGAAAGGGTCATTTGCTATTTGAGATATTTTGATTTCAACTTTCCTCTATATTGCAGTGCTATTTAGAAATGTATTTCTTCCCAGTGAAAATGGGGTCATGACTGACTATAACCTTAGCTGTTTCAATTTTGTAAGTTAGGGAATGATATTTACCCTTCTCATGCTGGCTTAATATTAAACATTTAATGCATACACCTGTGCTTATATTCGTTGAGCAACTGAATGAAGGTAAATCATGTTGAGACTAGTAAATGTATACCAATAAAGTAAATAAATCCCGAATTGATAAATTGCAAGAACACTTCTGCTTGAAATAAGAGATTTATGAAAATTGGTTACCAGATATTATATCCTTGAAGAAAGTAAGACTAGATGCAATAGGAGTCGCATGGAGCATGATAAAAGGTGTATCAATTGTGACTGTTTCTTTTTTGAAGAAGTGTGAGAGATTATGCACACCTATTTCACAAGTACCCAAACCTTCTAAAAAAGCATCCCTCTTCAGAACCTTGTTAACTGTACTCTGAAGTAATCCTGACTGCAGTGTGTGATTCCTGACATAATCCTCGTCAGTGAAGTGGTCTGAACATACATATGCATACTTCAGGACAGGTGGGTTTAAAAGTTTCATGGATGCTAACCACTGTTTTTGTCTAAATTTACTACTAGGAAATCTATGAAAGCTTTCTCCACTACCGAGTCTTTTTTTACAGCCAATTGCTGCACATGATTTCACCATTTTCTTGTTTGATATACGTTTTTATGCAACTTGTGCAGAAAGCTCTTGTCAGGAGCACTGCTGTTAGATACACTGCCCAGAGGTAGCTTGGAGACAGGATGTGATCCCTGCCACCCAATTGTGTCACAGCTGATGGCACTTGAAAAACATGGCCGCACCCAGTGGCTGGCAGAGGCTGTCCAGGAGGATGACAATACGCAAAAATCTCCCCTCACGGGATCACTGAGAGAAAAAGAATGGTAGCATCCTGTTCTTGAAGTGTATTACTTTCATATAAGCTGATATGTTTGTGAGCCTTTAGGGCCCCTTTAAAGATACAAACCTGACATATTACTGCTACCTGGACATCTCCATGCAAAGGCAGTTTGCTATTAATTAGTAAAATATTTGAAATTGATTTGCAAAATCTAACAAAATTGAGTCTGTGTGAGGCAGAAAGTATTGTTAAGAATATTGTTAAGTTATTGAATCCTTAAGGATATATTGATATTCTACTGTATCGCGAAAATTTTATAGGTGCCAATTCCTGGTGGCCTATCCTGGTAGGCATAGTTTTAGCCAGCAGCTAGGGCATCTGGTACGTGTCATTTGGAAACCCAGACTCTCAGAAATTACCCTTTAGGACACACAAAAAAAATGTGAGGAATTTCTAAAAATGTAAATTTTAAGCACATTTTCACCTCAATATAATTCCTATGGCATTGTGTATATGGACATAACGTTTTTTTTTATTAAAGTGTAAGTTCACCTTCAAAATTAAAAAAGATATGTTGTAGAGCTCAATCTCACCTTTCATAGGACACCTTGATTACAATTGTACTCTGCAGATAAACTGAGATAATACCATTTAAAGGTAACTTTATGGGGGCTGCCATGTTTATTCAGAGGGAGCCTAATTAGTGATGTTAATTAGATGCGTGTGATGACATGCTGTGACTTCCTGCCTAGTGAGGGAGCTTAGGGGCTAGCTCTAGTGGGCCCAGGGTCTGACACTTAGATTTCAGGCTAGGGGCCAGAAAAGGTCTTTTGACAAAAACTATTGGCCAAAAATAGGATTTCTGGTTATTATACATACTATTTTGGGCCCCTAGTTTGAAAAATCTAGGAGCCCACAGCAAAATCTAGGGGCAAATTGCCCCTTGGAAAGATGAACCCTGAGACTGTGGACAGCTCACAACTTGAGCGCAAAGATGGTGAATTGTCAAGCTTTTGGATGCAACTATGATTCTCCAAATAAGCGCATGTACCATTGAAACATGATCAATATACGGTCAATAGCAAAATTCAAAATGTGTTATATTTGCTGTATTTCTCTGTAAACTGTAGGCATTAGTTTAGAAGTAGATTAGCATTAGCATCTTGTAAAATAAGTTGAATATACCATTGATATAATTTTATGTGTTTGTGTGACACAGTAAATGGCCATTGCCAAGGAGGTTTTCCATATCTGCCTGTAAATCCACTAAGAATGAGGCACACAAATAGATGTTGTCCCCACGAATGTCTCTGCTTAAATGAATAAAATCCTTTACCTGTTGTAAATGAGTAATCAAGTTAATAGCTATTATGAATTAGTATTAAAATACCAATATTACAGTACAATTAGTAGGTGGTTTCTTGGCTTTCTGGTTTCATAATTGTAATTCATTTGCTTGTGGTTTCCTAACAGTAGCTAGCCTGACTGCAATTTGTAGTTGCTGTGCCCAGAGGATGTGTATTGCAGTTAATCTCCTGGGTATAAAGCTTAGGATACCAGAGTACATTGAATTCCTTTGAGAATAATGTGTATTGCAGTCAATTCCTTAGAGGCTAACGCTGACAATACACTCACAGCTTACAAATTGAAAACTTTCATCACAAGATTACAGTGTCTGAACATTGTAGGAAATAGTAAATGCCAGTCTATTTTATAAACAGGTAGAATTTCTTGAGCCCTAAAGCTCATCCATAACCCTTTTACTACAGGTCTCTTTCCCTCATTGCTTTTGCCAAACAGCCTGAGAACCTGGTTTACCTCTAGAATAGACAGGTACACACTGAGACACAGTGCCTCTGTTTGTTGTCTGATACACCACTTTCCTCTTTGCAAATCATATACTTATAAGAGCATGTGCTAGTGTATTCAGTTCTGCAGAGCTCCAGAGCTCCAGCCTGCATGTAGCAGTGTGATGTCACTTCCTGTCTCTGATAAGCTCCAAGATGGTGCCTCCATGAACCAGCTGAGGCAGTGAATTTGCTGCATTTTGCAAGATACAAACTTGAATATCTCAGTCAATTTGCGGAGTACAATTATAATCAAGGTGTCCTGAGAAAGGTGACATTGAGCTCTACAACATATCTTTTTTAATTTTGAAGGTGAACTTACACTTTAAGTAAATACATGTTTATGGTTGTAATCCGAGTGTATTATTGTCTACATTTAAAAATTGGACACCCCAAAATTTTACAATTGACAATTTTGGTCACCCACTTTCCAAAGTCCCTGGTAGGAGATCTCATGATGAGGCAGTTAGAATGCTGAGTTATCTCAGATGAATAGCTTGTCAGCGCTGGGCAGTTCATGTAAGCCTGCCGCCCGCCCGTGCTCTAGGCTCCCAGTTCTTAACTCTAATTCTCCTTGATCCGTAACTGCTGTGTATGTAATCACCATGGTGACAGGACTGGCAGCAGGTCAGACACACTGTAATCTACATGCTGAATAATGCGGTGGATCTCATTTTCACCGTGATTGACTTATCTGTTAGTTTTATAACCTAGTAATTGCGTGAGCATCTCATTTAACCCTTATACTGGTGGTGGCTAATTTCGCCAATACAAAATGAAGCAAAAAAACCTGAAAAATTACTCAAACCCTGGCACTTGGGTACTGATCTGAGAATACTCTGTGAGAGCTATCCAATGAATATCAACATGACAGGGTTTACATGATTTTCAAACGTTATACGTTCTTGTGCTTTCGACAAAAGTAGCCTTCACATTGGAAGGGTTAATCTGTCATAGGTATTGAAATACTCTTCCACCATTAAATCTACTTAAAAGCTTACATTGTAATGGTCTATCAGAGCTTTACTACACGCCTGTGTTAGTTGGCTGTTTCCTGAGTATCAATGATTTGCTCTGAGTTGATTTCAGCTTAGATGAAGAAAAGAATGAATATGTAGCGAGAGACCAATTACTATATTCGCTATAGTGAAGGGCTGGACACGACAGGGGTTCCTGATCTGGCATCAGCGTAAGGTCACAAGGGAACAAGGACCAATCAGGGCTCTCGTATCATTTACATTACAGAGAAACCTGTGCGCCAGCATCATCTGAGCATGCGCAGAGCCAGACTTATGGTCTATTGGTTGAGGCTAGCCTGTTCAGGTTGAACGGCTGGTTTCATATCCACTTGTTTTTTATTTATCTAAGATTTTAGTCAAGATTTAGTTCTGTATTAAA
The DNA here is from genome assembly GCA_963942565.1 of Maea johnstoni. NCBI lineage: Eukaryota > Metazoa > Annelida > Polychaeta > Spionida > Magelonidae > Maea > Maea johnstoni. The sequence continues at coordinate 43,509,315 of OZ012692.1, read as the reverse complement.
TCACTAGGGGAGCTGTTAGAGCTGTGTTTGATAACAGTTTCTAACAAGAACACATAATAACTGTGCTGCCACCTATAGTTTGATCAAGACATGAAACATGCCTATCATCTAGTAGGGATCCGCCGTGGCCTAATGGTTACGATGCCTGGCTCCCAAGCGTGAGTTCGCAGGTTCGAGTCTCCGCTGGATCCCCAAGCGGGTTGGCCTGGTCGCTGTATAAATGTTCGGCGTTGGGAAGGGCTGTCTATGGTCCTTCTGCAACTGAAAGACCCCTTGGAACTATTCGTGAAGAGTAGGGAATTTCTTCCCGGTTCCGGGTTTCTATCTCGTCGCGATATGACCTAAGCTGTTGAAAGCGACGTAAAACCCAATTCCTTCCTTCCTTCCTATCATCTAGTATTGTGATGGTATCATACTATCTTACCAGGCCTGCAGACTAGGTCTAACAAACACCCAGGTGAAACAATTTTTTGGTAGGACTGATGTTACCTTGAAACAACTTGCTGTGCTAAAAATGTGGCAAATAAATTTATGATTTGCCCTGTGTGTGTCATATTTGTTCTTGTGCTTACATCCAGAAAGGGAAAATAGATAAAAATTGAGTTAACCCATTCCTGCCCTCTGTAATGTATACATTTTTTCCGGGAAAATATTTTAAGAATAAATGCTGTTTAGAAACCAACAAACAACCTCATGAATAGCTTAACTCATTCATGCCAGTATGCATCTGGCCATTTTGCAATGACATAAAATACCTTTTGGAAAAATTTACTCCAATTTTCATAATTGCCCATTTTGATCTACCAGTTTCAAAATAGTGGCTTAAATACAGTGGAGCATAAAGGCCATATTATAATATATAACACAATAGTTTTGGCTCAAAATCACTGGACAAGATTTCTTTTTCAACATTTTAGGTAGCTTTATATGTCTGAGCAACTGTGAATACCAGCTAAGACTATGTACTATACTGTCCAGAATAAAATTTAACGGTATAAATCCAAAATCATGGGACACGATTAGGTGGCTTTATATTTGTCTGAGCAACTGTAAATACAGGTTAAGACCATGTAGTATAATGTCCATTATATAACAAAACAAATCCAGAATCATCTAACATGATTTTCTTTTTCTGCATTTTAGGTGGCTTTATATCTGTCTGAGCAACTGTAAATACAGGCTAAGACCATGTACTATAATGTCCATTATATAACAAAACAAATCCAGAATCATCTGACATGATTTCTTTTTCTGCATTTCAGGTGGCTTTATATCTGTCTGAGCAACTGTAAATATGAGTCTGTGCGTAGAGTGAGCAAGCGCTTTGCCTTCAAGGAGGTGGGGGACGACGAGGACTGGAACCTCTACTGGACGGATTACTCGGTCGCCCTCGAGAGGGTCATGGATATGAAGAAATACCAGGTAGGAAATAGCACTAATCTATCGTCTTTCATTTATTAACCCATTCATGGCTGGAGATATACTTGACATATTATTATTGATATTATTATTATCATTATTTTTGTTATTGTTATTATTTTTATTATTATTATTATTATTATTATTATCATTATTATTATTATTATTATTATTATTATTTTTATTATTATTGTTGTTGTTTCTATTATTATCATTATTATTATTATTATTATTATTATTACTTTTATTATTATTATCATTATTGTTAATACTATCATTATCATTATTATTTTTATCATTATTGTTATTATTATTATTATAATGATTATCATCATCATTATTTTCATCATAATCATTACTATGAGTCAAAGGCATTGCATGTTTTCCGAGGGGTCTAATTAAGCAGTTAAGTTGAAATCAGGTGAAGTTTTTAGGGAGAGTGCGAGTGGGTTAGACATGAGCGTGCCTGGAGGAACGTTCCAAACAAACAGTTATTGAGATTCGCAGTGTCTACATACAGTGCCCAGCAATTGACATGGCTGTGCATTATTTATACCCTTTTGGCTTTTTTATGCCATAAATATCATCCCTGCCCTGACCTTTGTGGATTAGGTGTGTGTCGGCACTGATAGACTCCACCTCAACCATTTACCAGACTTGGACCGGTGCCAACTTTCCAACTCAAAATTCATAAGTTAGTTCCTGACGCAAGGGACGGGAAGATATGGTTTATTTTAGCCTGGATTATATAAATGTCTAGGCACTGCTGTTCAGAGAATAAATGTGAGTCCCGGGAGGATGTCACTGACCTAGATCTAAGTCATTGACCTGCTTGGGATTAACACATAAGGTGCAGCAATACTAGTGATGAAGTGATGGTCTGAACCAATCTTAGCAATTATGCTATTATTAATTGTCTCAGCAATGATGGTATGAAGCAATGAATTGTCTAAGCAATGATGGTATGAAGCAATTAATTGTCTAAGCAATGATGGTATGAATTTATTGATTGTCTCAGCAAAAATAGTATCAAGCAATGCATTGTCTTAGCAATGCACTATCTTAGCAATGATGGTACAACGCAATGCATTGTCTAAGCAATAATGGTAGGAAGCAATGCATTGTCTTAGCAATGATTGTATGAAGTTATTGATTGTCTCAGAAATTATGGAATGAAGCCATTTATTGTCTAAGCAATGATGGTATGAAGTTATTGTTTGTCTAAGCAATGATGGTATGAAGTTATTGTTTGTCTAAGCAATGATGGTATGAATTTATTGTTTGTCTGAGCAATGATGGTTTGAAGGAATTAATTGTCCAAGCAATGATGGTATGATTGAAGCAATTGATTGTCCAAGCAATGATGATATGAAGCCATTAATTGTCTAAGCTATGATGGTATGAAGCAATGGATCATCTGAAGCAATGCATTGTCCTAGCAATGATGGTATGGAGCAATTAATTGCCTAAGCAATGATGGTATGAAGCCATTAATTTTCTAAGCAATGATAGTAGGAAGCGATGCATTGTCTAAGCAATGATGGTATGAAGCAATGAATTGTTTAAGCAATGATGGTATGAAGCAATGCATTGTCTAAGCAATGATGGTATGAAGCAATGAATTGTCTAAGCAATGATGGTATGAAGCAATGAATCGTCTAAGCAATAATGGTATGAAGCAATTAATTGTCTAAGCAATGATGGTATGAAGCAATGAATTGTCTAAGCAATGATGGTATGAAGCCATGAATCGTCTAAGCAATAATGGTATGAAGCCATGGATTGACTAAGCAATGATGTTATGAAGCAATGCATTGTCTAAGCAATGATGGTATGAAGCAATGAATTGTCTAAGCAATGATGGTATGAAGCAATGAATCGTCTAAGCAATGATGGTCTGAAGCCATGAATTGTCTAAGAAATGATGGTATGAAGCAATGAATTGTCTAAGCAATGATGGTATGAAGCCATGAATTGTCTAAGCAATGATGGTATGAAGCCATGAATCGTCTAAGCAATGATGGTATGAAGCAATGCATTGTCTAAGCAATGATGGTATGAAGCAATGCATTGTCTAAGCAATGATGGATTGAAGCAATGCATTGTCTAAGCAATGATGGTATGAAGCAATGATGGTATGAAGCAATGAATTGTCTAAGCAATGATGGTATGAAGCAATGCATTGTCTAAGCAATGATGGCATGAAGCAATGAATTGTCTAAGCAATGACAGTATGAAGTAATGAATTGTCTAAGCAATGATGGTATGAAGCCATGAATCGTCTAAGCAATGATGGTATGAAGCAATGAATTGTCTAAGCAATGATGGTATGAAGCAACGCTTTTATATCTAAATTCTTACCTGCTCACATTGGAAGCTATCTCCAGGGCTTGCTCTGGTCACCCAAAAGGTAGGCTCTCATTTGGCAGTCTCTCCCTATGGAAGATCCTTGCGATGATCATAGCGGAGGGTCTACTAAATGTAGCCTCCAAAATTAAAAATAGACCATGGTTTGTGTGATCCCCGCTAGGGGCCGTTCTGATACCGGTCATGACGTCACAGTTGGCGCATGCGCCTTCATCCTCTTCTCTTTTGGGCGCCATTGCTCTGCCAATCGGTTTTTGAAAGCTCTCGGAAGTTTTACGCTCGTTTATGCTTAAACTCGAGCCTACAGTACAGACGTACAAGCGAGTATAACAGTGAGACCATTATACATCGCTGGGACAGGTAACTTGTCGGTATCTCTGTGTTTTCCCTGTATATTGTCTTGTTTTCCATCTGACCTTCGACGATGTCGTCGGCCAGCGTGTATAGCGTCGGTCCCGCGGCGGGACGACCTTCTTCTCAGATTCGGTGTGGGGCTTCGCCCTGCCCGAATTTCACCACTCGCCCTGCTCCTGACGTACCCTGGATCGCGCACGGGTGCTGCTCTCGGCACACCCGTTGTGACAGGAATCATACCTGCACTGTGTGCGAATCCTGGACGGAGGAGACCTGGGTAGGATTCGATTCTTGGATGACCAAGAGAATCCAACGGTCTGAGAGGGATGCGGCCTATCGGGCCCGCAAAACTAAAGCACGCAGAGAACGTTCTCGTTCTCCGCGCTCTGACAAACCTTCAGGTTTGCCATTAGAGCGTGGTCGAGCTAGGACTCGACGTACCGCACCTGTGGTAACTCCCGCAGCTGCGGGAAGTGCGGTAAATACCACAATCGCGGGAAATGCGGTAAATACCGCAACTGCGGTAAATCCCGCAAATGCGGGAGATGCGGGAAATCCCGCAATCGCGGTAACTTCTGCGGTAACCTCCGCAACTGCGGTGTCTTCCGCAACCGCGGTGTCAGCCTCTTCTACCGCATCTACGGGGAAGAGATCTGGGGGAAAATCTCCCACTCCTGAACACAGGAGGAGATCTCCAAGGAAGGCCGTGCCTTCAACTCGTCTTCGTGACGAGTCACCCCCAACGAAGAAGTCCCGCGGGGCTGCTGCTCCTAGCAGAAAAAAGGGGGGGGGGGGCCACAAAGAGTGGTGCCTCAGAGGGGTCTTCTGGCCCCACTACTAGGAGCAGCACCCGGAGGACTGCTTCGGCAGCTGCTGCTACATCTGCGGTGATCACCGCACCTGCGGTATCTCCTGCAGTAGCAGTATCTCCATCGGTTGGGCGTACTCCAACAAAGGCTGCCTTGAAGTCATATGACGCAGCCCAGGTGGGAGTCGCCTCGCCGATGAGAGACCCCTTGTTCCCCGAACTCGAAGCGGATCCACTGGGGGGTGACCCCTATGTGGACCTGTTCGGAGAGGACTCTGAAGGGGAGCACATTCCCTGTGGTCAGCAAGAAAACATGGAGAAATTGTTTGAGCTGGCAGGGCGTGCAAGCTCTCAGGGTCATGGCCTGGTGGAAGAGGACTTGTTTCCCCCCCCAGTCCTGACTCTGGCTAATCAGCCACAACCACAGCCGACACCGAATGTGCCTCCGGTGTTCGACATAGCGACGTTAGTGGCGGCCCTGAAAGAGGCAAATCCTCCTCCTCCGCCTCAGCAGCCAGATATGACACAGTCAATCTTGGCGATCACTCAGTCGCTTGTGGCAATTTCTCAGAAGCTGGATAAACCAGCTGCCCCTGAGAAGAGACCAAGATCTCCCTCTTTGTCTCCATCGAGGTGCTCACCTCCTCCGTCCAAGAGACCTCACCGCCGTGAGGCCTCTCCCTCGCCTACCAGGACGAGGTCCGGCCGGTCGTCACCGGCATCTTTGTCTCCCGGTCAGTTCTCCGACCAATCGGATGATGAGGAAGACGATCACTTAGATGATCAAGTGGAGGAGGTCTTCGACCCCTGTGGTCTTCCGCCTGTAGAGGCGTGGTCTGAGCTCGATCGAGAGCTCTTGGGCGGAGCTTCCGACAAGCCTGCGGAACCTGTGGCTCCCCCTGAAGTGCCTCCGCCACTTCAGACAGCCGCGACGGCCTCCACGTCCACCGCTCCGGTGACGTCGGTCTACGCAAGGCTGGGTCCGCCTAGGGATGGGAGTGGAGATCACACGATCCCACCACACCCTGACCTTACTAGGTCGTGGCGTGAATCCTGGGAGGCGCAGGATTTTAAATTTTCTCGCCCTCTGGAGTTCGTACCCGTTCTCCATGCACTTGTGAAGGTGCTAAAGTTCTCCTCACCACCATCCGCTTCTCCTCCCCCGGAGGAGTCGGAGTTCAGTGTCTTTGCCACACCGACCTCACGTGCGGTGGAGGCACCAGCGCTATGGGCCCGTGACCGGGTCTCTAAAATAGCGTGTACTGTCGACGACAGACGGGTGGTGAAGGAGGCCGGGTCCTTCGGGGACTCTACCCTCGCGCGCTTCTTCCCTCTTGTGGAAGAGGACGAGACCTTGCTTAAGGTCCTCGAAGTGGACCCTGAGGTGACAGAGTACATGCGATCCACCTACAAGTTGGATTGGGATCCGGCGAAGCCCTTTGGACCGAAAGGACCACATCCGGTGACCAAAGAGGCGGAGAGATTCGCAAAGCAAGTCGAATCGACTTCATCTCTCCTCGCGCGCCTCTCTATATATTTGCAGCGAACTCAAGGGTTCATTTCTGCAACTATAGTAAGTAGAGAGAAAGAGCGCGCTGCTCTCCTCGCGGGGTTGACGCCACCACCTATGCCAGAATGTATGGTGGACGAGACACTGGCCGGGGCCGTGTCTCTGGCCAACTATTTAACCGCAGCTATAGGACGCATCTCCACACGCCAGAAGTTGGAGGCGGGGTTTGACCGTCGCATCCGATTCTTATCGGCAGCTCTGGCGGAGAACAAGAAAGTCGTGCCCACGATGGCTAGACTGCGTCTCAGAGAGCTTCCCCTGACAAAGGGTCTCATGTTTGCGGGCCAATGGACCCAAACAGTAGAGTCGACCACCAAGACCCAACTCTTGAGTGTGTCACAGGCTCAGTTAGCCCGTGACCAGCCCTCGACCTCGAAGCAATCGGGGGATCGTTTTCGGATCCCCTTCAAAAAAGGCAGAGGTTCGGGCGGCAAGCACAACAAGAAGGGTAAAAAAGGTGGTGGAGGCTCGAACTCCTCCTCGTCCGAAGGCGGTGGAGGTAGAGGTGCCGGTAGAGGCCGTGGTAGGGGTCGAGGTGGAGGCGCCAAAAAAGACGCTTACTCCACCTATAACACCCCAAAACCAGCCCCCAAAGCTGATGCAGAATGATCAGCTTTGTCCGGTGGGGGGGCGATTAAGAGCGTTCGCCCACCTGTGGCCCCTGATTACGTCGGACCAGTTTGTACTGCAGACTGTAACCAAGGGCTACAGGATAGAGTTCACGGGGAACCCCCCAAGAACAAAGGAGCCCCGCTGCACCCCGATTCCTCGGAATCAGGCGCGACGTCAGGACCTCGAACGAGGCCTGGAGTCCATGCTCGAGAAATGGGCGATCAGGGAGATTCCCTTCCACACGGACATACCGGGGTTTTACTCCCCTATCTTTCTGGTGGCCAAAGAGTCGGGCGGTTGGCGCCCGATCCTCAATTTAAAGGCGTTCAACAAATTCGTAAAGCCCCTATCCTTTCGGATGGAGACGCTACGAACAGTGATGGACTGCCTGGGAGAGGCCCACCAGCAGAGGCTAAAGACCTCAGAGCATTTGAGGGACTCCTCAATGTCAGAGACGTGGGCAGTCTCTATAGATTTAAGAGACGCCTACTTTCACGTCCCCGTAGCTCCCGAACACACACGGTTCCTCCGCTTTGCCTACGATGGCAGGGCGTACGAATTCCTGGTGCTCCCGTTCGGGCTCTCAACAGCACCTCGGGTGTTCACGAGGATTGTGCGAACCATCGAGGCGTTCCTCAAGATACAGGGTGTAGACATGCACCAGTATCTAGACGACTGGCTTCTGAAGAACCAGTCAAGGTCGCTTGTGGAACGTCAACGCGACCTCACACTGTTCTGGGTGACAAAACTGGGCTTCCTCGTAAACGAAGGAAAGTCCCAGTTGATACCCACACAGTTCCCAGCATTCCTGGGATCGACCCTCGACCTCATCAACATGCTCGTTTTCCCGAGCGAGAAGAGGGTCATCAGAGCGTCGCGACTGGCAGCCTCGCTCCTAGCACGGAGCCCTCAGCCAGCGAAAACTTGGCAGAAGCTCTTAGGACATCTGTCCAGTCTGCGCGAGTTAGTCCCCATGGCGGTGACGCATACTCGTCTGATCCAACTTATGCTCCACAGTCAGTGGACGCAAGTCTCGGACAGCCCATATCTCCGGATATACCCCGACCACGAATCGCTCAGAGAGCTGGAGTGGTGGGCATCGCGGGCCAACCTGACGGTGGGCCGGCCGTTTCTCAGGCCAGATCCGACTATGACGATAGTCACGGATGCCTCGATGGAGGGCTGGGGAGGTCACCTAGGAGACTGGGTGATCTCAGGTCAGTGGCCGCGGGCTTGGGCCAAGCACCACATCAACTGGCTCGAACTGCAGGCAGTATGGCTGACTCTGCAGCATTTTCTGCCTCAGGTACGGGACACTGCTGTGGATGTCCTTACGGACAATACCACTACAGTGGCCTACATCAACAAGGAGGGTGGAACTCAGTCCCCCACCTTGTGCTACCTGGCACTGGACCTGTGGGCCTGGTGCAGGCAACACGGGATCTACCTGGTTGCCAACCACATATCGGGAGTCAGGAACGTCCTGGCGGACGCCCTGTCCAGGGGGAAACACAACCACCCCACGGAGTGGTCCCTCCACAAGACAGTGGTTCGGCTCATATTCGAGCATTGGCCGACTCCCCATGTGGATCTCTTCGCGTCAGAGAAGAACCACAAACTTCCAGTGTTCTTCTCAGTGCGCCCCTCTCAGACGTCGAGCGGAATAAACGCTCTGACGCAGAATTGGGAGAGTCTGTACGGGTACGCGTACCCGCCGACCAACCTCATCCCGAGGGTATTGAGGAAACTGAGGCTGCAGTGGTCAGCCCGGATCCTCCTAGTAGCCCCGTTCTGGCCCAGCCAGCCGTGGTTCCGTCAGCTGACCAGCATGCTGACAGACCTTCCGCGAGTGATCACACCCAAGGACAACCTCCTGAAGAACTCGGTCACGGGGATGTTTTACCCCAAACCGGACAGAATGAGACTGGCTGTATGACCGCTGTCCGCAAATCCTTCGTTGACCGAGGCTTTTCGCAGGGAGTTGCAGAGACGGCAGCCAGGGCCAGGCGAGAATCAACTTGCCGGCTTTATGATTCCCGTCTTCTCCACTACCGACGATGGTGTGTGGAGCGAGGTGTGGGTCCCGCTGAGGCCCCTGTAGCGGAAGTCGCGGAATTCCTGAATGGCCTGCGGACGGTGAAGCATAAGGGGAAGCCCTTAGCTCCGTCAACCATTGCAGGATACAAATCTGCTATCGCAGCCATTCATAGAGGTTTTCCGGATGGGACAACTGTGTCGTCCAACACGGATTTGTCGACCCTTATTAAGGGTTTGTTTGTGGTTTCCGCCAGACCAAGGACGCTCAATGAGACTTGGGATCTCCCGACGGTACTCAAGTACCTAGCGGGCCCTCCCTTTGAGCCGATTCACACGGCACCATTGAGGTCGGTGGCGGTCAAGACAGCTTTCCTACTGCAGCTGGCTTCGGCCAGGCGAGGAAGCTGGGTCCATTCCTGCAGGATAGACGCATGTCATCTGCGGTGGGAAAATGGAGGAGTCCGTCCTCTCCCATCCCTCCTATTGGACAAAAACCAGTCGGTCTCGTTTACTCCTAGTGAGGTGTTTCTCCTCAGCCTAAAGGAGTTCTCGCCAGACGACAAAGTACATTGCCCTGTCCGGGCCCTGAAATGGTACTTGGAATTAACCAAGCCCTTGCGAGGGGATGAAAAAGCCCTTTTCATTCGGTCAAGGGAGCCTTATACTAAGGCTACCAAGAGTACAGTCGCTGGTTGGGTCAAAGAGGCCATAGCGGGGGCGTTCTCGCACCTTCCTAAGGAACGGAGGCAACGCATGGGCATTAGAGCCCACGACACCAGAGGGGTCGCAACTACTTGGGCTACAATGGCCGGAGTGCCATTTGAAGCTATTATGGATGCCGCAGCCTGGAGCCGGCCGCAAACTTTTGCGCAGTTCTATCTTAAAGATCTTCCTGCAACAAAAGGCAGGTTTAGTAGAGCAGTGCTGGTCACGGCTGGCACAGCTTCTAGGAAATAGAACTGATCCTTCCACAGCTTTTCTTGGCGGTGGTACTCTGCTTCCAATGTGAGCAGGTAAGAATTTAGATATAAAACAGGAAATTAGAAGTAATTTCTTTTTTATAATAAATACTTACCTGCGATCATTGCCCACCCTTCTGTATCCTCCCCTAGAATCCGTTCTTCCATGATGGTATTTAACGCCAAAAATGAGAAGAGGATGAAGGCGCATGCGCCAACCGTGACGTCATGACCGGTATCAGTGCGGCCCCTAGTGGGGATCACACAAACCACGGTCTATTTTTAATTTTGGAGGCTACATTTAGTAGACCCTCCGCTATGATCATCGCAAGGATCTTCCATAGGGAGAGACTGCCAAATGAGAGCCTACCTTTTGGGTGACCAGAGCAAGCCCTGGAGATAGCTTCCAATGATCGCAGGTAAGTATTTATTATAAAAAAGAAATTACTTCTAATTTCCTGATTGTCTATGCAATTATGGTATGAAGCAATGAATTGTCTAAGCAATGATGGTATGAAGAAATTAATTGTCTAAGCAATGATGGTATGAAGCAATGCATTGTCTAAGCAATGATGGTATGTGTTGAGAATTAAACAACCCACTCAACTAAGCCCAGGATCAAAGAACAACACATCACAACTATATCTTCACTGAATCCAATATGGCTTCTGCCAAGCCCCTTTTATTACCTCTTAGTTGGGAGAGCAATTAAACAATCACATGACCAAAGCAAAACAATAGACAGCCTACCACCTAGGATCTATAAATAGAAATACTGCATACAGCATGAGTCAAGTTACATTAGTTAACATACCAATATATAGGTGGCAGCACTGGTCGCATTACTACATAACAATACTAACACTAGAATTCACTTAATAATCTCCGACATTCTCCACCCATTGGGAAGTAGTAACAACTACGAACCAATAAGAATTAACGTTTAAAGAGTTTGTTTCTTAGTCCATTCATCCTCCAGTATTTGCATACTTAGTCCAATCTCTTGCAAACAATGTCAATGTTTTTAAACGCACACAGAGTACTGACTGTGATTCATCAAAATACAATTAATCACACATATCAGTCAAATGAGAATCTTCTAGCTGGCTTCAGTACTCTTCCATATCTGGATCTACGATTGTCATTTGTATCACTTGCACTGTTGGGTATTTCACCGCTTTGAATACCACCCGAGTCACATGTTTTGTTACTGTTCCTGATAGGTTTACCAGAGATTTGATTGTCAGCAAAAGTAGCGATCTGAGGTTTCACACTAATTTCTAAATCATGTAAACGCTGAATAGGTCTAGTAAAAGTGCCTTTCACTGTTTGGACATCCACCGTACGAACCACACCATCCTTGCCTGGATAAACTTGCCTGACAACTCCAATGGGCCATTTCAGACGAGGAGCATTATCCTCTCTGATGAGGACTACAGAACCCAATTGAATATCTCCTTTAGCCTCAGGACCCCTGTAGAGAGGGAGACCACGAATATAGTCTGTAGACCAAATAGACCAAAATCTATTCAACATTTCACTCCAAACTTGATTGCGAGACACCAAACCAGGACTGCTATCTAGGAAGAACATATCAGACACTGATGCCTTAGAATCAGGACTTCTACCTATCAAGAAGTGGGATGGAGTAAGAGGACTCTCAGAACTAAGGTCATCACCAACAAACGTCAGAGGCCTAGAATTGACACATGCCTCAACCTCATCTAAAACGGTCTCTAACTCTATTCGAGTTAACGAACGAGATCCGACTGACCTTTTGAGAGCTGACTTCACCGATCCTATCAAACGTTCCCACCATCCTCCCCACCAGGGCGCCCTAGGTGCAATGAACTTCCACTTAGGGGTCAAGTGACCAAACACGCCCTCTAATTGCTTAGAAGTGCCTTGAAACCCTTTCGCATTGTCAGAGTAAATGACTGAGGGTACTCCACGTCTGGCTGCGAACCTACGTAAAGCCAAAAGAGTGTCCTTCACTGAAAGCGAGTCCACTAACTCTAGATGGACCGCTCTAACTACAGCACAGGTAAATAACAGCACATAGAACTTTCCTGGTAAATCACAACAAAACAGCGCACCTGTGTGATCAATGCCAACAATAGCAAAAGGTGGTGCAGGCTTGACTCGAAGCTCAGGTAAAGGAGCCACAGGCTGACTGGACGCCTGAGCATCTTGCTTCTGACAAGCAATACACTGCTTCTTAACTAGTTTAGCAATGCGCCTGACACCAACAATCCAATAATGATTCCTGAGAGAAACCAGGATAGTTTGAATCCCAACATGCTTCAACAAATTGTGGTGAAATCTCACTATCAACATTGAAGTGTGGCACTTGGGCAGAATGATAGGGTGTTTTTCTTCAAAAGAAAAATCTGACATCTGTAAACGTCCTCTAACCCTCAACAGACCGTCCTTCCCCAAAAAAGGGTTCAGATTCCTTATTGATGAATTCTTAGGAATCTCTTTGCCTTGTTTCAAGGCCGTCAACTCATTTTGGTAATGACACTGTTGAACCAACTGAAAAACTTTCATTTTGGCTTCACTCATTTCAGAAAACACTAGATCACCTTTCCTGACTTGAGACTTGTTTCTGACATTGTGTATGAATCTTAGCACCCATGCTACTACTCTGATGCTTTTCTGAAAACTTCCCCATCGCTCCATGTCTATAGGATCTGGAACACTTTTATCCTCTACAGAGAGCAATGTGACATTAGGGGAAACTTCATCACATGCCAGTTCCTCAAAACTGCACTCTGGAACCTCTATCTCTGAGGATCTCAATGGACTAGATAGGAAATCAGGTCCATGAATCCAATGGTTTGATTTCAACAGATCTTCGGGAAACACTCCCCTAGTAACAAGATCAGCGGGGTTGTATTTCCCTGGGCAATGCCCCCACTGGAGAGGGGAGGTCAGCGTGAGAATCTCTTTCACTCTATTCTCAACAAACATCTTCCACCGACCAAGATCCCCCTTGATCCAAGTCAGGACAATAGTTGAATCTGTCCAGCACCTAGACTCTACCTCAGTAGGCAGTTTGAGAGCTTTCCTCACAAAAACTAATAGTCTAGCACACAGCAAGGCTCCCAACAACTCCAGTCTGGGTAAAGTCAATTTCTTCAGGGGTGCAACTCGTGCTTTTGATATAATCAAAACACTGTCAAAGTTGCCATTTGGAAGACGGTATCTAGGATACACACATGCTCCATATCCCTTTTCCGAAGCATCCCCAAAAGCATGAAGCTCAATATCTCTCGTCGCTCCACGGAAAACCGGAGTAACTACGAGGAATGCTCAAATCACGTAAATGTCTCAGACCCTCCACCCATTGCAGAAATACTTGCTGCAACGGTACAGGTATCTCATCATCCCAATCCAATCCCTCCCTCCACAGATCCTGGAAAAGACACTTGGCCAACATGATGATCGGGGTCAAAAACCCAAGAGGATCGAAAAGGCGAGAAATGAAACTGAGTACCACACGTTTGGTCACCACTATATCACTGGGTACATCCATCACCTCAAAAGTGAAAGTATCAGAAGTAGGAACCCACTTCAAACCAAGAACTTTGATGGTTTCCTGAAACTTGGAATCAACTTCTTGATACACGTACCGTTCACTGTTAGAACCGACTTTGGCTAATTTCATACTAGCTTTAGCCATCACACTAGTCGCTTCACTAAGCATGTCACAAACTCCCTGCTCATCATCCCCTCCAGTCAGCAAATCATCAACATAGAAGTTTTCTTTCATTTCCTCAATGACCGGAGTGGACGTGACTGAAGACAGGTGATGCTGTATTGTAGCATTAAGAAGAAAGGGGCTACACCTGTTTCCAAACGGAACACGCACAAACCTCATCACCTTCACATCACCATGATCATTCCACAAAAACCTGTGAACATCCTGGTCCTCTTGCCTCACACCAACCTGCAGAAATGCCTTGGTAATATCTGCAGTCAAAGCCACTTTCCACCTACGAAACCTAATAAGCATCTCGGCTAGATTAGGAATCAAGTTAGGACCTTTGTGCATACAATCATTCAAAGATAGACCATTTGCACCAGAAGCCGATGCATCAAACACTGGCCTGATTTTAGTAGAAATACTACTTTCACGAATCACGGGTCTATGAGGCATGTAAAACACAGGATAGGAGCTAACTAACTCACTTTGAGGGACTTCCTCTATCACACCATTTTCCTCCATCTCCTGTATAGCCTTGTTATATGCCTCATCCAACTCTGGGGTCTTAGATAACTTGCGTGTAAGACCAGCAAGTCGGCTTCGAGCTTGCATCTCATTGTCTTGGAGTTTATCAACAAAACCCGACTTCCACGGTAGAGTCACCTCATACCTATCATCACGGAACACAACAGTCTCCTCAAAATCCTGAAGAATAGGATCTATTTCCACATCAACCTTCTCACTAATACCAATAGACTCCAAATCCCAAAACTTCTGCAAAGTGGAATCAGATAAGTCATTCACACACAACAACTGATGAGAAACGGCCGAAGTAGAAACCTCAACACTAGGTAGGGGACCTGATAGAATACTACCGAACACTGTTTCCTGAGCAACAAGTCCCCCTGGGAGGGTAGTTATCCCCGGTTTGACAAACTTCCAGTAAGAATCCAGACCTACCAAAATGTCAACGGAAATATGTTTTCCCTCAATATCATGTGTAGCAAGCTCTACACCACCTAAAGACTCCATCACAAACCTTGGAATTTCTGGTCTGAACAAAGGTGCACATATAACAGGAACCTCTGTAACTGTAAGAAATTCAGAAGTACCACCAGAACCCTTGAGATTGACCTGAAACATGTTGCGAAGTTCACTCTTACTAGACGTTTTGCTGCCAAATGCAGCGTAGGAAACTGACTGAGTACCTACCCACTCAGGACCTACTTTCTGTACGAGATCACCTGAAATGTAAGAACGATCTGAACCTGTGTCAAAAAGAACATTGGCACGAGTAACACCCTTTTGACCTCTGACCTCTACTGACGCTGACTGCAACAAAATACGAGTTTTCACATCATTAGTGTTAACACTTGACACTCGAGTAGTGACAGAATGAGAAACAGGAACATTTTGACTATGTGGCTCGGCTGTAAAGGTTTTCACACTAGTACTTGGAGAACACAGTAAGGCGTGATGCCCCCTTTTGCAGTAGAAACACTTTTGTTCGCATGCACGCGCTATGTGCCCTTGGCCCAAACACCGAAACAAAGGCCAGCCTTTAAGATTTTGTCTCTGCGCACACTTATTGGATAGTTAGTTAAGTCCTAGCACCGCTCTGTTTGATGTGGTTTATGACAAATACCACACCCAGAATCACTAAAACTGGACAAAGTAGCTACCGAAGCCACTCTCCTGCGTTCCTCAGGTACCGAAGGCTGAGTTTTTTCACTAGCTGGTGGTGTTTCACGAAATGTCTGAGATCGCTCCCGTCGTTGTATCTCTTTCTTCAAAAATTCATGCAACCAGCTCAAATCACTTTCATGTCCTTCTCCTTCACGCGCCCATTCCATGCGAATATCCTGCGGTAGGCGAGACAAAATCAATGGAGTCAAAATGACCCCATACTGTGAGCCGGTCACACCAAGTGCCTCCAAACTGCGAATGTGTGCTAACAAATCATCTTGAAGTGTCCATAGCGATGAAACCTTGTTCTTGTTTGCTGACGGCGTAGATACGTTCAACAAGTTTTGAATATGGGCGAATATTTTTTTTTAATTTCGCAAAAAAAACTGCTGTTTTTTATTTTCCTTTTTTCACCTTCTCATCATAGTACAGTACATCAAATTGGTTTTTGTCGTCATTTTCTTTATGTTGTTACCATACCTGTTGGGTTTGAACCTGTTACCTTAGTTTATTTCCACCAAAGGTATTCCACAGTTCTCCATATATTGGATCCCAAACTTCAGCAAAATCTTCTATACTTGCATCTAAAGTAGCCTGATATTCTTCTATTCTTAGTTTCCAGTATAACTTTCTTTTAACGTCAAAAATGTTATGAATTTTTTCTTTTTTCCTATTATTAAAAATTATCGTTTTCGCATTGAGTATAATTTTGTCAATCAATTTATCAGAATTTTGTGTACCAAATATTTTTTCAATATTTGTCAGTTTAACTGTTTTTTTTGTGCATTTCTTTATCCATTTTTCGATATCATTCCATAATATTATCACGAAATTGCATTCAAGGAAAACGTGATTGATTGATTCAATATGTGATTTGCATAGTGGACATATGTTTGTATTTTTTATATTCATTTTAAATAGTTTTTCATTTGTAGCAGTCCTTAAATGTAGAAGTTTAAATTGTAAATATTTCTGATATGCGTTTTCATTCATTTTTGGTATTTCCTTGAAAGCATTTTCTATCACATTGTAATCTATCTCTTCATTCAAATTTCTTTCCCATTTTTCCTTAATTTCCTTTATTACATTGTCATTATAATTCATGAGTATATTATACGTCCTACTGCATCCTTTTTTTGAAAATCGGATCTCAGATAGTATTTTGGGAAGATGTGGGCCATACTTATATTCATATTTTCCATTTGTATTCATTAATTTTTTCACTGTTCTTTCTAATTTAATATAGTCTAAGAAATGTATTTTTAACTTTCTTTCATTCATCTCGTTATTTGTTAATAGTTTTCCTTCTTCATTTAACAAATCACTTAATATATGATAGCCCTCACCTTCCCAACTTTTCCTATACTCTAAATTTAATTGACTATTATGCCATAATGGCATATCACAGATCTGTTCTATATTTTTATATTTTAATAGAGTATTCAACTTAATAACACTTTGTACTGTATCTTTCCAAAATTTGTTGTCTATTTCTTTTATTATCTTTTTTGGGAAAATATCCCCGTATTTTGTGATATCTAAAATTTTGTATTTCATTGGGAATTCTGCCCAACCCAATTCCTGATTAACAAGTCTTTTCAACCATGATATCTTTAAGGATGCATCAAAAATTAATAGATTTGTCAATTTCAGACCTCCTAAAGTTGGCAGGGTCTCTAATATCTCTTTTCTAAATTTTGGTGGTTTGTCCCCCCATAAAAATCTCTTGAAAATAACTTCTAGTTTATCTAGTACATCCGTATTAGGTGTTGGGAGGGACAACAGGATGTGTGTGATTTTTGATATCAGAAGACTTTTAATTATTATTATTTTCCCATATGGAGTCAAATTCCTAGCATTCCATAAATTAATTTGTTTTTGTATATCCAGTATTTTTAATTCTATATTTAAATTTGCAATATTATTAAAATTGTTGATATTGTAAGTTATTCCTAAGGCTGTAAATTCCTGAGTCCAATCTAGTTTAAGGTCTTTACATAATATAATCCTGTTGTCCCCCCACCCCCCAATTTTAACTACTTTAGTTTTCTCTTTATTCACTTTCAAACCGCTAACCAGTTCAAACTCCTTCAAGATCCGCATGCATATTCTTATATTTTCTTCATTTGCTTTTAGAAAAAGAGTCGTGTCGTCCGCATACAGGGATATTTTATGTTCTTGTTTGTGTAATGTAATGCCTTTTATGTCTGAATTATTCCTAATTGCTTCCGCTAAAATCTCTGCGCATAACACAAACAGGTAAGGGGATACCGGATCCCCTTGCCTGCATCCTCTCTCGAGTATAATTTTTTCAGAGAAGTGTCCATTTTGAGATATTTTTGAAGTAGATCCTATTTGTAGAGATCTTACCCAATTTATTATATTTTCGCCAAAATTAAACATTTTTAAAGTTTCTGTGATAAAGTTCCATGAAATAGAGTCAAAGGCCTTTTGGAAGTCGATTAATATTATGAGACCATTCAAGTTTTGTTTATTACTTCCTTCAATTATATCGTAAATCAACCTTGTATTTTCACCTATAAAACGTCCGTTAATAAAACCCTTCTGATCGGGGTGTATTAGTTTAGGTAGTATATTCTTAATTCTATAGGCAATTATACTCGAAAAAAATTTGTAGATACTATTTAGCAAGGTTATTGGGCGCCAATTTTGTAAATTATTTCTGAGCTTACCCCCCTTATGGGCGAATATGATACGCTCCTTACGCCCAAAACATTCGCACAGGATCTGACAGGCAATTGTATAATGTCCAGCGGTGAGGGATAGACCCTGAATGGCTAACTTGGCATCACCTTTCAATAATGACAAAAGGTATGAAAATTTACTAACTTCAGGAAGGTCAGAATTGTCCACCACAGCACAAAACTGGTCCCAAAATGTCTGCCATTCTGTAACTTCACCTGAGAAAGTAGGAAGTTCCAGTTTAGGTAAGTTAGCTTCCTTTGTAGTAGATATGTGGGAGCCATGCATTGTCACTTGCAGGGTTAGCTTTATTGTCCAACATTTTTCCAAGTAACTTCCCTGCTTCTATCCTAGGGATTCTCACTTTATCCCTGAAATTTCCTGCAGAGTCAATTTCCTGGTCTAATTGATCTATGTCCATTTCAATTTCAATCTGTGATTGAACATTGTCTAATTTGTCCATGTGCTTGTCAAACTCCTCAATCAAATCAGTCAATACATACTTGTCCACTTGTTTGCCCATGCACACACTATCCAGTTTCCTAGAGGTTCTAGTCACCCATCCTCTAAGGGCAGTCCTTTGTTTGACAGCATCAGACATGATTTGATTTTCCTTCACAAACTACTCCTTTTCTGCATGAAACACCTTGAAACCATAGTCACCATATTCAGTGTCCAGTTGTCCTTTCCATTTGTCCCGGGTTTCGGCACCAAATGTTGAGAATTAAACAACCCACTCAACTAAGCCCAGGATCAAAGAACAACACATCACAACTATATCTTCACTGAATCCAATATGGCTTCTGCCAAGCCACTTTTATTACCTCTTAGTTGGGAGAGCAATTAAACAATCACATGACCAAAGCAAAACAATAGACAGCCTACCACCTAGGATCTATAAATAGAAATACTGCATACAGCATGAGTCAAGTTACATTAGTTAACATACCAATATATAGGTGGCAGCACTGGTCGCATTACTACATAACAATACTAACACTAGAATTCACTTAATAATCTCCGACAGTATGAAGCAGTTAATTGTCTAAGCAATGATGGTCTGAAGCAATGAATTGTCTAAGCAATGACAGTATGAAGTATTGAATTGTCTGAGCAATGATGGTATGAAGCAATGAATTGTCTAAGCAATGATGGTATGAAGCAATTAATTGTCTAAGCAATGATGCTATGAAGCAATGCATTGTCTAAGCAATGATGGTTTGAAGCAATGCATTGTCTAAGCAATGATGGCATGAAGCAATGAATTGTCTAAGCAATGATGGTATGAAGCAATGGATTGTCTAAGCAATGATGGTATGAAGCAATGCATTGTCTAAGCAATGATGGTATGAAGCAATTAATTGTCTAAGCAATGATGCTATTTAGCAATGCATTGTCTAAGCAATGATGGTATGAAGCAATTAATTGCTAAGCAATGATGGTATGAAGCAATAATTGTCTAAGCAATTATGGTATGAAGCCATGAATTGTCTAAGCAATAATGCTATGAAGCAATGCATTGTCTAAGCAATTATGGTATGAAGCAATGAATTGTCTAAGCAATGATGGTCTGAAGCAATGAATTGTCTAAGCAATGATGGTATGAAGCAATTAATTGTCTAAGCAATGATGGTATGAAGCAATGCATTGTCTAAGCAATGACAGTATGAAGTAATGAATTGTCTAAGCAATGATGGTATGAAGCAATGCATTGTTTAAGCAATGATGGTATGAAGCAAATATTTTGTAAAGCAATGATGGTATGAAGCCATGAATTGTCTAAGCAATGATGGTATGAAGCAATGCATTGTTTAAGCAATGATGGTATGAAGCAAATATTTTGTAAAGCAATGATGGTATGAAGCCATGAATTGTCTAAGCAATGGTGGTAGGAAGCAATGCATTGTCTAAGCAATGATGGTTTGAAGCAAATATTTTGTAAAGCAATGATGGTATGAAGCCATGAATTGTCTAAGCAATGGTGGTAGGAAGCAATGAATTTTCTAAGCAATGATGGTATGAAGCAAATATTTTGTAAAGCAATGATGGTATGAAGCCATGAATTGTCTAAGCAATGCTGGTATGAAGCCATGGAGTGGCAAGCAATGGTGGTATGAAGTAGGAATGTAATCGATACCAAGGAATCGGATAGAATCACCTATCCCATGGAAAATTGCAATGCAATAAAATGACAAAGTAATGAGACAACACCAGTCAGTAGCTCAGTGTGCCAGGTCATCTAATCTACTACCTAAAAAAGAAAGTATAGCATGGAAATGTTAAAATAGTGAAGCATCTGATACAGTTTTTCACCTAAATGCTATGATTCTTCTCCCTGTACATGTCGGTAGGAATCGGAATCGGAAAGTATCGGAAAAAAAGATTACCGATTCTAATTCCAAACCTTGGATACCGATCACACTCCTAGTATGAAGCAATGAATTGTCTAAGCAATGATGGTGTGAAGCCATGAATATTTAAAGCAATGATGGTGTGAAGCCATGAATATTTAAAGCAATGATGGTGTGAAGCCATGAATATTTAAAGCAATGGTGGTAGGAAGCAATGAATATTTAAAGCAATGATGATAGGAAGCCATGAATATAGCAATGGTGGTAGGAAGCCATGAATATAGCAATGGTGGTAGGAAGCCATGGATATTTAAAGCAATGGTGGTAGGAAGCAATGAATATTTAAAGCAATGATGGTAGGAAGCCATGAATCTTTAAAGCAATGATGGTAGGAAGCCATGAATATTTACAACTGATGGTAGGAAGCCATGAATATTTAAAGGAATGATGATAGGAAGCCATGAATATAGCAATGGTGGTAGGAAGCCATGAATATTTAAAGCAATGGTGGTAGGAAGCCATGAATATTTAAAGCAATGATGGTAGAAGCCATGAATATTTAAAGCAATGATGGTAGGAAGCCATGAATATTTAAAACAATGATGGTAGGAAGCCATGAATATTTAAAACAATGATGGTAGGAAGCCATGAATATTTAAAGCAATGGTGATAGGAAGCCATGAATATAGCAATGGTGGTAGGAAGCCATGAATATTTAAAACAATGATGGTAGGAAGCCATGAATATTTTAAGGAATGATGGTAGGAAGCCATGAATATTTAAAGCAATGATGATAGGAAGCCATGAATATTAAAAGCAATGATGGTAGGAAGCCATGAATATTTAAAGGAATGATGGTAGGAAGCCATGAATATTTAAAGGAATGATGGTAGAAAGCCATGAATCTTTAAAGCAATGATGGTAGGAAGCCATGAATATTTAAAGCAATGATGGTAGGAAGCCATGAATATTTAAAGCAATGATGGTAGGAAGCCATGAATATTTAAAGGAATGATGGTAGGAAGCCATGAATATTTAAAGGAATGATGGTAGGAAGCCATGAATATTTAAAGGAATGATGATAGGAAGCCATGAATATAGCAATGGTGGTAGGAAGCCATGAATATTTAAAGCAATGATGGTAGAAAGCCATGAATATTTAAAGCAATGATGGTAGGAAGCCATGAATATTTAAAGGAATGATGGTAGGAAGCCATGAATATTTAAAGGAATGATGGTAGGAAGCCATGAATATTTAAAGGAATGATGGTAGGAAGCCATGAATATTTAAAGGAATGATGATAGGAAGCCATGAATATAGCAATGGTGGTAGGAAGCCATGAATATTTAAAGCAATGGTGGTAGGAAGCCATGAATATTTAAAGCAATGGTGGTAGGAAGCAATGAATATTTAAAGCAATGATGGTAGGAAGCCATGAATCTTTAAAGCAATGATGGTAGGAAGCCATGAATATTTACAACTGATGGTAGGAAGCCATGAATATTTAAAGGAATGATGGTAGGAAGCCATGAATATTTACAACTGATGGTAGGAAGCCATGAATATTTAAAGGAATGATGATAGGAAGCCATGAATATAGCAATGGTCGTAGGAAGCCATGAATATTTAAAGCAATGGTGGTAGGAAGCCATGAATATTTAAAGCAATGATGGTAGAAGCCATGAATATTTAAAGCAATGATGGTAGGAAGCCATGAATATTTAAAACTGATGGTAGGAAGCCATGAATATTTAAAACTGATGGTAGGAAGCCATGAATATTTAAAACAATGATGGTAGGAAGCCATGAATATTTAAAGGAATGATGGTAGGAAGCCATGAATATTTAAAGCAATGATGATAGGAAGCCATGAATATAGCAATGGTGGTAGGAAGCCATGAATATTTAAAGCAATGGTGGTAGGAAGCCATGAATATTTAAAGGAATGATGGTAGGAAGCCATGAATATTTAAAGCAATGATGGTAGGAAGCCATGAATGGTTCGTCTAAGCAATGATGGTATAAAGCAATGAATTGTCATTGTATGATACTTGGCCATGCAGTGGCAGGTGGAATGAGCTGATTGCCTCTCGCTGCCTCTTCCTGGTATCTACCTCTGTGCTCTAGGCTAGTGTGATTTATGGGTCATGTCGTGGCCGGTGGAATGAGCTGATTCCCTTACACTGATTCCCTCTTGCTGCCTCTCCCTGGTATCTACCTCTGTGCTCTAGGCTAGTGTGATTTATGGGTCATGCCGTGGCAGGTGGAATGAGCTGATTCCCTCTCGCTGCCTCTTCCTGGTATCTACCTCTGTGCTCTAGGCTAGTGTGATTTATGGGTCATGCCGTGGAAGGTGGAATGAGCTGATTCCCTGACACTGATTCCCTCTTGCTGCCTCTCTCTGGTATCTACCTCTGTGCTCTAGGCTAGTGTGATTTATGGGTCATGCCGTGGAAGGTGGAATGAGCTGAATCCCTGACACTGATTCCCTCTTGCTGCCTCTCTCTGGTATCTACCTCTGTGCTCTAGGCTAGTGTGATTTATGGGTCATGCCGTGAGGGATCCGCCGTGGCCTAGTGGTTACGATGCCTGGCTCCCAAGCGTGAGTTCGCAGGTTCGAGTCTCCGCTGGATCCCCAAGCGGGTTGGCCTGGTCGCTCTATAAATGTTCGGCGTTGTGGAGGGCTGTCTATGGTCTTTCTGCAACTGAAAGACCCCTTGGGACTATTTGTGAAGAGTAGGGAATTTCTTCCCGGTTCCGGGTTTCTATCTCGTCGCGATATGACCTAAGCTGTTGAAAGCGACGTAAAGCCCAATTCCTTCCTTCCTTTTGGGTCATGCCGTGGAAGGTGGAATGAGCTGATTCCCTCCCGCTGCCTCTTCCTGGTATCTTCCTCTGTGCTCTAGGCTAGTGTGATTTATGGGTCATGCCGTGGAAGGTGGAATGAGCTGATTCCCTGACACTGATTCCCTCTTGCTGCCTCTCTCTGGTATCTACCTCTGTGCTCTAGGCTAGTGTGATTTATGGGTCATGCCGTGGAAGGTGGAATGAGCTGATTCCCTCTCGCTGCCTCTTCCTGGTATCTTCCTCTGTGCTCTAGACTAGTGTGATTTAGGGGTCATGCCGTGGAAGGTGGAATGAGCTGATTCCCTCTCGCTGCCTCTTCCTGGTATCTACCTCTGTGCTCTAGGCTAGTGTGATTTATGGGTCATGCCGTGGAAGGTGGAATGAGCTGATTCCCTGACACTGATTCCCTCTCGCTGCCTCTTCCTGGTATCTTCCTCTGTGCTCTAGGCTAGTGTGATTTATGGGTCATGCCGTGGAAGGTGGAATGAGCTGATTGCCTCTCGCTGCCTCTTCCTGGTATCTACCTCTGTGCTCTAGGCTAGTGTGATTTATGGGTCATGTCGTGGCCGGTGGAATGAGCTGATTCCCTTACACTGATTCCCTCTTGCTGCCTCTCCCTGGTATCTACCTCTGTGCTCTAGGCTAGTGTGATTTATGGGTCATGCCGTGGCAGGTGGAATGAGCTGATTCCCTCTCGCTGCCTCTTCCTGGTATCTACCTCTGTGCTCTAGGCTAGTGTGATTTATGGGTCATGCCGTGGAAGGTGGAATGAGCTGATTCCCTGACACTGATTCCCTCTTGCTGCCTCTCTCTGGTATCTACCTCTGTGCTCTAGGCTAGTGTGATTTATGGGTCATGCCGTGGAAGGTGGAATGAGCTGATTCCCTGACACTGATTCCCTCTTGCTGCCTCTCTCTGGTATCTTCCTCTGTGCTCTAGGCTAGTGTGATTTATGGGTCATGCCGTGGCAGGTGGAATGAGCTGATTCCCTCTCGCTGCCTCTTCCTGGTATCTTCCTCTGTGCTCTAGGCTAGTGTGATTTATGGGTCATGCCGTGGCAGGTGGAATGAGCTGATTCCCTCTCGCTGCCTCTTCCTGGTATCTACCTCTGTGCTTTAGGCTAGTGTGATTTATGGGTCATGCCGTGGCAGGTGGAATGAGCTGATTCCCTGCCGCTGTCACGTCTCCTCAGCTCCGAGGTGTACATGTATGTAGCGTTGCGTTTACATGATCTACACTTGTCCCTCTCCATTATTACACCTTCGTGATCAGCAAGCGCTGGAGTTAGCAACCCCGGAGTAGGACACTTCTCTCTCTCTCTCTCTCAAGCTCTGCTGAGAAGCATGCAAACTGGCGGGTGTCCCATGCATGTAATTCAGTGTAATCTATGGTGACATTCCATTAATTGCCATATGCCACACTGTATGCATGAGTAGGGGTTTTAACCCAATTATACCTGTAGCAGCCAAAATGGTCTAAAGTTTTGGTGGTAAGCCCAAAGCAGTGTGTGGAAATGGAAATTGAATGAGTAATCTTTTTCAGGACCCCTCTGCAATTGCAATTCTCTTGAGAATATGTTAAGAATTGAAATTTTGTTTTTTTCAGACACAGCTATTAACCCTTCCAATGCTGAGACTATGTTTGTCCTAAGCACAAGGACGCAAAGATTTTTAAAAACCATCTAAACCCTGTCATGCTGGTATTCATTAGATAGCTCTGAGTATCCTCAAATGAGTACCCACATGGCAGGATTTCAGTTATTTTGCATCATTTTGTATTGGCCAAATTAGCAACCAGCAGTGAGGTCAGTGACCTAGCTGTCAGGCTGTGTGTGGTTGCATGGCAGTCGGGTGTGTGGTCATGTATTATGCCTGGGCTGCCCATGCATTAAGTGAAGGAATTAAATGCCGGAACTGTATATTCCATCCCTATTTTACTCCCCTCTTTTTTAAGGTATTTTCATATACTTTTTCCTGCAACAAGGTTCTGAATTCTGATTCTACTTTCCTTTTTGTTGTAGAAAATCAACCACTTTCCTGGTATGAGTGAGATCTGTCGGAAAGACCTGCTGGCGAGAAACATGAACCGGATGCTGAAGCTCTTCCCTAAAGAATACAATGTCTTCCCCAAATCCTGGTGCCTTCCTGCTGAGTAAGTACCAGTTTCCTTTTTGTTTTTGTTCTTTTCTTTTAAATGGAGGTCTGCCCTGATGGCTAAGTGGTCTAAGGCATTGCCACTGATTGCTCACTGTTTCTCACCACTGTCCGGGTTTAAATCTCAGCTGGGGCATGTGAGGAAGTTGCCAGTGACTTGGGGTTATTTGGTGGTTTTGGCTGGGTACTCTGGTTTCCTCCACCACTTACAACTGGGTAGTCAGAAATTAACTGCAGAAAAAGTGATGAAAATGAAAATTCTAAACTTAAACAATATAATCTAAACAAGATTATATTGGTATCTGTACCTAACTGTGTGTTGTTTTTTGTTTTAGTTATGGTGACTTTCAAGCCTACACTCGCCAGAAGAAGCACAAGACGTATATCCTGAAGCCCGAAAGTGGGTGCCAGGGCAAGGGCATCTGGGTCACCAAGAACCCCAAAGATATCAAGCCCAATGAACACATGCTATGTCAACAGTACCTCTCAAAGGTAAGCCCAGTCAAGAGACTTTTGAAATACAATGGAATCTGCATAGCATACTTTGTCCAATAATGAAGGAATGAAGCATGATGTATGTTCAATTTGGTAATAAAAGAGGCAGCAAATCAAGATACTAGTACTACTACTATATATTGCCACTACTACTGCTATTACTACTACTACTACTACTACTACTACTACTACTACTACTACTACTACTACTACTACTACTACTACTACTACTACTACTACTACTTCTATTACTACTACTACTACTACTACTACTACTACTACTACTACTACTACTACTACTACTACTACTACTACTACTACTTCTATTACTACTACTACTACTACTACTACTACTACTACTACTACTACTACTACTACTACTACTACTACTACTACTACAATTACCAGAACAACTACTACTTTTACTATTCCTACTACTGCCACCACTTAAAACTCCTATTTTTCTCATGGAATTAGTATGCATACATGGATGAGTACAATATTCTATGGACATTAAATATTATACTACTTTGAACAATTTTAGACCAATGAAATATACCTATCAATTTTGTTTTGGCTCGTTCTCCTTTACAGTCGCTTAACAGTTATTTCAGCATTTCTCTCTTTCACTTTCCAGCCTTTTCTGATTGATGGGTTCAAGTTTGATATGAGGGTGTATACGCTTGTAACTTCTTGCGATCCGCTGCGAGTCTTTGTGTTCCGAGATGGGTTGGCCAGGTTTGCTACTGTCAAGTACACCGACCCTAGCCATTCCAACACGGTAAGTCTTGAGGATGATCCACCTTCATTTCTATAGCCCTTTATAGCTTCTTTTTATCCCCTGCATGTCTTTGTGTTTGGAGAAAAGAGCTGGTCTTTTTAGCTACGGTCAAGTACAACGGTCCTAGCCATTCCAACACAGTAAGTTCTCTTGAGGATCTTCCACCTCCATTTTTATATCCCTTTATGATTTCTTGTGATCTTTTGCAAATCTTTGTGTTCTGAGATGGGCTGATCTGGTTTGCTACTTTCCAGTACAAAGATCTTAGTCATTCCAACACTAAGTATCCTTGAAGATCATCTAAATTCAGTGACATGTTGCTTTCTTGAATTTGGCTTCCATTAATATTCTTTTGTGGGAGCACTAGTTTTGACATCGCTTTTTTTCTTGTGATTGTAATGATTAACTCATTAAAGCTTCTCAAGTACTTGCTGCACAGCCTTTATAATCTGACACTATATAGCATATACAGTAAACTAGTATTCTATATACTAGTATGTAATACATACTAGTATTCAGTACATTGAGATCTTTAACCCTTTCATGGTGAATTTTGATTTACAACAACAATGAACATGTACTGCTAACTATTTGAATAGATTCACTGTTTGAATATATCAAATTAATCAATATAAACAACAATGCACCACTATATAAGTATTGTTTGGTCAGTTTTGATTGACAAACATTTCAAAAATATGCGTTCTCAGAAAATTATACCCCAAATATATTGGGCCTCTTTGGGCTATTTCAGTGATGAAATGATTAAAATTCAGTTTGGCGATATCTTTCCATGTAAATGGAAGCTCTTTTTTGCCATGTTAGGCTCATATAACAATTTTGAGGGTGAAAAGGTTTTACAAAAAATATGGTATGAAATATTGGATGTAATATGGTCTCCATGGAGAAATTGTCCAAAATATTTGTTTTACACTAGTGCATCATACTGTGATGTACCTGTCAATATTTACCTGTTGTAAGTGTACCAGTCGTGGCTTCTAAACTGAACTGAACATAGCTGCATGGTTAATAAGGTTCTCATAATCAATACCTGTGTTTATTCAGTTCTGTTTGCTCTCAACTTCACACTGTGATGCAATTTTCAATAAAAATGTACTCCCATTTATATGAGCACCTGGGTTCTACATGGTGGTATATACAGTTATTGCTAATTATCTTGAATGAATAGGGATAAGTACTTGTACTTGATATGATAATAAATACCAATATCAAATGGGGAAAGTATTGTATCGAAAATGTTAAAAATCATATCATATTGTTTAAGATTTATATGAATAAAATTGGCTCAGAGTTACTCTAGAAAGTGTCGTCTGTTATTCTCATGCTTTTGAAAATAACAAAATTTCAGGAGAGTCATTGTTTAGCTTCCAATCAACATTTCTCCTTCAAATGTTTTCCAGAGAATGCTTCTGTAAGTAAAATATCTCCTAAATTGTCAGGCCTGTTTTGGCTGCTCTGAGTGTTATGAGAATCCTGGCATGTGAAAATGTGAGAAAGTTGCCAGTCACTTGGTGTTTAGTGGTGATTTCTCGGGGTACTACAGTTTCTTCCACCACTGGCTAGTCAGGACTTGGCCGCAGCATGGCAGAAAAAGTGATGATAATTGAAATTCCAAATTCTCTAGCGATGATTGTTGAGAACAATCAATTCTTGTTCAGCAGTTATCTGTAAGACATAGGTCAAGTTTATGCAACCCTATCTTTCCTTAATATGGCAGAAAAACAGATGATAAACAAAATTCCGAATTCCAATCTTTAGACCTGAACAGGTAACGTTTTTTGAGAAGACCACGTCTGATGAGGAGAGAGTAAGCTGAAGTGTTTATTGCCACTAGTCAGGGCACTTACCTATTATGCAGGCTTTTTCTGTCTTGACCTATTTTGTCATGATACTTAGCTATTTTGGGTCGGGTAATTTGGGAAATGGAAAGAGAATGAAAATAAATATTACATAAGGTATTCACCTGTTGCTAGAATAACTCACAGCTTTATATCAAGAATCTTAGTCACTCACATGCTGTCTATTTCTATTCTGCAATTTACTTTAACCCTTTCGCTGCTGGTGGCTATTTTGGTCAACATGAAATGATGCTGAGAAATGAGTGAAACCCTAGGATATGGGTACTCATCTGAGAGTGCTCAGTGAGATTTTTCCAATGAATACTAACATGACATGGTTAAGGTGACTTTCCTAATTTTCTGCTTTTTTGCGCATTGGACGAAAGGAACCTCAGCATCAGAAGGATTAACCCATTGATGCTCACATTGGCCAAAAGCAGCGTAACAATTTCGATGAATTCTTGTAGACAAAAGCATAGTTAGGAAAATGTTTGAAGGAGAAATGTTCATCAGGACATAACCGACAACTCTCCTTCAAATATCTTAAAAAATCATTCTCAAATCCAAGCCAAACCATTACCGTTGAGCCCTTGATTGTTATTGAAATGAATACAGGTACAATGCAACCTGAATAAATGTCCATGCATTGCTGTTATTCATTGATAGATGTCTATGTAATATTGCAGTAGTTTAATTAATGCATATTTTGCATCCCCCTGTGATCCAGATGCTCTTGCCCTGGAGTCTGCATTTGTTAAAGGCTGGACCTTTGTTTGGACATCCGATCCCCATACTGGTAATTGATCATTCAACAAATGTATGCAAAATTAAACAGCGCATCAAAGGCAGCTACCTGCCGGGCGCAATACTTCATATGCACAAAAGTAGCACGGTATACAGTTCCTGAAATGAACATAAAACAATTGAAAGTGAAATAAGAATAAAACAATACCTTTCTCTGGTCATGTAATCACAAACAGAATATTCAGTTCTTTTGGCCTTCAAAATGTTACTGGCCCCGTAGGAACAGTAACACCTAGATCTACTGGTCCTTCCAAACTTTTACTGCTCCTACATTTTTTTCTTTAAATAACAGAAAAAACATTGCATAAAATTCACTGACAACAATTATCTTCATTTATTTTATCTTGATTTATTTCAAAAACATTTGGGGACATTCTTGAGGGGAAACTTGTTAACAAGAATATCCCCAAATGTTTACTGGCCCTGTAGGACCAGTTGAGGTCTTTTTTTTACTGACCCGAAGCCGTTTTTTGGGAATTTTTACTGGCCTGGGGCCAGCGCTTTACTGTTAGTACTTTGCTATAGTGATGCTAAATTTGTATCTTTATTGCCAGGTTTGATTGCCAACAGTAATAGCAAATCCATGTCTAAATAAGCCCCTGAAGGCAGTTTGCCCTGGCACAGTTCCTATTTGCTATGTGATCATTATACATCCCCTCCATCACTTCTAATCATTCAATCCAATTGAGAAGAATTAAGTCCTTTTTCCTAGATTGTCCAAGATAGTAGTTTGGATAAGCATGTTGGATCATCATCACTTCTGCCATTTAATTTTTTGGCTAGATTTTGACTAGCCAGTGGTTAACCCATTAATACTTAAGAGTTCATCCAGGAATTGTCGTACTAAAGCCTGAAAGATTTCATCATAATTGTCAGGCTGGTTTTGGCTGCTGTGAGCATTAATGGGTTAACCCATTCCTGCTTTGAAATCTACTTGACCATTGTTGTCTGGACCTGTCATATTAAAAAAAATTAACTTTTCCAGTCTATTAAAAAGGGCATTTTAGAAATCAACCATGCTTCCTGTATTTTCAGGCTTCAGCTTAAGAATCAAATGGCCACAATTTAATTTCTGTTATCGTCATGAGTTATGAGAGATATTGCAAACAAAAAGGGGTGTGATTACAAGACATTTTGCCATATATAACACTTTGATTTGACAGCGGTTTATTTAATGGACATTTCAAGTGAAAAAGGGGTTTCAGGGTGCAACATAACCTCTTGCCCCATGGCAAGTTGCAAGTGAATTTGGCAAAAAATGGCAAATAGGCAAACAGAACAAGACTCTAACTTGCCCTGCTTGGAAAGGAATGTTTGAAACTTTAGGGCCAGCTTGCCCCGCTCAGCAAGTAATGTTTTGGAACCTATGTTGCACCCTAAATGTGATTATAAAGGGTTTAGATAAACACTTTATTTTGACATTTGTTTATTTTCAGGACAATGTCTACATGCACCTGACGAATTATGCAATCAACAAGCACAGTAGCGACTTTGTCCGGGATGAGGAGTCGGGAACGAAACGGCGTTTAACGACGATGAATCGCTGGTTCACAGAGAACGGTTTTAACG
This sequence comes from Maea johnstoni, assembly GCA_963942565.1. NCBI lineage: Eukaryota > Metazoa > Annelida > Polychaeta > Spionida > Magelonidae > Maea > Maea johnstoni. The sequence continues at coordinate 43,478,231 of OZ012692.1, read as the reverse complement.
TGGATAAGATCTGGCATGACATTGATGACGTCATCATAAAGACATTGATATCAGCACATCCTATTCTCAAACACAACTATCGCACCTGTTTTCCGAACCACGTCAAGGGCAGCGCTTGCTTCGAGATCCTGGGATTCGATGTGATTCTGGATAAGAAATTGAAGCCTTATATTCTGGAGGTGAGTTACCAGGCTTTACCTTTTCTAAGAAAAAGATAGTCCTTTTAGGTATAGCAAAAGCTATATTATTGATTCTTGAAATTAGTCTAGCTGGCTTTTTGTCAGATTTCTCTCGTACGTCACTTTAAATAGGCCAATTAGATACCTTGGTATTATCTCTGTTTGAGGATAGGCCTAAGTCCTTAGGAATGCATAGGTGTGTTGCTAAGCACAGGTGGATCCACAATCCAATTAATGTAGGATTATCTTCTCCCGTCTTGAGCTAGACATGGTATGTAAGTTGGTAAGTGCACTGTTCAGCAAAGTCTGGATCAATAGGCGCTGTCTCCTAGTATTGTCTGAAATAAAATGGCTGCCTTTATGGGGAAAATGCTGTACTAAAAATTCAGTGGGGTTTCATGTTATAGTGAATCTTATCATTTTCTGACAATGATTTTACAAATAATTCTATTTATTTGCTTTATTACTTTGATATATTATGATAAGAATACTTTTTTCATTGATTATGAATGATAATAATGATGATAAAGGTGATGATGATTATGATACTACTACTGCTACTATTACTACTACTACTACTACTACTACTACTACTACTACTACTACTACTACTACTACTACTACTACTACTACTACTAGTAATGATAATGATAATGATAATAATAATAGTAATTATAATGATAATGATAAATAGTGATAACACTGATTATGATGATGATGATGATGATGATGATAATAATAATAATAATGATGATAATGATAATATTAATAATAATAATAATAATAATAATAATAATAATAATAATGATGATAATAATGATAAAAATAATAGCAATAATAGTAAAAGAAATATTTATAATAATAATAATAATAATAATAATAATAATAATAATAATTATAATAATAGTAATAATAATGATGATAATAATAATAATAAAAATAATAGCAATAATAATAAAAGTAAAAATAATAATAATTATTTTTATTATTTGAATTATTTTAAATGAAAATAATGATATTATTTAGTGATAACAATAATAGTAATGATTTTAATAATTGTGATGGAATACTGATACCGAGATCTTCTAAAATAATCTTTGTATTTTGAGTGATTTCTAGCCCTGATTTAAACTCTCATGTGTGTTTCAGGTGAACCATTCTCCCAGTTTCCACACAGACTCCCGGTTGGATAAGGAGATTAAGGAGGCCCTACTTTGGGACACGCTCAACCTCATCAACTTTGCTGCTGTCGACAAGAAAAAATGCATCGAGGAGGAACGGCGGAAAATCAAAGAGAGGCTCTTTCAGCGCCAAAACAAAAAAGAATCCAAGTATGCCCATTTCAAATTAACCCATTCATGGCAAAGATTTTGTAGTCTGTGCTTTGGTAAATTAGTTGCTATTTAAAAATTTTGCATCTGGATTGCACCACAATCTGACAACAGGGTCTTTGCCAGGATTTAGAAGCATGGTGGCCAAAATTAGCAATTTAAGATTTTTGGGGGATCCTATTTTTTTAGGGCGATTGCTAAATATAGATAACAACCATAAATCTCTGTGAACTTATTGAGTAAAAATCATAATATCCTGTCTTGGGAGTCATATCGAGGTGAAATATTCTAGTATTTGCCTGAAATTGACATTTTTAGAAATTTCTCACAGCAACTTGAATTTGTTTAATTTAGCACAGTCCTCATATGAAATTTCACTTATAAATAGAGAACTGTCTTCTTGTAAAGATATCCTGGTAGCATTTAAGTCAATTTTATATCGGGATAACATATCTTAAACTATACAATACTTTTTCGTATTCGACATCGCTATTTGGTATTGCATTGAGTATACTGGTACCTTTTTTAACAGCAATATGGGCAAACCCTGCTATACACCTTCTTTGCATATAATCACTAATATAGCGAATAATACGTATTCCATTACCTTTTTCAGAGAGGAGCTAGACAAGGCAAAGGATGCATTTTTAGAGACTGCCAAAATATATGAAGATGAACATTTGGGAAATTATCGTAGGATCTATCCAAAGGATGGCTATGAGAAATACGATAAGTTCTTCCAGCACAGTGGCTCCCTCTTCCAGGAGACGGCAGCATTCAAAGCGCGCTCAGAATGCGCTCGACAGCAGCGAGAGGAGATATTACGCAAACAAGAGAAGTTAGAATCAATGTTAAAAAAGACTAGAAATAAGGATGGTGTTCGTCCCGAGAGTCCTGGCATACGGCGGAGGAAGCTACGGAGAAGCAATGTGCCAACACGCAGATTTGGACACACTACAGCACGCTTGCAGCCTGATCAAACAGGGGTAAGGCATCAGTTGGGAATCGGTTGAAATTTCATGATCGAGAATCAGTTGCAGCCAACCGATCGATTATCGATCATAATCTGTATTTCACACTTTTTCAGTAATTGGGTACTAGATGTCGAGAGCGTAGAAGTAAGTGATAGTCTCTTGCTTGCTATTAGCAGCCACTCTAACTTTGTTTTGAAGTGTTTTTGGAGCTTAGTTTCATAGCAAAAAAGCTGACAACTTCCTGATCATTTAGGGATATTTTTCGTTGCTAGGTGTTACTTTTATTACGATTATAATCGTTTGCCAGTTTCATAATCGATAATTCATATATATCTGTGCAAGCAATATAAATATATGTTTTATTTCTAGTCAAATGCATGGCTCCAGGACTATGAGCCTCTAGATACCAGTACACCGAGAAAAAAATATATTACAGGTGCTGTATAAGCATCTAGCTCCTATGATGCTTGCACAAGGATTTTCCACAAGCTTATACAACAACATAATGTGTATGCATGTTTTATTTCTAGACAGACTCGCGGCTCCAAGACTACGAGCCTGTAGATACCAGTAAGCCTATGGAGATTCTTGAGGATGAGGAACTGGAGAGGATAAGTGCTTTACTACAACGTGATAACCTAGTGCGGGGACTCGGTATAGTGGAACACGTCTATAGACTTCTGCACTCAACCCCCGGTACCGTCGGGGTGCTCAAAACACAGGAGACAAAGACACTGACAGTAGGTGTAATACTATGTTGATATGTTTGTGTTTGAAAAAGATACTGACAGTAGGTTTAATACCATGTTCATACGTTTGTGTTTGAAAAAGATACTGACAGTAGGTTTAATACCATGTTGATATTTTTGTGTTTGAAAAAGATACTGACAGTAGGTTTAATACCATGTTGTAATTTTTTGTGTTGGAAAAAGATACTGACAGTAGGTTTAATACCATGTTGATATGTTTGTGTTTGAAGCAAGGATTATAAACATGCATCCCTGTCCAAAACAGCAATTCACAAAATTTCAGCCTGTCCAGATTGAGCTATTCATCTTCTTCAAATCCTAGCAAGTATGTCTAATTTAGCATATCTTATCAATAAATGCAACTTACTCTTCAGATATGTCTTAGGAGATGGGTTATTATGAAAAAATTATTAGTAAAAAAGATAATTAAAAATTGAAAATTCTTCACAGAAATTTTTGGCAGTCTTAAAAGGAGTTTTTCAGGATACTGCCCGCCTTAAAGGCCAGCTGGACAGGTCCTGGCAAAGACCCTGGTTTGAAGAGGACAATATTGTCTTTTTGTCTCTTCATGTGGTGTCTATCGTAATTTGTATCCAGGGATTATTGATAACTCTTCCTAATCTTTACTGATTTTAATGGCTGTGAATATTTTAGAACTCTGATAGCGCTACTTTTCATCTGGGATCAATTGCATGTTTAAGATATAGCACATTTTAGCAAATGAACATCTTGGGAAATCATAAGTGTGGTAGTCAACAAAATGAATGGTGATATAAGCTGATGCGTTCTTTAAGCAATTAATATTAATGAGCCTATTCTAAAAAAAAAATGCAACAATATGGATAAAAAGAGTGATACCAGGTATAAAGTGGCCATTTGTTAGCATGATTAAACTGGGTTATGGGTATACACAATTTATTTCCATGCACTATGTACTTATATTCTAAAGTCATAACAAACAAATGCACATTGTACTTGTCTCTACTTGTTTTTGCTTTGTATCATGTGTGTTTTGGTAATGTAACTAAAACAGCATATATTGTTATAAATACATGCTGAGTACTTAGTTATAACTGGTATATGTTCATGTATGTGTCTAACAAGAGAATGCTTAACCCTGCATGTGTAAATGCAAACTCAGATAACTTAGAAGTATCATTCCAAGATGTAATGGCCTCAAATTCCATTCCTAATCTCAATTATTGTATATTGACATTTACTACATTTTAAACACTTTTGATGTGCTGAAAAATCTAAGATATTGTCAATATTCATGAATATCATACAGTGGGTCTCAGTGGATATATAGTACACAGTAAAACATAGAGACCCCCTGCTAAGAGGAACCACTAGATTTTTAAAACTGACACAAAATTGTACTATTTTAAACCAATTAGTAAAGACCCCTACTTTCAAAGTTACCACTATTCATCGTATGAGTGGTCTGTAGTCTTACTTAGGTTTGACTGAATATCACTTGCAAAATAATTATTTTGGTCCCCCTAGGTACCTATAACGTATTAACCCTTATTCTGCTGGCTAATTTGGAAAATACAAAACAGTGCAAAAAAATCTAAAAATGATTGAAACCCTGGCATATGGGTACTAATCTGAGAGTACTCAGTGAGAGCTATCCAATGTATACTAACATGGCAGGGTTTAAATGGTTTTGTGTCCTTGTGCTTAGGACATAAGTAGCTTCAGCATTAGAAGGATTAATTTCCACTAGCATAGCATACATGCTAGAATGGTAGATTCATGCAAATAGATGTTTCTTGTCCCCATAAGTTCCTAGCTTATCTGAGTTTGTCTCTCTTACCTATCTTACCTAGCCTAGCACAGTACTAACAGTAGCCTTACTCACCCCTTTAACATTGCAGGACAGGTCAAAGAAATGGCAAAACTTTAATCTGGCAGCATGGGGCTTAGACCATAAGCCCTACAAACCCAAAGATCCCTATGGGGATGACCTCGAAGATAAGCCGCCCCACCCACTAAATAAGGTCCAGATCAAGTCCGACAAGGGCATGATCAAAGCGGCACTGTCACGCCCCCTACAAATGACCACCGCCACTCTGGACACTACTAACCTCGGTGACCGCACAATTTCTACCAGTAGCAGCCGGTCTGGGCAGGAGACGGCTGGAACTACGGAGAAGGTTGGTGGTAGGGTTGGATACTGTTAAGAGGTACTGGTACTGGTATCGGTATCATTTCAATAAGAACTGTATCAGTTCAAAAAGTACCGTATTGTTTCACAAAGTACCGTATCATTTCAGAATGTACAGTTTTGTTTCAAAAAGTACTGTATCATTTCAAAAAGTTCCCTATTGTACCATTTCATTCAATAAAGGTACTCTTAATGATACTAATTGAACCACTGTAAGTTATCATTTATTTGGGTTTGTGTAGGATCCTAAACATGACTATTCACAACAAGATTTATGTGGTAATAATACAATAAAGCACACTTAATTAACAGTACCATTAAAATACTGTATTGTTTCATTGGTACCGATAGCATAATGTACCGTTTTGTTCTTAGAGGTATCCATCCTTATTTGGTGGAGGAGCCTGTGCAAAGACAGGGTCACACAATAACACAAGCTCCACCATCTCCTAATTATAACATGGATTAACCCTTTTAAATCTTAAGTGCACATCTAACAACTGTGAACATAACTCCTCATATTGAGTAATATTTGAAAATTGTGTCAAGAGGGATTTGTTTAGCCTATCATGAATAGCGACTGGCTGTGTACACTCCATTTTTTTTTGTGTTGTATTTTATAACTTTTTTTTTGTCCAATGCAGTTCAAACTATAATTTTTGAATATTTGGCAGATTTAATCAGATTTTATAAATCTCAAATAAAACTGAAAAATAGGTAAAAATCGATAGTAGTATATTCATTAATAAATAACAATAACATAATGTAATGACAATTGTGTTTTGCTTTTGTTTGCAGGTTGATGATTTGATAGGTCGTACAGGTCACCTGAACATCAATGATAACTCCAACCTGATTGGTCAGTCCTATGGTAGTTATAGACAGGGTCTGCATCCGTCCAGTCAGGCCCTCGTCCAGACTCAGCTCAGCCACGGGGCACAGTGGAAACTGTCGGACCGGCCCTCTGCTGGCAGTATCGGGAACCTCAATGAGAGGGCCGGACCAATAGCATTACAGGTAAACTTTTAAAGATGTGATTCCATATTTACCGCATTGTCGGGGGTGTCCATGCAACTGTAGCTTCGTCGCTTCAGCATGCGACAGGGGCTTCAAAATGTGCCTGGGGATCCGCCATGGCCTAGTGGTTAAGATGCCTGGTTCCCAAGCATGAGGTTGCAGGTTCAAGTCTCCACTGGATCCTCAAGTGGGTTGGCCTGGTTGCTTTATAAATGTGCGGTGTTGTGGAGGGCTGTCTATGTTAATCTGCAATTTCTTCCCGGTTCCGGGTTTCTGTCTCGTCGTGATATGACCTAAGCTGTTGAAAGCGATGTAAAATCCCATTCCTTTCTTCTTTCCTTCAAAATGTATGACAAGACAAAACCTTAAATTGCTGTTAACTCACTTGTACATTTGCTACACTGCATCACTGCTTACCTGAGTGTAGAGCGACATCTTTCGTGTTTCAGGCTCTAAGTCGACACACTGCCAAGAAGTCTTCCACTATAACACAATTCACCTGAAAGCTCTTGCTACACTGCATCACTGTTAACCCAAGTGACCTAAGTGTATATCTACATCTTTCCGTGTTTGTGTTTCAGGCTCGAAGTCGCCACACTGCCAAGAAGGCGGCGATGATGGGGAAGGGCGGTCTGCAGGAGTCGGACTACCGGCAGCTGTCTCACATGCTGGAACAGGAGGCAGAGAGGAGTCGCTACCTAGCGCGCCAGGGCAATCTCCTCCAGCCGGGCGAGCAGCACCGCTCCGATAGCGTAGCCAGCAACAGGAGGACACTCAGCGCAACAGCTTCCAGAAAAGACTCAGGTAAGACTCACTTAGCCTTCTACTCAGGTTGAAAAAAATTGAAAATAATTTGTTCCTGTTAAGCGACCTTTACAAGTTTTTACTCAAAAAACAAACAAAACAAAAAAGAAATGCAACCGTCAAGTTTTTTCCACCCTCCCAACTACCAAACTCCCTATCAAAATAGATGCAGGATGAGTACACTGCATTGCAACTATAGCTTCCATGAAAACACACATTCTTTTTGAGAAGAAAATAAAAATCCAAAAAAAATAATTTCCAACTTGTTCTTCAGGGGAGCAGGAAAGAATTCCTGGGGCCTATGAAAATTGTTTGCTTCCTGTAAAGGTCCGTAAAAAGTAGGTTAGCTAACCTATTTTTTTCCTGCTCCCCTGAAGAACAAGTTGGAAAATTTTCACCTCGCTCTCATGTACTCTCAAAAAAATGCTCCGGTGATTAAGATATTAATATATTAGGGTTTTTTGAACAGTACAAGCATGAATTGGTTAACAGGCAATACAACTAACTTCACAATGTTCTTTATGTTTTGTAGGTATGAAGTTGAGCTCGCGAGTTTCCGGCCAGCATTCCACGACATCACCGACAATCTCACACGCCTCCCAGTATTATTCCTCCCTGCCAAACTCCATGAAAGTCACGGCCGTTCAACCGGCGGTGCAGGGTCTCTCCGTAATATCCGCACCGGCACCTGTAATACACCGACCCGATCTATCCCCGGTGTCCGCAAATAAGAACAATTCAAGCAAACCGACTTTTGAGACTGTGACGGGACTGCGCTCGACAAAATCGCAGCGAATACGTGGAGCCTCAAACAGTATACGCTTAAAAGAACTGGAGATGAGAGAAAACGCTGTCGTAATTAGCTGATTGGTCGAATTGCTGCTACCGTGAAGTCTGCGATCAAGAGAGTGGTCCAAACTAATCCAAGTGCCTTCGCAGGTCTTGAGTCTTGACCTGTGCCCTGATTGGCTGTTGCTGAACATGTGATACACTGTCTGTATGTCTCGAACAGGAATACCCTTTGTATGACTTATGTGGAATAACATGACATCTGAATGGTTTCAGGAATCTTATTTGGTCAAACGAAAGTCTGAAAAAATATGGTCTTCTACTTGTTTGAGGATACGGTCCTCAGGACATGTAAAAGCATAGCCTGGGCCTTTTTGAGTCCTCCTTACACCCGTTCTTTGGTCTGGAATCTGTGGAGCCTCAGTATTGACAAACTGGTGCATCTCTGGCAAAAAGAATTCTGGAGTGATTTTTGGTACTTTTGTGAAGATGAACCTTTATGGCTTTATATCCATGGTGCTATGGCCTGCCATACACTTACATGCTATTGAAAATATACAACAAAAGCATTTTTATCAAGTATTAAAATATCAACTACAAAACTGATTGGAAAAGAAAGTCATTTAAAGACATTTTATTCCTGGTGCTCTGATGTACTACATCCAACACAGCCATTTATATGATTTCTTGAAACCATTTAATCAAGTGGGAGTCTGGTTTAAATGGTCATGCAATTAAGCATGTCTTTATGGTGCCGTTAACTTGCCTATATGAACAAGCCATTTCATTGGTTCATTGAAACTGTTTAGCAGTCTTAACCCTTCCAATGCTGAGGCTACTTTTGTCCTAAGCACAAGAATGCAAAGATTTTAAAAGAATATCTAAACCCTATCATCTGTTGGTATGCATTGGATAGCTCTTGCTGAGCACTTTCAGATGAGTACCCATATGCCAGGGTTTCTGTCATTTTTGAGGTTTTTTGCATCATTTTGTATTGGCCAAATTATTCACCAGCAGTATAAGGGTTAAGTCTGGTCTGATTTTTAACATAGATATACAAGACTTTTAAACTGTTCAATGAAAGTTCTTAATGAATCAATTACTGTCCTAACAGTTATTTGTAATGATATTTTGGTCGCTACTAGACCACATTATTGTTAGATACAGGCAATGTAATCTAATTCATCATAACTATCATACCTTTTAAAAGAGAAAAAGAAAATCCTCTTGAAAAAAAGCTTAATGGGAATGGCATTTAATATTATTTAGATAATGTACTCAACTGATAGAAGATTGAAGGTGTAACCAAAACAACCATTCCCAATTTGTTTTCTAAAGATTATCATAACATTTTAAGCCTTATGGTACTTAACTAACTTTTAAAAAATATTTTTAAAAGCAGTTTAAAAAAATGTCCTAGGGATGAGAAGCTGTTTCCTAAATAATGCTTAATAAGAGTCATCTGACTGTCTGGATTCATCTTAATACTTAATACTAAAGCATGATTTGTAAAATATTAGGAAAAAGATTTTCATTTCTACAGTGGTTTTCATGAAGAACACTCCAGGGAATTTAAAGAAATCAAGATTTTTTAGCATTTGAATAATATTGTGTTAACTTATCCATGCCTATGGCAGCTCTTAACAGGCTAACTATTTTTTGTGATATTACATAGAAAGAAGCATGTATTTCTTTTAAATTGAGAAGCATACAATTTCTGTATACATAAGTGAGTTAATTATAATGGGGATGATGGTAATAATGGCTGTTTAGTATTGATACACTAAAAGCATTAATGGAAGTATTGAGGGGGTGAGATATCAAAAGAAATTCTAAAGTGGGTAGTGATGGTTAACTTATTAAAAGCATATAAGACAAATTGTAATGAAGATATCAATGGTGTTCACATTTATAGCATTAATGATTAAGGGGGGGGGGGGGAATTCTTTGTCTACTGTGGAAGAAATCGGAAGTTTTAAGGTGGGTAATGATTGGGTCTATGAGTTTAAGAATAATTGGGGAGGGGGTAGTTATTTAACCCACTTATTCTCAGGTAACCAATTTGTCCTAAAAATAGTTTTTCTTTTGAGAATGGTATTTGAAAGAGAGATGTTAAGAATGAGCATCTCGTGAAGTGTGATTGTCCTTCCAAAATTTCCTCAGCAGTTATGTAATTTGTGAAAGATTTCTTGCTGGGTATTTTGTGGTTTACAGCAGTAGCGGTGCACTACTGTTTATTTTCCTTCTGATAATTTCCGGATTGACTGTTCACATTGCAAAGTCTGTAAGTGTCATCCCCTAGATTTTAAACCTTTTTATTCATTGTAATGAATGCAAAACTGCAGTTGATGCTGCAAAGACATTTATACTTAAAAAGAGCATAATACAAAATGTTTTATATTTTGATGAATCATACAAATACTGCTAAAGTTTAGTTTTATGTTGTATTCTAAGCTAGTTTTATTTTCCCAGCAAATAATCTTTGATCTATTCTGATAGATTTAAACAGCATTAGGAGATCATGGTTAATGGTCAACTTAATACAAGTATTTATGATTTTAAGATGTATGAACAGTTCATTTCAAAGACATTTCTTTTGATCATTTTCTTTTGGAACTTTTTATACCTATGTATCTGTCTAAATACATAAAAAGAAATGTAATACATTTCATTTTAATCCTTGATTATGATAGCTCTATTTTGTTGAATATACATGAGCTATAATGGCATATTTAACAAGGTATCATATTGATATTTTCTTGCTATATCATATTTTATGATTTTGATTAATCTCTCGTAAATTATATGAAGTTAATATTCAGTTTTACCTATGTGTTTATAGTAATGTGCGAAAATGAGATTACAAAAATGTAATGTCAGTTTTTTGAGAAAGTATGTAGAGAGATCAAATTCCTATTTATCTAATATCATAGGCATAAGACGTTCAACAGTTAGTATTAAAGGTGGTTTGATGATAAGGCAGTTAAGGGACATTTTCCTAAAAATACTGAGGTGTTAGTGGCCTAGCAGGCTACCATTCACAGTCTCAGCATTTACCAATATCTGGTTTTAACATTTATGGCAAGACCTTTTTGTCTATGTAGCATGTTTTTTTTTTGTTTCTTTTTAAGAAATGTGTTTATGTCAGTATTCATAGGCCTAGACATAGTTCTATTGGTGCGCCTATTTCCCTAAATTATGTGCCCACTTTGCCCCATGGTCAAACAGCTAAATGTTGAACCTTGCATTAATATTGAATTTTAATTAATTGTCTTAAACTAATATGTGTGATGTCAGGCAGGTTAGTTTTTCTAAGTGCAAGAATACTTAACAAATTTTGTTTCACTTACTAGTATTATTGTTTTGCGTATTAATCAAAAGGCTACAAAATTTAAACATTATTTTGTGTACAACTCAACTCTCCCTCAATTATTTTGTAGATCCATTCTTTATTTCTAATTATTTCCTAAAGTATGATTGCTGCAGGCAAATTTTCAAGGGGATTGGAGGCATGAATGGGTTAATCTTTTCATGGTTAGAGTACTCTATGAAAATTGTCACCTCGAGCTATGATACTTTTGAAAACAAATTTGAAATAGAGCATAAATTCTCTACATATTTTGAGGAGGGTTACAAATATTTTTGGAAAGATGCTTTTGTTAGAGAGATATCATAAAAATGGTCAGGCATTTTTTGGCTGCTGTGGACATTAATGGTTGACCAACTTGATTGTAACCCATTCATGCCTGTAGCAGCCAAAAATATCACTTGTGAATTTGATGAGAACTTTCTCACAAAATCTACAAGAAAATTAATTGAGGCAAAGATGTTTAACATAGCTCATCCTGAATCTCTCTTTCAAATATTTTCAAAGTTAATGAATGCTTTATTACCAACAACTTTCACAATTAGCAGATGGCACTTGTAAAGGAGAGCTCTAGACATGAATGGGTTAAGGTCACGCCTAAAAATAGATATGAAAAATTAACCAAAATGTCAACACTGATTATTTGCCTTCATCAGATGACAATTTGACCAGTGTGCTTGTGGTCTTTTAGAAATTTCGATTATCATCACTTTTTCTGCCATGTTTAGGCATAACCCTGACTAGCCAGTTGTAAGTGGAGTACCCGGTAAAAACCAACGCCTAACCCCAAGTCACTGACAACTTTCTCTCATGCCCCAGTCAGGATTCTAACCCAGGCTTTGCTGAGGGACAGCGAGCAGTCTATGGTGGATCCTCAGCCTTTAGGATATTCATAACAAGCTCTTCTTCTGTTGTATGGGTTGAGAGACCCCACTATTCCGAGTACTCTGGCCACAATCCAACAATTACTCTGTTATGCAGGATCTTTAGTACTTAAGGCATGTAAATATTGTACATTAAAGTTATTTGTAAAAATCTAGTTTTCTACTGTAGGCTATGAAGGGAATATGTAAATACTCATGATCGTAATAAAAAATTATAAGCCATATGAGCTGTTTCTTGTTATTTCTTTGCCTTTTCTATGAATGTCCATACA
>OZ012692.1:43428195-43460695 GCA_963942565.1 Maea johnstoni | reverse complement strand
GCTGGACGAGTCCTGGCAAAGTGACCTGGAGCCCCTAGACCACTGCTGGGGCATTCCGTGGTATTTGCGACATGATTGGGGAAAAATAAAGATGATATCCTTTCATTTCTTTCAGATTGGTTAGAAAGATAAGATTTCAAATTTTATGGATCTACTTTTATTTTTTAATTATGTTTGCTACATATGGAAAAAAATGGCTGTTGAAGTAATGCAACTCAGGATTTCCATGTTACACAGGACATTTATTAAAAGCTAAATTTTACTTACAAAGAAAAGGTTTTCTCTTTCAACTTCAAGTGATAGTTAAAACATGTGAACATCCACCAACATGGCAGATATTTTTGAACTGATCATTCAAAGAAGCGATTTATATGCATTTTGTGACACCCGTTGTCCCATGCAACATATTTGACATCAAAAAGTTTTGTTAGTTTCACTACCAGAATAGCCACATTTCTATTTTTCATGATTTACATTCTTTACCCTAGGCATTACATTTGTAGCCTTTTGAGAATGAATTACTAATGAGTATTTAGTTAGAAAACCACCTTGATATTTTGAGTTACACAGGACATTGTTATGTTACACGGGACACATGCTCACAAGTAAAGGCAATTAGCTTGATGAATTTCATAGATTTTTGTCTTAGAATGTGACCTGTGAATAAATAGTTGTCTGTTTGTTAGACTGCACCTAGTAATTTGCACCTTTCTGACCTGAAATAGCAATTTACTAGGCCACTGATTGCATTAGCGTCAGTGTCTATTGTAAGTGAGCATGTTGGATTGATACATGGCTTCATCTAATTACCTTAGCCTCTAGGTAAGTAGAAATATATTGTGAGGTTATGATTTGGATTAGCACCACCCATCCCTTTTATAGGTTGTGATTTGGATTAGCACCACCCATCCCTTTTATAGATATGCTTTCTTTAGGATATATAAGGAAATTTCCTACCGAATCCCTCAGTTCAGAACACAGTTTGGTCATGCCTCTTACAAATCATCTCATCTGCAAGCTCGCTGGGATTTCGCAAAATCCCTTACTGGAACCCAACAGATTCACTTCATTAAGCCTGTGAACAAATATCAATTGGGACATGGAAAAAACTCCACTTTCATCAATCCAGACGAAGCTCTTTCCATTGCTACCTTGATGCCAATAATAGAGGTTGCTGAGCTAGTGCCTACCACTTCTCCAAAAGTCGGAGACTTTGTGCTGGTGACTTATCCCACGCAGCATAAAAGCAATCTGTCATACGTGGGCCAGCTTATAGGTGCGCAAGCCGATAAGTTTGAGGTGAAATTTCTACGTGCCAGGATGCTGAGAAAAAGGCTTTTGTGTTTCCTACTATGCCCGACACAGACATAATCTCTACCCAGACCATGGAGAAACTTGTGGCACCCACAATTTCCAACCGTGGCACATATGTGTTCAAAAACTCTCTAACTGTGCATAAATAAAAACATTGAGAACAAGACATTAAGGCAGCCAATCTCTGTTAAAATTGAGTCAGACATTCTACTTCTAAAGATTTCAAGAGAAATTTGGAATCGGTCACTGTTTTCGAAAACTGCATATATAGCCCTTAAAAATTGTAGATTTAATTTAACTATGAAGTCATGTTTTCTATATATTGTTGTTTTGATATTTGAGGCAGTCCAGTTAACATGTTCTTTTATGGAATTTATGACTTTTTTTAACTTTTAAATTTGTTTTAATGAACCCAGAAACTATGAGGGAGTAAGATTGGTCGGTAAGTACATGTGACAATGTCCTGTGTAACACTAAATGTTTTTTTCAGAAAACTTAAATTTTTACTTATATCAACAAGTAAAAAAAGAAAAAAACTATGTCATGACTAAACCAATTGGTTTGGGCAATATGTCAAGCAGCTTTAATGACTTTAATGTTTTCACTAGTTGAAATATGCAGTTAGAAACACGATTGGTGGTATAGGATCAGCTAGTAAGTCAACTTTTGCATTTAATTGAATTTTTTTTCAGTAAAAAAGATAGTATAGAGAAGCGATAATCTTTGAAGAATACATGAGTGTGCTTTATGTGGTCTAGAGCTAGATATAACTCCTAAAGCAATGGTAGAGCATCAATGGACAAATTGTCCCATGTAACATTGTCCTATGTAACATGTGACTTTTCAGTAAAACTAAATTTTTCTCCTGAAGTCCACATGTAAAACAAATAGCAAACTGTACCATGAGAAAGCCAAGTTTTTAAAGAATCTGTTAAACTAAGTTTAATAAATGTGATGTTTATAAGCGCGAAGAAATTTCAAGTTAAAGAACACTATAAGAAAATCATGTCGCACTGTGTCATGTGTAACATAACAGTGTTTTTTGTTCATACCTCCTACAATTATAAATTAATTCTAGCAGCAGTTGAAAAGTCTGAATTTGCTAAATATGACTTTTGTATTGCATTAATTTGTATGAATAAAAGTATTGTGGTTATAAAGTTATTTTGTGTGGAAATCTCATATTGTCCTGTGTAACATAGACAAATTACTGTGGAATGCCCCTGCTGTCTTAATAGGATTGTGCTCTTCCAGAATGTCGAATGCAGTTTGAGCATCCAAACGAGTTCAGAGTAAAAATGGGTGACAGTGAAAAGGTAAACATCTTCGCACAACGCACGTTCAGATGATCACTTAAGCCTTAGATGAAGAGAACATGGATACGTCGCCACAGACCAATGGCCAATCTAGTTAAACCCTGGACACTCCTAATCGCGCCGAATCTAGTCTCAGTTTGACTTCAACAGAAGACAAAGACCGATGCTCAAGGGCTCTTGTAATTGATTGCATTATAGAGGAAGTTGCTCATGATCATGTGCAGAACACACCCCTCATCAAAAACTGGACTAGGAGTCCAGACTGCTGAGTGCAGTGTCTTAGCCAGCAGGGCGTCTGGGGGGGGGGGGGGGGGGGGGGGGGAAACTTTGAAGCTCACTCAATGTCGTGGGACTCGCGCACAGCCCTAGGTTGTAAAGTACAAGATTCATGTAACAGAGTTATCTGGATACTTAGGATGGGTTGTCTGAAACTCGGCCGAATCAACTGGATACTTTTTTTTTACCGTACAGCATGAATGTCCATCATCGGATACGCAAACAGCAGATCTCGCTCATCAGCCACACCACGACTCATAGCACAGGTGTTGACAAGAACCACTCAAGAGGTGCATGAACTGCGCATATGTGTGAGCAACTTCCTCTATGCATACAGTAGAGGTCGGACACGACCCTAGAAACATCTCGAGCAATCGCTAAAACCGCTGAGCGATTAATCGACATATATTGCAAGCCCTAACTACCCATCACATGTGCAGGGAAATCAACAGCTAAGCAAACTGAATTACTGTCAATCAAGCTAATTAGAACCGCCCTATGACTGAAAGTGAAGCGTGCACTATGTGGCTTTATTTACATTTTTGTCGAGCTGTGATGGCGGCTCGAGTGCTCCGAGGAGGTTGCTATACGAGCGTAAGCTTGAGCTTCCGATCAATCATATAGAGCACTAGTTAGTAAAAAAAGTATGAGAGCAATCATTCTCCATATCCTAGTGACATCACACTGAGGCGAGAGTAGGTGTGTCCAGGGCTTCACAATGGACCCTATGGTAATTGGTGTATGGCGACCGATCCATGGTCTCTTCATCTTAGCTGTAGAGTAAATTTTGTTGTCAAGTCCCAGACATCTTTTCCAACCCCCTCCCCCTGCTTTCAATACAAGTGTTAAGGACATGGCACACCAAATGAAAAAAGAGCCATACACTAACTTACCTTTAGAATAAGGCATAAAAGATTTCTAAAGACTAAGACACAGTCAAAAATATGATAAAAATGTGTTCAAAAATAAGTCATATCATCACCATGCTGGAAAGGTATTTTATTAAGAAGTTCAAGTTGTTAAAGAGGAGGTTAAAAGCAGCAAAGTTACAGTACCTACTCACCCCTGAACCGCGCAGGCGTTCGTCTATCCCTGGGCATGGGTTAAATTAATGTCTTGGTTAGGTGCATGTCGTTGTTTCTGCAGACTGAACTGGAAGACTTATTGCTCAGTTTTCAACAACAACATCAGCAGTGGTAGTGAGCCAAAGTAAAGATGGCGGAGCAATAATCTTACGCCATCTAGCGGGAAATTACTTTATGAGAACCGCTAGGGAATCAATCTTTTTTGGTTTCCGAAAAAAAAGTTCTCGGGGAATATATACTTCCAAGAAATCGATTTTTTCTCAAATACTATATAGTAAATCTTTGTGAATTCTGTATTGAACTTTCATTCTTACAACTTATATATGAAAATGGGCAAGTTTTTATTTGAAGTATTTTTGTTCAACTTCCGAATAAATCCAACAGGTGCTCTTTGTAGCTCCAGCGGCCAGTTTCCAAAATGGCAGCAAGGGGAAAGGGGTTCTATCACATGCATAGAAACTCTCCTCCTGCAGGACAGATGAACAGGCCACAGGGTGGCTATGGATCAAGGTTTGTGCGAAATCATATGCACTGACCTTGTTTTGAAGGAAAAGAGCATGGTCCAATGACATTTTCTCTGAAGCAAAGTCGAAATTCATAGTGACAATCTGTGTAGCAGTAGTTTCACTTTGTTGACATGACAGCAACACTCAGCTGATCACCAAAACATTGTAGGGTGTGATTGGTGTCATACAGAACTGAGTGGCCAAGAGGCCAAATAACTTTTTGGCAGCATATATTTTGAATAAATCACTGGGTTATGTGGAATTTCTTCTTGTGTGATGATTGTAAAATAGGTTGTCAGGCTGCTTCCTTGTCATTGAATGATTTCAATTGAATGTTTGAATTGGTATTATTTGTTCAATATTTTTATTTTATATTGTTTAATATTTGTTCATTTTTTCATCCCTTAACAGTTTCATTCTCCCGATTGCCTGTCCCACAATTAAAGCCAGCTCTGCAATCAGTCCGGTTAATAGAGGAATCTTTTTTCTCCTAATGTTTCCCACCATCCCCACCCCTCTCCCCCCCCCCCCCCCCCAAGTCTCCTTAACAGATTACCCATTATGTCTTTCATCCCCTAGCGCCCCATTATTACATGTTCATGATGGTGATGTAAAATCTTGGTTAAGAGAGTAATGTGGCCTTAGTCATTTGATACGAATGGGTTGACAACTTGACATGTAGGTTTGCCCTATAGTACTTATGGGTGTATATGGCAAGGGCATTTCAAGTAGGGGATACGTTTCTTTAATTCTATAAGTGGCTTTGATTGCACCAATAATCAAAAGGTCATGAGTTCAGTAAAGGTGATATAGTCAAATTACTTATCAACAGATGGTGAGCAAATAGTGACAGTTACTTTTCTTTTCTTTTCTTACACATTTCTCATGTGTTTAAGACAATTGTCAACCTTGGAAAGTCCAGAGCATATAATCACCATATTGACATCGCAGAAACACCACCATTTAACTATTCCATCTATTGTTCCTGCAGCTTAATTTGTTGTTCGTTTAAAGCATTCATAAAGCTGGTAGTATGTGAAGATTTGAAATCCTGACCTCCCTCCTATCATTCTAGCAGCTACTGCCTTTTCATGGGATAGGAACTTGGATCTGATGTAAAAACTGATGAGCCTACTGTTGGCTGAGACTTCAAATCTCAGCCTCCAAAATATATTTTGTAGAATTCGACCTTGATGTTTTTCCTCCGACTTTCCAATCATCACCAGTATCAAGGCATAGTAATAGGGAATTCTTTATCTTATATATGAAAATGGCACATTCTCTCATCATTCAAGAAACTATACCTTGAAGAACAATTTTCAACTATGTGGCCTGGAATAAGGTATAATCCTTATATCTGAGGACCACAAAGAAAATCGAATCCTGTATTTGACTGTGTTGCCCATGTGAAAATATTATAAAGATTAGATTATTATTATTATTATTATTATTATTATTGTTATTATTATTATTATTATTATTATTATCATTATTATTACTCTTATCTTTATTATTATTATTATTTTTATCATTATTATTATCATTATTATATTTTTTCAGGGGTCAAGGTCATGGTGGGATGACGGAGCAGACACGCCCATCAGGTGTGGGTGTGGGAGGCCCGGGAGGAGCCAATCACAGAGGGAGGCCGGGGAAACAGGAAATATGTGTCAGCGAGGAACTCAAGATTGCAGTTGATGTTGCAATAGAAAGGTTTCGCATGAATGAGGATTTAAAAGGTAAGTGTTTATCTATGTCATTATGTAAAGAGAGAATTTTTGAGGGTTAAGAGTAAGAGTGTTTTTGTGGATGCAGATATTCTGATTTTTGAAGAAAAAAAGATTGTCTATCAGGGACCGACGTTAACTTTTGAAGGCACTTGCCCATTCGGGCAGAGCAACCCCAAGATTTACTTGCCCGAAAAAAAATTCAACTTGCCCCCCAAAATGTTATTTTGCACTTTGTTCATTATTAACACAGTGACATCCTATTTTGTATGCCTCTTTAACATTTTTATGAGAATAAACTATAGAGGCATAAAATTTAGAATGACAATCTCACTGTAAAGGGCAGTGTTTTGCAGAAATAACAACGATAATCTCGGTCTAACTTTTGTATGGGGTATTAAAGTGGGAATATTGACTTGCCTGTTCGGGCTTTTAGATTACGCCATGAACTTGCCCGAAACTCTGTTTTTTACTGTTGAACTTGCCCCGGGCAATAGGGCAAGCCTTAGCGTCGTACCCTGTCTATCTTACATACTTTTCTTTTTACTTCCTTTTCTCAAACTCCCAGACTCGCCCCATTATAAATATCATTGATTTAAAATCTATATTTTACCTATATCTCACAGTACTGTGTTCCTAATATTCATCACTGCTTTAAGGTGATTATCTTCATATTGTTTTGAGGAAAGCAGAGTGCCAGATGTGTGGTGGTGTACCACTGCTGCGAGTCTGATATTCTTAAAGTCTTGGTGTATCAAAGGAACTTGATCTGATATTGTCATTATTGTGAAGCAATTGTTTATTCCAGTATGTAGTTTTTCCTCTAAGAAATACTTTTTGGGCTGTTCTGATTGATATTTGTCCTTCAAATATTCTCCAAATGATATTTTTACAGGAAGTTCTTATAATCTGTAATGTAACCTTTTTTGATTAATGATTACACATGGTACTGTTGGCCTAATGTGACAACTGGGATATGTCATTGTACTTACTACTTACTACTTTATCATTGTCAATAATTCTTTATTGTTACAGAGATGGAATTTCCATCCTCCTTCACTTCCACAGAGAGAGCATACATCCACAGACTGGCTCAAGGGGTTGGGCTCAACTCCAAAAGTAGAGGGTAAGATAGATCAGTAAAAAATAAAGAATGCCAATACAGTTTCATCAATATCTGTCAGCTACTCTAATCATGTACCTAATCATCTGTGTTTCCAGGGACAAACTACACATTTCAGGGCTCGAAATTAAGATTTTTTCCAGGGAGCCAAATTGCATCTTCATAAACTTCATAAAAGTATTATGTATGTCAAACAGTACATATTTGGGCTACCTGCAGAAATTTGAGGGAGCCGCAAGAGCATTTGAGGGAGCCAGGCCTCAACGCTAACTCAAAATGATAATGGCCCTGTAGGACCAGTAACACCTAGCATCTACTGGTCCTGCAAAAGGTTTACTGGTCCTATATTTTTTCTTAAACATAACAAGAAAGAACATTCACCACAACATTTATCTTTATGAATTTTATCTTCATTTATTTCAAAAATAATTGGGGATATTCTCAGGGGGAAACTTTTTAACAAGAATGCCTCCAAATGTTTACTGGCCTTGTAGGACCAGTTGAGGTCTTATTTTACCGGCCCGAAGCTGTTTTTGGAATTTTTTTACTGGCCTGGGGCCATAGGTTTACCCTTAGCGTCGAGCCCTGGGAGCCCTCGGCTCCTGGCAGCCCCTAATTTCGAGCCCTGCATTTCTTATCACATAGCATCAGAAACAGTAATTCCATTAGTTCCTAGTTTCCCAATATTCTAATAGGAGAGACATTTATATCTGCAGGCATTTTCTGCCATTCTAGTTCAGTTATTGTTTTACAAATCTACTTCCTCCATAAAAGGTAAATGTACACTCATAACCCGACCAGGGACTTACCCAGGCAGGAGTCAGGGAGTCATTTTGACCCCCAAACACCAGATTATTGGCAAAATGACACCCAGTTGTATTTTGAAAGATTTTCTGTATTTGTTGAGTCCCAAGTAAATATTTCAACAGTTTAACCTATAGAAGACAATAGGTACATTAAATGATGTAGAAAAGCATACTTTGTTTTGTTATGTCAATATATAAGGTTGCTATGAACATTCTTGTAAATTGGGTAAGTAACTTTCGACCCCCTAAATTTTGACCCCCTCTTTCCAAATCCTGGGTAACACCCTGAACCCGACTCTAATGCACTGACATTTTCGTGCTGAATATTTTTCAGGAAAGGAGCGAATCGCTTTTTGACCTTATGCAAGAAAGACGGCAGTGGTTCTGTTCAAACATACGCTTTACTTCAGCTGGTAAAGAATTCACGCCATGCAGTGCATGGCCTCATCCAGAGATATCCTGTCACAAACAAAGAGCGCCAAGATCTACAACTCAGGGTGGACCGCGGACAGTTGTTAGATGGTACGTCTTATTAAATGGCTGAATATGAATACCCACTTTCACTTTCTAAGATAATACAAAATTACAAATTCAGCTTCTCAAATTGCTGAATAGGAATTCCCACTTTCACTTTCTAGGATAAAACAAAATTATAAATTCAGCTTCTCAGCTGGGTACCTTTCAAACGCTGAAGCCTACTGTATAGAAATTTAGCTTACCATCTAGAGTTTGCTCTTTGCAGACACTGCACAGCTTATTTTTTCTGCAGTACTTTCAAGGTTTCCCTGCATTGAATAGAATAGTTCATATCTATATACACAAGCCACAACGCTTTCATGATATTCACAAAATATTACCTTTAATCTAACACAATAAAGAAACCTGTTGAAATGCACCTTTAGACATTTCCTAGGGTGGTCTTCGCGGTTTGGTATTAAGGCCATTTTTATTCTGATTCATTTATATTGTGCAATAAAGAACAACCATGATTTCAGTGAAATACAAATATTTAAAAAATACAGAAACTAAATACAAGTTATTTCTAACACCAAAAATATTGGCTCCTAATTAAAAAAAAAGTTGCAGTCAGCATCTGTAAATTAGTTAAGCTTTGTGCGTTTTTTTTTAGGCTTCAGTAAGGAGTTCACGAGGGCAGCGACTGGGCGCCTTAACAATGGTGTTCCACAGGTTCCCCCAAAGAGAGGCGACTCTGACCTGGCTCACTTCCGCGAGACTCTACCTGTATATGGGATGCGCAGTCACATTCTCAAAACCATCAACTCCCATCGTGTCATCCTCATATCAGGAGAAACCGGGTCTGGCAAAACAACACAGGTAACATTAAAGTGTCAGGGCATTCAGAAAATTCACTTTAATGGTAGTTAAAAATTTGAAGATTGATTTATTGATTATTTTTTCCAATATTGGCATTCATTCCAGCACAATCCAGATGGTGTTTTTGCAATTTCATATTAATTGCCAATTCATAAAATGCAACCAAATAACAATTGCACGGAAATGGTAAAAGAGATGAAAGATGTTTATACAAAAATGAACTTTTGAGTTCATTAGGCTTAAGTCTTAGATTATAGGCTTGTCTGCCCTCATGATTCGTTTGTTAATGCATCCATGTTTCTGGCACCCCAAAATATTGAAGCTCTCTTACTACCATGTAAACAAGCCCTGTGCTGCCTTTTTGTTATTCCAAATTAAAACTAAGCCTATGCTTATAGTAAGTCTGCGCTGCCCCCTTTTATTTCAAAATATCAAGTAACCCTGTGGTATCTTATTTACTCCAAAATTTAAAATAAGCCCATCCTGCCCTTTAATCGAAATATAAATTAACCTTGTGCTGCCCCCTTTATTCCAAAATGTAAACTAACTGTGTACTGCTTACTGCCAGGTTCCACAGATGATTCTGGATGATTGTAACAGCAGGAACAAGCCCTGTCGCATCTTCTGCACTCAGCCGAGACGGATATCTGCTCTCACCGTGGCGGAGAGGGTGGCAGCAGAGAGGGGAGAGAAAATAGGACAGACAGTCGGCTATCAGATCAGGCTGGAAAGCAGGTAAGGCAACACCATCTGAAAAATATTTGGACTCATTCATCTAATGTATACAGCATTAATTTGGAGTGCTAAAAATTTCACTTCACAGTCCTCCTGGAAGGTATTTGTGCTACTTTAAATTTGCACATTCGAGCACTCAAACAAAGCAGACACAAAACGGTTCCTATCTGAGTTGGCATAGGCATCCAGACTTGTCTGCAAGTTTTCTACAAACAATTTCAATGAACTCATCTCAAACTTAAAGGGATTCTTTCTTGTGGCCCTCCTGTAAATTGAGTGGATGATATTTTATATGCTTTCTAAATTGCAGAGGTTTGGGCCAATGTTATTTTATGCATTTTTTGTGAATTTTATCAAGAAATCAAGATGTTTCTTCTATCAGGTGTAGCCCAAAACATTTCTAAGCATTCAGATCCATTTTTTATGCTAACAAAAGAGGTGATCATAAATAAATTCAGAAGTCCTTGTGCATTAGTGTTCTTTCCTTTATTGGTTAACAGCTTGTCAAAACTCAATGTTATCTGGTCAATAAAATGATAGTAAAATTCTAATTTAAAAAAAAAGAAAAAAGACCCCTTCAAAACCATGTGTTGATAAGTGTTTATCATGGCATACAATTATTTCAGGACTTCACCAAAAACCCTGCTGACGTTTTGTACAAATGGTGTTTTATTACGCACGCTGATGGGTGGTGAAAACTCCATGGCTCCTGTCACACACGTTCTTGTGGTAAGATGTTTCTATGTAATGTACAGGACAGCTGTTTAGCTCATTTATGCTTGAGGTGATATATTCCTTATGAAAGGTTATTTTTAGAAAATGCTTGAAGTTCGAAGTCAAATCATTAATCAAAACCAATACAACCTTTCCTCTATAGGCATAATTCTAAGTGTCATAACTTGTATTTCAAATTAGATTAGAAAAAAGATATAAGAATATGGAATGTTTATGTCAGATGCACAACCACAAGTATTCTCCACAGAATCGCATGTTGAGGTTCCTTCACAACCCCAGACATGCAAAGTTTTGAAGGTGCAACAATTACAAGCCCAGATCTTTTGTGTAAGAAACTGATATTTAGCATATGTTCTCATTATTATTATTATTGTTATTATTATTATTATTATTATTATCGTTATTATTTTATTATTTTACATTATTTCTATTATTACTCTCGTTATTTACGTTATTATTAGAATCATATTTATTGTCACTGACTATCATTATGATAAACATTATCCTTACTTACCATCATTATTCTTATTAATATAATTAATATTATTCTTATTATTCTTATTCTTATTCTTTATTCTTATTCTTCTTATTATCATTATCATTATTATTGTTATTATCATCATCATCATCATCATTGATATTATTGCACTGTAAACTGTTTGATTATTTCAAGACCATATCTATCTATTTTAGGATGAGATCCATGAACGTGACCGGTTCAGTGATTTTTTGCTCATCACTTTGCGCGACCTTCTGGATAAATATAAAAACCTGACAGTAGTTCTGATGAGTGCCTCGCTAAATGTGCAGCTGTTTTCTGCCTATTTCAACAACTGCCCTGTAGTGTCTGGTAGGTACACTAGTGAGATTATCATAGAATATTGCTAATTGTTTAACACATTTGCATGCCTGTTTTACCCAAAGATGTCCTGACTGATCTGTCTATGCTGGCAATGCCTTTTTGCACACCACATCTTCTAATAACGGTGCAATTGATATGAGAAGTATCAATCGATCAAAATAATTTTTCTAATTAATCGGAAAATATATAATGTCAATTGTTGTGTCAATTGATTGATGAAAGTCTTTGGGCTTTCACATCATTTGTTTGCCATGAATAGCAAATTGATTAGAATTTTGAAAAGAAACTAAGTTTTCACTCAAAAAATGATGAGAAAACTTTTTTTTTTGTATTTTAAGAATCTTAAGATCAAAGCAACAAAATATAGTGTGATACATGTGAAAATGATAAATATTTCATGCTTCGTGCAATTCTCCAAAATTGAATCATAATTTTTGGAATCGAAAAAAATAATTGAATCATTAACGTAAATGGATGTCAACGACAGCCCTACTTTTTAATCTTGAGTTTAGTGGTCTGTTTCTTATTTGGAGAATTTTGGGAAACCATGTATTGGATCTTACATCAGATCAAAGGACACTAATTAATGCAACTGACAAAAGTTTGCAATGATTTTTTTCCTTAATTTTGATGATTATTTCTCTCTTTTAGTGCCAGGCAAAATGTTTGATGTCAAGGAGTATTTCCTGGAAGAAATCCTCAAGTCAATAGGCTACTCCAACAAGTTCATGGAGAAATACAAGAAGGATATGTCCAAAGGTAATTGCAATACAGCAGTGTTAGTGGTAGGATCATTATTATTATTATTATTATTATTATTATTATTATTATTATTATTATTATCATTTATACCATGTTCCAAGAAATCCTGCGCCCTGAACATGAAACACGAATGTATGATAATAATTTGGACCAATAGTTGTAGTCCGGTAAGGGGTGGGATGGGTAGGTTTCTTTACCCAGCTTCTTCTGGCAGCTACTGCTTCCATAATGAGCAGATCAAGAGATGTTGTAAAATGTTGATTGGCAGGTTCTGAATGGAGATATTATGGTCCTTGGACACACGCATTTCACAGCTTTGCATCCATACCACTTGACTATGCATCAAAAGGATATGTGGGTCTCACTAAAAGACAAACGCCACCGAACGCCAACAAACGCCACCGAACGCCAACAAACGCCACTGAACGCCAACAAACGCCACTGAACGCCACTGAACGCCAACAAACGCCACTGAACGCCAACAACCGCCACTAACAAATGTCTCCCAAAAATATTGGTAAACAACAAACGCCCCTGCACGCCACCGAACACCACTGAACGCCAACAAACGCCACTGCACGCCACCGAACACCACTGAACGCCAACAAACGCCCCTGCACGCCAACAAACGCCCCTGCACGCCACCGAACACCACTGAACGCCAACAAACGCCCCTGCACGCCACCGAACACCACTGAACGCCAACAAACGCCACTGCACGCCACCGAACACCACTGAACGCCAACAAACGCCACTGCACGCCACCGAACACCACTGAACGCCAACAAACGCCACTGCACGCCACCGAACACCACTGAACGCCAACAAACGCCACTGCACGCCACCGAACACCACTGAACGCCAACAAACGCCACTGCACGCCTCCGAACGCCACTGAACGCCAACAAACGCCACTGAACGCCAACAAACGCCACTGAACGCCAACAAACGCCACTGAACGCCAACAAACGCCACTGAACGCCAACAACCGCCACTAACAAATGTCTCCCAAAAATATTGGTAAACAACAAACGCCCCTGCACGCCACCGAACACCACTGAACGCCAACAAACGCCACTGCACGCCACCGAACACCACTGAACGCCAACAAACGCCCCTGCACGCCAACAAACGCCCCTGCACGCCACCGAACACCACTGAACGCCAACAAACGCCCCTGCACGCCACCGAACACCACTGAACGCCAACAAACGCCACTGCACGCCACCGAACACCACTGAACGCCAACAAACGCCACTGCACGCCACCGAACACCACTGAACGCCAACAAACGCCACTGCACGCCACCGAACACCACTGAACGCCAACAAACGCCACTGCACGCCACCGAACACCACTGAACGCCAACAAACGCCACTGCACGCCTCCGAACGCCACTGAACGCCAACAAACGCCCCTGCACGCCACCGAACACCACTGAACGCCAACAAACGCCACTGCACGCCACCGAACACCACTGAACGCCAACAAACGCCACTGCACGCCACCGAACGCCAACAAACGCCACTGCACGCCTCCGAACGCCACTGAACGCCAACAAACGCCACTGCACGCCTCCGAACGCCACTGAACGCCAACAAACGCCACTGCACGCCTCCGAACGCCACTGAACGCCAACAAACGCCACTGCACGCCTCCGAACGCCAACAAACGCCACTGCACGCCACCGAACACCACTGAACGCCAACAAACGCCACTGCACGCCTCCGAACGCCACTGAACGCCAACAAACGCCACTGCACGCCTCCGAACGCCACTGAACGCCAACAAACGCCACTGCACGCCTCCGAACGCCAACAAACGCCACTGCACGCCAACAAACGCCCCTGCACGCCACCGAACGCCACTGAACGCCAACAAACGCCCCTGCACGCCAGCGAACACCACTGAACGCCAACAAACGCCACTGCACGCCACCGAACACCACTGAACGCCAACAAACGCCCCTGCACGCCACCGAACGCCACTGAACGCCAACAAACGCCACTGCACGCCACTGAACGCCAACAAACGCCCCTGCACGCCTCCGAACGCCAACAAACGCCCCTGCACGCCTCCGAACGCCACTGAACGCCAACAAACGCCACTGAACGCCAACAAACGCCAACAAACGCCCCTGCACGCCACCGAACGCCACTGAACGCCAACAAACGCCCCTGCACGCCACCGAACGCCACTGAACGCCAACAAACGCCCCTGCACGCCACCGAACGCCACTGAACGCCAACAAACGCCACTGAACGCCAACAAACGCCAACAAACGCCTCCGAACGCCAACAAACGCCAACAAACGCCTCCGAACGCCAACAAACGCCACTGCACGCCTCCGAACGCCAACAAACGCCACTGCACGCCTCCGAACGCCACTGAACGCCAACAAACGCCACTGCACGCCTCCGAACGCCAACAAACGCCACTGCACGCCTCCGAACGCCAACAAACGCCCCTGCACGCCTCCGAACGCCACTGAACGCCAACAAACGCCACTGCACGCCTCCGAACGCCAACAAACGCCCCTGCACGCCACCGAACGCCACTGAACGCCAACAAACGCCCCTGCACGCCTCCGAACACCACTGAACGCCAACAAACGCCCCTGCACGCCACCGAACGCCAACAAACGCCACTGCACGCCAACAAACGCCCCTGCACGCCACCGAACGCCACTGAACGCCAACAAACGCCCCTGCACGCCACTGCACGCCTCCGAACGCCAACAAACGCCCCTGCACGCCACCGAACGCCACTGAACGCCAACAAACGCCACTGAACGCCAACAAACGCCAACAAACGCCTCCGAACGCCAACAAACGCCACTGCACGCCTCCGAACGCCAACAAACGCCACTGCACGCCTCCGAACGCCAACAAACGCCACTGCACGCCTCCGAACGCCAACAAACGCCACTGCACGCCTCCGAACGCCAACAAACGCCACTGCACGCCTCCGAACGCCAACAAACGCCACTGCACGCCACCGAACGCCACTGAACGCCAACAAACGCCACTGCACGCCTCCGAACGCCAACAAACGCCACTGCACGCCTCCGAACGCCAACAAACGCCACTGCACGCCTCCGAACGCCAACAAACGCCACTGCACGCCTCCGAACGCCAACAAACGCCACTGCACGCCAACAAACGCCACTGCACGCCAACAAACGCCACTGCACGCCTCCGAACGCCAACAAACGCCACTGCACGCCAACAAACGCCACTGCACGCCTCCGAACGCCAACAAACGCCACTGCACGCCTCCGAACGCCAACAAACGCCACTGCACGCCTCCGAACGCCAACAAACGCCACTGCACGCCTCCGAACGCCAACAAACGCCACTGCACGCCTCCGAACGCCAACAAACGCCACTGCACGCCACCGAACACCACTGAACGCCAACAAACGCCACTGCACGCCTCCGAACGCCACTGAACGCCAACAAACGCCCCTGCACGCCACCGAACACCACTGAACGCCAACAAACGCCACTGCACGCCACCGAACACCACTGAACGCCAACAAACGCCACTGCACGCCTCCGAACGCCACTGAACGCCAACAAACGCCACTGCACGCCTCCGAACGCCACTGAACGCCAACAAACGCCACTGCACGCCTCCGAACGCCAACAAACGCCACTGCACGCCAACAAACGCCCCTGCACGCCACCGAACGCCACTGAACGCCAACAAACGCCCCTGCACGCCACCGAACGCCACTGAACGCCAACAAACGCCCCTGCACGCCACCGAACGCCACTGAACGCCAACAAACGCCCCTGCACGCCTCCGAACGCCACTGAACGCCAACAAACGCCACTGAACGCCAACAAACGCCAACAAACGCCCCTGCACGCCACCGAACGCCACTGAACGCCAACAAACGCCCCTGCACGCCACCGAACGCCACTGAACGCCAACAAACGCCCCTGCACGCCACCGAACGCCACTGAACGCCAACAAACGCCACTGAACGCCAACAAACGCCAACAAACGCCTCCGAACGCCAACAAACGCCACTGCACGCCTCCGAACGCCAACAAACGCCACTGCACGCCTCCGAACGCCAACAAACGCCACTGCACGCCTCCGAACGCCACTGAACGCCAACAAACGCCACTGCACGCCTCCGAACGCCAACAAACGCCACTGCACGCCTCCGAACGCCACTGAACGCCAACAAACGCCACTGCACGCCTCCGAACGCCAACAAACGCCACTGCACGCCTCCGAACGCCACTGAACGCCAACAAACGCCACTGCACGCCTCCGAACGCCAACAAACGCCACTGCACGCCTCCGAACGCCACTGAACGCCAACAAACGCCACTGCACGCCACTGAACGCCAACAAACGCCACTGCACGCCTCCGAACGCCAACAAACGCCCCTGCACGCCACCGAACGCCACTGAACGCCAACAAACGCCCCTGCACGCCTCCGAACGCCACTGAACGCCAACAAACGCCCATGCACGCCACCGAACGCCAACAAACGCCACTGCACGCCAACAAACGCCCCTGCACGCCACCGAACGCCACTGAACGCCAACAAACGCCCCTGCACGCCTCCGAACGCCACTGAACGCCAACAAACGCCACTGAACGCCAACAAACGCCAACAAACGCCCCTGCACGCCACCGAACGCCACTGAACGCCAACAAACGCCACTGCACGCCTCCGAACGCCAACAAACGCCCCTGCACGCCACCGAACGCCACTGAACGCCAACAAACGCCACTGCACGCCTCCGAACGCCAACAAACGCCCCTGCACGCCACCGAACGCCACTGAACGCCAACAAACGCCACTGAACGCCAACAAACGCCAACAAACGCCTCCGAACGCCAACAAACGCCACTGCACGCCTCCGAACGCCAACAAACGCCACTGCACGCCTCCGAACGCCAACAAACGCCACTGCACGCCTCCGAACGCCAACAAACGCCACTGCACGCCTCCGAACGCCAACAAACGCCACTGCACGCCTCCGAACGCCAACAAACGCCACTGCACGCCACCGAACGCCACTGAACGCCAACAAACGCCACTGCACGCCTCCGAACGCCAACAAACGCCACTGCACGCCTCCGAACGCCAACAAACGCCACTGCACGCCTCCGAACGCCAACAAACGCCACTGCACGCCTCCGAACGCCAACAAACGCCACTGCACGCCAACAAACGCCACTGCACGCCAACAAACGCCACTGCACGCCTCCGAACGCCAACAAACGCCACTGCACGCCAACAAACGCCACTGCACGCCTCCGAACGCCAACAAACGCCACTGCACGCCTCCGAACGCCAACAAACGCCACTGCACGCCTCCGAACGCCAACAAACGCCACTGCACGCCTCCGAACGCCAACAAACGCCACTGCACGCCAACAAACGCCACTGCACGCCTCCGAACGCCAACAAACGCCACTGCACGCCAACAAACGCCACTGCACGCCTCCGAACGCCAACAAACGCCACTGCACGCCTCCGAACGCCAACAAACGCCACTGCACGCCTCCGAACGCCAACAAACGCCACTGAACGCCAACAAACGCCACTGCACGCCTCCGAACGCCAACAAACGCCACTGCACGCCAACAAACGCCACTGAACGCCAACAAACGCCACCGAATGCCAACGAACGCCAATAACAAATGTCTCCCAAAAATATTGGTAAACAACAAACGCCACTAAACGCCACTGCACGCCACCAAACGCCAACAAACCCCAATACCAAATGCCTGCAAAAAAATCAGTCAACAACAAACGCCATTGAACGCCAACAAACGCCACTGAACGCCAACAAACGCCACTGAATGCCAATGACAGATGCCACCTAGAAATGTTAATAAACAACAAACGCCAACAAATGCCACCAAACACCAACATTAGAAACCTTTTGTGCATAGCCTGCTCTCTTTTACACGTGCATATTTGGACATTTTTGAAAAAGAGGTGTTTGAATCCAGTTCAATTCAATTGTTTATTTCATGTTGTCTGTAAAATGTTGTTCAGACATTAAGTAATTGAATTTGTGCGTGTCTGCAGTAGGGCTGGGCTTGACATCCAATTTTTTTTTATTCGATTCATTGACATATTTTTTTTTGATTTCGATTATTTCGATTCGATTCTTCGAATGACGGCTGGAAGGCCGACGATTAGACAAAAATGTGTGACATAGTTCATTGGAAAGTGTGGTGAGGGACAAGTATTTCGCGCGTTTTGTATTGTCAGTATGCATCTGTCCCTCACCACACCCTCCCAAAGGAAAGGCTCACGCCGAAGCACCGCTTTCGGCGGCTTTCCGTGCTTCGCGGAGCGGAAAAATGAATAACAACTACAACAACATGTGAGTTTTATTTGCATGTTTATTTGTATTTCTGTGTTTCGCCGCAATTTCACTTGTTTTAGCTTAATGATTCAAGGGATTAGACCGCGAAGGTCGGTCCCAAGAATCGAAATAGCGCTTGGAATATGCATTTCTTGAGTATCGATCCTCAAGAAATGCCAATTCAGAATCGCTGTGCGTATCAAGTCCAGCCCTAGTCTGCAGCACTCTGCAAGCTAAATCAAAACCATTGCAGGAGGGATAGTGCATTAGAAAAACTTGGTTGAGGTGGGGAGGGGTTGTTTTGTTTTTCGAAAACATTCAGTACGGTATAAGGGGCATTCCACAGTAATTTCGTCCTGACTACTCATTTTGTCATCCTTTGAAACTAAAGTTCATTTAACATGAATCTGAAAGAAAACTTTGCAAAGTTTTTAGAACTGGTTTTGGTTTTTCCCTATGATCGCCCAAATATAAGTTATTGACTTCGAAAGTGGAATTTGTGGAAAAATTTGTGTAGACTACATGGGACATGACATTTTGTTCATTTTCTTAAGTTTCTATAATTGTTGTTTAAATATTTGTTGGCGTTTGTTGTTTATTAACATTTCTAGGTGGCACCTGTCATTGGCATTCAGTGGCGTTTGTTGGCGTTCAGTGGCGTTTGTTGTTGACCGATATTTTTTGCAGGCATTTGGTATTGGGGTTTGTTGGCGTTCGGTGGCGTGCAGTGGCGTTTAGTGGCGTTTGTTGTTTACCAATATTTTTGGGAGACATTTGTTATTGGCGTTCGTTGGCATTCGGTGGCGTTTGTTGGTGTTCAGTGGTGTTTGTTGGCGTGCAGTGGCGTTTGTTGGCGTTCGGAGGCGTTTGTTGGCGTGCAGTGGCGTTTGTTGGCGTTCAGTGGTGTTCGGTGGCGTGCAGGGGCATTTGTTGTTTACCAATATTTTTGGGAGACATTTGTTATTGGCGTTTGTTGGCGTTCAGTGGCGTTTGTTGGCGTGCAGTGGCGTTTGTTGTGTCTGTTCATAACTGAGACTCTGTCTGGAATTCTTAGAGATTTTTCCATTTTTCTTATTCATGTTCTATCTTTTTCATTTTTTCATTCGGTAGCATTGAAAGATCAGCAAAACTATGACATGTACCATAATTAATTTATTTTGTTTGCGTTTAAGTTGAGAAGCAACAGAAGGAGCTGAATGACTGGTACAAGGTAACGCCAACAGGAGACCTGAAGACTAAAAAGGAAAACGAGAACAGCCAAGCAGGGAGTCAACTCGAACTCACAGATGCCAGGAATATTGAGGTAATGTGTATATACGTTTCTAACTTTTATTGTATATATCCTGTGTATTGTAATGTTTAAGATCAGAAAAACATATAAATTTGACTTAATTATTAGCTACTGGACATTTTCACGAGAATTTTTTTTTCGCTTTTTAGCAACTTTCCAAAACTTACAGTGCTAAATTTGACAAAACTATGCCCCATGGAGACAGACAGTATTATTAAAAATATCAATATGATATCATATCATTTAGAAAATATCAATATTGTAGCCTATCATGAATATTTTATAGGTGCCAATCCCTAACCATACCCGTATTGCCAAAAAGAGACCTGACTATTTTTATGGTATATTTTTTGGCAGAGCATTTTACAAAAAGAATATTTGAACAATAAATGTGGATCTTAAACTTAACCAACATGTTTCCTTCTGTTTTTTGCATTATGCTTAATACCAAAGTTACTTTCCAATGTATCATAGATACAGAAAACCCCGGCTTAAACCTTATATTGCTGGATTCAATAGTGTTGCAACTCCCTCCTGAAATTGAGAAGTATTTGTTGCAATACATTGCAACAATTACATAAGTATACATGGATTTGGTGTTGGTTTTTCGTCTTGGTTGAAGCTAATATGAACTTAATTAAAAAAGATAAAATAATAGATGAAAGAGTAATAATTAATTGTTCTGTTTCAATATTTACATAAATATTCTTTATTTGAAGTTAGAATGGTATCACCAAATTGTCAATTTTATTTGGGTCATTACAGGCATGATTGGGTCGTCATAAGATACTGAAAAGAAAATTCAACTAATTGAGTTTATCCTTCTAATATTTTCAGGAAAATGTTATTTTTCAAGAATCATATAATTTAACAATTTATAAATCAAAGTTTTTATAGAAAGCATCATTGCATATGGATGAAAATTTTGATAGAAATACAGACAGATGAATGGGTTTGATATAAATAGCACTTTTAATCTTTTTAGAAACATACTTAAAATATCACTCTTTTGTAAGATGCATTTATACTAATTTAACCATCCCCTTCCTCGAAGGACGAATGGGGTCAAAGCTTTGATTAACTCTTTATCTACCGGTGCCATCTGCTGGCCAGGCCCTCAGAGCAAATTTGGCCAATTGTTGCTAAAACGGCAGCGCTATGCCTTGATGTAACGGACATTTGGTAAGCGCTATTTGACGCTCTGCAGGCCAGGCGCACGAGCCAGATGAGCATGATTAGGAGCTCCCGAGGATAGGCCTGTCGGCGCGACGAGCGACAATTAGCGTATCTTGTAGTGAAGGAGTCAATGGATGGAACTTGCCAATCTGTATGTCTAATGCAATGGGACCTGTGTGCATTGGCCTACCACTGGGAATGAGATAATTGGCAATTAATTTCCTACTGCTAATTACAGATAGGCAAAACATCAATAAAGCTCACTTCTGATATCCCATCCATGTGGTGTCAGGACCTGATCTGATAGCGGCGTCATCTAAATCGTTGCCACCAACTGCTGGCTGACTTTCAACGCTGCCTGGGTTTGAAATTGGCTTGTGGCATGTGGGAAAGTTGCCAGAGACTCAGAATTCGGTGGTATTTCCCTCAGGCTCTCCTTCCTCCACCTCTAGCAACTGCCTAGTATTGATTTACCCTATATATGGCCAAAAAAGGATAATAGGAATTCCAAAAGTGTGATGCCAATATGTCTTATCCCATTGTGAAAGTAAGGTGGCATTCATGTCTGGAGATCTTGAAAAGTGTCGTCTGAACCTTTGGCACTTTTGAAAATTACTGGAGGATTAATCAAAAATTCTCAAAATATTTGAAAGAGAGTTGTGGGTTTGCTTTTGATGAAAATCTCCCCTTCAAGAGTTTTCTGAAAATTGTCTTTGTCAGAGAGATACCATCTAAATATTGAGGCGGTATTGGGCACTACAGCCATTAATGGGTTAACCCATTCAAGGCTGCAGCGACTAAAGCTTGGCTTGGAGAAGGAAGAACTTGAACTATGGCTTATTAAGGATATGGATTGGTATCCTGTATTAATGAAACACTCTATTCTTCCATTGTACTCTAGCTTGGCTTGGAGAAGGAGGAACTTGAACCCTGGCTTATTAAGGAGATGGATTGGTATCCTGTATTAATGAAACACTCTATTCTTCCATTGTACTCTAGCTTTGCTTGGAGAAGGAGGAACTTGAACCCTGGCTTATTAAGGAGATGGATTGGTATCCTGTATTAATGAAACACTCTATTCTTCCATTGTACTCTAGCTTGGTTTGGAGAAGGAGGAACTTGAACCCTGGCTTATTAAGGATATGGATTGGTATCCTGTATTAATGAAACACTCTATTCTTCCATTGTAATCTAGCTTGGCTTGGAGAAGGAGGAACTTGAACCCTGGCTTATTAAGGAGATGGATAAGTTGATGACAGAGGCCTGGCTGTCTGGGGATGAGGAGCACTTCCAGCAGATATTTCACCTGATTATGAGTGAAAACGTCAGTGGTGAGTACTATCCTAACCCTTATGCTGCTGGTGGCTAATTTGGCCAGTACTAAATGATGAAAAATTACCGAAACCCTGGCATATGGGTACTCATCTGAGAGAACTCATCGAGAGCTTTCCAATGAATACCAACATGACAGGGCTTGGATGGTTTTCAAAAAATCTTTGCATCATTGTGCTTTGGACGAGGTTGCCTCAGCATTAGAAGGGCTAATTTGCAAATAGTGTATTTTGATCTTAACCCCTCCATGCCTGGGGATCTCCTTGACAAGAGTCGTCTGGAACTTTGATGCTTTTGAAAAATAACTTTGGAATTAATCATAAATTCATGCAATATTTGAAGGAGAGTTGTGGGTTTTATTTTGATCATTATTTCTCCTTCAAATATTTTTTGAAAATTCCTTTTGTCAGAGAGAGATCGCCAAAATAGTCAGACAGTTTTGGGTGCTACAGGATGACAGATGAAGTAATCATTTCATGTCTATAGCAAGAAAAAAATGTTGGATATTGTGTTAAGAATCAGGGAGTTTCTATCTAGTTATAAGTCAATTTAAGAAAACTCTCTCATTGTTTCAAAAAAAGTTATTATGGTCAATTATTGTGGTGAGATTACTTTTATTTCCAGAAAATCCAGGTATTGTTTCAGAAAAACACCAAATGATAACAAGAAAACATTTATATTGGGCTTAAGGAACATTAAGAGGTGTTGTGTTGAGAAAGAACTTTAATTGTTATGTACAATAAAATGGACATCGTATAGAGAAAATGCTGTTTATTTATTTCAGAAAACCTGTATTGCATTCAGTAAATGCTTATTGTTTCACTTTTATGAAAACCCAGGTATTATGTTGAAAAAATGCTGTTTTTGTTTCCAGATACCACAGGTATTAGTTGTGGAAGCATGAGTGTTTGGTATTGTGTAGGAACCATAGTGGAACATTCATTCTCTTCAGCAAGTTATAATGATCTGTGGCATGGTCTTAGCCAGCAGGGTGTCTGGGTGCCTTTTTGGACACCCAAACCCTTAAAAAGAATCCCTCGGGACACCCAAATATTTTTGTGTGGTATTTCTAAAAATCTCAAGCTTATAATTGAATTTTTTCATCTCCTTGTAATTCCCATGACATTGTTTAATGATATCAGGCCTTATTTTGATGAATCTATACATGTTTATGGTTGAAATATAAATATATTGTGATCTCCCTTAAAAATTTGGACGTCCAAAAATGTTACAACTGCCAATTTTAGGCACCCAGTTTCTAAATCCTGGCTAAGACACTGATCTGTGGTGAAAAATATATTGCTTATGCGTTATCTACACTTTGTTCCAAAAAAATGAGATGATAGATGATTATTACCTGATTTGTTTGATATAGCCTACACAACGGTTATATGTATCAGCCATATTAATACCTTCTACATGCATTTTAACTTTAACTGCTTCTTAAAGAAATAACTCTGTTGTAAAAGTAAGAACTTCGCCTCTGTGACAACAGTTTTTAAAAAAAGAAATTCTACTTGTCTAGAAGTTATAATTATGATAAGTTTCTATTTGTTTGGCCTTAAATATCCGTAAGTACATGTTCCACAGGCGGATTCTAGTGGGAAACCGTCTGTGGATGACAAAATGAAAGCTCATGAAATATTCTCATCTAGGGTTTCATGTTTTTTTTTTCGCTAATGGGCTTGTTTCCGGAAGCATCCGACTCCTTCCTCCAGGGTCTTAGCCGATATTTGGAAACAGGGTGTCCAAATAGAGGTTTCATAGACTTTTGCGTGTCCAAAGTGTGGTACAAAATACATACTACTAATAAGATAGACCCTATACCTTTACAGATTTTACTTTTTTAGGCCAGATACTGCTTTGTGTGTCTTATAAAAGTGACACTACAGCTTCTACATCTTCTATCTTCTAAGAAAAGTCATCTTCAGCAAATTCTGACATAAACTTTTGGGTGTCCAAACTGTCAAAAAATAGTGTTCTGCGTGTCCAAATGACACGCTGGACGCATTGCGGCTAAGCCCCTGCCTTCCTCTGTTTGCTATGGTAATTCTATTTGATGAACGGGAAATGCCAGTTGTAATTACACTATTTCTATTATGTCTCTGGATTAATAATGGACTTGTTGATTGATTGTAAAAAGAATGCTGAGAGCAATGATTAAATCCACCTAGTTAAATGGGCCAGACAGGATAACTAGTGATTCATCTTTCACACAGTAATTTATAGGTCTATTATTTTCTGCTTTACAGTTTCGTTTTACTCATTGGGTTTAACAAATACTTGTCGATGAGTCATTGACTGCTAGCTGTCTCTCACCACTTCCCCTGTTTGAATCCAGTCTGGGGCATGTGAGAAAGTTGCCAGTGACTTGGGGTTAGGTGGTGTTTTTTTTCGTCGGGTACTCTGGATTTTTCTACCACCTACAACTGACTAGTCACAATTTGGCTGCAACGTGACAACAAAAATGATGAAAAATCAAAATTTCTAAAATTTTTAAGATATGTTAAGTTATCAGACCATGTGTTCATTCCAGATGCAAACTCTTGTACCCATTCACACTTTACCGTAAGCATTTTATCCCTGATCCATAGCAGTGGTATATCTGATACTTCAAAATACTTGGTTGTACCTCAACATCTTCAAAAATACTTCCTGCCTCCAAGGGACTTGATTTTGTTAGTTTTTCCACTGTCAACCTCAAATATTTTGCTAATAAATAGCAAACTACCTTCATTTGGAGATGTCTGGGTTGCAGTTTAGACAATTTTATATTGTTAAGCAGTTTGGCCTAACATATCTGAAACAAATAGTACTCTCTCCTATTTTGAGGGGTGGAGTTTCACTCTTACACCGGTAATGTGAGTCTTGTTTTGATAATTACAATTTTCATAGGTTCAGCATGGCTAATTATTTCTATGTAAAAAATACCAATGAATACCAAAGTATCAGTGGGCCAAATTTGCAGAAAAGTGGAATCCTAATCATATGCACCCTCACTAATTTAACTGGTTAATGAACAATTATGACCAATCTGGATTATGAACAGTTTGTAACAAATAAAAAGGTATTGTCTAACTGGTGATCTGATAGTCATGCAATTGTGGATTCAGGGCTCGATATTAGGGGGTGCCAGGATCCCAGGGCTCCCTTGAATTCTCCTGCGGCTCCCTCAAAT
Organism: Maea johnstoni; assembly: GCA_963942565.1. Classification (NCBI taxonomy): domain Eukaryota; kingdom Metazoa; phylum Annelida; class Polychaeta; order Spionida; family Magelonidae; genus Maea; species Maea johnstoni. Next base: position 43,434,785 of record OZ012692.1, on the reverse strand, counting down.
TTCTGCAGGGAGCCCAAAGGTGTACTGTATTCTAAACAGAACACCTTTAGGTATCTTTTGAAGATGCAGTTGGGCTCCCAAGAAAAAAGCTTCATTTGGAGCCCTGGGATTATTGGGGGAGGCCTTATTGATTGCACTTACATTGAATGTGCTAATGAAATGAAACAATTCTCTACAAATCTTTTTATCAGAAGGGGATAAAAAACTTGTATCAAACAGCAAAATGGTAAAATCATGTGCAGTTATTGGCTGTACAAAAAGACAGAGAAGTGGTGGTATAACTTTAATATATATTTACAGAAAAGAAATACATTCTTTAACAATACTTTAATATAGAGGACAACTTCAATTAAAGGAAAGGGATACGCAAAGGGTAATTAACCTTGTTCAATTGGCATTACACATCTAGATCTCGGGAGACACAAGTTAGTAAACACAGGAAGTATCTATCAGTATTTGGAACAGCAACCATCTTCCTTTAGTATTTGTGTTCATAATTTTTACTTTATACAAAAGAAATATGTCAGGGACATCCTTGGTAGGTGTTTGACTTCGGAAGGAAGCACCACCACTCAGTTTATGCTACTTAGGAGCTTGTAATAGAAAAGCCTTATTATACCGGATTCTTCCCTGACTGAGAGAAGATCATGATTAACTGATACTGATATAGGCTTATCGAAATCTAAACTAGTAAGTAATTCTTTCATAAATGACCCGCTGTTAGAGACAAGAATTACTCTATTATTAAGATGATCAGCAATGATCACATTGCCGTGTCTGTCAACAGCGAGATCGATAGGTTTGACTGCCTCCACACATTCCTCTCCTACGAAATGCCACTGGCACACATACCTGCCTTCTCTATGGGATAGTGCATAAACAGCATTGCATCCAACATCTAATACAACTAGACCACCTTCTCCATATGCTTCAACTTTTAAGGGCCTTTGGAGTCGATGCACTTGCTGCCCACTATCATCTTCCATCCTGAACTCTTTGATGAGCCTGCAATATCTGCAAGAATCTTTGTAGGTGCTGAAGATTTTAACACATCGTTGGTCTGGATAGCAGGCGACAAAGGCACCATCGCTCAGCACAGCCATTCCTGTTGGATTACCCTGGTCCACTGCTATTGTATAGCAGTGGCTGCCACTCTCCATGCTGAAAACTTTGATGTTTTGGTCAATCCTATAACTGATGGCAATATCACCGTTGGGAAGTTCAATCAGGTTGTTCACTTCACAGTTCTCCGTTGGAGAAAATTCTCTCATTAGTTCACCGTGCTCAGAGTACAATCTTACCAAGGCATGCTCTGTCTCATATAAGCATATTAGGTCATTATTTTCTCTAAGGGTTGCATCACGGAATAGAGTGTTTTGAGTTAATGCAGTGTCTTTTTGTTCAGGAGTTTTCATGGTTGGTTCTGTACTTAATGCTGCCACCTTTTGTTTAGGAGTTTTCCTCATTGATGTTGGTGTTTCTTCTGATTTTGAACTTACTGCCACCTGCTTTTGTTCACAAGTTTTCATTTCTGGTGCTTCTGATTTTGAACTTAATGCTGCCTCCATTTGTCTAGACGATTTCATTGTTGATGTTGGCATTTGAGAGGATTCTGGTCCTATTTTTGGTGCCAGTTCTACTCCTGCTACTTGCTGATAGGAAGTCTTCACTTTACCTAGAAGTTTTTCCGCGTAATCTAGGGATCTACTACCATACTGCCATTTCAGAAGTTTTTCACATCTGTGGATTTTCTCTGAGGATATATCCTGTATCTCTTTGTCCATGTCTTTAAGTCCTTGCAATGCCTCTAGGCTAGGCTTGTTTTTTCGTAGCTCACACACACGCTTTAAAAATGCTTGATGTCTTTTGCGGAGTAGGTTGTTATTTTGCATTATGGCAGAAATGCTTACCTTTTCACTTTCATATTCTTCGTGTACTTGTGCATCTAAAAGCTCTGCTTCCTCGTGGATTTGTTTGCAAAGACTGTCTGCTTGTGCATGAAACAAAGCTCTGACCTTATCAGCTTGAAGTTGTGTGTCTGTCAGGTACTTTTTCAGTTCGTCCTCCACTTCTAGGCTCAGTGTTACTTGACCTTTAAGGTAGCTGATAGTCTCCGAGCTCCGCTTGAGGGAAAACGCATCCGGATCCGCCATTGTATGTCCCCGGTGATCGTCATTCACACACGTGACGCAAACGCCCTCCTGACAGTCACTACAGTACATGACTATCTTATAGTCGACATGCTGCTCACAATACCCAGGTTTGATGGCAGAGCTTTCCTTACCACCAATGGCACCCTCTCCAAGTTCATTTGTGGCTTGCCCTATATCCTGTGGAAGACCAGAATGCCCATGGGATGACGAACAGTCCTCGCAAAGATCCATTTCACATTCTACACAGAAATTGGTCATTGGCTTCTTTTTACAGACTGTGCATACCATACCAATTTTGTTTTCCTCTAGGATGTTATCCTGGTTGGCCAAGTAGAAGTTGACAGGGAAGCCCACCACCCCTTCTGCAGGAAGCACAGTTTCCTTGCGGCAGTATGGGCAATCAAAGGTCTCATTTCTCTCCAACCCTCGCACATGTTCCTCTAGGCATTGCTGGCAGAAGCTGTGCAGGCAGGGCAGGGCCCGTGGCTGTGTGTATGTTTCAAGACACAGGCAGCATTCTGCACCTGCTGCCATTTTTCAGAACTGGCTGATCGGTGACCGAGCTCCACTGTTATAAATGTTCAGTTGTTCACTTATCTGACATACATTCAGCTAATTATTTGGATCATGGAGTCATGTGCATCCGGGTTGCAGTAACATTCTGGAAATTCTGAACCTCGAGCTGGAATCATTAGGGGAAGGCCAGACAAATTTGATTCATTGTTACCTATATAATATATTATAGTTTCAGTTAGACTATATCCATAGAAAAAACAGGTTCCATGTTGCCTGTTTTCCCAGTTGACCATATCTATAGTGAAAGTAGTGTCATGTTTTCTGTTTTTCTTCAGTTGATTATATCCAGACTAAAACCAGTAACTTGTTTTCTGTTGTTGTTTTTATTCAGTTGACTATATCTAAAGTGAAACCAGTGCCATGTTTTCTGTCTTTTCCAGTTGACCATATATACAGTGAAATCAGTGCCATGTTTTCTGTCTTTTCCAGTTGACCATATCTAAAGTGAAACCAGTGCCATGTTGTCTGTCTTTTCCAGTTGACCATATCTAAAGTGAAACCAGTGCCATGTTTTCTGTCTTTTCCAGTTAACCATATCTAAAGTGAAACCAGTGCCATGTTTTCTGTCTCTTCCAGTTAACCATATCTAAAGTGAAACCAGTGCCATGTTTTCTGTCTTTTCCAGTTGACCATATCTAAAGTGAAATCAGTGCCATGTTTTCTGTCTTTTCCAGTTAACCATATCTAAAGTGAAATCAGTGCCATGTACTCTGTCTTTTCCAGTTGACCATATGTAAAGTGAAACCAGTGCCATGTTTTCTGTCTTTTCCAGTTGACCATATCTAAAGTGAAACCAGTGCCATGTTTTCTGTCTTTTCCAGTTAACCATATCTAAAGTGAAACCAGTGCCATGTTTTCTGTCTTTTCCAGTTGACCATATCTAAAGTGAAATCAGTGCCATGTTTTCTGTCTTTTCCAGTTAACCATATCTAAAGTGAAATCAGTGCCATGTACTCTGTCTTTTCCAGTTGACCATATGTAAAGTGAAACCAGTGCCATGTTTTCTGTCTTTTCCAGTTAACCATATCTAAAGTGAAATCAGTGCCATGTACTCTGTGTTTTCCAGTTGACCATATCTAAAGTGAAATCAGTGCCATGTACTCTGTCTTTTCCAGTTGACCATATCTAAAGTGAAACCAGTGCCATGTTTTCTGTCTTTTCCAGTTGACCATATCTAAAGTGAAACCAGTGCCATGTACTCTGTCTTTTCCAGTTGACCATATCTAAAGTGAAACCAGTGCCATGTTTTCTGTCTTTTCCAGTTAACCATATCTAAAGTGAAATCAGTGCCATGTACTCTGTCTTTTCCAGTTGACCAAATGTAAAGTGAAACCAGTGCCATGTTTTCTGTCTTTTCCAGTTGACCATATATACAGTGAAACCAGTGCCATGTTTTCTGTCTTTTCCAGTTGACCATATCTAAAGTGAAACCAGTGCCATGTACTCTGTCTTTTCCAGTTGATCATATGTAAAGTGAAACCAGTGCCATGTTTTCTGTCTTTTCCAGTTAACCATATCTAAAGTGAAACCAGTGCCATGAACTCTGTCTTTTCCAGTTGACCATATATACACTGAAACCAGTAGCACATTTTCTGTATTTTTTCAGTAGACTTTATCCAAAGTGAAACCAGTCCCATGTTTGAAGTTTTTTCCCGTTGACTAAATCTATAATGTCTTTTTAGTTGACCGTATCCACAGTGAAACTAGTGCGATTCCCCTGATGATAGCCGCTGGCCGTGGCGTGTATAGTGCAGTGTTACAAGTACCAATGTTTTCTGTCTTTTCAGTTGATTATATCCACACTGAAACTAGTGCGACGCCCCTGATGATAGCGGCTGGCCGGGGAGTGTACAGTGCAGTGGAGCAGCTCCTCAGCCTTGGAGCCAACATCAACATAAGGGCGAGCAACGAGTGGACCGCGCTCGACTGGGCCAGGAGGTTCGAAAGGAATGACATCATAGAGCTTCTCGAAGCACACTCGTGAGTAACTGTCAATAGAGAATCAGATATAGAACCCATTGAAGTGAAGCCAGGCTTGCCCTGATGGCCTAGTGGTCAAAGGCACTTCCACTGACTGCTAGCTGTCTCTTACCACTGAGGGCCTGCCCTGATGGCCCAGTAGTCAAAGGCATTGCCACTGACTGCTCACTGTCTCTCACCACTGAGGGCCTGCCCTGATGGCCCAGTGGTCTGAGGCATTGCCACTGACTGCTCACTGTCTCTCACCACTGAGGGCCTGCCCTGATGGCTGAGTGGTCCAAGGCGTTGCCACTGACTGCTCATTGTCTCTCACCACTGAGGGCCTGCCCTGATGGCTGTGTGGGCAAAGGCATTGGCACTGGCTGCTTGCTGCCTCTTACAACTGAGGGCCTGCCCTGATTGCCGAGTGGCCAAAGGCATTGCCACTGACTGCTTGCTGGCTCTCACAACCGAGGGCCTGCCCTGATGGCCGAGTGGTCAAAGGCATTGCCACTGACTGCTAACTGTCTCTCACCACTGAGGGCCTGCCTTGATGGCCGAGTGGTCAAACGCATTGCCACTGACTGCTCACTGTCCCTCACCACTGATGCCCTGCCTTGATGGCCGAGTGGTCAAAGGCATTGCCACTGTCTTGCCACTTAGGGCCTGCCCTGATGGCCAAGTGGTCAAAGGTATTGCCACTGACTGCTTGTTGTCTCTCCGCACTGCATGGGTTTGAATCCTGACTGGGGTATACTAGAAAGTTGCCAGTGACTTGGGGTTAGGAGGTGTTTTTTGGCGGGTACTTCAGTTTCCTTCAACACTAACAACTGGCTAATCACGATTTAGCTAAATATGGCAGAAAAAGTGAATACGAGAATAATAATAGTAATAATAATAATAATAATAATGATAATAATAATAATAATAATAATAATAATAATAATAATGATAATAATAATGATAAAAATGATAATAATAATGATAATATTAATAATAATAATGATAATAATGATAATAATAATAATAATAATAATGTAATTGATAATCTCTCCATTTCAGGGCTGCCCTGTCATCGCCAGCTACAGACGACACTCTGCTGCTGAAAGCCTCGCAAGGTCTGACGCCTGAAGACAGGGAGCTGCTCAACATCTATCACCACACCTTCGATGACGACAAGGTCGACCTGGACCTCATCATGGCTCTGCTCTTCCAGATACACTCTGGCAAGGAAGAAGGTAGGCATCTAGACCATGCTATTGCTATCTCCACTCCTTCTAGATAGACTCTGGCAAAAAAGAAAGTACTAATAGGACAAAAGTTTGTCAGTTAACAATTGATTTCAGCGTATTGTGTGTCCAAAAAGTATAGTGAAACAACTTTTTTAATACACAGGTTTGTATGAATGTTTATGATGACTTCAGAATTATCGATCCTATAAGGAAGCCAATTGTATCATTCAAAAGTGCTATGTGACGTCTTTTGTTCAATGTATATGTATTTCAACCATGATTTCAAGCTTTAGATTAATGCATTCAGCCAGAAATATACATAGCCTAGGGTTATGTACATCTCTGACCCAATTTGTCTGTAAAACGACAAAAAATGACTCAAATAATTATATATTTACTAAGATAGTTCCATTATTTATAGTGGATGCATTTATATCCTGTACTAGGAAAGGGTGTTCTTATTCTGCATTGTCTTCATAGTTTATTCATTACTTTTCCAGGGGCTGTTCTCATCTTTCTTCCTGGCTATGATGAAATAGTAACTTTGCGAGATAAAATATTGTGTGATGACAAGAGATTTTCAGACCAAAGCAGGTAGGTTGTGTGAACATTTCGGTGGAGACAAGAATTTAAACCGAGTACCTTTACCTTTAGGATCAATTGATCTCTC
>OZ012692.1:43279898-43427995 GCA_963942565.1 Maea johnstoni | reverse complement strand
AATAAAGCTATTACATACCGATTTTGCTTTATATTGAAGGTCAAGATGATATCTATTGATGGTCTGTGCTGGGGCTTTTGGTTCTAGTTGTTGAAGACTGTTATTAAGTCGTGGTCTGAGTAGTATGTTGGGATGGTTGTGGCGGTTGCGGTCGTCATGTTGGTGTAGACATGAATGTGGCAGAAAAAGCGAATAAAACACGAAAATCCATTTCCTGTACAGGGGCTTGATACTTAGATAATTAAAATACCTCTCGGTCATTCAACCTTCTGGTTTTCCTTCTCTGTCATTTGACCCCATTCTGACAACATGTCATCCGAATCAAATAATAGGGATGGTAGAATATATATACATATATATATATATATATATATATATATATATTAGGGCTGCACTCAACACTCACGAACTCGAGTGGCTCGAGCCCTGGAGCAAACTCGCCGAGCTCGAGCTGAAATTTTCTAATCGTGAGCTTGTCTATGTTGGGAACACACACGTAACACAGAGCACCTAACACAAATTATCAACATACATAACTGCTTATCGCTGTCATGTCTTCTTTACAATCTCCAATGTATACATTCAAGCGTTGTTGACCTTTGTACCTCGTCAGCACGTTTTATAATTAAATAAACATGGCAATGTTAATAAATGTCTGCCAATAAATATTTATTTCTTAATAGCTGGGCTGGAAAATAAGTATTTTTTTGGAAAATCGTAACGTCCGCGAGCTCATGAGCTCACGAGTCAAACGGGTGGTGAGCTCATGAGTTGATCTCCCTCCGTGAGTGCAGCTCTAATATATATATATATATATATATATATATATATATATATATATATATATATATATATATATATATATATATATATATATATATATGTATATATATATATATTTATATATATATATATATATATATATATATATATATATATATATATATATATATATATATATATATATATATATCATGCTGATTAATGCTATTGTGGTTAGAAGCTCCTTTTTAATATCAATATGAAATTCCTATATTAAAAGGGACATGACTTGTTAATACCATTTTTATGTAAATTTATACTAAACTGATCTTTTTTTTATTTTATTAACTGAACAACCACATAATATCCATGTAACTGAGGGAGCTACCGCATAAGCAATCTGTCCTTTTTTCTTTGATGGCTGAACCCTAATTGCCATAATGCATGGTCATTTGGGGGAGTAATGTAATTTGGTTACCATGGTCCAGCAGTGTTCCTCTAACACAGTGTGTGGCCAGAAATGAGGCAGTGTTTGTCAAGTAACTTGTTCACTTCAACCATCAACATTCATGGTCAGTTTTAGGGGAGATGTGATAAGGTGTGAATGGTTCAGCAGCATACATCTAAAGGTTTTTGGTCAGTTATAAGGTGAGTAGGCTCAAGTCAATTGTCAAGATGATGACCTCAGTCAGATAAATGCATCTTTGGCCACTTGAGTATTTATCTTGTAAAGTGGAGGATGCTGGGCAGCTGTGTGCATGCTCAGTTGTTAGGTGTGTAAATTCAATCAATTCTGTTACTCTGATGGTCACATAAGATCATCCTTCAACTTGAATATAATTTTAGAATGCAAATGCTCATTTTATCTTTTGTTGGTCCTCCAAAATATATCACTACAGATGAAAATCATTTCAAATTGTAGAATAGTATCAAATGAATTATAGCCTTTAGTAAGTTCAAAGATGATTTTGTTTTGCCCCATTTGCAGAACAGACATGGGTTTCAGCTATTTGAGCCTTTGCGTTTGACCTCCTGATGGAGGGTTTATGACAATCAGACGTTTCTATACCAGATACAGCAGTTGTCTCATTACATAGTTATTATCCCTTGAACCATCTCAAAGTTTTACCTTAACATTGGTTTTGAAGGAAAATGAAATTTACTACTTCCAGTTTTTTCAAAGTTCATTTTTTACGATTGTGAGGCACAAAGAAATTCCACAAATGGGCAGGATGTATTATTTAGAGTCAGTTTTCTTGAAGTTGAAACTTCTTTTTCAGTTCTAGTGGCGAAATTAATAAGTAAATTGAGAATTTCGCCAGGGTTCCTAAATCAACATTGAAAAAAGCCGTTTTTGCCGTTTTTTTCCAAAGTCGCCATTTTTTTCAAAAATAACAAACATAACAAACAGGTTATGATAATAGGGTAAAAGCCCTCTTTCTTGCGAACATTTTGATGGGTCATTTGTAACTTTTGACCAAGAAACGGCGACGTGACAATTTTTTGAAAATAGTATGTTTTTTGTGTGAAATGCATATCGAAGGGAAGCCGTAACCTCGCCATTGTCAAAAAAACCAACGCCATATTTTTTTCAAAAATAACAAACAACTGACCAATCGTGGGACAAAACCAAGGATCGCCGACGACATCTTGAAATTGTCTCTATTCATCGAGGACCCTAGGGAAGGTTTCCCTGCTCAGGTCCTTGTTACCGCGGTCGCGAAGGCGAAAGCCAAACCCGATTTGAAACGTATTTCACCAACTCCGGCTGGTGATCCTACTGATGTTGATGGGTCTGATACTTCTGAACCAATTGTCTTGAGAAACGAGCATGATACTAGAGATAAGGACGCGAATCACCACGAAGCTGATCAGAGAGAGTTCGAACGCTTTGTTATCAAGGAAGTGTGTGGCGTAACCGATCAAACCACGGTGCAGAATGAATCACCTGTGTCCATTACGAAGCCTATAGACTCAGGTACGACAACTAAGGATCGTGTAAGCAATAGATCCTTCGGCACTCAGACGGACGAGTCTTCTTTCTCAGAGAACGTATCCACCCGTACCTTTACCTGTAGAAGAGCGTGTTGCAGTGATTCTAGTACGAACACTGGGGACGATAAGAACAATCCTAATACACAGGATAAAGATCAGTTAGGAGCGGCTACTCGCACAGATCACCCATCCCCAGTCAAGGGTGGAAAGGTCAGTACATGTGATAGAGAGGGTAACAGTCCTACTCGAACGCGTTGCTCATTGCGATCAGATTCCGTGCACTCTGAGAAATCCATATTAGAGTACATTGACAGTGAGTACGAATCACTTAAAAGTATGAATAGAGGGAAGAACGTTACGCCGAGGAACACTCGAGCCAAATCCGATCACGATAGGAGGATAAATGATCTTGAAGAAAAGTATGAATCTGTGGTGAAACGTTTGGCCTTTGTGGAAAAAGACCACACTCGGGAGATCTGCGAGTTGAAAGCAGAACAGCGCCGTCTAGCGTATCTAGGAGTTGGTACCACTGACTCATGTTCTCCCCGTCGTAAGCGTTTCAGACGGCACTCATCAGACGGATCTGTGTCCGTCGACGGCTGTCAAAGTCAACAGAAGGACTGTGCCGTTGATTTTGATCCTACGGACGATGACAGTGTTTGGGATGTGAGTGAATGTGATGTAATCGTCAACACTCAAGACTCACAAGGTAACCGTGTAGCCACTAGAGCCACCCCGCTGCATCTCAAGGAGATGCGAAAAGCTGACAATTCTGCACGAGTCAGTAACACTAACGTCGTGACTCGCGCCATGAGTCAGTCCAAGCCGCAATCGAGGCCCGATGCCCGTATCGATAGCAGATCTGGAGGTGTGTTAGATAATCGTTATGCCGACGGCATGGAAGCTGAACCAACCCCGTCTACATCAACAGCTGTTGGATTGTACAAATCCACACAATTCGTTGATGGCATGGAGGATATGCCTCCCCCGAAGGCATCGTCTGACAAGCAGAGTGGTACCAGAACCCGTAGTAACGGATATGGTGCACAGGGCAACCGGCCCCGTCAATCTTCTCCTCCGGCCAAACAACATCAGGGTAAACAGAATAGTATAGGTGCTCGCCAACCTAATACCAACAAGAACAAGGTACCCAACGCACCTAGTAGTGGTGATCGTCGTCCGGATAAGCAATCAACCAACGAGAGAAGCAAGCCTATTAACAATCCCCCACCTAAACCGAGTAGAAACGCCCCTGAAATGGACTCAGGTAGTGGTGCACAAACAAACAGTGCAGGTATGTCGGAGGGAGATAAGGGAGAGAAAGATTTGTTCACTCTCGTGGTAACTAGAAATGGTTGGTCCAAAGGTATAGGCAATGGTAATGATAAGGGTAATAAGAAACCTCTCAAACCAATTTGTGGGCTGGTTGATTCCGATACCAAAGAGATGTTTGTTAAGGGGCTTAAATGCGCCGGTTTCCGCACCCGCAATGAATTAGAAGAATCCATCAAAGCATATGTAGAAGAGAAAGGTATTTTTCTGATACATCACCGTGTCCTATCGTTTAAAAGCAGCAGGACAACCGTCGGGTGTAAAATGATAGTTAGTAATGAAGATGTTGATAAAATATCTAGCAAGGGTTTCTGGCCACCAGGTATATGGATAAGAGAGTGGTTTGACTTCCCAAGCGATGATGAGCATAATCCTGGTAATGATAAGAACTCCGACGAGTCTAACTGAAGTTAAATACATCATTAACATGAAAATCTTATTGTCAGAATGTGTGCACTCACACTTTCAGCTCGTCCTTGCTTTGACTTGCATGCTTATGATGTTCATGATCTACATCCGCTCTAGTTATGTAGTGAAATTGAAGCTACCCATATGCAAGTCCTGTGGTTATTATGAGTCGTACTGTGAGAATGTGATGTGGGTCATTAACTCTACCTGTTATTATGTACTCGTGGAGATGTACACTGATTCACACAATGTTTACCGGGATACCTGTACCTGTGTGCATATGATATTTATGATCTACACTTCATATTGGTGTGTAGTGAAATTGAAGCGTTCTCTTTACAGACATTTCGGCCGCTACGCCCCTTTCAACATGACATGGGTACGGGTCACCGCGTGTTTATGGCATTTCTCCTCTATGGTGACACGTGCTCTCACTCTTAGCTGGCCACAGTGTACACAGCCGTGGTGGTGGCTCCTAGCGTATGGTCTCGAAGTTAACTCTTCATGCATTGACGCATCTTATGCTACAGCCTCTCAGTCAGGCAAGCTTGATGGCTTACTGCGCAGCTGTAAGCTTGTTATGTGCATCAATTCTACATTAACCTGTTACTATTGCAAACACGAGTTACGTTTTCTTATGAATTTATACCTGTTATCTACTAACATGTACATGTCGATGCGCGTTTTTAATGTTCTTTGTAAGGTCTCCAACAGAGTGTTTGTGAGATGTTGTGTGTATTACTTTTGCATTTACAGTTACTCACACATACAGCTCACTACTGCTTTAAACTGTATGCTTAAGATGTGTATACTCTACATCCCTCCCAGGTATGTGGAGAATTTGAAGCAACATATATGCAAGCTCTTTTGTTATTATGAAACCTTCTGTGTGGCTTCGATATGGGACAATAGCTATACCTGTAATCAAGACCTTATGGAGTTCCATACCTTTTCGCAAAATACTCGCAGTTATATCTCTACCAGTGTGCTTATGATATTTATGACCTATACTTCCTCTAGTTGTGTAGTGAAATTGAAGCCATTCCTACTCCGACCCACCAGTCGCTACGCCAACATCGATATAAACTGGTCACAGGTCACTACGTGTTTATGTGCATGCGTCTCTATGGAGACGTGTACCCTCGCTCTTATATGTTCGCTGTGTATACAACTGTGGTGGCGGCACCTAACGGATGACACTGAGGTTAACAATTTGTGTGCCCGACTATCACATATAGCAGCCTCGCATCTAGGCAGATCTAGTACCTTGTTATGCAGGCATATACTAGTTATGTCAATCAGTACTGCATCTGCTTGTTACTACGTTTATACTTATCGTATCTTTATGGTTCTATACTTGTTTTTTACTAACATGTATATGTTTGTGTGTGTGTATTGCGCTCTTAGCAAGCCTCTCAACATGGTATTCTTTAGACTATGTGTGTATTACAGCAATAATACTTACATCCTATTGACACACTATTATTGTGGAGGCGTTTACTGTATGTATTACCGTGTGTGTAAATTCGAGATGTTACTTCTTAACACTGAAAGATGAGAACAAGATTAATGCTTATCCTCCTCATATCAACCATCATACTCACGATGTCCAATGTACCCAACGCCAATGATCATAATAATGTTAATGAATGTACTGTGTCACTTGCCTGCTGGAATTCACGTGGTATGTTGACTTCTATTCCGTATCTCAATGATCTTATGAAACATAATGACATCATTGCTGTCTCTGAGCATTGGCTCCATGCCAATCGCCTTCATACTCTCTCTGATATCTCTCCAGACTTTAACTGTATTAGTAGAGCTAGCCGCCATTCAGGTGCAGAGAAATATGGTACTAGTAGAGGTCAGGGTGGTGTGGCCTTGTTCTGGAACAAGAAGCTTGCGGGTATTTCTCCTATTACAGAGATAACTCACGATCGCATTTGTGGCCTTAGGCTGCAGACCAAACATAATCGAGTAGTTAATATTTACTCAGTGTATTTACCTTCCCAAGGAGCAGTAGATGACTTTAATACAACTATTGACGAGTACTCTGAGATATTAAACTCCAGAGAAGATAATTCCTATAACATTCTTTGTGGGGATTTTAATGGTGATGTTGGCCACTTAGGAGGTCCTAGATCAAATAGGCGTCCAACCAAAAACGGTATCGCTGTGCAAAGATTGTTTAACGAATTTTCTTTATTTCCTGCGAACTTAGATAGGTGTGCAAAGGGGCCGCTTAATACTTTTAAGGGAGGTATGGGTTCCTCGACCATTGATTATGTTGCTTTACCCGAAGGTCTCAGAGTTAATCTCTATGATTGCGAAGTACTAGCAGATGACTGCCTCAACACATCAGATCATTATCCAGTAAGAGTCGTACTCAACCTTGATTGTTTGCCTAAAATGGTGTCTGTCCGTCGCCCTGAGGGAAGGATCAAATGGTCTAACAATAATACCGTCAGTAAATATCATGATCTGGTGGATAATCACATTGCTGATCTAAGTGCTAATTTCAATGTTGACGCTTGTACACCTGAAGATATCGATAAGAATATCGCGCAGATGGTATCGATATTGGTAAAAGCTAGCTCTAAGCTGCCCCGCACAAGACTTAGAAAAAATGTTCGCCCCTATTGGAACTCCGATCTTACCGAGCTTAAGAAAAAGAAAGTCAAGTGTCATCAACTTTGGAACGCATCAGGTCGCCCCAGAGATAATGCTAACCTTCTCTATGCTAATCATAAGCGCGCTCGTAAGAACTTTATGTTAGAACTTAAAAAAGTTCAGAAAGCTTATGAAAAGCATGAAATAGATGACATCGTTACAGCTGCTGTCACCAATAAAGATCGGTTTTGGAAGAAAATCAAAAAGGCTAGGCAGACTAACCAGAATGAGGTCTTTGCTGTCAGGTGTAATACTGGCAAAGTGGTCTATGATATTAATGAAGTTGTTAACGTGTGGCGAGACCATTTTGAAAATATTTCTCTCCCTAGGAAATCCCCTAGTTTCGACCACGCCCACTACGAAAATGTTACGCGGCAAGTCAGAATGTGGGCTAATGAGGTAGATGATGATGAGTTTCTGGATAATAAATTCACTATACAGGAAATTCAAGATGGTCTCAAAGTCCTCAAGTTAAGGAAAGCTGCCGGTTGTGATGGAGTTACCACTGAACATCTTGTTCATGCAGGTGATAACTTAGTACGCTTCCTCACTGATATCTACAATAGTGTTATTAGGACTGAATATGTACCCGAAAATTTTCGTCGAGGCACTCAGATACCTCTTTATAAAGGTAAAAACCTATGCCCCCTCGATGTCAACAATTACCGGGGTATAACCCTGTTGTCCTGCATGAACAAGTTGTTCGAAGTTTTGATCTGGGAGCGCATTAAATACTGGTGGGAAGACTCTGGTGTTATATCCCCACTCCAAGGAGCCTGTCGCAAGGGGTCCTCTTGTCTCCACTCAGCCATGATACTACAAGAAGCGATTGCCAGCGGTCTAGACACTAGAAAGAATGTTTTTGTCGCGTATTTCGACGCGGCAAAAGCATTTGATAGTGTCTGGACCGATGGCTTGTTCTACCAGCTGCACAGGGCTGGCCTTGTAGGTCGGACCTGGCGTATTCTTTATAAGTGTTACGATGACTTTCGTTGCAAAGTTAGACTCGCTGGTACCTATTCCAATTGGTACAATATGAGGTGCGGCATTCATCAGGGGGGATTTCTCTCCCTTCTGAAGTATGCCGCCTTCATAGACCCCCTTCTTAGAGAAATCGAAGACTCCGGGTACGTGTGCCGCATAATCAATATACCTTCAAGCCCGGTCGGCTATGCCGATGACCTGTCTGTCTGTAGTCTTACAAAATACAACATTGATAAAGTGCTGGATATAGTGTACAGATATTCGTGTAGGTGGCGTTTTTACTATAACGCGGACAAAAGTGCCGTTATGGTATACGGAGAGAATAAGCGTGAATCATGTAAGAATGCCAAATATAGAACTTTTCGCTTAGGTAGTGAAAAAGTTAAGGAACGTGTGGAATACGATCATGTTGGTGTCAAAAATTGTCTCTATAACGACACGACTCCCAGAACTGAGGATAGAATAAGCAGGGGCAGACGCGCTTTTCATGCTATATCTGGTATCGGTGTTAAAAACAATGGTGTATGTATGAATGTTTGTAACACCGTCGTCTGGTCCATAATAATGCCAATTGTTTCGTATGGAGCTGAGCTCTGGGTGTTACAACCCGATGAAATCGAACTTTTACGGAAATTCCAACGTTACATTGGTAGGCGATGCCAACGATTTCCTAAAAGATCCCCGATATCTAGTGCAGTTAATCCCCTGGGGTGGATTAGCATCGATCGCTACATCAAAGTTAAAAAGTTGTTATTCCTCCGGACCATACTTGTCATGCAGGAAGGTTGTGTGTGTAAGAGGATCCTCGTTGCTAGAGTAGGAATCTATAGGGACAACCCAAATAGATGCGTTACTAACGAAAATTCCAGTCCTATATTTGACATCCTTAATGCTTGTTTAGATTTTGGTATCCTTGATAAATGTTTGAATATGATTGACAGGGGTTGCCCGTATAGCAAACTTGAGTGGAAAGAATATATTTGGGACCTTGCTTGGAGGATGGAGGACGTTGATTATAATAACTCGAACAATGGTTCTCTTATGTATTGTGTTATTGAAAGACCTCTGTTTCTAGTTTGGTGGATATTGTCCGATCTTATACCCTCCATGACTAGAACTTGTGAGATCATGGCTAAATTAGTTTGTGACGCGAGCCTACTAAAATCTAATGATTACAGGTTAAAGAACCTCAGTTTTAGTCACAAAATTTGTAACGCCTGCTACCTGGGTATAAGAGAAGACATCAAACACTTAGTAATGCAATGCCCGCTCTACGAGGGGGAGAGAAACGAAATGTGGGACGTACTGCACAATATTGACGATATTTTTGTGCAAAATGCTATTTCTGATCCTCTAGAGTTCTTCTATATCATCATGGGGAAACACCCTATAAATGTCCCTTTTGAGTCTATGGTTAAACTATGGACAGTCTCAGGACATTATATTGCCCGGATGTATAAACATGCTACGCTAAATCGCAAATAGAGTATGTATTCTGCCTGAGACAATGTTTTTGTGTTAATATTTCTATGTCAATACCCAGTTAGAGCAGGTCTACCTTAGTATTTTTCTTAATACTTTACCACTCTTAAGATACCTCCTCGGGTTCTTTTTATGTTGTATGTATTTTTTCCCTTTTTCTCTCTTTATTTACTATGTGTTGTATCCTTATTACTTGTATCTTATTTTTGTTTCCACTTTCTGTTTTTTCATATTGTGCTGATATGATTTTGTACCGTTATATAGTACAGTCAATAAACATACAATAACAAACGGGTTATGATAATAGGGTAAAAGCCCTTTTTCTTGCGAACATTTTGATGGGTCATTTGTAACTTTTGACCCAGAAACGGCGACGTGACAATTTTTTGGAAATAGTATGTTTTTTGTGTGAAATGCATATCGAAGGGAAGCCGTAACCTCGCCATTGTCAAAAAAATCAACGCCATTTTTTTTCAAAAATAACAAACATAACAAACAGGTTATGATAATAGGGTAAAAGCCCTTTTTCTTGCGAACATTTTGATGGGTCATTCGTAACTTTTGACACAGAAACGGCGACGTGACAATTTTTTGAAAATAGTATGTTTTTTGTGTGAAATGCATATCGAAGGGAAGCCGTAACCTCGCCATTGTCAAAAAAATCAACGCCATTTTTTTCCAAAAATAACAAACATAACAAACAGGTTATGATAATAGGGTAAAAGCCCTCTTCCTTGCGAACATTTTGATGGGTCATTTGTAACTTTTGACCCAGAAACGGCGACGTGACAATTTTTTGAAAATAGTATGTTTTTTGTGTGAAATGCATATCGAAGGGAAGCCGTAACCTCGCCATTGTCAAAAAAATCAACTTCCGGTTGTAGCGAATAGCTATTTTTTCGCTTCCAACCTGAAGTTGGAATTAAAAAATGATTGAATCAGATAGATGAGGATCTCATCTATCCAGGTAGGTACTCATATTTGGATCGGGGGGCGATAACTTGATAAAACTGAAAGGAATCGGCGAGGTACCAGTTGTGGTGTGTGCATGGCGATAAGTCCATTTTTCATGGTAGGCACAAGTGCCAATCAAAACAGAACAAGACCAACATGATTGGATCCCAGTGCGTGACACCACAACACAAGCACCGCCCCCACGTGCCAATCAAAAATAGCAACCCCACGTGGCAAAGCCTCAAACAAAGGCAACAAGATATGCCAACCGACACGATTGGATAACAGAACGAAACACCACACGCCATTTTTTTCCAAAAATAACAAACATAACAAACAGGTTATGATAATAGGGTAAAAGTCCTCTTTCTTGCAAACATTTTGATGGGTCATTTGTAACTTTTGACCCAGAAACGGCGACGTGACAATTTTTTGAAAATAGTATGTTTTTTGTGTGAAATGCATATCGAAGGGAAGCCGTAACCTCGCCATTGTCAAAAAAATCAACTTCCGGTTGTAGCGAATAGCTAATTTTTCGCTTCCAACCTGAAATTGGAATTAAAAAATGATTGAATCAGATAGATGAGGATCTCATCTATCCAGGTAGGTACTCATATTTGGATCGGGGGGCGATAACTTGATAAAACTGAAAGGAATCGGCGAGGTACCATGAAAAATGGACTTATCGCCATGCACACACCACAAGTGCCAATCAAATATCTCCGACGAAATGAATGGTTAACCAAGATAACAACCCCACGTGGCACAGCACCACGAAAGATAAATGCAAAAGAAGATCCACATGATTGGATCCCAGTGCGTGACACCACAAAACAAGCACCGCCCCCACGTGCCAATCAAATTTCTCCGCCGAAATGAATGGTTAACCAAAACAACAACCCCACGTGGCAGACCCACGAACAAAGGCACAAGATATGCAAAACCGACAAACACCGCACAACAAGCACCGCCCCCCATGCCAATCAAAAACCTCCAACGAAATGAATGGCCAACCAATAAGGCCCCTCGCGGCAGAGACCCACACAAAGACATGCCCACCCGACACGCGCCAATTTCCCTAAATGACAGAATTTCACGTCCACTTCCGTCCAGGAGAAAAAACGCAAACCACATCCGTAAAGTAGAAACCGCAAGCCATATCATCTGATAATGTATCTCAGTAAACTGAAATACATAAAAAGTTGTTTCACTATACTTTTTGGACACACAATAGGCTATCTAGAAGGAGTGGAGATAGCAATAACATGGTCAAGATGCCTACCTTCTTCCTTGCCAGAGTGTATCTGGAAGAGCAGAGCCATGATGAGGTCCAGGTCGACCTTGTCGTCATCGAAGGTGTGGTGATAGATGTTGAGCAGCTCCCTGTCTTCAGGCGTCAGACCTTGCGAGGCTTTCAGCAGAAGAGTGTCGTCTGTAGCTGGCGATGACAGGGCAGCCCTGAAATATTATTATTATTATCATTATTATTATTAATATTATCATTATTATTATCATTTTTATCATTATTATTATCATTATTATTATTATTATTATTATTATTACTATTATTATTATTATTATTATTATTATCATTATTATTATTATTATTATTACTATTATTATTCTCGTATTCACTTTTTCTGCCATATTTAGCTAAATCGTGATTAGCCAGTTGTTAGTGTTGAAGGAAACTGAAGTACCCGCCAAAAAACACCTCCTAACCCCAAGTCACTGGCAACTTTCTAGTATACCCCAGTCAGGATTCAAACCCATGCAGTGCGGAGAGACAACAAGCAGTCAGTGGCAATACCTTTGACCACTTGGCCATCAGGGCAGGCCCTAAGTGGCAAGACAGTGGCAATGCCTTTGACCACTCGGCCATCAAGGCAGGGCATCAGTGGTGAGGGACAGTGAGCAGTCAGTGGCAATGCGTTTGACCACTCGGCCATCAAGGCAGGCCCTCAGTGGTGAGAGACAGTTAGCAGTCAGTGGCAATGCCTTTGACCACTCGGCCATCAGGGCAGGCCCTCGGTTGTGAGAGCCAGCAAGCAGTCAGTGGCAATGCCTTTGGCCACTCGGCAATCAGGGCAGGCCCTCAGTTGTAAGAGGCAGCAAGCAGCCAGTGCCAATGCCTTTGCCCACACAGCCATCAGGGCAGGCCCTCAGTGGTGAGAGACAATGAGCAGTCAGTGGCAACGCCTTGGACCACTCAGCCATCAGGGCAGGCCCTCAGTGGTGAGAGACAGTGAGCAGTCAGTGGCAACACCTTGGACCACTCAGCCATCAGGGCAGGCCCTCAGTGGTGAGAGACAGTGAGCAGTCAGTGGCAATGCCTCAGACCACTGGGCCATCAGGGCAGGCCCTCAGTGGTGAGAGACAGTGAGCAGTCAGTGGCAATGCCTTTGACTACTGGGCCATCAGGGCAGGCCCTCAGTGGTAAGAGACAGCTAGCAGTCAGTGGAAGTGCCTTTGACCACTAGGCCATCAGGGCAAGCCTGGCTTCACTTCAATGGGTTCTATATCTGATTCTCTATTGACAGTTACTCACGAGTGTGCTTCGAGAAGCTCTATGATGTCATTCCTTTCGAACCTCCTGGCCCAGTCGAGCGCGGTCCACTCGTTGCTCGCCCTTATGTTGATGTTGGCTCCAAGGCTGAGGAGCTGCTCCACTGCACTGTACACGCCCCGGCCAGCCGCTATCATCAGGGGCGTCGCACTAGTTTCAGTGTGGATATAATCAACTGAAAAGACAGAAAACATTGGTACTTGTAACACTGCACTATACACGCCACGTCCAGCGGCTATCATCAGGGGAGTGGCACTAGTTTCACTGTGGATACGGTCAACTAAAAAGACATTATAGATTTAGTCAACGGGAACAAACTTCAAACATGGGACTGGTTTCACTTTGGATAAAGTCTACTGAAAAAATACAGAAAATGTGCTACTGGTTTCACTGTATATAAGGTCAACTGGTTTCACTTTAGATATGGTCAACTGGAAAAGACAGAAAACATGGCACTGGTTTCACTTTAGATATGGTCAACTGGAAAAGACAGAAAACATGGCACTGGTTTCACTTTAGATATGGTCAACTGGAAAAGACAGAAAACATGGCACTGGTTTCACTTTAGATATGGTCAACTGGAAAAGACAGAAAACATGGCACTGGTTTCACTTTAGATATGGTCAACTGGAAAAGACAGAAAACATGGCACTGGTTTCACTTTAGATATGGTCAACTGGAAAAGACAGACAACATGGCACTGGTTTCAGTTTAGATATAGTCAACTGGAAAAGACAGAAAACATGGCACTGGTTTCACTTTAGATATAGTCAACTGGAAAAGACAGAAAACATGGCACTGGTTTCACTTTAGATATGGTCAACTGGAAAAGACAGAAAACATGGCACTGGTTTCACTTTAGATATGGTCAACTGGAAAAGACAGAAAACATGGCACTGGTTTCACTTTAGATATGGTCAACTGGAAAAGACAGAAAACATGGCACTGGTTTCACTTTAGATATGGTCAACTGGAAAAGACAGAAAACATGGCACTGGTTTCACTTTAGATATGGTCAACTGGAAAAGACAGAAAACATGGCACTGGTTTCACTTTAGATATGGTCAACTGGAAAAGACAGAAAACATGGCACTGGTTTCACTTTAGATATGGTCAACTGGAAAAGACAGAAAACATGGCACTGGTTTCACTTTAGATATGGTCAACTGGAAAAGACAGAAAACATGGCACTGGTTTCACTATAGATATAGTCAACTGAATAATAACAACAACAGAAAACAAGTTACTGGTTTTAGTCTGGATATAATCAACTGAAGAAGAACAGAAAACATGACACTACTTTCTCTATAGATATGGTCAACTGGGAAAATAGACAACATGGAACCTGTTTTTCTATGGATATAGTCTAACTGAAACTATAATATATTATATAGGTAACAATGAATCAAATTTGTCTGGCCTTCCCCTAATGATTCCAGCTCGAGGTTCAGAATTTCCAGAATGTTACTGCAACCCGGATGCACATGACTCCATGATCCAATTAATTAGCTGAATGCATGTCAGATAAGTGAACAACTGAACATTTATAACAGTGGAGCTCGGTCACCGATCAGCCAGTTGTGAAAAATGGCAGCAGGTGCAGAATGCTGCCTGTGTCTTGAAACATACACACAGCCACGGGCCCTGCCCTGCCTGCACAGCTTCTGCCAGCAATGCCTAGAGGAACATGTGCGAGGGTTGGAGAGAAATGAGACCTTTGATTGCCCATACTGCCGCAAGGAAACTGTGCTTCCTGCGGAAGGGGTGGTGGGCTTCCCTGTCAACTTCTACTTGGCCAACCAGGATGACATCCTAGAGGAAAACAAAATCGGTATGGTATGCACAGTCTGTAAACAGAAGCCAATGACCAATTTCTGTGTAGAATGTGAAATGGATCTTTGCGAGGACTGTTCGTCATCCCATGGGCATTCTGGTCTTCCACAGGATATAGGGCAAGCCACAAATGAACTTGGAGAGGGTGCCATTGGTGGTAAGGAAAGCTCTGCCTTCAAACCTGGGCATTGTGAGCAGCATGGCGCCTATAAGATAGTCATGTACTGTAGTGACTGTCAGGAGGGCGTTTGCGTCACGTGTGTGAATGACGATCACCGGGGACATACAATGGCGGATCCGGATGCGTTTTCCCTCAAGCGGAGCTCGGAGACTATCAGCTACCTTAAAGGTCAAGTAACACTGAGCCTAGAAGTGGAGGACGAACTGAAAAAGTACCTGACAGACACACAACGTCAAGCTGATAAGGTCAGAGCTTTGATTCATGCTCAAGCAGACAGTCTTTGCAAACAAATCCACGAGGAAGCAGAGCTTTTAGATGCACAAGTACACGAAGAATATGAAAGTGAAAAGGTAAGCATTTCTGCCAAAATGCAAAATAACAACCTCCTCCGCAAAAGACATCAAGCATTTTTAAAGCGTGTGTGTGAGCTACGAAAAAACAAGCCCAGCCTAGAGGCATTGCAAGGACTTAAAGACATGGACAAAGAGATACAGGATATATCCTCAGAGAAAATCCACAGATGTGAAAAACTTCTGAAATGGCAGTATGGTAGTAGATCCCTAGATTACGCGGAAAAACTTCTAGGTAAAGTGAAGACTTCCTATCAGCAAGTAGCAGGAGTAGAACTGGCACCAAAAATAGGACCAGAATCCTCTCAAATGCCAACATCAACAATGAAATCGTCTAGACAAATGGAGGCAGCATTAAGTTCAAAATCAGAAGCACCAGAAATGAAAACTTGTGAACAAAAGCAGGTGGCAGTAAGTTCAAAATCAGAAGAAACACCAACATCAATGAGGAAAACTCCTAAACAAAAGGTGGCAGCATTAAGTACAGAACCAACCATGAAAACTCCTGAACAAAAAGACACTGCATTAACTCAAAACACTCTATTCCGTGATGCAACCCTTAGAGAAAATAATGACCTAATATGCTTATATGAGACAGAGCATGCCTTGGTAAGATTGTACTCTGAGCACGGTGAACTAATGAGAGAATTTTCTCCAACGGAGAACTGTGAAGTGAACAACCTGATTGAACTTCCCAACGGTAATATTGCCATCAGTTATAGGATTGACCAAGACATAAAAGTTTTCAGCATGGAGAGTGGCAGCCACTGCTATACAATAGCAGTGGACCAGGGTAATCCAACAGGAATGGCTGTGCTGAGCGATGGTGCCTTTGTCGCCTGCTATCCAGACCAACGATGTGTTAAAATCTTCAGCACCTACAAAGATTCTTGCAGATATTGCAGGCTCATCAAAGAGTTCAGGATGGAAGATGATAGTGGGCAGCAAGTGCATCGACTCCAAAGGCCCTTAAAAGTTGAAGCATATGGAGAAGGTGGTCTAGTTGTATTAGATGTTGGATGCAATGCTGTTTATGCACTATCCCATAGAGAAGGCAGGTATGTGTGCCAGTGGCATTTCGTAGGAGAGGAATGTGTGGAGGCAGTCAAACCTATCGATCTCGCTGTTGACAGACACGGCAATGTGATCATTGCTGATCATCTTAATAATAGAGTAATTCTTGTCTCTAACAGCGGGTCATTTATGAAAGAATTACTTACTAGTTTAGATTTCGATAAGCCTATATCAGTATCAGTTAATCATGATCTTCTCTCAGTCAGGGAAGAATCCGGTATAATAAGGCTTTTCTATTACAAGCTCCTAAGTAGCATAAACTGAGTGGTGGTGCTTCCTTCCGAAGTCAAACACCTACCAAGGATGTCCCTGACATATTTCTTTTGTATAAAGTAAAAATTATGAACACAAATACTAAAGGAAGATGGTTGCTGTTCCAAATACTGATAGATACTTCCTGTGTTTACTAACTTGTGTCTCCCGAGATCTAGATGTGTAATGCCAATTGAACAAGGTTAATTACCCTTTGCGTATCCCTTTCCTTTAATTGAAGTTGTCCTCTATATTAAAGTATTGTTAAAGAATGTATTTCTTTTCTGTAAATATATATTAAAGTTATACCACCACTTCTCTGTCTTTTTGTACAGCCAATAACTGCACATGATTTTACCATTTTGCTGTTTGATACAAGTTTTTTATCCCCTTCTGATAAAAAGATTTGTAGAGAATTGTTTCATTTCATTAGCACATTCAATGTAAGTGCAATCAATAAGGCCTCCCCCAATAATCCCAGGGCTCCAAATGAAGCTTTTTTCTTGGGAGCCCAACTGCATCTTCAAAAGATACCTAAAGGTGTTCTGTTTAGAATACAGTACACCTTTGGGCTCCCTGCAGAAATTTGAGGGAGCCGCAGGAGAATTCAAGGGAGCCCTGGGATCCTGGCACCCCCTAATATCGAGCCCTGAATCCACAATTGCATGACTATCAGATCACCAGTTAGACAATACCTTTTTATTTGTTACAAACTGTTCATAATCCAGATTGGTCATAATTGTTCATTAACCAGTTAAATTAGTGAGGGTGCATATGATTAGGATTCCACTTTTCTGCAAATTTGGCCCACTGATACTTTGGTATTCATTGGTATTTTTTACATAGAAATAATTAGCCATGCTGAACCTATGAAAATTGTAATTATCAAAACAAGACTCACATTACCGGTGTAAGAGTGAAACTCCACCCCTCAAAATAGGAGAGAGTACTATTTGTTTCAGATATGTTAGGCCAAACTGCTTAACAATATAAAATTGTCTAAACTGCAACCCAGACATCTCCAAATGAAGGTAGTTTGCTATTTATTAGCAAAATATTTGAGGTTGACAGTGGAAAAACTAACAAAATCAAGTCCCTTGGAGGCAGGAAGTATTTTTGAAGATGTTGAGGTACAACCAAGTATTTTGAAGTATCAGATATACCACTGCTATGGATCAGGGATAAAATGCTTACGGTAAAGTGTGAATGGGTACAAGAGTTTGCATCTGGAATGAACACATGGTCTGATAACTTAACATATCTTAAAAATTTTAGAAATTTTGATTTTTCATCATTTTTGTTGTCACGTTGCAGCCAAATTGTGACTAGTCAGTTGTAGGTGGTAGAAAAATCCAGAGTACCCGACGAAAAAAAACACCACCTAACCCCAAGTCACTGGCAACTTTCTCACATGCCCCAGACTGGATTCAAACAGGGGAAGTGGTGAGAGACAGCTAGCAGTCAATGACTCATCGACAAGTATTTGTTAAACCCAATGAGTAAAACGAAACTGTAAAGCAGAAAATAATAGACCTATAAATTACTGTGTGAAAGATGAATCACTAGTTATCCTGTCTGGCCCATTTAACTAGGTGGATTTAACCATTGCTCTCAGCATTCTTTTTACAATCAATCAACAAGTCCATTATTAATCCAGAGACATAATAGAAATAGTGTAATTACAACTGGCATTTCCCGTTCATCAAATAGAATTACCATAGCAAACAGAGGAAGGAGTCGGATGCTTCCGGAAACAAGCCCATTAGCGAAAAAAAAAACATGAAACCCTAGATGAGAATATTTAATGAGCTTTCATTTTGTCATCCACAGACGGTTTCCCACTAGAATCCGCCTGTGGAACATGTACTTACGGATATTTAAGGCCAAACAAATAGAAACTTATCATAATTATAACTTCTAGACAAGAAGAATTTTTTTTTTTAAAAACTGTTGTCACAGAGGCGAAGTTCTTACTTTTACAACAGAGTTATTTCTTTAAGAAGCAGTTAAAGTATTAATATGGCTGATACATATAACCGTTGTGTAGGCTATATCAAACAAATCAGGTAATAATCATCTATCATCTCATTTTTTTGGAACAAAGTGTAGATAACGCATAAGCAATATATTTTTCACCACAGATCAGTGTCTTAGCCAGGATTTAGAAACTGGGTGCCTAAAATTGGCAGTTGTAACATTTTTGGACGTCCAAATTTTTAAGGGAGATCACAATATATTTATATTTCAACCATAAACATGTATAGATTCATTTAAATAAGGCCTGATATCATTAAACAATGTCATGGGAATTACAAGGAGATAAAAAAATTCAATTATAAGCTTGAGATTTTTAGAAATTCCACACAAAAATATTTGGGTGTCCTGAGGGGTTCTTTTTAAAGGTTTGGGTGTCCAAAAAGGCACCCAGACACCCTGCTGGCTAAGACCATGCCACAGATTATTATCATAGGGGTTGCTTTTGACATGTAGCACATTTGCTGAAGAGAATGAATGTTCCACTATGGTTGCTACACAATACCAAACACTCATGCTTCCACAACTAATACCTGTGGTATCTGGAAACAAAAACAGCATTTTTTCAACATAATACCCGGGTCTTTCATAAAAGTGAAACAATAAGCATTTACTGAATGCAATACAGGTTTTCTGAAATAAATAAACAGCATTTTCTCTATACAATGTCCATTTTATTGTACATAACAATTAAAGTCCATTCTCAACACAACACCTCTGCATTCTTGAAACAATAAGTGTTCCTTAAACAAAATATAAATGTTTTCTTTTGTTATCATTTGGTGTTTTTCTGACACAATACCTGGATTTTCTGGAAACAACAAAAGTGATCTCACCACAATAATTGACCATAATAACTTTTTTTGAAACAATGAAAGAGTTTTCTTAAATTGACTTATAACTAGATAGAAACTCCCTGATTCTTAACACAATATCCAACATTTTTTCTTGCTATAGACATGAAATGATTACTTCATCTATAATCCTGTAGCTACCAAAACTGTCCGACTACTTTGGTGATCTCTCTCTGACCCAAGGAATTTTCAAAAAATATTTGAAGGAGAAATAATGATCAAAATCAAACCCACAACTCTCCTTCAAATATTGCGTGAATTTATGATTAATTCCAAAGTTATTTTCAAAAGCATCAAAGTCCAGACGACTCTTGTCAAGGAGATCCCCAGGCATGGAGGGGTTAAGATCAAAATACACTGTTTGCAAATTAGCCCTTCTAATGCTGAGGCAACCTCGTCCAAAGCACAATGATGCAAAGATTTTTTGAAAACCATCCAAACCCTGTCATGTTGGTATTGATTGGAAAGCTCTCGATGAGTACTCTCAGATGAATACCCATATGCCAGGGTTTCAGTAATTTTTCAGTTTTTTTGCATCATTTAGTACTGGCCAAATTAGCCACCAGCAGCATAAGGGTTAGGATAGTACTCACCACTGACGTTTTCACTCATAATGAGGTGAAATATCTGCTCGAATTGCTCCTCATCCCCAGACAGCCAGGCTTCTGTCATCAACTTATCCATCTCCTTAATAAGCCAGGGTTCAAGTTCCTCCTTCTCCAAGCCAAGCTAGAGTACAATGGAAGAATAGAGTGTTTCATTTATACTGGATATTGATCAATCTCCTTAATAAGCCAGGGTTGAAGCCCTTCCTTCCCCAAGCCAAGCTTTAGTCGCTGCAGCCTTGAATGGGTTAACCCATTTATGGCTGTAGTGCCCAATACCGCCTCAATATTTAGATGGTATCTCTCTGACAAAGACAATTTACAGAAAACTATTGAAGGAGAAATTTTCATCAAAAGCAGACCCACAACTCTCTTTCAAATGTTTTGAGAATTTATGATTAACCCTTTAGTAATTTTCAAAAGCATCAGAGGTCCAGACGACACTTTTCAAGATCTCCAGACATGAATGAGTTAACTAGAATGCTACCCTACTTTCACAATGGGATTACACTTATTGGCATCACACTTTTGGAATTCCTATTATCCTCACTTTTTGGCCATATATAGGGTAAATCAATACTAGGCAGTTGCTAGAGGTGGAGGAAAGCAGAGAACCTGAGGAAAACTACCGCAGAATTCCGAGTCTCTGGCAACTTTCTCACATACCACAAGCCGGTTTCAAACCCAGGCAGCATTGAAAGCCAGCCAGCAGTTGGTGGCAACGATTAAGATCACGCCGCTATCAGGTCAGGTCCTGACACCACATGGATAGGATATCAGAAGTGAGCTTTATTGATGTTTTGCCTATCTGTGATTGGCAGTAGGAAATTAAGTACCAATTATCTCATTCCCAGTGGTAGCCCAATGTACACAGATCCCACTGCATTTGACATGCAGAATTGAAAGTTCCATCCATTAACTCCTTCACTACAAGATACGCTAATTGTCGCTCGTCGCGCCAACAGGCCTATCCTCGGGAGCTCCTAATCATGCTCATCTGGCTCGTGCGCCTGGCCTGCGGAGCGTCAAATAGCGCTTACCAAATGTCCGTTACATCAAGGCATAGCGCTGCCGTTTTAGCAACAATTGGCCAAATTTGCTCTGAGGGCCTGGCCAGCAGATGGCACCGGTAGATAAAGAGTTAATCAAAGCTTTGACCCCATTCGTCCTTCGAGGAGAGGATGGTTAAATTAGTATAAATGCATCTTACAAAAGAGTGATATTTTAAGTATGTTTCTAAAAAGATCAAAAGTGCTATTAATATCAAACCCATTCATCTGTCTGTATTTCTATCAAAATTTTCATCCATATGCAATGATGCTTTCTATAAAAACTTTGATTTATAAATTGTTAAATTATATGATTCTTGAAAAATAACATTTTCCTGAAAATATTAGAAGGATAAAATCAATTAGTTGAATTTTCTTTTCAGTATCTTATGACGACCCAATCATGCCTGTAATGACCCAAATAAAATTGACAATTTGGTGATACCATTCTAACTTCAAATAAAGAATATTTATGTAAATATTGAAACAGAACAATTAATTGTTACTCTTTCATATATTATTTTATCTTTTTTAATTAAGTTCATATTAGCTTCAACCAAGACGAAAAACCAACACCAAATCCATGTATACTTATGTAATTGTTGCAATGTATTGCAACAAATACTTCTCAATTTCAGGAGGGAGTTGCAACACTATTGAATCCAGCAATATAAGGTTTAAGCCGGGGTTTTCTGTATCTATGATACATTGGAAAGTAACTTTGGTATTAAGCATAATGCAAAAAACAGAAGGAAACATGTTGGTTAAGTTTAAGATCCACATTTATTGTTCAAATATTCTTTTTGTAAAATGCTCTGCCAAAAAATATACCATAAAAATAGTCAGGTCTCTTTTTGGCAATACGGGTATGGTTAGGGATTGGCACCTATAAAATATTCATGATAGGCTACAATATTGATATTTTCTAAATGATATGATATCATATTGATATTTTTAATAATACTGTCTGTCTCCATGGGGCATAGTTTTGTCAAATTTAGCACTGTAAGTTTTGGAAAGTTGCTAAATAGCGAAAAAAAAATTCTCGTGAAAATGTCCAGTAGCTAATAATTAAGTCAAATTTATATGTTTTTCTGATCTTAAACATTACAATACACAGGATATATACAATAAAAGTTAGAAACGTATATACACATTACCTCAATATTCCTGGCATCTGTGAGTTCGAGTTGACTCCCTGCTTGGCTGTTCTCGCTTTCCTTTTTAGTCTTCAGCTCTCCTGTTGGCGTCACCTTGTACCAGTCATTCAGCTCCTTCTGTTGCTTCTCAACTTAAACGCAAACAGAAACAATTGAATTATGGTACATGTCATAGTTTTGCTGATCTTTCAATGCTACCGAATGAAAAAATGAAAAAGATAGAACATGAATAAGAAATAAGGAAAAATCTCTAAAAATTCCAGACAGAGTCTCAGTTATGAACAGACACAGTATGGGCTAGAAATATTACTTTGGTAGAAAGTATAAACTTTGTCCCACATAAGAAACCGCAATGAGCAATTCTTTGATGACTTAAGTACTCTTTCAACAGAAGAGAGAATAAATCTATTTTAAGGTGGTGACATTTTGTACTTAGATACCACTCACACAAAATGATAAATTAAAAAAAATTAAGGGACTTAACCATAAATAGTTTTATCAATACTCCTAGTAGCTTTTATAGTGTTCTTCATCAGGGTCGGCAATGACAGCATACACATATCCGGGTCTCACTAAAAGACAAACGCCAACAAACACCAACAAACGCCAACAAACGCCAACAAACGCCACTGCACGCCAACAAACGCCACTGCACGCTAGGAGTGTCATTGATATGACAAGTATCGATCGATCGAAATAATTTTTCCAATTAATCGAGAAAAAAATATTATGTCAATCGAATCGAAATAATCGAAACACATGTTTTCAGCCTTTTACGCAATTTTTAGCCAACACTATTAAGAATTTTGAAGAGAAACTCAAGTATCTAATCAGAAAGTGTTGAGAAAACCTTCATTGTCTTTGCATTGTGGGAATCTTAGGATCCTAGCCACAAAAATAGTGTGGAACATGTGAAAATATTCTATTACTGCAGTTCTTCACAATCGAATCGAAATAATCGGAATCGAAAAATAAAATGTCAATGATCGAATCAAAAAAAAAATGGATGTCAATGACAGTCCTACTGCACGCCACTTAACGCCAACAAACGCCACCGAATGCCAACAAACGCCAATAACAAATGTCTCCCAAAAATATTGGTAAACAACAAACGCCCCTGCACGCCACCGAACACCACTGAACGCCAACAAACGCCCCTGCACGCCACCGAACACCACTGAACGCCAACAAACGCCCCTGCACGCCACTGAACACCACTGAACGCCAACAAACGCCCCTGCACGCCACCGAACACCACTGAACGCCAACAAACACCACTGCACGCCACTGAACACCACTGAACGCCAACAAACGCCCCTGCACGCCACTGAACACCACTGAACGCCAACAAACACCACTGCACGCCACCGAACACCACTGAACGCCAACAAACACCACTGCACGCCACTGAACACCACTGAACGCCAACAAACACCACTGCACGCCACTGAACACCACTGAACGCCAACAAACACCACTGCACGCCACCGAACACCACTGAACGCCAACAAACACCACTGCACGCCACCGAACACCACTGAACGCCAACAAACGCCCCTGCACGCCACCGAACACCACTGAACGCCAACAAACGCCCCTGCACGCCACTGAACACCACTGAACGCCAACAAACACCACTGCACGCCACTGAACACCACTGAACGCCAACAAACGCCCCTGCACGCCACTGAACACCACTGAACGCCAACAAACGCCCCTGCACGCCACCGAACACCACTGAACGCCAACAAACGCCCCTGCACGCCACTGAACACCACTGAACGCCAACAAACGCCCCTGCACGCCACTGAACACCACTGAACGCCAACAAACGCCCCTGCACGCCACTGAACACCACTGAACGCCAACAAACGCCCCTGCACGCCACTGAACACCACTGAACGCCAACAAACGCCCCTGCACGCCACTGAACACCACTGAACGCCAACAAACGCCCCTGCACGCCACCGAACACCACTGAACGCCAACAAACACCACTGAACGCCAACAAACACCACTGAACGCCAACAAACGCCACTGAACGCCAACAAACACCACTGAACGCCAACAAACACCACTGAACGCCAACAAACACCACTGAACGCCAACAAACACCACTGAACGCCAACAAATGCCACTGAACGCCAACAAACGCCACTGCACGCCAACAAACACCACTGAACGCCAACAAACACCACTGAACGCCAACAAACGCCACTGAACGCCAACAAACACCACTGAACGCCAACAAACACCACTGAACGCCAACAAACGCCACTGAACGCCAACAAACACCACTGAACGCCAACAAACGCCACTGAACGCCAACAAACACCACTGAACGCCAACAAACGCCACTGAACGCCAACAAACACCACTGAACGCCAACAAACGCCACTGAACGCCAACAAACGCCACTGAACGCCAACAAACACCACTGAACGCCAACAAACGCCACTGAACGCCAACAAACGCCACTGAACGCCAACAAACACCACTGAACGCCAACAAACACCACTGAACGCCAACAAACGCCACTGAACGCCACTGAACACCACTGAACGCCAACAAACGCCCCTGCACGCCACTGAACACCACTGAACGCCAACAAACACCACTGCACGCCACTGAACACCACTGAACGCCAACAAACGCCCCTGCACGCCACTGAACACCACTGAACGCCAACAAACACCACTGCACGCCACCGAACACCACTGAACGCCAACAAACACCACTGCACGCCACTGAACACCACTGAACGCCAACAAACACCACTGCACGCCACTGAACACCACTGAACGCCAACAAACACCACTGCACGCCACCGAACACCACTGAACGCCAACAAACACCACTGCACGCCACCGAACACCACTGAACGCCAACAAACGCCCCTGCACGCCACCGAACACCACTGAACGCCAACAAACGCCCCTGCACGCCACTGAACACCACTGAACGCCAACAAACACCACTGCACGCCACTGAACACCACTGAACGCCAACAAACGCCCCTGCACGCCACTGAACACCACTGAACGCCAACAAACGCCCCTGCACGCCAACAAACACCACTGAACGCCAACAAACGCCACTGAACGCCAACAAACGCCACTGAACGCCAACAAACACCACTGAACGCCAACAAACGCCACTGAACGCCAACAAACGCCACTGAACGCCAACAAACACCACTGAACGCCAACAAACACCACTGAACGCCAACAAACGCCACTGAACGCCACTGAACACCACTGAACGCCAACAAACGCCCCTGCACGCCACTGAACACCACTGAACGCCAACAAACACCACTGCACGCCACTGAACACCACTGAACGCCAACAAACGCCCCTGCACGCCACTGAACACCACTGAACGCCAACAAACACCACTGCACGCCACCGAACACCACTGAACGCCAACAAACACCACTGCACGCCACTGAACACCACTGAACGCCAACAAACACCACTGCACGCCACTGAACACCACTGAACGCCAACAAACACCACTGCACGCCACCGAACACCACTGAACGCCAACAAACACCACTGCACGCCACCGAACACCACTGAACGCCAACAAACGCCCCTGCACGCCACCGAACACCACTGAACGCCAACAAACCCCCCTGCACGCCACTGAACACCACTGAACGCCAACAAACACCACTGCACGCCACTGAACACCACTGAACGCCAACAAACGCCCCTGCACGCCACTGAACACCACTGAACGCCAACAAACGCCCCTGCACGCCACCGAACACCACTGAACGCCAACAAACGCCCCTGCACGCCACTGAACACCACTGAACGCCAACAAACGCCCCTGCACGCCACTGAACACCACTGAACGCCAACAAACGCCCCTGCACGCCACTGAACACCACTGAACGCCAACAAACGCCCCTGCACGCCACTGAACACCACTGAACGCCAACAAACGCCCCTGCACGCCACCGAACACCACTGAACGCCAACAAACACCACTGAACGCCAACAAACACCACTGAACGCCAACAAACGCCACTGAACGCCAACAAACACCACTGAACGCCAACAAACACCACTGAACGCCAACAAACACCACTGAACGCCAACAAACACCACTGAACGCCAACAAACGCCACTGAACGCCAACAAACGCCACTGCACGCCAACAAACACCACTGAACGCCAACAAACACCACTGAACGCCAACAAACGCCACTGAACGCCAACAAACACCACTGAACGCCAACAAACACCACTGAACGCCAACAAACGCCACTGAACGCCAACAAACACCACTGAACGCCAACAAACGCCACTGAACGCCAACAAACACCACTGAACGCCAACAAACGCCACTGAACGCCAACAAACACCACTGAACGCCAACAAACGCCACTGAACGCCAACAAACGCCACTGAACGCCAACAAACACCACTGAACGCCAACAAACGCCACTGAACGCCAACAAACGCCACTGAACGCCAACAAACACCACTGAACGCCAACAAACACCACTGAACGCCAACAAACGCCACTGAACGCCAACAAACACCACTGAACGCCAACAAACACCACTGAACGCCAACAAACGCCACTGAACGCCAACAAACACCACTGAACGCCAACAAACGCCACTGAACGCCAACAAACGCCACTGAACGCCAACAAACACCACTGAACGCCAACAAACGCCACTGAACGCCAACAAACACCACTGAACGCCAACAAACGCCACTGAACGCCAACAAACGCCACTGAACGCCAACAAACACCACTGAACGCCAACAAACGCCACTGAACGCCAACAAACGCCACTGAACGCCAACAAACACCACTGAACGCCAACAAACACCACTGAACGCCAACAAACGCCACTGAACGCCAACAAACACCACTGAACGCCAACAAACACCACTGAACGCCAACAAACACCACTGAACGCCAACAAACACCACTGAACGCCAACAAACACCACTGAACGCCAACAAACGCCACTGCACGCCAACAAACGCCTCCGAACGCCAACAAACGCCACTGCACACCAACAAACGCCACTAATAATAATAATAATAATAATAATTGGAATTTATATAGCGCCTTTTCCATTCATAAAATGTTCAAAAGCGCTGCACATTGTCATAGTTTGAGTAATAGTCCACAACGCCTCAATGGGCCACTGAACACCAACAAACGCCACCGAATGCCAATAACAAATGTCTCCCAAAAATATTGGTAAACAACAAACACCACTAATAGACGCCACTGCACGCCACCGAACGCCAACAAACCCCAATACCAAATGCCTGCAAAAAATATCGGTCAACAACAAACGCCACTGAACGCCAACAAACGCCACTGAATGCCAATGACAGATGCCACCTAGAAATGTTAATAAACAACAAACGCCAACAAATATTTAAACAACAATTATAGAAACTTAAGAAAATGAACAAAATGTCATGTCCCATGTAGTCTACACAAATTTTTCCACAAATTCCACTTTCGAAGTCAATAACTTATATTTGGGCGATCATAGGGAAAAACCAAAACCAGTTCTAAAAACTTTGCATAGTTTTCTTTCAGATTCATGTTAAATGAACTTTAGTTTCAAAGGATGACAAAATGAGTAGTCAGGACGAAATTACTGTGGAATGCCCCTTATACCATACTGAATGTTTTCGAAAAACAAAACAACCCCTCCCCACCTCTAATGCACTATCCCTCCTGCAATGGTTTTGATTTAGCTTGCAGAGTGTTGCAGACTAGGGCTGGACTTGATACGCACGGCGATTCTGAATTGGCATTTCTTGAGGATCGATACTCAAGAAATGCATATTCCAAGCGCTATTTCGATTCTTGGGACCGACCTTCGCGGTCTAATCCCTTGAATCATTAAGCTAAAACAAGTGAAATTGCGGCGAAACACAGAAATACAAATAAACATGCAAATAAAACTCACATGTTGTTGTAGTTGTTATTCGTTTTTCCGCTCCGCGAAGCACGGAAAGCCGCCGAAAGCGGTGCTTCGGCGTGAGCCTTTCCTTTGGGAGGGTGTGGTGAGGGACAGATGCATACTGACAATACAAAACGCGCGAAATACTTGTCCCTCACCACACTTTCCAATGAACTATGTCACACATTTTTGTCTAATCGTCGGCCTTCCAG
Organism: Maea johnstoni; assembly: GCA_963942565.1. Classification (NCBI taxonomy): domain Eukaryota; kingdom Metazoa; phylum Annelida; class Polychaeta; order Spionida; family Magelonidae; genus Maea; species Maea johnstoni. The sequence continues at coordinate 43,399,282 of OZ012692.1, read as the reverse complement.
CCGTCATTCGAAGAATCGAATCGAAATAATCGAAATCAAAAAAAAATATGTCAATGAATTGAATCAAAAAAAATTGGATGTCAAGCCCAGCCCTACTGCAGACATGCACAAATTCAATTACTTAATGTCTGAACAACATTTTACAGACAACATGAAATAAACAATTGAATTGAACTGGATTCAAACACCTCTTTTACCGGACTACAACTATTGGTCCAAATTATTATCATACATTCGTGTTTCATGTTCAGGGCGCAGGATTTCCTGGAACATGGTATAAATGATGATAATAATAATAATAATAATAATAATAATAATAATAATAATAATAATAATAATAATAATAATAATAATGATCCTACCACTAACACTGCTGTATTGCAATTACCTTTGGACATATCCTTCTTGTATTTCTCCATGAACTTGTTGGAGTAGCCTATTGACTTGAGGATTTCTTCCAGGAAATACTCCTTGACATCAAACATTTTGCCTGGCACTAAAAGAGAGAAATAATCATCAAAATTAAGGAAAAAAATCATTGCAAACTTTTGTCAGTTGCATTAATTAGTGTCCTTTGATCTGATGTAAGATCCAATACATGGTTTCCCAAAATTCTCCAAATAAGAAACAGACCACTTACTCAAGATTAAAAAGTAGGGCTGTCGTTGACATCCATTTACGTTAATGATTCAATTATTTTTTTCGATTCCAAAAATTATGATTCAATTTTGGAGAATTGCACGAAGCATGAAATATTTATCATTTTCACATGTATCACACTATATTTTGTTGCTTTGATCTTAAGATTCTTAAAATACAAAAAAAAAGTTTTCTCATCATTTTTTAAGTGAAAACTTAGTTTCTTTTCAAAATTCTAATCAATTTGCTATTCATGGCAAACAAATGATGTGAAAGCCCAAAGACTTTCATCAGTCAATTGACACAACAATTGACATTATATATTTTCCGATTAATTAGAAAAATTATTTTGATCGATTGATACTACTCATATCAATTGCACCGTTATTAGAAGATGTGGTGTGCAAAAAGGCATTGCCGAAATAGACAGATCAGTCAGGACATCTTTGGGTAAAACAGGCATGCAAATGTGTTATACAATGAGCAATATTCTATGATAATCTCACTAGTGTACCTACCAGACACTACAGGGCAGTTGTTGAAATAGGCAGAAAACAGCTGCACATTTAGCGAGGCACTCATCAGAACTACTGTCAGGTTTTTATATTTATCCAGAAGGTCGCGCAAAGTGATGAGCAAAAAATCACTGAACCGGTCACGTTCATGGATCTCATCCTAAAATAGATAGATATGGTCATGAAATAATCGAACAGTTTCCATTGCAATAATATCAATGATGATGATGATGATAACAATAATAATAATAATGAAAATAAGAAGAATAAGAATAAAGAATAAGAATAATAAGAATAATATTAATTATATTAATAAGAATAATGATGGTAAGAAAGGATAATGTTTATCATAATGATAGTCAGTGACAATAAGTATGATTCTAATAATAACGTAAATAACGAGAGTAATAATAGATATGTAAAATAATAAAATAATGACAATAATAATAATAATAATAATAATAATAATAATAATAACAATCATAATAATAATGAGAACATATGCTAAATATCAGTTTCTTACACAAAAGATGTGGGCTTGTAATTGTTGCACCTTCAAAACTTTGCATGTCTGGGGTTGTGAAGGAACCTCAACATGCGATTCTGTGGAGAATACTTGTGATTGTGCATCTGACATAAACATTCCATTTTCTTATATCTTTTTTCTAATCTAATATGAAATACAAGTTATGACACTTAGAATTATGCCTATAGAGGAAAGGTTGTATTGGTTTTGATTAATGATTTGACTTCGAACTTCAAGCATTTTCTAAAAATAACCTTTCATAAGGAATATATCACCTCAAGCATAAATGAGCTAAACAGCTGTCCTGCACATTATTACATAGAAACATCTTACCACAAGAACGTGTGTGACAGCAGCCATGGAGTTTTCACCACCCATCAGCGTGCGTAATAAAACACCATTTGTACAAAACGTCAGCAGGGTTTTTGGTGAAGTCCTGAAAAAATCATATGCCATGATGAGCACTTTTTAACACATTGTTTCAAGGATGTTTTTTCTCTTTCTTTTTTTATTATAGATTTATTATCATTTCATTGACCATTCAAGGTTGAGTATCGAAAAAGCTGTTAACCCTTCTAATACTGAGACTACTATTATCCAAAGCACAATGACACAAAGATTTTTGAAACACATCTAAAGCCTGCCATGTTGGTATTCATTAGATAGCTCTCACTGAGTACTCTCAGATGAGAACATGTGTGTCAGGGTTTCAGTCATTTTTCTCAAGTTCTTTTTGCATTGTTTTGTATTGACCAAATTGGCCAGCAGGATAAGGGTTAACTAACAAAAGAAAGAACACTAACGCAAAAGGACTTCCTAATTTCATTTATGATCACATTTTTTGTTAGTGTAAAAAATGGATCTGATTGCTTAAGAATGTTTTGGGCTACGCCTGGTAGAAGAAACATCTTGGTTTCAAAATTAACTTAACAAACAAATGCATGAAATAAGATTGCCCAAAATGTCTGCAATTTAGAAAGCATACAGAATATCATCCCTTCAATTTACAGGAATGCCACAAGAAAGAATCCCTAGAATTTGAGATGAGTTCAGTGAACGTTCTTAGTAGAAAACATGCAGACAAATCTGGACACCTATGCCGACATAGAAAGGAAGTGTGTAAAAGATGATTTTGTTGAACGCTTTTTTGCAGAAAACTTTCAGAGAAGTCTGGACGCCTATGCAGACACAGACAGGAACTGTGTTAACAGGAAGGTTCTTCCTGATAAGGATCAGTCATTATTAGGTGCCCAAATTATGAAGTCCAGGAGCACAGAAAATCAGTTGTGGAGCACAGCATTTTTTTTGTGAGACTATCGGATAAAATACTGTCACCAGGTGAGTAACAACAGTAATAAACAGCTAAATCAAGCAAAAGATCTTATAAACAAACATAGTTTTAACAAATCTGTATTTGGAAATGCTTGCTGCACGGTTTGAGGCCTCTGTCACATGCTGGTGCAACAATGCGACAGTGAACACCCCTGATTATTCCAGTGGAAAAATAGGTGAATGAGTACAAATATTTTTCAGATGTTGTTGTTGCCTTACCTGCTTTCCAGCCTGATCTGATAGCCGACTGTCTGTCCTATTTTCTCTCCCCTCTCCGCTGCCACCCTCTCCGCCACGGTGAGAGCAGATATCCGTCTTGGCTGAGTGCAGAAGATACGACAAGGCTTGTTCCTGCTGTTACAATCATCCAGAATCATCTGTGGAACCTGGCAGTAAGCAGTACACAGTTAGTTAACATTTTGGAATAAAGGGGGCAGCACAGGGTTAGTTTATATTTGGATTAAAGGGCAGCATAGGCTTAATTTAAATTTTGGGAGTAAAGAAGGTACCACAGGGGTACTTAATATTTTGGAATAGAAGGGGTCAGCATAGACTCAATTTACAGTTGGAATAAAGAGGGCAGCACAGTTTTCTGTGTTGCTCTCCTAGTAGGAGAGTTTCAATATTTTGGGGAGCCACAGATATGCCTATAATCTAAAACTGAAGTCTAAACAACTCAAAAAGTTCTTTTTTACAAAAACATTTTTCATTTGTTTACCATTTCCATGCAATTATTCTTTGGTTGGTTGGTTGATAGGAATCTTCAAAAACATCACCTGGATTATGCTGGAATGAATGCTAATATTGGAAAAAATAATCAATAAATCAATCTTCAAATTTTTAACTACCATTAAAGTGAATGTTCTGAATGCCCTGACACTTTTTAATGTTACCTGTGTTGTTTTGCCAGACCCGGTTTCTCCTGATATGAGAATGACGCGATGGGAGTTGATGGTTTTGAGAATGTGACTGCGCATCCCATATACAGGTAGAGTCTCGCGGAAGTGAGCCAGGTCAGAGTCGCCTCTCTTTGGGGGAACCTGCGGAACACCATTGTTAAGGCGCCCAGTCGCTGCCCTCGTGAACTCCTTACTGAAGCCTGAAAACAAAGGCACAAAGCTTAAACTAATTTACAGATGCTGACTGCAACTTCTTGAATTAGCGCCAATATTTCTGGTGCAAGAAATAACTTGTATTTAGTTTTTAGTATTCTTGAAATATTTGTATTTTACTGAAATCATGGTTGTTTTTTATTGCACAATATGAATGAATCAGAATAAAAATGGCCTTAATACCAAACCGCGAAGACCACCCTAGGAAATGTCTAAAGGTGCATTTCAACAGGTTTCTTTATTTTGTTAGATTAAGGGTAATATTTATTGAATATCATGAAAGCGTTGTGGCTTGTGTATATAGATATGAATTATTTTATTCAATGCAGGGAAACCTTGAAAGTACTGCAGAAAAAATAAGCTGTGCAGTGTCTGCAAACAGCAAACTAGATGGTTAGCTAAAGTTCTATACAGTAGGCTTCAGCGTTTGAAAGGTACCCAGCTGAGAAGCTGAATTCATAATTTTGTTTTATCCTAGAAAGTGAAAGTGGGAATTCCTATTCAGATAAGTTGAATTTGTAATTTAGTATTAATTTAGAAAGTGAAAGTGGGAATTCCTATTCAGCAATTTGATAAGTTGAATTTGTAATTTAGTATTAATTTAGAAAGTGAAAGTGAGAATTCCTATTCAGCTATTTGATAAGCTAAATTTGTAATTTTGCAATATCTTAGAAAGTGAAAGTGGGAATTCCTATTTAGCTATTTGATAAGCTGAATTTGTAATTTTGTATTATGTTAGAAAGTGAAAGTGGGAATTCCTATTCAGCCATTCAATAAGACGTACCATCTAACAACTGTCCTCGGTCCACCCTGAGTTGTAGATCTTGGCGCTCTTTGTTTGTGACAGGATATCTCTGGATGAGGCCATGCACGGCATGGCGTGAATTCTTTACCAGCTGAAGTAAAGCGTATGTTTGAACAGAACCACTGCCGTCTTTCTTGCATAAGGTCAAAAAGCGATTCGCTCCTTTCCTGAAAAATATTTAGTGCAAAAATGACAGTTTTTTAGGCTCAGGCCAAACAATGGGTGTACAGTGATTTATTCATGAATAAAGTAGATCGGTAAAACAATAAATGAACCAGAATGCTAGAATAATCCCACAAATATAAATGTCTCAAACCCCACTGAAAAACTAGGAACTTATTAAGGAATTACATTCTATCGTTGAACCCTTGAACTGTATCTTACGCTTTTTGGTATGTAATGTATAGTTTGGGATCAAAACAAAAATAGTAAGACCTTGACGACACAGATGATACAAAGTACAGGTAGCTGATAGATATTAATAAAACTCATACTCTATACTGGCATTCGTCATTTTTTCATAAATCTATCTTACCCTCTACTTTTGGAGTTGAGCCCAACCCCTTGAGCCAGTCTGTGGATGTATGCTCTCTCTGTGGAAGTGAAGGAGGATGGAAATTCCATCTCTAAAACAATAAAGAATTATTGACAATGACAGGTAGTAAGAACAATAGTCCTGGGACAAATAATCGATAAAATCAATGTTTTGTGATTAGTGATTAATCCATCATTAAAACAAAGGGTTGATTATTTTTTATTATGTTCTCTCCTCACATGTTCAAAGTTTCCATTCTAAAGAGGCATGAAAACCAAGCATAAAAGCTAAAAATGATTGTAATAAACATGAATTTAGAGTTCACGACCACTTATCATTCAAAATTTAGCGGTAATCGGCAACATATGGGACACTGGCAAATAGATATATTAACATTGATAACAATTGATTATAATTGATTAGTCGATCGAAAAATTTGGATGATTGATCATGCTGGTTTTCTACCATTCCTCCAATCAAAATCCTTATTTGTACTATGTGACCAGATGTTATATGTTCATGATGCTTTCCACTCAGTTTACATTGCCCCACCATGGGGCGAGTCTGTGAGTGAGTGACCACCCCTTAAAAGTGCTTGAGAAATGAAAGTAAAATCTTAAAATGTGTAACATCTTTTTTTCTCTCCAAAAATCAGAAAATCTGCATCAACAAAAAAAAACTCTTACGCTCAACTCTCAAAAAATCTCTCTTATGCTGTTACACTTACCTTTTAAATCCTCATTCATGCGAAACCTTTCTATTGCAACATCAACTGCAATCTTGAGTTCCTCGCTGACACATATTTCCTGTTTCCCCGGCCGCCCTCTGTGATTGGCTCCTCCCGGGCCCCCACCCACACCTGATGGGCGTGTTTGCTCCGTCATCCCACCATGGCCCCTGAAAAAAGTATAAGAATGATAATAATAATAATAATAATAATAATAATAATAATAATAATAATAATAATAATAATAATAATAATAAAGATAATAGTAATAATAATGATAATAATAATAATAACAATATTAATAATAATAATAATAATAATCTTATCTTTATAATATTTTCACATGGGCAACACAGTCAAATACAGGATTCCATTTTCTTTGTGGTCCTCAGATATAAGGATTATACCTTATACCAGGCCACATAGTTGAAAATTGTTCAGGATTCAAGGTATAGTTTCTTGAATGATGAGAGAGAATGTGTCATTTTCATATATAAAGATAAGGAATTCCCTATTACTATGCCTTGATACTGGTGATGATTGGAAAGTCGGAGGAAAAACATCAAGGTCGAATTCTACAAAATATATTTTGGAGGCTGAGATTTGAAGTCTCAGCCAACAGTAGGCTCATCAGTTTTTACATCAGATCCAAGTTCCTATCCCATGAAATGGCAGTAGCTGCTAGAATTTTAGGAGGGAGGTCAGGATTTTTAAATATTCACATACTACCAACTTTATTAATGTTAAACAAACAACAAATTAAGCTGCAGGAACAATAGATGGAATAGTTAAATGGTGGTGTTTCTGCGATGTCATTATGGTGACTATATATGCTCTGGACTTTCCTAGGTTGACATTTGTCTTAAACACATGAGAAATGTGGAAAAAAAGAAAAGTAACTCACCATCTGTTGATAACTTGATAAGTAATTTGACTATCACCTTTACTGAACTCATGACCTTTTGATTATTGGCGCAATCAAAGCCACTTATAGAATTAAAGAAACGTATCCCCTACTTGAAATGCCCTTGCCAGATACACCCATAAGTACTAGAGGGCAAACCTACATGTCAAGTTGTCAACCCATTCTTAAATGATTAAGGCCACATTACTCTCTTAAGTAACCAATAGTTTACATCACCATCATGAACATGTAATAATGGGGCGCGAGGGGATGAAAGACATAATGGGTAATATGTTAAGGAGACTTGGGGGGAAGAGGGGTGGGGATGGTGGGAAACATTAGGAGAAAAAAGTTTCCTCTATTAACCGGACTGATTGCAGAGCTGGCTTTAATTGTGGGACAGGCAATTGGGAGAATGAAACTGTTAAGGGATGAAAAAATGAACAAATATTAAAATAATACCAATTCAAACATACAATTGAAATCATTCAGTGACAAGAAAGCAGAATGACAACCTATTTTACAATCATCACACAAGAAGAAAGTCAACATTACCAAGTGATTTATTCAAAATGCATGCTGCCAAATAGTTATTTGGCCTCTTGGCCATTCAGTTCTGTATGACACCAATCACACCCTACAATGTTTTGGTGATCAGCTGTGTGTTGCTGTCATGTCAACAAAGTGAAACTACTGCTACACAGATTGTCACAATGAATTTCGACTTTGCTTCAGAGAAAATGTCATTGGACCATGCTCTTTTCCTGCAAAACAAGGTCAGTGCATATGATTTTCGCACAAACCTTGATCCATAGCCACCCTGTGGCCTGTTCATCTGTCCTGCAGGAGGAGAGTTTCTATGCATGTGATAGAATCCCTTTCCCCTTGCTGCCATTTTGGAAACTGGCCGCTGGAGCTACAAAGAGCACCTGTTGGATTTATTCGGAAGTTGAACAAAAATACTTCAAATAAAAACTTGCCTATTTTCATATATAAGTTGTAAGAATGAAAGTTCAATACAAAGTTCACAAAGATTAACTATACAGTATTTAAGGAAAAAACGATTTCTTGGAAGCATATATTCCCCGATAACTTTATTTTCGGAAACCAAAAAAGATTGATTCACTAGCGGTTCTCATAAAGTAATTTCCCGCTAGATGGCGTAAGGTTATTGCTCCGCCATCTTTACTTTGGCTCACTAGACACTTCCACTGCTGATGTTGTTGAAAACTGAGCAATAAGTCTTCCAGTTAAGTCTGCAGAAACAACGACATGCACCTAACCAAGACCTTAATTTAACCCATGCCCAGGGATAGACGAACGCCTGCGCGGTTCAGGGGTGAGTAGGTACTGTAACTTTGCTGCTTTTAACCTCCTCTTTAACAACTTGAACTTCTTTATAAAATGGCATACCTTTCCTGTATCAGTGTATGGTGATGATATGACACATTTTTATCATATTTTGGACTGTGTCTTAGTCTTTTATGCCTATAGGTAAGTTAGTGTATGGTTCTTTTTTCATTTGGTGTGCCATGTCCTTACCATCTATATACTTGTAAGTTGTATTGAAAGCAGGGGGAGGGGGTTGGAAAAGATGTCTGGGACTTGACAACAAAATTTACTGTACAGCTAATATGAAGAGACCATGGATTGGTCGCCATACACCAATTACCATATGGTTCATTGTGAAGCCCTTGGCCTCGTTCAGCACCATAAACGTTGATCAACGTGGTAGGAAAACGGGATCTGAACGCACCGTTGTAGTAAACTGTGAACCCTACCCAGAATCCCTCATTCATCATGGACGTCACAAAACGAAATCTTGCGGGTTTTCAAATTCGTCTGATAACGTTTTGTCTGTTTTGGTTTATCTATTTGATAAACATATATCTCTAATAGATACATGCCTTAGTTACATTTATTACTATAACTTAGGACCAGTAAAAAACTGGTCCTACATTTTTTTGCATACGAAAAAAATTCATAATCCCTCTAACACACCTAAACCATGGCCAGTATGTAACTCTTATTGAGCGATGATTGAAGAAATTGCATTTTTTACATTTTAAAATCACTTAAACCCAATACAAATATGTCAGATACAAGTGAAAAGATAGCATTATCGATAACTTATTTGTGTCAAGTTTAACTTATTTATCCCTATCAACCAGAATAACAAGGACCCTTTTTGCCTATTTGGACCTTTGAGTTTATAGATTCTCGATACATAGACGCCATGTTTTGTTCGCATAGAGACCCGGATGCAAACGGTACAACGACACCTTCGAGGTGTCCTCTTTCCGTTTCAACATCCGGGTCTCTCCTTCATCAACGTTTTGATTTTATGCCGATCTGAACGGGAAACGTTTATCAACGTTGATCAACGTTTATGGTGCTGAACGAGGCCCTGGACACACCAACTCTCGCCTCAGTGTGACGTCACTAGAAAGACAGACGCATGAGGGCTCTCATACTTTTTTACTAGTGCTCTTACGATTGACCGGAGGCTCGAGCCTTAGTAGTACGCTTGTATCGCAACCTCCTCGGAGCTATCGAGCCACCATTACAGCTCAACAAAAATGTAAATAAAGCCACATTGCACGCTTCACTTTCAGTCATCCGCCATGTTTTTTTCTTGCTTACACAGGGTTCGTACGCACCTTGAAAAACCTTGAAAGTGCTTGAATTTCGTTTACCTCCCATTTTGACCTGGAAAGTCCTTGAATTTTATGATAGGTCCTTGAAAAACCGGGAAATCCCCAAAAGACACGCTATCTTAGCGAGTTTGGACGGCCTTATCACTCACTGCCGCCTTGACCTGTTTGTCGAGAGCGGTACCCCAAGTCCAAGAGATTCAACTGCCCATTAACCAGCCTCTTGGGAGATTAAGGGCAGATAAGCCGCTGCCCGCTGCCGTCTACGGAGTTGCAGTTGTGAGCGCTAATTGCGTAGTGGCCACCTTATCAGCCGGTTGCATAACAATCATGATAAGCAAACTGAGTCAAGTCAGTTTATATGCCTATTCAAGTATTTATACAACCTCTTGTGTTTGTGAGAGATCGTTACTACTGTGATATTAGAGCATGCGAATTGTGTTCATACTATCAGACGTCATGATACGTTTGCAAAGCAAAGGAACAGAGGCAACATTGAGGTACTTTTCAAGCCTAACCCAGTCATCTGGAACAGAGGCAGAAGGTAAGATTATTTACTGTATCACTAACCTGGGATGCCACCAGGGGGGTCCATAGATTTTGTCATACATAACATGGGTTTTAAGTTAGAATTAATGCATGTTTACTACCCCTGTCCTGATATAGGTGGCGGGAATTGGGGGGATGATTTAAACAAGTGATGGGATCTCATTCTTACGAACGAGATTGCTGTCACACACACCGGAGTTCTGCCCAATTTTTTTTTCAGGTAAAAAACTTAGTTATTTTTGACCCAGATGTTTACCCCTGTTAAAATGATAACCTACAAAAGAAAATGAATAACATACTACCACTACTTTTATAAATAAACGGTTACCTTATGTGTGTGCATAAATATATTACTGTCTTTCTTCATTATTCTCTCCTCTGACATTCATTTTTTTCTCAGTTATCAGTATCTATTGATCCCGTGTATTCCTTGAAAAGTAGAATTTGTTCCTCGAAAATGTCCTTGAAAGTGCTTGAATTTTATTGTAAAATGACCTTGAAAGTGCTTGAATTTTATTGTGGTCAACCAGTATGAACCCTGCTTACAAACTTGTATGTCGATCTCACGTGGGATTTCATGGAGATTGCACAAAAGCAGGACGTAATTGGCTTAGGCTGGCATGGGGCGGTTCTAATTAGCTTGATTGACAGCAATTCACTTTGCTATATTAAGACAACTTGCTCGATGGTCTATGTGGTCCTGGTGACTTAGCCTGGTGACTTGGACAGGCAGTTTTCTGAAAACCTCCTTTTTAAACGGACAAATATCTCCAGCGTGCACCATAACCACTGGCCCGTTGTTAGTGAATTTGGCAAAAAATGGCAATGGGGCATGCTGAACAAGACCCTGACTTGCCCCGCTCGGCAAGTGATGTTTTGGGCAAAGTCCAATCTCACCATTGTTTGACAGAGTGGCGGGGCAAGTGGAAAATGTCAACTTTAGGGGCAACTTGCCCTGCTCAGAAAATAATGTTTTACAACCTATGTTGCACCCTGATCTCTCTCGATAACTTACAACTATAGCATTTTGGGGGTAATGGCCAAATATTTTGAATTTCCTAACATTGTACTAATAGTTAAACATAATATCTACTGACTCCCTTCACAGGTAATAACCAGTAATCCACTGTACAAGTACTACACATGTATACCAATAGTCCAATACACCCCTCACATGCGTGAATTGATTATCTTTTCTCATTTTCAGAGAAAAAACCAAGTGATCAAGACCTAGGAAGTAGTGAGTGTCCATCACAAGTCTCTGAGCCAAGCAGTCCGAGCAAGAAAAGAAGAAAGACTTCAAATCAGTCAAACACAAACTCACAGGTTAGAGGGGTTTGCTATAATATCCTTTTCATTTCTAAAAATAACCTCTTATATTAATAGTATAAATTGTTATATGTTTAGTATATTAAGTTCTATAACTTAGTCGACTAGTGTTTTTATTAGATATTATTTATATGTGGCTGTAGTAAATACTCTCATCATATTGCTTACTGAAAGATAATTTGAAAGAATATATCCTAGGAATTTGTATTCGATTCAGAGAAATGATTTTGGTAGATAGATATAGATAATCTTTATTTCAAGTCGGTAATGATTTTATAAAATACAGGGTGTAATAGCAATATTGATTTGTAGAAGGGAAGTAAGTTGGCACATGTATTAATTGACAATGAGTAATATCTTCAGTCTTTCAGAACGTATGGTTCGTCTGATGACACATTTTTATCTGGTGATGTCTTGGTCAGCATTTAGAAACTGGGTCACCAAAATAGGCAATTGTCAATTTTGAGGGTGTGCTTATATTCAATGGAGGTTGCATATATATATTTAGATAACAACCATGAACATATATATACAAATAGGTAGTTCTGATTTTTCAATTATTTGCTTAAAATTGGCATTAAAAATAACTGGAAATATTTGCACGTGCTGACATGTGATTTCTGAGTGTTTGTCTGTACTACTGGGGTTATGGGACACTGCTGGCTAAGGCCCTGATTTTTTTGTGAGTTTTAGCTGGCCGCAGTGGCCAGTTTGCTTCTATTCATGCCTTCTGATCAGTCTATGCTATCAATTGCACACAGACCCTGAAAAACACATCAAATGGCTTGTTTAGGAAATTCTAAATATGCCAACTTCAAATTGTTATTCATGTTGTTAGGTGCTTATATATCTTTGTGTATCTACCCTGTGTTTATGGGCACCATAAATCAACTTGATACAACTAGTTGATGAACCATAAACTTTTAAACAAAATTCTAGAAATAAGACTGCTAAGTTAGGGTTACAGGGTCCGTCTGATACTTAGATTTCGGGCTAGGGGCTTGAAAAGGTCTTTTGATAAAAAAAATGATTTGTCAAAAACAGGATTACTTGTTATTGCACATACTATTCGGAGCCCCTAGTCTAAAATATTACAGCAAAATCTAGGGGCATATATGTCAAAATAAGTCAAACCCTGGGGTTATATGAAATGTACCTTTTCATGCCTCATTATCTCAATACATGTGTATCTCTTTCACTTTCCAGCAGCAAAGCCCAAGCCTTCCAGATTTGATTCCACCGCCGCCGAGTGACAAAGGGGACACGATTTTCGCCCACAATCCATTTGAGGATCAGCCAGCCCCCGTGCGGCCTCCTCAACCCAACCACCTCCAGGACCAGTACCGCCTCCACCCAGCACTACAGCAACAACAGCATCAACAGCACAACATGCACACCAAGCCTACAGGTCCGCAGCGCCCACCAGGGCCCCCACACCCTCACCCGGGGGCTGCTAAAATCTACCCCTCCAATCAACCCATGGTCTTCAATCCCTCCAACCCCAACGCCCCTCCCATCTACCCCTGTGGGATATGCCATAAGGAGGTCCATGATAACGACCAGGCCATACTTTGTGAGAGCGGCTGTAACTTCTGGTTCCACCGCTCGTGTACAGGACTTACGGAACCCGCCTACCACATGCTGACCCAGGAGGTCTATGCTGAGTGGGTGTGCGATCGCTGCCGAAGCTGCAAAAACATTCCAATGGTCAAGATGAAACCCTGAAGAGGCAGGTCATTCTCAAGTATTAGAGATTGCAGGGAACTCTCTTTTCTTCCTGGTTATGACTACACATCGGTCAAAACCAACTACTCCATAGAGTAGAACTGTCATTCCATAGGCTTGATTTCCTGGTTCAACCAACAATAGAAATTTCAAATGACATTGGAACATTCTGTTGACTTTCTTAAAGCTTGAGAATGGGTGCCAGGGCTCGGAATTAGCTGGAGCAGTGAGCCCAGGGCTCCCTTGAATTCTCCTGCTGCCCCCTCAAATTTCTGCAAGGAGCCCAAAGATGTATTCGTTTCTATGCACATCACATTTAATAGCTTTTGAAGATGCAATTGGGCTCCCTGGAAAAATAATTTTGAGTCTTGGATACATATTTTGAGGTGAAAATTGGTCACCTTGAGGGACGTATTTTGTTGTACTTACCACTGTGTGATTGACAACTAAAAAGCATTCAGATAAGTTGATAACGTGTACCTACTACTGTGATTTCTTAAAAAGATACTAGAGCCTAGTATTTACATGTTAAACTAATAAACTATACAGCAATTAAGAAAAATGTCTTTGACAGTAGGTGGCTGCTGAACAGTATAAGTTGGTGCTATCCTGTTGTCAAATCTTAGTTTGGCTTTTTTGCCATATTGGAGGGGGTCGTGGTTTAAATTTAGGAAGGTATATATGCCTACATGGCATCTAAATATCATAATGCAATTTGTTTACTTGTAAGGTAGTGGTATTCAATACCATATCAGGTAATTTCACCCTTTCCTACTCATTTCTTTAAAAGATAAATCAAAAAGTCAGTATTTCTAAGGCATATAGTGTGTGCTGATATATATATATATATATATATATATATATATATATATATATATATATATATATATATATATATATATATATATATGGATATATATATATATGGATATATATATATATGGATATATATATATGTGTGTGTGTGTATGTACATGCACATACATATACGTCATACTCTGGCTTGGAGTTGTAGTGTATAATATCATGACATGTGGCTTGATGCCATTCAAATTTCTATCATTTAATGTGCATTTATGTTGTACTTGAAATGTGAAATCTACAATTTTTGTATAAACCCTTATAAAAGTTTTTTTCTTATTTTTATTTTTACAAATCTCACCTTTGGTTAGGGTATGGCGTGTGTTAGCTTTCAGGTGACTAAACGCTTAGTAGGGCCTTTACTGTAGATTTTGTACTTACTCTAGTTATTTTGGTAAACATATGTGGATAGGTAAGAGAAGGAATTGTTGAATAAATATTGACATGTTTTTGCTCAGAGGTGTTGAGAACCTTTATTTTATAGACCCAAGTCTCTTTCAAATGGTTTACAATGAGCTGATCAGAACTACTGCTTTTGAATGTTTTCTAACTAACAATCACTTCAACTAAGTTTTATGTATAAAATTATGATTTTTTAAGTTCTTTGTTTTGAATGAAAAGATGTACAGAGCAGTGCATTTACTAATTATACAAGTGTGTATTGAATACTGATGTAATGAATGTTAGGTTATCCGATGATGCAGGTGCTTATTGTTTTTATAAAACTGCAAGAATAAATAGGGCAATAAAGGGGGAACCTTGAATGAAAAGAGTGAATTTCTCATATGAAATGTGGATGGTATATTTTGCTACATTTGGACTTACATTTTGATTTTGGTGATGATAGAACTTCAATGGAATCTTACGCATAATGTCTACAGAAATGAGTATCACGCAGGAGTTGATTCTTGTTTTACCTGTCTGTATTTCTATTTGCTTATTTTTTTGAATTCATTAGAGGTGGAATACATGGACCATACTATACTGGTAAGGTTCCCTGTCAACTAACTCTTTAAATAACCGTATTTCACATATATGTGCTGGATTAACAGTTTCATATATTTTTCCTGCGTACTTGCCCTCTCTTGGGGTTATAAATGAAATAATGAATTAAGTTGAAATTGAATCAGCTGCAATAATATTGCCAGTGATGACTTTGTATAGCAATTGAATAAATAGAACTATGGTTTGTATATGTTCGTTATATTTTCTTTCATTCTTTGTGCAAATCTCTCTCCCTTCATTTCCACCCTCTCAATTGGATGTGAATTAGTTTACCGGAAAAGGGTCAATATACTACTCAATACTACACCTAATACAACACAGTACTTTTTCAAATAGAAACAAGTAAAAAAGGCAGGTATATAACGCAGAAACAATACTATCAATGTACCTGCATTTAAATCGACAGGTCAGCTTTAAGACCTGCTTTAAGTTTTCTAAGTGTGAAATAGATGATATTTGAACTGTTAACTAGTCTTATCATCATTGACTCACCCTTTTCAGAAGTGTAACTTGTTAGTTTTGACTAAAAGTAAAATGTATGGACATTCATAGAAAAGGCAAAGAAATAACAAGAAACAGCTCATATGGCTTATAATTTTTTATTACGATCATGAGTATTTACATATTCCCTTCATAGCCTACAGTAGAAAACTAGATTTTTACAAATAACTTTAATGTACAATATTTACATGCCTTAAGTACTAAAGATCCTGCATAACAGAGTAATTGTTGGATTGTGGCCAGTATACTCGGAATGGTGGGGTCTCTCAACCCATACAACAGAAGTAGAGCTAGTTAAGAATATCCTGAAGGCTGAGGGGCCACCATAGACTGCTCGCTGTCTCTCAGCAAAGCCTGGGTTAGAATCCTGACTGGGGCATGAGAGAAATTTGTCAGTGACTTGGGGTTAGGCGTTGGTTTTTACCGGGTACTCCAGTTCCCTTCACCACTTACAACTGGCTAGTCAGGGTTTTGCCTAAACATGGCAGAAAAAGTGATGATAATCGAAAGACCACAAGCATACTGGTCAAATTGTCATCTGATGAAGGCAAATAATCAGTGTTGACATCTTTGTTAATTTTTCAAATCTATTTTTAGGCGTGACCTTAACCCATTCATGCCTAGAACTCTCCTTTACAAGTGCCATCTGCTAATTGTGAAAATTATTGGTAATAAAGCATTCATTAACTTTGAAAATATTTGAAAGAGAGATTCGGGATGAGCTATGTTAAACATCTTTGCCTCAATTAATTTTATTGTAGATTTTGTGAGAAAGTTCTCATCAAATTCACAAGTGATATTTTTGGCTGCTACAGGCATGAATGGGTTACAATCAAGTTGGTCAACCATTAATGCCCACACCTGCCAAAAAATGCCTGACCATTTCTATGATATCTCTCTAACAAAAGCATTTTTCCAAAAATATTTGCAACCCTCCTCAAAATATGTAGAGAATTTATGCTATATTTCAAATTTGTTTTCAAAAGTATCATAGCTCGAGATGACAATTTTCATGGAGTACTCTAGCAATGAAAAGATTAACCCCTTCATGCCTCGAATCCCCTTGAAAATTTGCCTACATCAATGATACTTTAAGAAATAATTAGAAATAACGAATGGATCTACAAAATAATTGAGGGAGAGTTGAGTTGTACACAAAATAATGTTTAAATTGTGTAGCCTTTAAATTAATACGCAAAACAATACTACTAGTAAGTGAAACAAAATCTGTTAAGTATTCTTGCACTTAGAAAAAAACTAAGCTGCCTGACATCACACATATTAGTTCAAGACAATTGATTAAAATTTAATATTAATGCAAGGTTCAACATTTAGCTGTTTGACCATGGGGCAAAGTGGGCACATAATTTAAGGAAATAGGCGCACCAATAGAACTATGTCCAGGTCAGAAATAATCCATATATTACATAGGAAAAAAGGTCTTGCCATAAATGTTAAAACCAGATATTGGTGAATACCGAGACTGTGAATGGTAGCCTGCTAGGCCACTAACACCTCAGTATTTTTAGGAAAATGTCCCTTAACTGCCTTATCATCAAACCACCTTTAATACTTACTGTTGAACGTCTTATGCCTATGATATTAGATAAATAGGAATTTGATCTCTCGACATACAGTCTTAAAAAACTGACATTACATTTTTGTAATATCATTTTCGCACATTACTATAAACACATAGGTAAAACTGAATATTAACTTCATATATTTCACGAGAGATTAATCAAAATCATAAAATATGATATAGCAAGAAAAATATCAATATGATACCTTGTTAAATATGCCATTATAGCTCATGTATATTCAACAAAATAGAGCTATCATAATCAAGGATTAAAATCAAATGTATTACATTTCTTTTTATGTATTTAGAAAGATACATAGGTATAAAAAGTTCCAAAATGAAATGATCAAAAGAAATGTCTTTGAAATGAACTGTTCATACATCTTAAAATCATAAATACTTGTATTAAGTTGACCATTAACCATGATCTCCTAATGCTGTTTAAATCTATCAGAATAGATCAAAGATTATTTGCTGGGGAAAATAAAACTAGCTTAGAATACAACATAAAACTAAACGTTAGCAGTATTTGTATGATTCATCAAAATATAAAACACTTTGTATTATGCTCTTTTTAGGTATAAATGTCTTTGCAGCATCATCTGCACCAAATGCAGTTTTGCATTCATTAAAATGAATTAAAAAGGTTTAAAATATAGGGGATGACACTTACACACTTTGCAATGTGAACAGTCAATCCGGAAATTATCAGAAGGAAAATAAAAAGTAGTGCACCGCTACTGCTGTAAACCACAAAATACCCAGCAAGAAATCTTTCACAAATTACATAACTGCTGAAGAAATTTTGGAAGGACAATCAAACATCACGAGATGCTCATTCTTAACATCTTTCATTCAAATACCATTCTCAAAAGAAAATAAACTATTTTTAGGACAAATTGGTACCCTGAGAATAAGTGGGTTAAATAACTACCCCCCTCCCCAATTATTCTTAAACTCATAGACCCAATCATTACCCAATTTAAAACTTCTTCTGATATCTTTCCACAGTAAGCGAAGAATCCCCCCCCCCCCCTTAATCATTAATGCTATAAATGTGAACACCATTGATATCTTCATCACAATTTGTCTTATATGCTTTTAATATGTTAACCATCACTACCCACTTTAGAATTTCTTTTGATATCTCACCCCCTTAATACTTTCATTAATGCTTTAAGTGTATCAATACTAAACAGCCATTATTACCATCATCGCCATTAACCCATTTATGTATACAGAAATTGTATGCTTCTCAATTCAAAAGAAATACATGCTTCTTTCTATATAATATCACAAAAAATATTTAGCCTGTTAAGCAGCCATAGGCATGGCTAAGTTAACACAATATCATTCAAATGTTTAAAAATCTGGATTTCTTTCATTCCCAAGAGTGATCTTCATATAAACCGCTGTAGAATTGAAAATCTCTTTCCAAATATTTTGAAATCATGCTTTAGTATTAAGTATTAAAATAAATCCAGACAGTCAGATGACTCTTATCAAGCATTATTTAGGCAACAGCTTCTCATCCCTAGGACCTTTTTTTAAACTGCTTTTAAAAAAGATTTTTAAAAAGTAAGTCAAGTACCATAAGGCCTAAGATGTTATAATAATCTTTAGAAAAATTGGGAATGGTTGTTTTAGTTACACCTTCAATCATCTATCAGTTGAGTACATTATCTAAATCATATTAAATTCCATTCCCATTCAGCTTTTTTTCAAGAAGATTTTCTTTTTCTCTTTTAAAAGGTATGATAATTATGATGAATTAGATTACATTGCGTGTATCTAACAATAATGTGGTCTAGTAGCGACCACAATATCATTACATATAACTGTTAGAACAGTAATTGATTCATTAAGTACTTTCATTGAACAGTTTAAAAGTCTTGTATATCTATGATAGGTTAAAGCACCATGAATGAAATGATATGTTAAAAACCAGACCAGACTTTACCCTTATACTGCTGGTGAATAATTTGGCCAATACAAAATGATGCAAAAAAACTCAAAAATGACAGAAACCCTGGCATATGGGTACTCATCTGAAAGTGCTCAGCAAGAGCTATCCAATGCATACCAACAGATGATAGGGTTTAGATATATTTTTTAAATCTTTGCATTCTTGTGCTTAGGACAAAAGTAGCCTCAGCATTGGAAGGGTAAAGACTGCTAAACAGTTTCAATGAACCAATAAAATGGCTTGTTCATATAGGCAAGTTAACGGCACCATAAAGACATGCTTAATTGCATAACCATTTAAACCAGACTCCCACTTAATTAAATGGTTTCAAGAAATCATATAAATGGCTGTGTTGGATGTAGTACATCAGAGCACAAGGAATAAAATGTCTTTAAATGACTTTCTTTTCCAATCAGTTTTGTAGTTGATATTTTAATACTTGATAAAAATGCTTTTGTTGTATATTTTCAATAGCATGCAAGTGTATGGCAGGCCATAGCACCATGGATATAAAGCCATAAAGGTTCATCTTCACAAAAGTACCAAAAATCACTCCAGAATTCTTTTTGCCAGAGATGCACCAGTTTGTCAATACTGAGGCTCCACAGATTCCAGACCAAAGAACGGGTGTAAGGAGGACTCAAAAAGGCCCAGGCTATGCTTTTACATGTCCTGAGGACCGTATCCTCAAACAAGTAGAAGACCATATTTTTTCAGACTTTCGTTTGACCAAATAAGATTCCTGAAACCATTCAGATGTCATGTTATTCCACATAAGTCATACAAAGGGTATTCCTGTTCGAGACATACAGACAGTGTATCACATGTTCAGCAACAGCCAATCAGGGCACAGGTCAAGACTCAAGACCTGCGAAGGCACTTGGATTAGTTTGGACCACTCTCTTGATCGCAGACTTCACGGTAGCAGCAATTCGACCCATCAGCTAATTACGACAGCGTTTTCTCTCATCTCCAGTTCTTTTAAGCGTATACTGTTTGAGGCTCCACGTATTCGCTGCGATTTTGTCGAGCGCAGTCCCGTCACAGTCTCAAAAGTCGGTTTGCTTGAATTGTTCTTATTTGCGGACACCGGGGATAGATCGGGTCGGTGTATTACAGGTGCCGGTGCGGATATTACGGAGAGACCCTGCACCGCCGGTTGAACGGCCGTGACTTTCATGGAGTTTGGCAGGGAGGAATAATACTGGGAGGCGTGTGAGATTGTCGGTGATGTCGTGGAATGCTGGCCGGAAACTCGCGAGCTCAACTTCATACCTACAAAACATAAAGAACATTGTGAAGTTAGTTGTAATGCCTGTTAACCAATTCATGCTTGTACTGTTCAAAAAACCCTAATATATTAATATCTTAATCACCGGAGCATTTTTTTGAGAGTACATGAGAGCGAGGTGAAAAATTTTCCAACTTGTTCTTCAGGGGAGCAGGAAAAAAATAGGTTAGCTAACCTACTTTTTACGGACCTTTACAGGAAGCAAACAATTTTCATAGGCCCCAGGAATTCTTTCCTGCTCCCCTGAAGAACAAGTTGGAAATTATTTTTTTTGGATTTTTATTTTCTTCTTAAAAAGAATGTGTGTTTTCATGGAAGCTATAGTTGCAATGCAGTGTACTCATCCTGCATCTATTTTGATAGGGAGTTTGGTAGTTGGGAGGGTGGAAAAAACTTGACGGTTGCATTTCTTTTTTGTTTTGTTTGTTTTTTGAGTAAAAACTTGTAAAGGTCGCTTAACAGGAACAAATTATTTTCAATTTTTTTCAACCTGAGTAGAAGGCTAAGTGAGTCTTACCTGAGTCTTTTCTGGAAGCTGTTGCGCTGAGTGTCCTCCTGTTGCTGGCTACGCTATCGGAGCGGTGCTGCTCGCCCGGCTGGAGGAGATTGCCCTGGCGCGCTAGGTAGCGACTCCTCTCTGCCTCCTGTTCCAGCATGTGAGACAGCTGCCGGTAGTCCGACTCCTGCAGACCGCCCTTCCCCATCATCGCCGCCTTCTTGGCAGTGTGGCGACTTCGAGCCTGAAACACAAACACGGAAAGATGTAGATATACACTTAGGTCACTTGGGTTAACAGTGATGCAGTGTAGCAAGAGCTTTCAGGTGAATTGTGTTATAGTGGAAGACTTCTTGGCAGTGTGTCGACTTAGAGCCTGAAACACGAAAGATGTCGCTCTACACTCAGGTAAGCAGTGATGCAGTGTAGCAAATGTACAAGTGAGTTAACAGCAATTTAAGGTTTTGTCTTGTCATACATTTTGAAGGAAAGAAGAAAGGAATGGGATTTTACATCGCTTTCAACAGCTTAGGTCATATCACGACGAGACAGAAACCCGGAACCGGGAAGAAATTGCAGATTAACCATAGACAGCCCTCCACAACACCGCACATTTATAAAGCAACCAGGCCAACCCACTTGAGGATCCAGGAGACTTGAACCTGCAACCTCATGCTTGGGAACCAGGCATCTTAACCACTAGGCCATGGCGGATCCCCAGGCACATTTTGAAGCCTCTGTCGCATGCTGAAGCGACGAAGCTACAGTTGCATGGACACCCCCGACAATGCGGTAGATATGGAATCACATCTTTAAAAGTTTACCTGTAATGCTATTGGTCCGGCCCTCTCATTGAGGTTCCCGATACTGCCAGCAGAGGGCCGGTCCGACAGTTTCCACTGTGCCCCGTGGCTGAGCTGAGTCTGGACGAGGGCCTGACTGGACGGATGTAGACCCTGTCTATAACTACCATACGACTGACCAATCAGGTTGGAGTTATCATTGATGTTCAAGTGACCCGTCCGGCCTATCAAATCATCAACCTGCAAACAAAAGCAAAACACAATTGTCATTACATTATGTTATTGTTATTTATTAATGAATATACTACTATCGATTTTTACCTATTTTTCAGTTTTATTTGAGATTTATAAAATCTGATTAAATCTGCCAAATATTCAAAAATTATAGTTTGAACTGCATTGGACAAAAAAAAAGTTATAAAATACAACACAAAAAAAAATGGAGTGTACACAGCCAGTCGCTATTCATGATAGGCTAAACAAATCCCTCTTGACACAATTTTCAAATATTACTCAATATGAGGAGTTATGTTCACAGTTGTTAGATGTGCACTTAAGATTTAAAAGGGTTAATCCATGTTATAATTAGGAGATGGTGGAGCTTGTGTTATTGTGTGACCCTGTCTTTGCACAGGCTCCTCCACCAAATAAGGATGGATACCTCTAAGAACAAAACGGTACATTATGCTATCGGTACCAATGAAACAATACAGTATTTTAATGGTACTGTTAATTAAGTGTGCTTTATTGTATTATTACCACATAAATCTTGTTGTGAATAGTCATGTTTAGGATCCTACACAAACCCAAATAAATGATAACTTACAGTGGTTCAATTAGTATCATTAAGAGTACCTTTATTGAATGAAATGGTACAATAGGGAACTTTTTGAAATGATACAGTACTTTTTGAAACAAAACTGTACTTTCTGAAATGATACGGTACTTTGTGAAACAATACGGTACTTTTTGAACTGATACAGTTCTTATTGAAATGATACCGATACCAGTACCAGTACCTCTTAACAGTATCCAACCCTACCACCAACCTTCTCCGTAGTTCCAGCCGTCTCCTGCCCAGACCGGCTGCTACTGGTAGAAATTGTGCGGTCACCGAGGTTAGTAGTGTCCAGAGTGGCTGTGGTCATTTGAAGGGGGCGTGACAGTGCCGCTTTGATCATGCCCTTGTCGGACTTGATCTGGACCTTATTTAGCGGGTGAGGCGGCTTATCTTCGAGGTCATCCCCATAGGGATCTTTGGGTTTGTAGGGCTTATGGTCTAAGCCCCATGCTGCCAGATTAAAGTTTTGCCATTTCTTTGACCTGTCCTGCAATGTTAAAGGGGTGAGTAAGGCTACTGTTAGTACTGTGCTAGGCTAGGTAAGATAGGTAAGAGAGACAAACTCAGATAAGCTAGGAACTAATGGGGACAAGAAACGTCTATTTGCATGAATCTACCATTCTAGTATGTATGCTGGTGAACAATAACCCTTCTAATGCTGAAGCTACTTATGTCCTAAGCACAAGGACACAAAACCATTTAAACCCTGACATGTTAGTATACATTGGATAGCTCACACTGGGTACTCTCAGATTAGTACCCATATGCCAGGGTTTCAATCATTTTTAGATTTTTTTGCACTGTTTTGTATTTTCCAAATTAGCCAGCAGCATAAGGGTTAATACGTTATAGGTACCTAGGGGGACCAAAATAATTATTTTGCAAGTGATATTCAGTCAAACCTAAGTAAGACTACAGACCACTCATACCATGAATAGTGGTAACTTTGAAAGTAGGGGTCTTTACTAATTGGTTTAAAATAGTACAATTTTGTGTCAGTTTTAAAAATCTAGTGGTTCCTCTTAGCAGGGGGTCTCTATGTTTTACTGTGTACTATATATCCAGTGAGACCCACATGTATGATATTCATGAATATTGACAATATCTTAGATTTTTCAGCACATCAAAAGTGTTTAAAATGTAGTAAATGTCAATATACAAGAATTGAAATTAGGAATTGAATTTGAGGCCATTCATATTTAGACTTATTCATTTTGACAGAATTCTAGATAGGATGGATGAGGAATGATACTTCTAAGTTATCTGAGTTTGCATTTACACAATCATGCAGGGTTAAGCATTCTATTGTTAGACACATACATGAATATATACCAGTTACAACTAAGTGCTCAGCATGTATTTATAACAATATATGACAGATGCTGTTTTAGTTACATTAAATAAAACACACATGATACAAAGAAAAACAAGTAGAGACAAGTACAATTTGCATTTGTTTGTTATGACTTTAAAATATAAGTACATAGTGCATGCATGGAGATAAATTGTGTATAACCATAACCCAGTTTAATCATGCTAACAATTAGCCACTTTATACCTGGTAGCACTCTTTTTATCCATATTGTTGCTTTTTTTTCTTTTTTTAGAATAGGTTCATTAATAAAATTTGCTTACTTTAGCATAAGCTTTTATCACCATACATTTTGATGACTACCACATTTATGATTTCCCAAGATGTTCATTTGCTAAAATATAATATCTTAAGGATGCCCGCACCAGTTTTTTTTTTGTCCTTAGAATTTTGTAATTTTTGGATATGTTGTACCTTGTGGGACAAAACTAAAGGAAATGTAAAATGAAATTGGCTGTCTGGCCGATTTTTCTAGCTAGAGACAAATTTGTGATTTTTGAAAAGTGGCCATATGAGAGAAAAAAGGCCATCACGTCAAGCATCTTCTGATTTTCCGCTCATTTTGCGTTGTCCGTGTGCAGAAAAATAAATTGTAAATCTTTATAAACCTAAATTCGCATGTATTTAATGGAGTAGGTCCTCTTTCGGCTTGTGCAAACTATAATTTAAACCTTACAATATCTTCTGCACAGCAAAAAACTGAACTGGAGGGGTTGAATTAAAATTGAAAACTTTTTCTCAAAAATGGACACAAATAAAGAGCAATTTATCAAACATAGTGAACTGTAAAAAAAAGTTTAGTCCAGAGAATTTTTTTATTTTATGATATGTTCTTGCCCTGTAAATTTGCATTCTGTATGCGAAAAAAAATTGGGGGTGTTTCGAGTTACTTTTTCTGCTACAGAGCTATGAGTGAAAGGGTACGTTTTTTGCTTTTTTAAGACATGAAAAGACAATGACGCTGCCATTGTTTCCCTGTTGTTGTCGCAACAATAGGGGGAAAATCCCTTTGTTGGAGTCGCACCCGCTTGCCAGGACGCACTATGTCACACATAATAAATTGTAAAAAATAAATTAGTCCAGAGAATTTTTTTATTTTTTGATATGTTCTTGCTCTGTAGATTTGCTTTCAGTATAGCAAAAAATAATGGGGGTGTTCCGAGTTACTTTTCTTGCTACAGAGCTACGAGTGATAGGGCACCCTTTTTGCTTTTTTGCAAATAAATTGGCTATGTCCCGTGGCAACAATAGGGTAATTCCCTTTGTTGGAGTCGCCAGTGTTGTTTATTACGACGAGCGTGTGACACGGGCTTCAAAACACACAAAAAGCCAAAAATAAAAGCACTGTTTAACCCGGCAAATTTTCGCTAAACATAACCAATAGAACCTATTATATATTTCACTTGAATCGTTTTTGATACAAATCGTATTTAAGCATCCAGTGAACTCAATTTGATAGAAAATATCAATTGAATGTTCTGGGTCTTAACTAATGCAATATTCACAGTTTTTATCGAACCACAGCCACCAGAAAGTGCTGTGTTCTAGGACGTATTGACTGTGCTTCAGAACTAAAACATTTAGACACCCCGGATTCTGCTTCGGGCTGGTTCAAAAAAATTAGACTATTGTCTATTGTTGAACAACGGGTGTCTAATACGGTCCCCTCTCAAAAAACAAGCACACCTTTTGTACTGTATGATTTTGAAAATATGATTTTCAGTCAATAAATATACATACATACATACACTTCTTCGGTTTTTCTGATCCGTTAAACCGTTAACCATTTTAGTGGTTAAGGTCCTACAATACATGTA
The DNA here is from genome assembly GCA_963942565.1 of Maea johnstoni. Taxonomy (NCBI): domain Eukaryota; kingdom Metazoa; phylum Annelida; class Polychaeta; order Spionida; family Magelonidae; genus Maea; species Maea johnstoni. The sequence goes on along the minus strand of OZ012692.1, from coordinate 43,373,395 downwards.
CTCTTTAACGGTGACACCTATTGAATATTGGACATTATGACTAACTAGAATAATTAATCATATTTTACCTGACACTGTTTTTCTTGGGGAAAACAAATGCAAACGAAGACGATGAGCCCATGAATAAAAGTTGTTTTGAAGATCACTGTGCTTTGTTCCTTACTCATGCGAATTTTCAGCAAAATTAAACTCAAATTTCTAAAAGTGTCGGAAGACCTTAATTTGTATGGCGAACAACACTGCATAAAAGCGTAATTTATCCACCCCTGTCACGCACACATGGTTTTAGGTCCATGTTGTATTATGGAAAGTTTTGTTGCCTTTGTATGCAGGCAGAAAAGTAATTCCTATATCCCTTAACAGTACGCTACGGCGATATGAATGTCCTATCCATCCCTGATCTTCACGTCACTCATGCCGGACCCCCGTAATATGCGCAACAATGGGACGTCTCCAACAATCGAAAAAGAAACTGGTGCGGGCATCCTTAAACATGCAATTGATACCAGATGAAAAGTAGCGCTATCAGAGTTCTAAAAAATTCACCACCATTAAAATCAGTAAAGATTAGGTAGAGTTATCAATAATTCCTGGACGCAAATTAAATTAGACATCACATGAAGAGGCAAAAAGACAATATTGTCCTCTTCAAACCAGGGACTTAGCCAGGACCTGTCCAGCTGGCCTTTTAGGCGGGCAGTATCCTGAAAAACTCCTTTTAAGACTGGCATAAATCTCCATGAAGAATTTTCAATTTTTACTTTTTTTTTTTGCTAATAATCATATCTTTTCATAATAACCCATCTCCTAAGACATATCTGAAGTGATATTGATAAGATATGCTGTTAGACATACCGTAAATTCTCGCAAATCTCGGACACTTTTTATTAATTACGATTTTCGTTGACTTATGGTGGCCGAAATTTACTGAAAATAGCGATCAAATGTCAGACACCGTGGCCGATATTCGTCGATATTATCAATTGAAACGAAAGCTATACATGTAGATGGAACTCAATGTTAGAACGCTATAAACAAATGAAAATAAAAAACATCAAAAGTAAAACATTGATATCTAATATAATTTCAACTTCCTCAATCGATACATGTAATTTGTATTTAGAAACGATCATGTTTTGCACCACAAATTAACAATTGAACACAAAAAGCAATTGTTGATTTGTGGCCGCCATTTTGTCACTTCCAAGTTCGCCAACTTTCAGGCCAAACAACACGGAGATAAAATTCCCAGAGCAGTAAAAATCTACAATAAAAAGATAATTAAAACATATATCGATTGCCTACCTTGTTATCCTCCTTATGGTGTCTTTATTTTGTGTTGTACCATCAGTAATAGCCTTTTTCGAAGGCTTTAAACATGATGGCCAACAACGTTGTCAGGCACTGTTTACGGCGAATTCGATTCCACAATCTATTAGACCTGTTTACTATCAAGTCTCTCTCCTATAAACCGCACAATGAATAATTTCTAATAAATAAAACTGGAAGTGCTCAATTCAGTAGCTGCGAGCCAGTGTCAACAGCTCAAAAGATCGTTTTTCTACAGATCACTTCCTCTTTAATGAATAATATTAATGTTTTTCTTTGTCAATCTGACAAAGAAAGACATGTGAGAATAGGTGAGATATTTATTTCACCTATTCTCAAGTTATTTTGCCAAACATGTTGGATAACTTCTTGATTAATAGAAGTTACCCAACATGGCGGCGGCCATGCAGACCGGGCAGGGCCAGTGCTACGAAATTTACTTGGTGGCCGACTTTTGGTGAAATGTGTCCTTGGATGAATCGGGGGTGGACGAAATTCCCCAGTAATTATTTTGTAGATGAATTATAGTGGCCGAGTTTCCTAGGGCGGCCGAGATTTCCGAGAATTTACGGTACTTGCTATAAGGATTTGAAGAAAATGAATAGCTAAATCTTGACAGGCAGAAAGTTTGTGAATAGCTTTTTTGGACATGCATGTTTGAAATCCTGGCTAAGACACTGCTTCAAACACAAAACTATCAAATTGCTGTTTTGGACAGGCATGTTTGAAATCCTGGCTAATACCCTACTCCAAACACAAACATATCAACATGGTATTAAACCTACTGTCAGTGTCTTTGTCTCCTGTGTTTTGAGCACCCCGACGGTACCGGGGGTTGAGTGCAGAAGTCTATAGACGTGTTCCACTATACCGAGTCCCCGCACCAGGTTATCACGTTGTAGTAAAGCACTTATCCTCTCCAGTTCCTCATCCTCAAGAATCTCCATAGGCTTACTGGTATCTACAGGCTCGTAGTCTTGGAGCCGCGAGTCTGTCTAGAAATAAAACACACATATACATTATGTTGTTGTATAAGCTTGTGGAAAATCCTTGTGCAAGCATCATAGGAGCTAGATGCTTATACAGCACCCGTAATATAATTTTTTCTCTGTGTACTGGTATCTAGAGGCTCATAGTCCTAGAGCCATGCATTTGACTAGAAATAAAACATATATTTATATTGCTTGCACAGATATATATGAATTATCGATTATGAAACTGGCAAACGATTATAATCGGAAAAGGTAACACCTAGCGATGAAAAATAGCCCTAAATGATCAGCAAGTTGTCAGCTTTCTTGCTATGAAAATAAGCTCCAAAAACACTTCAAAACAAAGTTAGAGTGGCTGCTAATAGCAAGCAACAGACTATCACTTACTTCTACGCTCTCAACCTCTAGTACCCACTGAAAAAGTGTGAAGAACAGATTATGATCGATAATCGATCAGTTGGCTACAACTGATTATCTTTCATGAAATTGCAACCGATTCCCAACCGATGCCTTACCCCTGTTTGATCAGGCTGCAAGCGTGCTGTAGTGTGTCCAAATCTGCGCGTTGGTACATTGCTTCTCCGTAGCTTCCTCCGCCGTATGCCAGGACTCTCCGGACGAACACCGTCCTTATTTCTAGTCTTTTTTAACATTGATTCTAACTTCTCTTGTTTGCGTAATATCTCCTCTCGCTGCTGTCGAGCGCATTCTGAGCGCGCTTTGAATGCTGCCGTCTCCTGAAAGAGGGAGCCACTGTGCTGGAAGAACTTATCATATTTCTCATAGCCATCCTTTGGATAGATCCTACGATAGTTTCCCAAATGTTCATCTTCATATATTTTGGCAGTCTCTAAAAATGCATCCTTTGCCTTGTCCAGCTCCTCTCTGAAAAAGGAAATGGAATATGGATTATTATATTACATTAGTGATTAGTCAGAGAAGGGGTTGACAGTAGGGTATGTCCATTTTGCTGTTAGAGAATGGTACCGTTATTCAATACAATACCAAATATCGTTATCAAAAAGCAAAAAAAGAACTGTATCTTATAAGATCTGTTATCCTGATACCGTTCTAAACAATATAAAATTGGCTTATATTGCCACTAGGATATTTTTACAAGAAGACAGTTCGCTATTTATACGTAAAATTTCATATGTGGACTGTGCTAAATCAAACAAATTCAAGTTGCTGTGAGGAATTTCTAAAAATGTCAATTTAAGGCAAATACTAGAATAATTCACCTCAATAAGACTCCCAAGACATTGCATAAAGATATTATGATTTTTCTCAATAAGTTCACAGAGATTTATGGTTGTTATCTATATTTAGCAATCTCCCTAAAAATATAGGATCCCCCAAAAATCTTAAATTGCTAATTTTGGCCACCATGCTTCTAAATCCTGGCAAAGACCCTGTTGTCAGATTGTGGTGCAATCCAGATGCTAAAATTTTAAATAGCAACTAATTTACAAAAGCACAGACTACAAAATCTTTGCCATGAATGGGTTAATTTGAAATGGGCATACTTGGATTCTTTTTTGTTTTGGCGCTGAAAGAGCCTCTCTTTGATTTTCCGCCGTTCCTCCTCGATGCATTTTTTCTTGTCGACAGCAGCAAAGTTGATGAGGTTGAGCGTGTCCCAAAGTAGGGCCTCCTTAATCTCTTTATCCAGCCGGGAGTCTGTGTGGAAACTGGGAGAATGGTTCACCTGAAATACACAGAGAGAGTTTGAATCAGGGCTATAGAAATCACCCAAAATACAAAGATAATTTTAGAAGATCTCAGTATCAGTATTCCATCACAATTATTAAAATCATTACTATTATTGTTATCACTAAATAATATCATTATTTTCATTTAAAATAATTCAAATAATAAAAATAATTATTATTATTTTTACTTTTATTATTATTGCTATTATTTTTATTATCATTATTATCATCATTATTATTATTATTATTATTATAATTATTATTATTATTATTATCATTATTAATATTACTTTTACTATTATTGCTATTATTTTTATTATTATTATCATCATTATTATTATTATTATTATTATTATTATTATTATTATTATTATTATTATTATTATTATTATTAATATTATTATTATCACTATCATCATTATTATTATCATCATCATCATCATCATCATCATCATCATCATCATCATCATCATCATCATCATCATCATAATCATTGTTATTACTATTTATCATTATCATTATAATTACTATTATTATTATAATTACTAGTAGTAGTAGTAGTAGTAGTAGTAGTAGTAGTAGTAGTAGTAGTAGTAGTAGTAATAGTAGTAGTAGTAGTAGTATCCTAATCATAATCATCATCATCATCACCTTTATCATTATTATTATCATTCATAATCAATGAAACAAGTATTCTTATCATAATAAATCAAAGTAATAAAGCAAATAAATAGAATTATTTGTAAAATCATTGTCAGAAAATGATAAGATTCACTATAACATGAAACCCCACTGAATTTTTAGTACAGCATTTTCCCCATAAAGGCAGCCATTTTATTTCAGACAATACTAGGAGACAGCGCCTATTGATCCAGACTTTGCTGAACAGCGCACTTACCAACTAACCTACCATGTCTAGCTCAAGACGGGAGAAGATAATCCTACATTAATTGGATTGTGGATCCACCTGTGCTTAGCAACACACCTATGCATTCCTAAGGACTTAGGCCTATCCTCAAACAGAGATAATACCAAGGTATCTAATTGGCCTATTTAAAGTGACGTATGAGAGAAATCTGACAAAAAGCCAGCTAGACTAATTTCAATGGTCAATAATATAGCTTTTCCTATATCTAAAAGGACTATCTTTTTCTTAGAAAAGGTAAAGCCTGGTAACTCACCTCCAGAATATAAGGCTTCAATTTCTTATCCAGAATCACGTCGAACCCCAGGATCTCGAAGCAGGCGCTGCCCTTGACGTGGTTCGGGAAACAGGTGCGATAGTTGTGTTTGAGAATAGGATGTGCTGATATTAATGTCTTAATGATGACGTCATCAATGTCATGCCAGATCTTATCCACGTTAAAACCGTTCTCCGTGAACCAGCGATTCATCGTCGTTAAACGCCGCTTCGTTCCCGACTCCTCATCCCGGACAAAGTCGCTACTGTGCTTGTTGATTGCATAATTCGTCAGGTGCATGTAGACATTGTCCTGAAAATAAACAAATGTCAAATTTTTAGATGAAGAAAAAATAAGTGGATATGAAACCAGCCGGTCATTCAGAACAGGCTGGCTGCAGGAAATAGACCAAATGTCACGTACTGCGCTTGTTGGTGTGCAAGTTTCTTTGTAATGTAAAGGATAAGAGAGCCCTCATTGGTCTTTGTCTCCTAGTGACGTCACACTTAATTAGGCCAGATTTGTGACCCTTGGCATAGCCAGGCCTCGAGTATAGCGCATATAGTAATTGGTCTCTTGCTACATATCCATACTTTTATTCACACAAGGCCAAATCATAGTGTTAATGTAAACCTTTGGTAATCACACCCCTTTGTCACTTGAAATATTAGGAAAATAAACCAGTCAAATCATAGTGTTTTATATGGCAAAATCTTTTTCTAATCGCACCCCTTTTTGTTTGCAATATCTCCCACTCATAACGATAACAGAAATTAAATTGTGGCCATTTGATTCTTAAGCTGAAGCCTGAAAATACAAGAAGCATAGTTGATTTCTAAAATGCCCTTTTTAATAGACTGCAGAAGTTATTTTCAAAAAATATGACAGGTCCAGACGACAATGGTCAAGTAAATCTCAAGGCAGGAATGGGTTAACCACTGGCTAGTCAAAATCTAGCCAACAATGGCAGAAGAAGTGATGGTGATCTAACATGCTAATCCAAACTACTACCTTGGACAATCTAGGAAAAAGGACTTAATTCTTATCAATTGGATTGAATCATTAGAAGTGATGGAGGGGATGTATAATGATCACATAGCAAATAGGAACTGTGCCAGGGCAAACTGCCTTCAGGAGCTTATTTAGACATGGATTTGCTATTACTGTTGGCAATCAAACCTGGCAATAAACATCCAAATTTAGCAACAGTATAACAAAGTACTTAGGCCAGGGCTCGACGCTAACAGTAAAGCGCTGGCCCCAGGCCAGTAAAAATTCCAAAAAACGGCTTTGGGCCAGTAAAAAAGGACCTCAACTGGTCCTACAGGGCCAGTAAACATTTGGGGATATTCTTGTTAACAAGTTTCCCCTCGAGAAAGTCCTCAAATGTTTTTGAAATAAATAAAGATAAAATAAATGAAGATAATTGTTGTCAGTGAATTTTATGCAATGTTTTTTCTGTTATTTAAAGAAAAAAATGTAGGACCAGTAAAAGTTTGGAAGGCCCAGTAGATCTAGGTGTTACTGTTCCTACGGGGCCAGTATATTTTGAAGGCCAAAAGAACTGAATATTCTGTTAGTGATTACTTGACCAGAAAAAAAGTGTTGTTTTATTCTTATTTCATTTTTAATTGTTTTATGTTCATTTCTAGAACTGTATACCGTGCTACTCTTGTGCATATAAAGTATTGCGCCCGGCAGGTAGCTGCCTTTGATGCGCTAGCTGTTTGATTTTGCATACATTTGTTGAATGATCAATTACCAGTATGGGGATCGGATGTCCAAACAACGGTCCAGCCTTTAACAAATGCAGACTCCAGGGCAAGGGCATCTGGATCACAGGGGGATGCAAAATATGCATTAATTAAACTACCGTAATATTACCATGTTGTAAAGTATTCTCTTCATATAGCAAATGCATAGATATCTATTAATGTTTTTATGGCAATGCATGGCCATTTATTCAGGTTGCATTGTGCCTGTATCCATTTCAATAACTATCAAGGGCTCAACAGTAATGGTTTGGCTTGGATTGGAGAATGATTTTTTAAAATATTTGAGTTGTCGGTTATGTTCTAATGAACATTTCTCCTTCAAACATTTTCCTAACTATGCTTTTGTCTACAAGATTTCATCATAATTGTTACGCTGCTTTTGGCCGATGTGAGCATCAATGGGTTAATCCTTCTGATGCTGAGGTTCATTTCGTCCAATGCGCAAAAAAGCAGAAAATTATGAAAGTCACCTTAACCCTGTCATGTTGGTATTCATTGGAAAAATCTCACTGAGCACTCTCAGATGAGTACCCATATCCTAGGGTTTCACTCATTTCTCAGCATCATTTCATGTTGACCAAAATAGCCACCAGCAGCGAAAGGGTTAAAGTAAATTGCAGAATAGAAATAGACAGCATGTGAGTGACTAAGATTCTTGATATAAAGCTGTGAGTTATTCTAGCAACAGGTGAATACCTTATGTAATATTCATTTTTATTCTCTTTCCATTTCCCAAATTACCTGACCCAAAATAGCTAAGTATCATGACAAAATAGGTCAAGACAGAAAAAGCCTGCATAATAGGTAAGTGCCCTGACTAGTGGCAATAAACACCTCAGCTTACTCTCTCCTCTTCAGACGTGGTCTTCTCAAAAAACCTTACCTGTTCAGGTCTAAAGATTGGAATTCTGTTTATCATCTGTTTTTCTGCCATATTAAGGAAAGATAGGGTTGCATAAACTTGACCTATGTCTTGCAGATAACTGCTGAACAAGAATTGACTGTTCTCAACAATCATCGCTAGAGAATTTGGAATTTCAATTATTGTCACTTTTTCTGCCATGCTGCAGCCAAGTCCTGACTAAGCAGTGGTGGAAGAAACTGTAGTACCCCGCCAAATCACCACTAAACAACAAGTCACTGGCAACTTTCTCACATTCTCACATGCCAGGATTCTCATAACACTCAGAGTAGCCAAAACAGGCCTTACAATTTAGGAAATATTTTACTTACAGAAGCATTCTCTGGAAAACATTTGAAGGAGAAATGTTGATCGGAAGCTAAACAATGACTCTCCTTCAAATATTTTGTGAACTTTTGCTTTATACCCAAGTTATTTTCAAAAGTATGAGAATAACAGACGACACTTTCTAGAGTAACTCTGAGTCTGAATGGGTTAAGTACAAGCACATTATGTACCTGATCATGGCTATACGGCATTGATAAAACTGACACTGTTACCTTGCATTGTTTAACCTATTCATGCCTGTAGTGCCCATAACCGCCTGACTATTTGATGATATTTCTCTAACAAAAGCAATTTTCAGAAAAAATCTGAAGGAGAGTAGTTGATCCAAATCCAACACACAAGTCTCCTTCAATATATAGTGAATTTTTGATCAATTCCTAAGTTATTTTCAAAAGTACCAAAGGTCCAGACAACACTTGTCAAGAAGATCACCAGGCATGTAGGTATTGGCAACTTAAAAAAATTTTGCGATACAATATTGATTTTTCCCTATCGACACAATACCTTAACCATATTTTTAATGATACTACCTGCCACACAAGGATCTAATTCTGCCAACTTCGGAAATTGTGATAATATATACCGAACTTCCTTCATGTCCTGGTAGCAATATAGCCAATTTTATTCATATAAATCTTAAACAATATGATACGATTCTTAACATTTTCGATATGATACTTTCCCCATTTGATATCGGTATTTAATATCATATCAAGTACAAGTACCTATCCCTATTCTTTCAAGATAATTAGCAATAACTGTACACCACCAGGTAGAACGCAGGTGCTCATATAAATGGGAGTACATTTTTATTGAAAATTGCATCACAGTGTGAAGTTGAGAGCAAACAGAACTGAATAAACACAGGTATTGATTATGAGAACCTTATTTACCATGCAGCTATGACTACTTTCAGTTTAGAAGCCACGACTGGTACACTTACAACAGGTAAATATTGACAGGTACATCACAGATGCACTGGCGTAAAACAAATATTTTGGACAATTTCTCCATGGAGACAAAAAAATCCCATTTCATTTCATACCATTTTTATAGAACCTACTAAACCTCAAAATTGCTATGTAAGCCTAAGGCCACTCCAATTTAATGACTAGTCTTACAAGCTTTTTTGGATTTTTTTTTTGTCAAACTCCAAAAAAAAAAAAAAAAGAAAGTCCACTTTTGTGTCTTATGGACGAGAGTGGTTTAGAAATTTTCTGTCAGACTCCAAAAAATAAAAAAGTGCAAGTTTTAAGAATATTCATTGTAAGGGTGATTCAATCAATTACAGGAATTTATCAATGCTGTAGTATAGCCTCAGTTTTGAAGATGTATATATCCCACACTTCAGGTTACAGGGATCAATTGATCGATTGATTTTATTTAGTTGAGAATAGGTTGTTAGAAACATCTCGCTACCAGTCCTACTCGGCACTCTAAAAAAAATAAGATAAATAAAAAAAAAAACATTTTTCAACTTGTTTTTTATTCCAAAATGGCTCACTTCCTGCCTCCGGAGCTCATAAGACAAGTAATTAAATTGGAGTGGCCTAACATGGGAAAAAAAATCCAATTACATGGAAAGATACCATTAAAGATATCAAAAAGTGTTGTCAAAAATGGCGTAACTACAAACGACCATCAATGAGTGCCAAATTAAAGAAAGCTACATGCCACTGAATTTAGATGATCTTCAACGATACTTAGTGTTGGAATGGCTAGGATCTGTGTAGTAGCAAAGCCAACCAGCTCTTTTCTCTGTTCCTAAAGACTCGCAGGGAATCACAAGAAGTTATAAAGGGCTATAGAAATGAAGGTGGAAGATTTTCAAGACCTACCGTGTTGGAATGGCTAGTATCGGTTTACTTGACAAGCAAATCTGGCCAACCCATCTCGGAACACAAAGACTCGCAGTGGATCACAAGAAGTTATAAAGGGCTACAGAAATGAAGGTGGAGATCTTCAAGAAGACTTACCGTGTTGGAATGGCTAGGGTCGGTGTACCGTAATTTCGCGTGTATAAGACGCACTTTTTTACACCGTGACGGCACGAATGTCCGAGACCCTATTGTCTTTAGAGCAGCATTATACGTGACTTCAAATTACAATCAACTTAATGTTTGTCCGAATCCACTGCTAGTTTGTTACAAAATAGCTAGAGACATGGACCACAATGTGGGTGCGCACTATACACAGGGCTAACGTCTATACACCGTTTTAAAGGTCTGAACAAGGGGTGCGTCTTATATACGGGTGCGTCTTATACACGCGAAATTACGGTACTTGACAGTGGCAAACCTGGCCAACCCATCTCGGAACACAAAGACTCGCAGTGGATCACAAGAAGTTATAAAGGGCTACAGAAATGAAGGTGGAAGATCTTCAAGAAGACTTACCGTGTTGGAATGGCTAGGGTCGGTGTACTTGACAGTGGCAAACCTGGCCAACCCATCTCGGAACACAAAGACTCGCAGTGGATCACAAGAAGTTATAAAGGGCTACAGAAATGAAGGTTGAAGATCTTCAAGAAGACTTACCGTGTTGGAATGGCTAGGGTCGGTGTACTTGACAGTGGCAAACCTGGCCAGCCCATCTCGGAACACAAAGACTCGCAGCGGATCGCAAGAAGTTACAAGCGTATACACCCTCATATCAAACTTGAACCCATCAATCAGAAAAGGCTGAAAAGTGAAAGAGAGAAATGCTGGAATAATTGTTAAGTAACTGTAAAGGAGAATTAAGCAAATCAAAATTGAAAGGTATATTTCATTGGTCTAAAATTGTTCAAAGTAGTATAACATTTAATGTCCATAGAATATTGTACTCATTCATGTATGAATACTAATTCGGTGAGAAAATAGGAGTATTCAGTGGTAGTAGCAGTAGGAAGAGTAAAAGTAGTAGTTGTTCTGGTAATTGCAGTAGTAGTAGTAGTAGTAGTAGTAGTAGTAGTAGTAGTAGTAGTAGTAGTAGTAGTAGTAGTAGTAGTAGTAGTAGTAGTAGTTGTAGTAGTAGTAGTAGTAGTAGTAGTAGTAGTAGTAGTAGTAGTAGTAGTAGTAGTAGTAGTAGTAGTAGTAGTAGTAGTAGTAGCAGCATGTTTCATTCCTTCATTATTGGTCAAAGTACGCTACGCAGATTCCATTGTATTTCCAAAGTCTGTTGACTGGGCTTACCTTTGAGAGGTACTGTTGACATAGCATGTGTTCATTGGGCTTGATATCTTTGGGGTTCTTGGTGACCCAGATGCCCTTGCCCTGGCAGCCACTCTCTGGCTTCAGGATATACGTCTTGTGCTTCTTCTGGCGAGTGTAGGCTTGAAAGTCACCATAACTAAAACACAAAACAACACACAGTCAGTTACAGATATCAATATGATCCTGGCAGCCACTCTCGGGCTTCAGGATATACGTCTTGTGCTTCTTCTGGCGAGTGTAGGCTTGAAAGTCACCATAACTAAAACACAAAACAACACAGTCAGTTACAGATACCAATATAATCCTAGTAATCACTCGCAGGCTTCAGGATATACGTCTTGTGCTTCTTCTGGCGAGTGTAGGCTTGAAAGTCACCATAACTAAAACCATAACTAAAACCAAAACAACACACAGTCAGTTACAATACCAATATAATCCTGGCCGCCATAAGTAGTTTGAAATTCGGATTATCATCGCTTTTTCTGCCATATTATAAGCTAATTTGTATCTACCCAGTTCTAAGTGGAGAAGGAAACCAGAGTACCTGAAAAAAAAACTGCATAAACCCAAGTCACTGATATCTTTGAGGTAATTTTCCCACATGCCCCAGCAGTGATTAAAACTTGACAGTGGCGAGATACAGCAAGCAATTAGTGGCAGCACCTTAGACCACTTGGCCATCGGGGCAGGCCCCCGAATGATGTAGAAAAAAAAACAAAAAAAAACTGGTACTTACTCAGCAGGAAGGCACCAGGATTTGGGGAAGACATTGTATTCTTTAGGGAAGAGCTTCAGCATCCGGTTCATGTTTCTCGCCAGCAGGTCTTTCCGACAGATCTCACTCATACCAGGAAAGTGGTTGATTTTCTACAACAAAAAGGAAAGTAGAATCAGAATTCAGAACCTTGTTGCAGGAAAAAGTATATGAAAATACCTTGAAAAAGAGGGGAGTAAAATAGGGATGGAATATACAGTTCCGGCATTTAATTCCTTCACTTAATGCATGGGCAGCCCAGGCATAATACATGACCACACACCCGACTGCCATGCAACAACACACAGCCTGACAGGTCACTGACCTCACTGCTGGTTGCTAATTTGGCCAATACAAAATGATGCAAAATAACTGAAATCCTGCCATGTGGGTACTCATTTGGGGATACTCAGAGCTATCTAATGAATACCAGCATGACAGGGTTTAGATGGTTTTCAAAAATCTTTGCGTCTTTGTTGCTTACGACAAACGTAGTCTCAGCATTGGAAGGGTTAATAGCTGTCTGAAAAAAATAAAATTTCAATTCTTAACATATTCTCAAGAGAATTGCAATTGCAAAGGGGGTCCTGAAAAAGATTATTCATTCAATTTCCATTTCCACACACTGCTTTGGGCTTAAAGATACCACCAAAACTTCAGACCATTTTTGGCTGCTACAGGTATATTTGGGTTAAAAGCCCTACTCATGCATACAGTGTGGCATATGGCAATTAATGGAATGCCACCATAGATTACACTGAATTACATGCATAGGACACCCGCCAGTTTGCATGCTTCTCAGCAGAGCTTGAGAGAGAGGGAAGTGTCCTACTCCAGGGTTGCTAACTCCAGCGCTTGCTGATCACGAAGGTGTAATAATGGAGAGAGACAAGTGTAGATCATGTAAACGCAACGCTACATACATGTACACCTCGGAGCTGAGGAGACGTGACAGCGGCAGGGAATTAGCTCATTCCACCTGCCACGGCATGACCCATAAATCACATCAACCTAGAGCACAGAGGTAGATACCAGGGAGAGGCAGCAGGGGCCAATAACCATGCAATCACATTAGGCCCAGTGTGCAAGCCAAACCCTTGAAGCATAGAGGGTTTCCCTATACTGGACCGAGACTACACACACAGCATTGTCTAGTGTTTTGTTGTTTTGATAGTTAAGACAATCAATACTTTCATACCATCATTGCTAAGACAGTTCATTGGTTCCTACCATCATTGCTTAGACAATTCATTTTATCAAACCATCATTGCTTAGACAATTTATTGCTTCAAACCATCATTGCTTAGACAATTCATTGCCTCAAACCATCATTGCTTAGACAATTCATTGCCTCAAACCATCATTGCTTAGACAATTCATTGCCTCAAACCATCATTGCTTAGACAATTAAAAACTTCATACCATGACTGCTTAGACCTTTAATTGCTTCGACCATTAATTGCTTTATTCTACCATTGCTTAGACAATCAATAACTTCCTACCATCATTGCTTAGACAATCAATTGTTTCATACCATCATTGCTCAGACAATGTTATGCTTCATAAAATAACTGCTTAGACAATGCATTGCTTTTTACCATCATTGCTAAGATAATGCATTGCTTAGGCAATGCACTGCTCAATATGATTATTGCAGAGACCATCAATAACTTCATACTGTCATTGCTAAGGCAATGCATTGCTTCATACCATCATAGCTGCGACAGAGCATTGCTTCCTATCATCACTACTTAGACAATTAATAGCTTCATACCATCATTTCTTCGACAATCAATAACTTCATACCATCACTGCAAAAGTGATGCATTGCTTCCTACCATCATTGCTTAGACAATTCATTGCTTCCTACCATCATTGCTTAGACGATTCATGGCTTCCTACCATCATTGATTAGACAATTCATTGCTTCCGACCATCATTGCTTCGACAATTCATTGCTTCCTACCATCATTGCTAAGACAATTCATTGCTTCCTACCACCATTGCTTAGACAATTCATTGCATCCTATCATCATTGCTTAGACAATTCATTGCTTCCTACCATCATTGCTTAGACAATTCATTGCTTCCTACCATCATTGCTTAGACAATTAATGGCTTCATACCATCATTGCTTAGACAATTAATGGCTTCCTACCATCATTGCTTAGACAATTCATTGCTTCCTACCATCATTGCTTAGACAATTAATGGCTTCCTACCATGATTGCTTAGACAATTAATTGCTTCCTACCATCATTGCTTAGACAATTAATTGCTTCCTACCATCATTGCATAGACAATTCATTGCTCCATAGCATCATTGCTTAGACAATTCATTGCTTCCTACCATCATTGCTTAGACAATTCATTGCTTCCTACCATCATTGCTTAGACAATTCATTGCTTCCTACCATCATTGCTTGGACAATTCATTGCTTCCTATCATCCTTGCTTAGACAATTCATTAATTCCTACCATCATTGCTGCGACAATTCATTGCTTCCTACCATCATTGCTTAGACAATTCATTGCTTCCTATCATCCTTGCTTAGACAATTCATTGCTTCCTACCATCATTGCTGCGACAATTCATTGCTTCCTACCATCATTGCTTAGACAATTCATTGCTTCCTACCATCATTGCTTAGACAATTCATTGCTTCCTACCATCATTGCTTGGACAATTCATTGCTTCCTATCATCCTTGCTTAGACAATTCATTGCTTCCTACCATCATTGCTGCGACAATTCATTGCTTCCTACCATCATTGCTTAGACAATTCATTGCTTCCTATCATCATTGCTTCGACAATTCATTGCTTCCTATCATCATTGCTTGGACAATTTATGACATCATACCATCATTGCTTAGACAATTCATGGCTTCATACCATCATTGCTTAGACAATTCATTGCTTCCTACCATCATTGCTTGGACAATTCATTGCTTCCTATCATCATTGCTTCGACAATTTATGACATCATACCATCATTGCTTAGACAATTCATGGCTTCATACCATCATTGCTTAGACAATTCATTGCTTCCTACCATCATTGCTTGGACAATTCATTGCTTCCTATCATCATTGCTTAGACAATTCATTGCTTCCTACCATCATTGCTTAGACAATTCATGGCTTCCTACCATCATTGCTTGGACAATTCATTGCTTCCTATCATCATTGCTTAGACAATTAATGGCTTCATACCATCATTGCTGAGACAATTTATGACATCAAACCATCATTGCTGAGACAATTTATGACATCAAACCATCATTGCTTGGACAATTCATTGCTTCCTATCATCCTTGCTTAGACAATTCATTGCTTCCTACCATCATTGCTGCGACAATTCATTGCTTCCTACCATCATTGCTTAGACAATTCATTGCTTCCTACCATCATTGCTTGGACAATTCATTGCTTCCTATCATCATTGCTTCGACAATTTATGACATCATACCATCATTGCTTAGACAATTCATTGCTTCCTATCATCATTGCTTGGACAATTCATGGCTTCATACCATCATTGCTTAGACAATTCATTGCTTCCTACCATCATTGCTTGGACAATTCATTGCTTCCTATCATCATTGCTAAGACAATTCATTGCTTCCTACCATCAATGCTTAGACAATTCATTGCTTCCTACCATGATTGCTTAGACAATTTATTGCTTCCTATCATCATTGCTTAGACAATTCATTGCTTCCTACCATGATTGCATAGACAATTCATTGCTTCCTATCATCATTGCTTGGACAATTCATTGCTTCCTATCATCATTGCTTCGACAATTTATGACATCATACAATCATTGCTTAGACAATTCATGGCTTCATACCATCATTGCTTAGACAATTCATTGCTTCCTATCATCATTGCTTGGAGAATTCATTGCTTCCTACCATCATTGCTTCAACAATTCATTGCTTCCTACCATCATTGCTTTGACAATTTATGACATCATACCATGATTGCTTCGACAATTTATGACATCATATCATCATTGCTAATGCTTAGACCAGACAATTCATTTCTTCCTACCATCATTGCTTAGACAACTAATGGATTCCTACCAAGATTGCTTAGACAATTAATTGCTTCATACCATGATTGCTTAGACAATTAATTGCTTCATGCCATGATTGCCTAGACAATTCATTGCTTCAAACCATCATTGCTTAGACAATTCATTGCTTCAAACCATCATTGCTTAGACAATTCATTGCTTCAAACCATCGTTGCTTAGACAATTCATTGCTTAATACCATCATTGCTTAGACAATTAATAATAGCATAATTGCTTAGATTGGTTCAGACCATCACTACATCACTAGTATTGCTACACCTTATATGTTAATCCCAAGCAGGTCAATGACTTAGATCTAGGTCAGTGACGTTCTCCGGGGACTCACATTTCTTCCCTCAACAGCAGTGCCTAGACATTAATATAATCCAGGCTAAAATAAACCATATCTTCCCATCCCTTGCATGAGGAACTAACTTATGAATTTTGAGTTGGAAAGTTGGCACGGGTCCAAGTCTGGTAAATGGTTGAGGTGGAGTCTATCAGTGCCGACACACACCTAATCCACAAAGGTCAGGGCAGGGATGATATTTATGGCATAAAAAAGCCAAAAGGGTATAAATAATGCACAGCCATGTCAATTGCTGGGCACTGTATGTAGACACTGCGAATCTCAATAACTGTTTGTTTGGAACGTTCCTCCAGGCACGTGTATGTCTAACCCGCTTGCACTCTTCCTAAAAACTCACCCGATTTCAATTCTACTCCTTAATTAAAACATGCAATGCCTTAGACTCAGAAAAATTACAGTAATAAAAATAATGAAAATAATGATGATAATAATCATGATAATAATGATCATAATAATAATGATAATGATGATAATAACAATAATGATAGTATTAACAATAATGATAATAATAATAATAATAATAATAATAATAATAATAATAATAATAATAATAATAATAATAATAATAACAATAATAATAAGAGAAATAATGATAATAATAATATACTAATAATGACCATAATAATAATATTAATAATAATAATAATAATAATAATAATAATAATAATAATAATAATAATAATAATAATAATAATAATAATAATAATAACAATAATGTATCTCCAGGCATGAATGGGTTAATAAATGAAAGACGATAGATTAGTGCTATTTCTTACCTGGTATTTCTTCATATCCATGACCCTCTCGAGGGCGACCGAGTAATCCGTCCAGTAGAGGTTCCAGTCCTCGTCGTCCCCCACCTCCTTGAAGGCAAAGCGCTTGCTCACTCTACGCACAGATTCATATTTACAGTTGCTCAGACAGATATAAAGCCACCTGAAATGCAGAAAAAGGAAATAATGTCAGATGATTCTGGATTTGTTTTGTTATATGATGGACATTATACTACATGGTCTTAGCCTGTATTTACAGTTGCTCAGACAAATATAAAGCCACCTAATCATGTCCCATGATTTTGGATTTATTTTGTTACATTTTATTCTGCACAGCATAGTACATAGTCTTAGCCCATATTCACAGTTGCTCAGACAGATATAAAGCCACCGAAAATGCACAGAAAGAAATCTTTTCCGATGATTTTGAGCCACAAACTATTGTGTTATATACTATATTATGGCCATTATGCTGCACTGTATTTAAGCCACTTATGAAACTGGTACATCAAAATGGGCAATCATGAAAATTGGAGTAAATTTTGAAAATTACAATGTGAATACAGCTTGAATAAACATAAATTGAGAAAATATTAGGAGAGTTGTGTGTCGAGTTCTGACCAATATTTCCCTTCTAATTTATTTTTTCCAAAAGGTGTTTTATGCCAATATTATATTGCAAAATGGTCAGATGTATACTGGCACAAATGGGTTGCTGTTTCTTAGTATCTGAACAGCAACTAATAGACCAAAAGTCAGGGTCTGCGCATGCTCAGATGATGCAGGCGCACAGGTTTCTCTGTAATGTAAATGATACGTGAGCCCTGATTGGTCCTTGTTCCCTTGTAAACCTTGAGCTGATGCCAGATCAGGAACCCCTGTTGTGTCCAGCCCTTCACTATAGCGCATATAATAATTGGTTACTCCCTACATATCCACTCTTTTCTTCATCTAAGCTGAAATCAACTCAGGGCAAAAAACAGCCAACTAACACATGCTTGTAGTAAAGCTTTGATAGACCATTACAATGTAAGCTTTTAAGTAGATTTAATGGTGGAAGAGTATTTCAATCCCTATGACAGCTTAGTATAAACCTTCCAATGCGAAGGCTAATTTCCACCAAAGCAGAAGAACGCAACAATTTTTGAAAACCATCTAAACCATGTCATTTTGATATTCATTGGATAGCTCTCACAGAGTATTCTCAGATCAGTACCCAAGTGCCAGGGTTTGAGTAATTTTTCAGGTTTTTTTGCATTATCTTGTATTGTCCAAAATAGCCACCACCAGCATAAGGGTTAAATGAGATGCTCACGCAATTACTAGGTTATAAAACTAACAGATAACCCTCCTAAGTCAATCACGGTGAAAATGAGATCCACCGCATTATTCAGCATGTAGATTACAGTGTGTCTGACCTGCTGCCAGTCCTGTCACCATGGTGATTACATACACAGCAGTTACGGATCAAGGAGAATTAGAGTCAAGAACTGGGTGCCTAGAGCACGGGCGAGCGGCAGGCTTACATGAACTGCCCAGCGCTAACAAGCTATTCATCTGAGATAACTCAGCATTCTAACTGCCTCATCATGAGATCTCCTACCAGCAACCAGGACTTTGGAAAGTGTGTGACCAATATTGCCAATTGTAAAATGTTGAGGTGTCCAATTTTTTAATTCAGACAATAATACACTCAGATTACAACCAAAAACATGTATTTACTTAATAAAAAAAACGTTATGTCCATATATACAATGCCAGGGGAATTATATTGAGGTGAAAATCATTAAGTTATGTGCTTGAAATTGACATTTTTAGAAATTCCTCACATTTTTTTTGTGTGTCCTAAAGGGTAATTTCTGTAAGTCTGGATTTCCAAATGACACCCAGATGCCCTGCTGGCTAAAACTGTGCCTCCCGGGATAGGCCACTAGGAATTGGCACCTATAAAATTTTCGCGATACGGTACAATATCAATATATCCCTAAGGATTCAATATCTGAACAATATTCTTAACAATACTTTCTGCCTCACAGAGACTCATTTTTTTTAGATTTTGCAAATCAACTTCAAATATTTCACTAATTAATAGCAAACTGCCTTTGCGTGGAGATGTCCAGGTAGCAGTTATGTCAGGCTTAAGTGTAGCAGATCTTATAGGATACGATGCTTTTTCCTATTTGATATCGATATGTGGTATTGTGGTAAATAGGGATGTCATTGTTTAGAATTTTTTCTCGATTCGATATATTGATAAATTGTTTTTGATTTCGATTATTTGGATACAATGCATTGATATATCCATAGAAATGCTATCTATGCCATGATGGAAAATCATGAAGCATTTATGCTGGTTTTTCACCATTTTATGAGGGTCCTGCCTCATTTCATTGCTTCTTCTTGGAATGCAACAAGAAAAGTGAGGCATGACCATGTAGATAAATGCTTTTAGAAATTATGTGACTAGCAACACCAGCAATATTCAGCTCTCAATTTCTTCTCTAAGTGTCCATTTTCATGTTTTTGATATTTCGATACATTGCAATACGTATTGACAAGTGAAAGCAGGCTGTATTGTTTAAGGAGAGTTATCGATATATCTATATGCCCCATATCAATGACACCCCTAGTGGTAGGTACCACTACCAATCCCTATAGGCCACCTATCCACAAAGAGCGCTGATACAGTTTAACCCTAATGCTGGCGAAGGCTAATTTGGCCAATACAAAATGATGCAAAAAGTCTAGAGAAATGACTGAAACCCTGGCATATGGGTACTCATCTGACAGTCTCAGCGAGAGTTATCTAATGAATACCAATATGATAGGGTTAAGATGGTTTTCAAAAATCTTAACGTCATTGTACTTCAGACGAAAATACCTTCAGCATTGGAAGGGTTAACTCTCCAGAGATACTTTCATATCAATTGAGATATCATGCGATTTCCTTACGAACAACAGACAATGAAAAATTAACAACTTACTTTTTCTTCTTCTTTTTCTTCTTTTTTGGTTTTTCTTCATCTTTTTTACTCTCGCCCGTTATTTGATCTACACCACTTTCTCCCTCACCTTCCCCCTCCTCTTCCACTGTTGTTGCTGAAAAACAAAATAACAATTCATAGCATCAATCGACAGGTAATAACAAGACATAATATACATATCAATATACTGCCATATCCTAATCAATAGACAGGAAATACAAAGACATAATATATATATCAATATGGTAGGGTGAACATTCTTATACTGCCATATCCTAATCAATAGACAGGTAATACCAAGACATAATATATATATATATATATATATCAATATGGTAGGGTGAAAATTCTTATACTGCCATATCCTAAGGCCTAAAAAAAGTTGTTAGTTTCCTGTAACCCTACCCTAACAAGTAAAATGAAGTTTTTATTCAAAAAAATCCCTACCCTAAAGTTTATTCCGCCCTCCGAACTCCCAATCAATGCAAAACATGCATAAAACACACATTTTTGACCAAAAAAATAATGCAAAATTTTTATTTTACCGACCTACCTACCCTATTTTTATTTCAGACCGTTAAAGGAAACAAACAAATTTCTTCTTTTAGGCCTAATCAATAGACAGGTTATGATAAGACAGTATAGTACCCCAACACAGAAAACCTGTATACAACCCTAGGCTAGATAAAGAATGGGCTGTGCCCATGGGACTTGGCTAGACCAATGCAAAAAGAATCCTGTTTTGGCCACTAGTGACGATCATCGGATAGGCAACGAGCAGACCTCGCTCAAGAGCCTGGGCGGCTGTTGACGAGAACCACTCAAGAGGTGCATTCTGCACATGTGCGTGAACAACTTCCTCTACAATGTAAACAAATATGAGAGCCCTCATTCGTCTGTCTCCTAGTAACCTCACACTGAGGCGAGACAAGGTGTGTCAAGGACTTTACAAAAGGCCCTATGGTAACTGGTCCTGTGAAAATATTGGACAGATCAGGGTCTGACACATAGATTTCAGGCTATGGGCCCGCAAAGGTCTTTTGATGAAAATTATTGATCAAAACCAGGATTTCTGGTTATCTTATTATAGATACTATTTTGGGCCCCTAGACTTTAAAATCTAGGGGCCCATAGCAAAATCTAGGGGCATATGCCCCTGGGGCCCTGGGAAAGTCAAACCCTGCAGATAGTATTTGGTAAATTGAACTAAAGTTGATCAACTCTTGTCCAACGAATTGCATCTTAAATTAAGACCATTTTCTCTAACCTAGCTGTTACCTGCACTTAAACGGAGGAATACGGTAGCAATACAAAAACCTTCCATGTCTAAATACAAAAGCTACATAAATGATCAACATAAATTAACTGTCATATCATGCTTGATACTAGTTGATAGTTGACCCCGCTTGCATGTATAACACTATCAAATGATAATTAAAATCTACTTTGATAGTAAGAGCTAACGACAGGTGTGGTGAAAATACAGGTAAGCTTGCCCAGATATCATGCAATCCGACAGGCCACTCTCCCCTATGATGAATTGCTTAGACATCTACAACTTCCAGGCCACTCGTGAATGAAACAGAATAGGTGAAGAGCCTTGTGCAGACAGGGCCAGCATGCTACCCATATAACCTAGCAAGCTACCAGGGCAGAATAGCAAGTTTCATCCTTGCAACAATCAGGGACTAGTGACCCAGGGTCTAGAAAGGTCTTAGTGGTCAAAAAAAGGATTTCTGGTTGGTATATTTACTATTATGGGCCCCTAGTTTGAAAATGCAAACAGCAAAATCTAGGGGCATATGACCCGCGCGCGCCCTGCCCCCCCCCCCCCCCCCCCCCCCCCCCCCCTCTCCACCGGGAATACACAGAATAACCTATACCATTGATCTATATTTCAAATCAGGGTCTTATTCAGCAGGGCATCTGAGCGTCGTTTGGACACCAAAACCCCTCAAAAATCATACATCAAGGACACCAGCCCAAATGTTGATGAATTGCTCAGACATCTACAATTTCCCGGCGGCTGGCTCGTGAATGAAACAGAATAGGTGAGGAGCCTGCCATCACCCATATAATCTACCAGGGCACAATAACAAGTTCCATTCTTGCAATAATCAGGGCACTAGTCCAGGGTCTGACACTTAGTTTTCAGACTAGGGGGCTGAAAAAGTATTTTGATAAAAGTTTGTGGTCAAAACCAGGATTTTTGGTTATTATACTCACTATCATGGATTCCTAGGGGCACACAGCAAAATCTAGGGGCATAAGCCCCAGACTACATAACAGTGTCCACCTGGGAATACACAGAATAACCTTTGCCATTGGTCTTTATTTCAAACCAGGATCTTAGCCAGCAAGGTATCTATATTGCACTATACTGCACAAAAGGTAATTTTGCCACAAGAAAAAAATATCTTGGAGTAATGTGTGATATGTCTAGATATGCGTACACATTCCTAGATATCAATTCTTACAACAACCTTGACCCAGGTTATAGGGTCAAAGTTAATCATATTGTAACTAATCTATAAACCGCTTTGAAGTATAGTACACAGAAAAAAAACTACAGCTGATATCTCATAAAGGAGATAAAGCATAAATCAACACTCTGTAAGCCATCTAGGTCAACTAGAACCAATTAATAACTGATATGTCAAATTAAGTCACCTTCTTATCTTATACTATCACATTACTACACACAGTACAGTTAAGTGGCCTATTGGGGAACTAGTAACATATACATGTGGCAAGCATTTAAATCTTAACCCATTCATGCTTAATAAGAGCTCCTCCAGAAATTAGTATTTTGATCTATGATACTGTTGCCTGACCAAAAAAGGTTTTCAGGGAACTGTCTGTCCAAAAGACAAGTTGAACAGTCCCTGACCCTGACCCCCCCATCTAGACCAGGGATTGACTTTAACATTTTCAGGTAGGAGCAGATTTGGCTCCTAGGATTTGAAATTTAGGAACATATATATCCCATTGCGTGCACCGCGATGGTACACTGTCCAGAGTGGGCTGAGAAAACTTTTTAAAATATGTTTTGAGATGCATTCTAGGGCACTATTCAATAAGATAAGGGTAGATAAAAATTTGAAAAAAAATTCTCATTGCTCTAGATGATAATTAAAAAGTCCAATTGCAAAATTTGATCCTATAACTTAGCATCTGGTCGCAAAATCACCTATTCCAGACTTCCAGGGGGAAATGCCCCTAAACGACCATTAAGTTCGAACCCTGTTAGCTGCGCGACTATAAAAAATGATCAACTATTGTCTCACCTGTGTCCTCATCAGCCTCTGGCTCAGCAGGTGGCGGTAGCAGCAAGGTGGGTTCATTGTCATCAACAAGTGTGAGCTGTTTGGCACTGGTTTCATTGTCATCTATAACAATAGATTCTCCTTTCTTTATTGCCTCGGTGTCCTCGCTCTCGGAGTCTGAGCTGCTGCTGCTGCTACTGCTATCCACGTCGCTCTCTTCATCCTCCTTCCATGGGCCCATAGTGTGGAGACTACAGGCAGGTGATAATCCAAGGCTTGGCCACAACGACTACTACCTGAAACTGTAGGAAAACATAAACATATTAATTGACAGCAAATAGAAATATGCTTTTCAAACAAACCAGCGGAAAATGTATGCAGCAATATTAATCCAGGGCTTGGCCACAACAACTACCTGAAACCATTGAAAAAAAAATAGCAAATAGAAATATGCTTTTCAAAACCAGTAAAAAAGTCAAATACAATTATATAAACACACACACATATATGTATGTATATACATGTATGTATATATGTATATACATGTATGTATATATATATATATATATATATATATATATATATATATATATATATATATATATATATATATATATATATATATATATATATATATATATATATATATATATATATATATATATATACATATATATGTATATACACACACACATATACATATCCTAGGCTTGGCCACAACTACCTGTAAATAATCGGTGTATCCACTGTGAATATATCAAACAAAATATTGCTTTTTGGACACCAAATGATATATGAACAAGAAAAACACAACCCAAACTATGCCTTTCAAGGTTTAATTGCACTATATACTAAGCCATTGTTTCAAATCTGAAACTACAGGGAAAGATATACTGATAAGTATGATATCAGAGCATCAAGAGCAAACTATTCAAGTGATAATCTAGGTGTGAATGGGTTAACCACACACTGGTTATCAAGACCCTGTTGTCATGGTGAAAGGATTTCCCTCACAGCTAGGTTCCCCACTCACCCTATGGCACCTATCAAATTACCTCATTACATGACAATTGACACAAGGCACCTGTCTAATAACAGGTATTGTTCATAGGTAACACCGCCACTAATGAGATCCCTGTTTTGGTCCAAATACGCAGCTGCTTCTAATTCATATTCAGTAGATAAGGATAGTATGTCAATTGTCAGTAAACTTAAAGCAAGAAATATGAAATGACTATCTGACAAAGATACAATGTTTAACTACATTTCTGAATTTGGATATCTTGTGAATGTAAGCAATATATCAAAACCTGAGGAAAGTTTGTCAAAAGAGGAATGACAATGTCAATTGTAATCAGATTTTCTTACATAATTGCATTTGAGACAGATCATCAAGACATAGAAAGGGTTAACCAGTTACCTACTTCGATATTGGATATTTCAGGGCAAAAAAACAAAACAAGAAGCAGACTCATATATCACTGCAAAATCAGGGCACAACCATAACATAAATAATTACACAATAGCCCAATAGCCATATCAGATTACAACATAACTCTTGTTATTCTGAGTGCTTTCACAGTCTTAAGCAATAACAATCATACTCCTCTACCCCCTAAAAAGGGAAAGAAATTAATGTCATTGTTTGTTCAACAACAAAAAGAGCTTAGCAATAACAATCTATCACATTGAGTGTCATAAATATCACCTTCAAAAGAAAGCAGTAGACCTACAGACCTACTATGAGGAACATTTTCATGTCTAGCTAGCTGTACATTGCTAAACAATTTTCCTTTTATGCGAGTCCTGAAATGTAATGTTTTACATCTAACAGAATACTGTCTCATCTCTGCATAAATCATTTCAAATAAACAATTGAGAATACAAGTTGTTCTTCATTGAACTCCCTTTTTCCTTGATTTTTTTTTCTTTCAGATTTTGAACACTCAAATGTTTTACCATAAAATGCTCTTTATTGATGAAGAGTGATTGTTAGTGGAATTGACAATTAACTGTAAAACAATTTTCTTTCTATTTATGTAATTGATAATACAAGCAAAAATAAGAAAAAGAGAGTGTTTAACAGAAAAAGATACTAACATTCACTCAAGTGACTTTTATTCTCAAACATTTACAATTTTACACACCATTCAAAACTACCTTGACCAAGTAATTCATCAGAACGCTTTCTTCAAATATTGGCCTTATAGGTCTACTGCATATGCTTATCATCATGTTCAGATTAGATAAACAAACTTTTATTTACTGTAGGAAATCATTAACTTGAACTTTGAACAGGGTTCCAGTAGTGCGTAATACAGTATTGACATCAATGTCATATTGGATGTGTAAACAATTTCTCTTATTCCTTGAACAAATGTTTATTTGATTGTTTAAACACTGACAAGCTCATTGAGTGCTAAACACACTGATAAATAGTGGCTTCTTAACTTTAATTGCAATTTGCATAGTTATCTAAACCATGTGTAAAAAGCCCTTTCATACCCTTTTTTGGTTTGCCCCCAATTAAATGTAAGATATTTGTATTTCCTACAATTCTACTAGCTTATGTCCTGATAATAGAACTTTTGGACTGAATTGCATCTTTTTCCAAATCAATCTGAATCAGAGGTTTAGCTGACATTACTCTCTAACTTCAGTCAATCGAAGCTTGGAGATAAGATGTTTTTTTTCAGGGAGCCCAATTACATTTCCAAAAGCTATGTAAAGGTGTTGCATATGTTTTGATGTATATGTATTTCATTTCAACAGAGATGGTCAATTATGATACTATGCTATATACTTTAGAAACCAGTACATCTTTGGGCTTCCTGCAGAAATTTGAGGGAGCCACAGGAGAAATCAAGGGACTTTTCAAGCCCTGGTAATAGTTTCAATGTGATGTAAGCTTTTGACTAGTAAGTGACACGACAAGCTACAAAGCTGGTACTTTTGGAGGTAATGTCAAGCGCTACAAAAGGGGGTTTATTTGAATACTTTGATATTATCAGGAATTTTCATAAAAAAAATTATGGCACAAAATATAACCCATCAACTGTTTTCCCCAATTTAGAAATCTTTCCATAATCTATTTAATACCCTTAAAATTTTACCTTTTCGTCAATTTTAGATATTTTAAAAATGATTTTTAATGATGTGATAGAATTAACATCCCTGTGCGACATGTAATTGTAAATGTAATAATGATTTCTTTTGTCTCTTGCTAAGTACTCTGTACTCTAATTAAAGTGATCAGTATATTAAATATATACATGTCATGTGTTTTTACTTTTCTGTAATGTTTATCCATACTGAGTGAGACCTTTAATAAAGACTATATTATTATTATTATTATTATTATTATTATTATTATTATTATTATTATTATTATTATTATTATTATTATCATTTTTTTACCCAGAGTGCACAAGTCCAACTATCAATGTTACACATACAATGAAGATCCAAAGGCCGAACCAATATCATGCTTAAATTGCATTTTTTTCTTCTAAACCACACTTTGCCAAAATTTAGGGAAGGGGATCTGTTTGGACTTCATAATTAAATCATCACTTAACTCAGATTTGTTCCTAGTAAACTTATGGTATAATCAAAGAATACTGAAATCTGTTCTGGACTTTTCCATAGTATCTAGGTGTCATTTTAATTTTCTAATATTATTTTAATCTATTTATTTAATTTTCTTTTTGGGGGGGGGGGGATGGTCATATATGGTTACCCTCATTAGCTAGGAATTAAAAATACCTCAACCTAGCTGTCTTGTCCACCTAGTAATTTTTTTAGAACAAAACCAAATGGAGCCTTCATGGGAACTTCTCTTCAACAGTAATATCAGATGTGAGAGGACACATGAGTATCATCAAAAATCAAATGCCATTAACTGAAATTGCATATCTGCCATAACATGTAGTTCAATGAATTATTGGATTGATCGACATACAAAAAGTAACAAGCCAAATTGTGCAGTACAGTTATGGCCTAACCAATCAGATCTAGCTAGAGGGTATGGTTTCAATGGGTAGGTTTGTTGCTCAATTAAAAATAAAATTGGCTCTTAACAATTATAAACATAACTGAAAAACTAAAGGTGCACCTACATAGGATTATCTTTGTGTCACCTTATATCTACAAAATCAGTGTCTGAACTTAACTAAATCCTCTTTGATCGGACAAAAATATATATCTCATAATCTGTTGGTGCTATGAACACAATGAATATTGAAATTCAAAAATTAAGTTGGCTGAAACCTTAGTAAGTCTTCCTATGTGCAAGTTTGAGTTGTCTGTTTGAATATCTAAACTAAATATTTGTACTTGTCTTATAGATTAATTTACTATATACATGGAAAACAATAAAATCTGTAAGATTCAAATACTGTCAACTGAACCGTCTCAAAAAACTTTCCTAATTATGGTACAGAAATACACACAAGAGTAAAAGAATTATTTAAATTTAAGGGTGTGACCCAACTTTTAAAATACACACTTTATTTTAAGAAGTCAAGGAATGACTCCTACTGCGGCAACTAAGCTATATAGTATCTTAGTAAGTCGGTCCTATCAAACGTTAACTAACTTTCAGACATGAGCATGGTTGCTGTTTATGCTTCATTGAATAACAAAACAAATTCCAATTAGAACTATGCCTTCATCTGTGAAGCACTTACCTGCCTCTAACCTGAGCAGAGCCAGAGGCAGGTGCTATTTTTACAAATACAAACCTATTCCATCTTGCTGCTACTTAATCGGAAGCACCTACAATCTTCCCTGCATAATGAACTCATTCAGTCGAGACTCTTAATACAGGAAATCATACCCTGTGGTTTCTTCGTGCATGACATATCAAGATATTGATGAATTTATTGAACCTTACCTTGATTCATTCACCTCTTCAGCCATCTTTCATCATGGTGCACTACATTCACTCACAAAATGAGTTAAATATATTCATACGCCAAAACTTCGATTACAATTATCAGAAGGTAATTGGATCTATCAATGATAACATTACAAAAGATAGTTACTTCATAACTAGCAAAAGTTTTTCCAAAGTGATTCTTGATTTGTTATTTGAAAATAATGAACTTTGAAATGATCCCTAGTCCGTGCGAACTGATAACGAGTACTATAGTGTGCGCAGGTCGTTGGTCGTTGAGGTACACCAAATACTGAGTTGTGATTGGCTGCTGGTTGCCGTGGTAGGTCATTAACTGCTCCCAGCCTTCTGGTCCATCATAATGGTACCAACAGAACGATCCGGTGAGTCTGCTGATGGACCAAATAGAGCAGGCTATTGATAATATGTCAAATAGATGAACTTATTTGATTGCTTTTATCATTTCACAACTTTGACAGTAGATAAACAGTTTCGACAGGGAGCAACCATTAATTTGTACATACAGTTGCGCCATCTATGTTATCGTATTGGCAGCTTATGTAGCGAGATCTCGTGGCGGGAACGTGATCACAACACTTGACGTCACTGATGGCGGCCATTTTAAACATGGCAGTATTCCTATAGTCAGACCAGCGAGTAGACGTCTTTTCCTATCTCATCAAGTCTGATTGCTGCCACGGCTGTGCTCAGCTGATAACTAGTAGGTCATCACTACATTTGGCGCTGCGAGTAAAAAATTTCCTTGTTACAATGATTTTTTGCAAGTAGTTAGTTGAATTTAGAACTGAAGTTTGCCAGGGATTTCAGATCTTGGATGATTGAAAATAAAAATGGATCTGGCTGCAATCCATTAGTGTCAATGCTAAAATCGAATTAGATACATGTCAAGATAGTTATATTTGAATCAGTTGAACATGTTTGATCTATATTTTTGAGTATTTTTGAACTGTTTTGTGTAGATCTTTGTTGCTTAGCAACAGCTAAACGTCTGTGTAGATTTTTCATATGAGTTAATTATTTTAAGTCTTCACACAGTATACTATAAAACACATAGTTCAATACATTATTCTTAAGATCAAATGATCAAATAGTCAAAATTATTTCTTGTAAAATCTATTTGACAAAAATTGAATAATCTGATGTAGTGTATTGTTGTTTTTCTTTGTGCATGTGAACGTTGATTGACGTACTATAGAACCGTCGCATGTCGGATCTCGCACATTCAAATATCAGCACTTTAACACTAGCAGTTGTTCTCTAAAGCATTGACATCGAAACCGTTCAGAGACGGCTTCATAACCGATTATTGTCGGTGTACCTGGTTTTCCTGATCCTACCGGAGGAAGAGAATGTCTGTCAACTTGATCGAAGCCGGTTATGAGGAGTTAAGGGGTTTGTCACAGATTGGTCACGCATCAGCGACTCACATCATCGATATAAGGAATGAGTGTAACTTGCAGAAAGTTCCGTTCACATTTCATGATCTCGCTGGTAAGCCAACCATACAAACAGCCATAGGTACTCTTCTACGCGGTGGACAATGCTATTTTGAAGGTCAACCTCTGCCGTTCGAGCTAGAAGACAAGTCGGACGATGGAGATGCAGTGGGAGGCGTTGCGACCGCAGATGATAAAGACTCTGAGACACAAGGTAACCAACCTACCAAGTCACCTAAATCTGCGTCTCAGAAGAAATCACCTCGGGGAAGTCTGGCCATGTCGAAACCGGTTCGACAACCTGAACCTCAACGTCCCACACGAGATGATGAGATACTCTCTCTCATGCAGAACATGACCATTAGCATGAAAGACATACAAAAGTCCATGCGAGAAATGGAACTCAGGCAGGATTCGTTGGAAAGTTGGAGATCTTCTGTTTTACAAGGAGAGGCGACACAAGCTGCGATTGGGCCTGATGTGCGTCCGAAAGTTAAGTACCAAGTATCCGCAGAAGCAGGTGTTTCAGGCGCTGATAGATCGTCGCGAAGGGATGAGTACATTGACAACTTATCGCAATATGTGGATGAACGTTCTTCGAGTCCACAGTTTCTTCCGCCAGGGAGAAATCCGCATAGACAACAATCTGATCAGCGACAGGATTCATGGGAACAAAATGGGCGTGTTCCATCGAGCAATGATAGCGGACAGAACGTTTCAGCAGAACGTGGGAGGTCGGAACGACATCACAAAGAGTATATTCCCAAGCTAAAGTACTATGATGGCAAGGAGTGCTTCCAAGCTTGGTTGAAGAAATTCGAGAACTTTAGACGACATTATAGATGGAATGATGATGATTCGTTGTTCTATCTGGTTGGTCTTCTGATCGAGGAGGCAAGTGAATTCTATGAAGACTTGCATCCAGATGTCCAAGATAAGTACGCTAGTACCACACAAGCTCTGCTACAAATGTTTTCCAAGAAAGCCACTCCAGCAGCTAAAAAGGCAGAATTGAACTCTATTCGTCAATGAGAGGGGGAGAATATTGATGAATTCAAGAAACGCATTAAGATCTTAGTTCATCAGGCATATCCAAGAATGGGCCAGGAAGTAATAAACAACCAGGGTCTACATGCATTTCTGCGTGGATGCTCTGACATTCAAGCCGCAGAGATCGCTCTGATTCGTGAGCCAACCACCCTGGATGAAGCGGCAGACTACACAAAGATTGCTGTTTCAAACCATTCTATGCTGATGGAATTCCATAGAGACAAGAAACCAAAGACGAGACAAGTCACGTTTGCTGATGAATATGATATTTGCCAGGTTCAGAAACAGCCAAAACCTAATGAAAATCAACCACAAAAGGATTCATTCAGTGAGGTTCTATCAATTCTGAAGAAAATTGAATCGGCGGTGACTCAGCAAAAAAATCCATCTTCGTCTGGTAATTCTTCGTCGTTTAGGCAACAGACATTGCCTTCGTCTCCCTCTAGAAGCGGTTTACCTTCCAGACAGTCTCCACCAGCTTCGCCTTCAAGGGTTAGGTGTTTTAACTGCAATAACATGGGTCACTACGCCAACAATTGCCCAGAGAGCTCAAGCAGAACAACACCGAAATCTTTAAACAAGTAAGAGCTGAGTCTACAGGCCGCTCCTCAGCTCAACTCAGACAAGAAGGCCAGCTGCAACAAATGAGTCTGGAAATTCCTGAACCTTTTACCCCATTGCAAAATGTAAGAGATGTTCAGGTAGTGGAACCGGCGAGTACCGGATCCATCTTTGCTGAAACTGAACCGATGAGTATCGGTGATGTTTCGCACAAAACAGAACCGGTTAATGCCGGATCTGAGGTGAAAACTGATTCGATTTGTATCGAAGATGTTTCACAAGAGGTACAAGAATCGGCGAGTGCCGAATCTGGTGTGAATTCTGATCCGATGAGTTCCGGAGATGAACCACAAAAAGTACCAAGAGAGATAAGCATCCGGAAGACTGGATCGGGTAACAGTCTGCTTATTCCTATTTACATCAATGGAATAAAAATTGAAGCTGTCGTCGACCATGGTGCTGAAATTACTCTGATAAGCGAGGATCTTCTTCATCGCATAAATCTTTCTCCCATAGAAGATAAGGATGTAACGTTGAAGCAAGCCGGCAAGGAGAGTAATATGCCAGCAATGAAAGCGTGCGATGTAGCTTTGCAGTTAGGAGATCAAGAGTATAAGTGGGACATGTACGTGGCACCAATTCACGATATGTGTTTATTAGGATACGACTTCATGTTGGAGCATGATTTGATAGCTTTACCCAAGAAGGCAGGTGTCCTTCTAAACGACCAGTACATCCAAGGTAGAAATCGGTTGGGTTGTTTTTCTGGCGTCACACATCATATAGACACGGGTACAACAAAACCTATTCGTCAGGGGATGAGAAGAGCACCAATGGCTTTTCAAGATGAGGAAAAGAAACATCTTGAATCTCTTCTCAAGATCAATGTGATTCAACCTTCATCCTCTGATTGGGCGTCACCACCTGTCCTCGTAAGAAAGAAAAATGGTAAACTACGCTACTGTTTAGACTACAGAAAACTCAATCAAGTCACAGTCAAAGACGCTTATCCTTTGCCCAACATCTCAGAATGTCTAGATTCCCTGGGTAATGCACAGTTCTTTAGCGCCTTGGATATGAGTAGCGGTTATTATCAAATTATGATTGCTGAGGAGGATAGACCAAAGACAGCGTTCATCACAAAGTATGGTCTTTTTGAGCATATTAGGATGCCATTTGGGCTTTGCAACGCTCCAGCAACCTTCCAGCGTGCCATTTCCTTAGTACTGCGAGGATTGACGTGGAAAGAAGTCTTGGCGTACCTTGACGACATCATTATCATCGGAACAGGTTTCAATGACCATATGTATAATCTGGTTAAGGTGTTTGACAGGTTGAGACTACATCATCTAAAACTCAACGCCAAGAAATGTGACCTTTTTCGTCGAGAAGTGATTTATTTGGGAAAATTGGTGAGCAACAAAGGCGTATCTGCTAATCCGGA
Organism: Maea johnstoni; assembly: GCA_963942565.1. Classification (NCBI taxonomy): domain Eukaryota; kingdom Metazoa; phylum Annelida; class Polychaeta; order Spionida; family Magelonidae; genus Maea; species Maea johnstoni. The sequence goes on along the minus strand of OZ012692.1, from coordinate 43,340,325 downwards.
AAATGTCTCATCAGTGCTGAATTGGCCAAAGCCGAAGGATGTCAAAGAAATTCAACAGTTCCTTGGCATGGTTAATTACCACAGAGCTCATATTAAAAACTTCAGTCATATCTCCAGACCACTTTGCATTCTTCTCAAGAAGTCAGTCAAGTTTGATTGGGGAAAAGAACAGCAGGAAGCTTTTGATAGTCTCAAGAAAGCTCTCGTCTCAGCACCTTGTTTGTCATTCCCAAGGAATAATGATGAACCATTCATTCTCGACACAGATGCTTCAGGTGTGGCTATCGGTGCAGAATTAATTCAAGTGCAAGATGGAGAAGAAAGAGTCATCGCCTATGGTAGTTATTCTTTGACCCCGTCTCAGCGTAATTACTGCACAACAAGAAAGGAACTCTTAGCCATAGTACGGTTCACGCGTCAGTTTCGACATTATCTTCTGGGACGAAAATTCTATGTCCGTACAGATCACTGCAGTCTGACGTGGTTATTGTCCTTCAAGAATCCTGGTGGAACTCTTGCACGTTGGTTAGAAGAACTGAGTCAGTACGATATGGTGATTATTTATCGTAAAGGAGCAACTCATACCAACGCAGATGGCCATTCCAGAATCCCAGATGATGTTCCGTTCTGCGACTATTACACCGCCCACTGCACTCCTAAAGATCTTCCTTGCTATGATCCACATAATGAATGTAGGTTTTGTGTAAGAGCACATAAGCAATGGTCAAAGTTTGAGGAAGATGTGGACGACGTCGTTCCTTTGACGGTCAGACGGATTCAAGCCACAGAAGCGAAACAGTCTTTCAATGTACAAGATTCCTCTGGTTCAATTCTTCAAGTAGTTCTCCCTGGAAAAGAACAAGAAGATGACGGGGTTACTTTGAATACCTCCTACACTCCACAGAATATGAGAGCGATGCAGCTGAATGACTCAGACATCAAGAGCCTCATCGTGTGGATAGAGGAAGGAGTTGATCCATCTCAAAGAGTACTTCACCTATCATCACCAGCTGTGCGTAACTTCTGGGTGAATAGAACATTGTTGGAAATGAAAGATGGAGTCTTGTATTATCATTGGTGTGGAAGTCAAGAAGAAGATGATAGAATATTGCTGGTGGTACCACATCCTTTGAAACAGAAGGTTCTTCATCATTGCCATGATGCAGTTACTGCAGGTCATCCAGGAATGATGAGAACGTTGGCACGTCTGCGAAGGAGGTATTATTGGTACCAGATGCGCAAAGACTGCGACATACACGTGAAGTCCTGTAATCAGTGTAGCAGGCAGAAGAAGGCTAACGTAAATCCTAGAGGCGGACTTGGTATGTTCCATGCGGGTTACCCAGTTGAGAGGCTCCATTTGGATATCTTGGGTCCATTCCCAGAAAGTTCATCTGGAAACAAGTACATCCTCATGCTGATTTGTCAATTCACCAAATGGTTGGAAGCCTATGCCTTAGCCGATCAAACTGCTGAAGAAATCACCAAAGCAGTCGTCTACAACTTCATCTCACGTTTTGGTATTCCTGAACACCTTCATACGGATCAGGGCAGGAATTTCACCGGCAAGCTGTTTGAAGGAATTTGTAAGCTTCTAGACATCACCAAAACGAGAACCACACCGTACCGACCTTGCTCTAATGGACAAGTTGAACGTTACAACAGAACGCTTCTTCAACTCATACGCTGTCATCTAAAACAAAACAGCTCTTGGGATGAAGACTTACCGATCCTGACAAGCGCCATCAGGTCTGTCCCTAACAGAACCACGGGATTCACTCCAAATCTCCTTATGTTAGGTAGAGAAGTAAGACTTCCAGAGGATTTGTTCTGTCCATATGACGAGAGAAGGCAGGAAGCTCCATGCAAGTTTGTTCAAGAACTACAGGAACGGCTAAGGAGTATCCATGCTGTTGTTCGAGAAAACCTGAAGGGTACGCAGATGCAACAGAAAGAAATGTATGACAAAAAGATGAAACAAGTGAGTTATCAGGTCGGAGATATTGTTCTGCGAAGAAATGACGCCACCAAAAAAGGTCAAAGTAGAAAACTAACGCCTTGTTGGAAAGGTCCCTTCCTGATCATCAAAGTCATAACTCCAGTTCTTTTTAAAGTTCTGCACAAAAAGAAAGCGTCAGTCTTACATCATGACTCACTGAAAAAGTGTTATGATACAGTTATGCCCTATTGGTTGAAACGAGCAAGGCACAACTTAGAGCAAGGCAAGGACATCCAGATAGAGCATGAGGAAGATCACGAAGCAGAAGATGTTCTGTCTGGAGTCCCGGATTTGTTTCAACAAAAACCTGTTCCTGGAATGCAAACGACTACTGTCGTTTCTCAGTCTAATAGTGAACCGATTACTGTCGGATCATCTACAGATGCAGGAACCTCGGTTGGAACACAAGATGAACCGTTCAGTGACGGTGATTCAGTGGAACCGCTGCGTAGCGGATCCCAAAATTCGCCTGAAACAACTTCTTCACAATTACAATATACTTGGGTGCAGTGCGATCATCCAGATTGTGGAAAATGGCGAAAAATTGAGAAGACATATGCTAGTCGGATCGACAAAGATGATCCTTGGTACTGCGAGACAAGCCCTGATGTTCACTTTAACAACTGCAACATCGATGAAGAGAATTATTCAGATTGGGTGAACGCAGTGGAGAGCCAAGGATTGAAATATACCGTGCAGGAGCCAGAGAGAAGAACTCGACATGGAAGGACCAGCCGACGTCCTGCTCGTTTCCGTGACACTTGTTGATACTAACATTGTTATATACTAATAGCTGTAACCAACATATAACAGCTGCAATCAACACCAAAATAACGATGTTCAAGCACGGATCTGATCGCTCTCTTTCGTCCTGTTTTAGACCTGCTGCTAGATGCCTTCTCGACGTGGTATGAAGCGACGTGGACCGGCTATTGCCGGACCACCTGGAGGCGGAGGACCGGTGATTGCCGGACCTTCGAAGCCTAAGAAGAGAGGTCAGGAATGCCCAGAGTGTCAAGGGGTGACAGAGCATCTGAAACGACACATCGCTCACCTCCACCTCGCACAGTGGTGGATGCTTCTTCCTTTGATGGCGTGTTGGGTGTGTAAGGAGTATGAGATTGCGCCGCATGTGTCCCGACATGGACCCTTCCAGATCGAGCAGCACGGTTCAGCTTTCTGCGATGGCGTTAGGAAATTCTTCGAATTCCTTAGTGAGAAACTTGGAGTTGGTTTCGGACGCCTGATCCAAGTTATCCGTGATCGGAGACTTGTACCACGAGGGATTACCTTTACCCTTCCAGAATTAGATTACCTCGACTTCTATGATCGTCAATCCGGATTAGGCAAATTAGAATACCGAAGTGCGGAGGAGCCGATACGTCTTTCATCTCTTCTACATTGTCGTACCATTCATATCATCTTACTTCACATAGCCAAAGTCACACCAGCTCCACCTCCACAGAACAAAATTACGGTGCCGAACTATCCAGAAAAAGAAAAACCTCAGTTGGTCGTCAGTCTATCTTCCACTGAAAAAGAGAGGACTGTTCAGCTTAAATCCAAGGTAGTCGTACCTGCCGAAATTATTCTTCCCGGGGAAAAGGACGTCGAGACTCCGTTTGTTGACTGTCATTGTCATCTTGACCGTTTATTTAGCCAGTCCCATCATCATGGTTCTCTGGAAGAATATTTTAATTCCAAAGGACGTTTCATTTCTCCTTTCTTCATGGGCTGTATCACCGTCTTCAGCGATCCGCCGACATACATGTGTGATTCCTCCATAATTTCTACAATCCTCAGCGAGAATGGCGTCAATGGTGCTATAGGATGTCATCCCAAGCTTGCCGACCATTACTCAGATCAGGTGGAAGAGTACATCCGGAAAGTTGCAAAGGAACAACCGAAGATCGTGGCCATCGGGGAGATGGGGTTGGACTTTTCGATAAAGGGTATAAGAAATTCACAGAAGCGTCACCAGCGAACCATTTTCAGGAAACAGCTCGCCTTGGCAGTGGAACTTAAGAAAGTGGTAGTTATCCACTCCCGGGATGCGGGGATGGATTGTTTTCAACTCGCCAAAGAGGTTCTGCCGGTAGATACCTACATCCATGTCCACTGCTATATCGGGGATTACCGGGACATGCTGATGTGGACGAGGAGATTCCCGAACGCCTTTATCGGCATAACACCCGTCTGTACATATAGAAATCAAGATGTTGAGGAGGTTGCCAGACTGATTCCCCTGCATCGTTTGGTTTTGGAGAGTGATGCACCATACTTTCTTCCCTCCAACGCACCTCGCTCAATCAGACACAGTGATCCTCTGATGGTTATTCAGGTCGCGAAGTACGTCGCCGAGAGGCAGAAGAAATCTGTAGCCGAAGTCATGAACAGAAGTTACAGCAATGCCATGAAACTGTATGGCATTGCTGAGAAATAGGACAACAGACATGTCGGCGTGTAAATAGTGTAAATATATATTTTTGGAACCGTTCATTGACGGATCGATATGGAACCGTTTATCGACGGATCCGACTTCAACACCCGAACCGTTCATTGACGGATCGATATGGAACCGTTTATTGACGGATCCGATTTCAACACTTGAACCGTTCATTGACGGGTCATTTTCTTCCGTTTATCGACGGATTGTTTTTTGAGATTAGAGGGCATTCCTTTCAAGATGGGGAGGAATGTCGTATTGGCAGCTTATGTAGCGAGATCTCGTGGCGGGAACGTGATCACAACACTTGACGTCACTGATGGCGGCCATTTTAAACATGGCAGTATTCCTATAGTCAGACCAGCGAGTAGACGTCTTTTCCTATCTCATCAAGTCTGATTGCTGCCACGGCTGTGCTCAGCTGATAACTAGTAGGTCATCACTACATTATGGATTAATACCAAAATAAGCCATATCCGTGTTAACAATTTTCGTTCCCTTATTGGAGAAGAGGAAATTCAGAGTGTGTGACTGTCGCATCTTAGAAGACTGTTAGATAGATAAGTTGTACACGAGACTCAATGCCAGAGTACTTCAAATTGCAGAAAACCAACAACAACGTAGCTTTGTATAAAGATACATGTCTACTCCAAATTTGCATTACCTGGAAGAAGGATAACAGGGAGATGCAGCCATGTGCCAACTTAGTATACAATCACATAAGGCCTAGTGCGCAGGATACACATGCCTGTGTTGCCCAGCAGAACTTAGTGTAAGGCATTGGTTATAATGGTTGAAATGGTTCTAGGACAATATCCCCCCGCACAATATCCCCCCGGACAATATACCCACGGACAATACACCCCCAGGTCACCCCCCCCCCCCCCCCCCCCCCAGACAAAATCCCCCCGGATGATATCTCCAGTAAAACATGTGTTAGTAAAAAAAAAATTAATTAAAAAAAATTCCAGTGTTGTAAATTATACTAAAACATGTGCTTATAATTTTTTTTTTAAGTACTAGTGTTTTAAACTACATGTATCCTAAAACGTGTCAGAAAATAAATATAATTTTTTATTTTAAATCCAGTGTTTTAAATTATCCTTAAACATATGATTGTATTTTTTTTTTAATTCCAGTGTTTTAAATTATCCTAAAACATGTGTTAGTAAAAAAAAAATTAAATTAAAATAAAATTCCAGTGTTTTAGATTATCCTCAAACATGTGTTTATAAGGATAATTTAAAACACTGGATTTTTTTTTTACTAACACATGTTTTAGGATAATTTAAAACACTGGAATTAAATTTTTTTAAATTACTAACACATGTTCTAGGATAATTTATAACACTGGAATTTTAAATACTCTTCGTTTATTTGGTTAATATAAAAAAAATATTGAATATGTGAATTCGATTAATTGTCCTTGACTATTGATTCGTCAGGCACCTTATCTTATTCATCTGAACTTAGACGAAAATCCCGTGGAATTGTAGCGAGCAGATCTTACTGACTGACCTGGGTCACATCTCACAACAAGGAATCAACTGATATACCCTATTTGCAGCCAATAGGGCTGGCTGGAGTGCAACATTAATTACACTGCAGGCATGTTAGTGGCGCTAAACAACACCTATAACCATTGATTGCGCACCACATCCACCTCTCTGATATAAAGGCACATATGGTAGTTCCCCTACTGATAATAATTTACTCGCTGTGCTCCAGTACTGTTTGTCGGTTGCAACATTCAACAACTGGTTATCTTTTATGATAAACAAGGCCTACAAATAATAAAAACAAACACAATCCCTATGGCAAAATATTTACAACTCACCCAACTATTATGCTAAATCTCTGTAATCATGAAATGCATCTGAAGTATCTTAATGAGATATATTCTATGAACATTTCTACTACAATTGCTCTAAGCAACGTCCACAAAATAGACTAATATGATGCTGGCATGGCCAGGAAGCGAGCGCGAAGCTTCGGATGATTTCATTTTTTTTGTTCTGACCATAAGATTGATTGTATGAAATCACTACCATTTCCACCTGTCGCAAAATCATCAGTTTGTAACAGGTTTAAGAGAGCAGTATAAGGATAGTAGAACGAATTGTGAAATTTTGAAATTTGAAACCTGGCGAGTAATTCATTTTTGCCGTAAACATTGGGTCCATCGCTGTGGCAACTTTTCCCGCTACGAAAGATGTCATAAAACTTACTAAGACTTTAACCTTTCCCAGAATCTTCATTTCGCTACAGATTTGTAAGCAAATTGAGAAGCATGTAGAGAAAATTGTGGCTATTCTTATGATCTACACCGCATTAAAATTGACCCACGGAAAGGCATAGCTTCTGATGATTTCATTTCATACTGACCAAAAGATAGCATTGATCGAGCGAAAAAAATGGCAGAAAATTTACAACAATTTCAACCTGTCCCTAAATCTTCCTTACTCAACAGATTTAAAAGCAAATTGAGGAGCATGTAGAGGAAATAGTGACGATTCTAACGATTTAAACTGCATTGAAATTGACTAATGGAAAGGCGTAGCTTCGGATTATTTAATTTCATACTGACCAAAATATAGCATAGATTGAACGAAAAAATTGGCATCAAAATTGCAACGATTTCAACCTGTCGCAATATCTTAATTTCTCAACAGATTTGAAAGCCAATTTAGAAGTATGTAAAGGAAATTGTGGCGGTTTAATGATTTAAACCGCATTTAAATTGACTAACGGAAAGGCGACTAGCTTCGGATGATTTCATTTCATACTGACCAAAAGCTAACATAGATTGAGCGAAAGAAATTGGCCTTCACACTACAACGATTTCAACCTGTCGCAAAATCTTTATTTCTCAACAGATTTGAAAGCAAATTGAGAAGCATGTAGAAGGAATTGTGGCGGTTCAAAACGATTTAAACCGCATTGAAATTGAGCTACGGAAACGCGTAATCTCGGATGATTCTAGTTCATACTGACTAAAAAGTAGCATAGAATTAGCAAAAAGAATTGGCATTAAAACCACAGCGATTTCAACCTGTCGCAAAATCCTCATTTCGCAACAGATTTGAGAGAGAATTAAACGGCAGGTGGAATGAACATGGCGGTTTTAATGCTCTAAACCGCATTAAAATCGATCCACAGAAAAGCGAGTATTCATAAATATATTTTAACTGTTCAACATATCGTCCTGAACATCGTCACCGTGTCGGCTCTCCCCGACGTCGCGTGAGCATGATTGTTACTTTGTTGCGTAGTTTCGCGTGATGCCTGATCAAAACGCTCTTCTGATATAATTTAAAGTGAACAGTCCATACTTATTACGTGACAAAGCAATGTTCAAAGCATGGAAAGATCTGGCGGCAAAATGTGCCCTTAAAGCAAAAGGTGATGTTCATTTCCCAGACTTCCCTTCAGACTTCAGAAACTTGCGCCTGCGTGACCGGATGTACTAAATAATACTTCCGTTTACGCGCGTGAGGCCACATTGTTGGCACCTCAAAACTTTTCTGGTACATATACAGATTGGATATATACATTGTATCTATATACGTACACACACACGTTACATGAATGCTCGCTTGCGCTAGCTGCACTTCGTGCAGCAGCGCTGGCGCGCTCGCTATAATACTAGGCTATTTTCTTAAATTTCTATTCTTTTTTTACTTTTCTTTTTTTGTTATCTTTTATGTTGTTATTTTATTTTATAGCGAGCGCGCCAGCGCTGCTGCACGAAGTGCAGCTAGCGCAAGCGAGCATTCATGTAACGTACGTGTGTGTACGTATGTAGATACAATGTATACATTCAATCTGTATATGTACCAGAAAGGTTTTGAGGTGCCAACAATGTGGTCTCACGCGCGAAAACGGAAGTATTATTTAGTACATCCGGTCACGCAGGCGCAAGTTTCTGAAGTCTGCAGGGAAGTCTGGGAAATGAACATCACCTTTTGCTTTCAGGGCATATTTTGCCGCCAGATCTTTTCATATTTCGAGCATTGCTTTGACACGTAATAAGTATGGAGTGTTCCCTTCGAATTGAATCAAAATAGCGTTTCGATCAAGCATCACGCGAAACTACGCAACAAAGTAACATTGCAATGCTCACGCGACGTCGGGGAAAGCCGACAGGCGGTGACGGGGTGGTGGACGATATGTTGAACAGTAAAACTAAATTTATAAATACTCGCTTTTCCGTGGGTCAATTTTATTGCGGTTTGAAGCATTAAAACCGGCACAACACATTCTACTTGCAACTTTATGTTCTCTCTCAAATCTGTTGCGAAATGAGGATTTTGCGACAGGTTGAAATCGTTGCAGTTTTAATGCCAATTTTTTTCGCTCAATTTATGCTATCTTTTGGTCAGTATGAAATGAAATCATCCGAAGCTGCACGTTTCCGTGGCTCAATTTTCATGCGGTTTAAATTTTTAGAACCGCCACAATTTCTTCTACACACCTCTGAATTTGCTTTTAAATCTGTTGAGAAATAAGGGGTTTGCGACAGGTTGAAATTGTAATTTTAATGCCAATTTCTTCGGCCAATCTATGCTATCTTTTGGTCAGTAATGAAATCATCCGAAGCTACGCCTTTCCGTTGGTCAATTTAAATGCGGTTTGAATCGTCAGAACCGCCATAATTTCCTCTAACTGCTTCTCAATTTACGTTTAGATTTGTTAAAAAATGAACATTAAGGGACAGGTTGAAATTGTAAATTTTATGCCATTTTTTTCCGCTTAATCTTTGCTCTATTGGGCAGCATATAATGAAAACATCCAAAGCTACGCCTTTCCGTTGGTCAATTTTAATGCGGTTTAAATCGTTAGAACCGCCACAATTTTCTCTTCATGCTTCTTAATTGACTGCCAAATCTATTGAAACATGCAGATATTGCGACAGGTTGAAATCGTTGTAATTTTAAAGCCGTTTTTTTTTCGCTGAATCTATGCTATCTTTTGGTCAGTATGAAATGAAATCATTCGAATCATACATGCTTTCCGTTGGTCAATTATAATGCAGTTTGAATCGTTAGAACCTCCACCATTTCCTCTAAGTGCTTCTCAATTTGCTTTTAAATTTGTTGAGAAATGAATATTAAGGGACAGGTTGAGACTAATGTAAATTTTATGCCAATTTTTATTTCGCTTAATCTATGCTCTATTGGTCAGTATGAAAAGTAATCATCCGAAGCTACACCTTTCGGTTGGTTAATTTTAATGCAGTTTAAATCGTTATAAAGATAAAGATATTGCGTCAGGTTGAAATCGTTGTAATTTCAATGCCAATTTTTTCGCTCAATCTATGCTATCTTTTGGTAAGTATGAAATGAAATTATCCGAAGCTACGCCTTTCCGTTGGTCAATTTTAATGCGATTTAAACCTTTGAAACTGCCACAATTTCCTCTACGTGCTCCTCAATTTACTTTTAAATCTGTTGAAAAAGGAAGATTTAGGGACAGGTGGAAATTGTTGTAAATTCTATGCCATTTGTTTTCTTTTGGTCAGTATGAAATGAAATCATCTTAGTGAGTTTGATGACATCATTAGTAGCGGTAAAAGTTGCCACAGTGGTGGACCCAATGTTTACGCCAAAAATCAATTACTCGCCAGATTTCAAATTTCAAATTTTCTCACAATTACTTCTACTAGCCTTTTACTGCTCTATTAAACCTCTTACAAAATGATGATTTTGCGACAGGTGGAAATGGTAGTGATTTCATACAATTAATCTTATCTGGTCAGAACAAAAAAAATCATCCGAAGCTTCGCGCTCGCTTCCTGGCCATGCCAGCATCATATTATTTCATTTCATACTATTCTATTGTATTTATCTAAACATTATTCATTTATTTATTCATTATTTCTTAATAAATCCCGGGAGGTGTAAAGTGATGGGACCGTCGCTTCGGATCTTAACAACCAGCTGCTCCCCTTCAATTTTACGGAAGTGCCAACGTGTTCGCGCATGCGCCATTCACACATCAATCATGGCTTCTCACGGCGACACAGATGTTCTCTTCGATATTAGAACGGCTCTATACACAGGAAATTACCAACAATGTATCACTGAGGCACAAAAATTAAAGGTTCGTGTGTTCATGATCATGGTTTTAAAGAATTTTGTCGGCTACTACCTTACACTATTGTTTAAATCAGCTTCGGCTTTACATTGTTTGACCAATAAATAGCAACTACTCAATTTCTCAAATGTTATGATGATGATGTGGAAGTTTTGACATGTACCATAATCATCTATTCAGATTCACCACCAAGGCATTGGGAAGCTTGTTTGTCATCAAACTACATTGTAATTGACAGATTGATTGGTCATGAATTTGAGAGAGGCAAACCATGCAAGAGAAGTGAAGTGAAATCAAGTCTTAGAATGTTATCAGTTTGACAGAACTTTCTTTCATGCCTGTGGATCTTTGACACACAGGGGAGGGGCATCCAATGTTCAATTACCATACATTTACATTGGACACAGTGTGCAGCAATGATATGGCTGGTTGTTCAGCACTAGCAGCGTTATTAGTGCTGCACTCAGGTCATTGAAGTCTCTGAGCAGACTAAAGAGAAAGTAGTATGCTCATTGGTTGCAAGCAGAGTATATCAGTTGATCCACTGTTGTAAAAAAGGTCAGATCTGCTGGCTACCAGTTCATCTTGCCAAATCGCTCAAGGAATTTGCTCTGGCCTAGTGCTTATGATAAGATTCCTTGCTCCCAAGCATGAATTTGCATGTTCATGTCTCTGCTAGATCCCCATACATAAGAAAGTTGGCCTGGTCACTATGTAAATGTACTGCATTGTGGAGGGCTGTCTATGGTCCTTCTGCAACTGAAAGACCCCTAGGAACTATTCATGAAGAGAAACGCAATATGACTTAGACTGTTGAAAGCAATGTAAAGACCCATTCATTCATTCCATCTTTCCAAATCGCTTATTTGTTATTTAAAGTATTTTTTCTAAAAAAGTGCAATCATTTAAATTTTCTGTATTTGGTATACCTGGGGGTAGATCGAGCAACTCTATCGTCGGGTATGCCGTTGTTTACATTCTGAGATTGATGGGCCATACCCACGATAGAGAAAGCCCCATACAAAACTTTTCCACTGCGCCCAAAAAACTGGGCGCTCACATTTCTAGCCCAGTCTGGTCACCCACACCAACTGAATTCATTCCCTACCTTGTCAATTTACGTTGTGACGCTTTTACAGCACTCAAATCCGTCCAGAGTGCGAGAAATGAGAGCTTTTGGGTTGGAAGCGATAATTTTCACTGTGTCCATTCCGCCATTTAATTTGAGGCATGCCTAGTCGAGCAGCACTGTCCAGCATTTCCCGTATAAAACCTATCACCTTCTCACACGTGTGCTGCTCGACTAGTCATATTTCGAATTAAATGGCGGAACGGACACAGTGAAAATTATCGCTTCCAGCCAAAAAGCTCTCATTTCTCGCACTCTGAACGGATGTGAGTGCTGTAAAAGCGTCACAACGTAAATTAACAAGGTAGGAAACGAATTCAGTTGGTTTGGGTGACCAGACTGGGCTAGAAATGTGAGCGCCCAGTTTTTTGGGCGCAGTGGAAAAGTTTTGTATGGGGCTTTCTCTATCGTGGGTATGGCCTATCAATCTCAGAATGTAAACAACGGCATACCCGACGATAGAGTTGCTCGATCTAACCTGGGGGCCTCTCCATTCACATGGATTACTATGTTATCGAGCAAGTTATTTGGCCTGGCCGAAACTGGATTAGGGTCTTGTGCTGCTTGCTGATTGCCCTTTTTTGCGGAATTCACTTGCAACAGGGCAAGCGATTATGTTTGAATGTTTCACAGTGATGTGTTGCAATATCCCGTAAAATCTCACTGTCATGAAATCAATGCACACAAAGCTCGATAATAATTCTACATTCCCCTTCAAATGCAGGACTTCACAAAGTTACAACTTTGTAATCTGTGATGTCATTCTAGGAATTCTGTGTCATTATGACATTCTTTGCCATTCTCGAAGGATATTGGTCGCCTTTGCTTGTTTGTCGCAGAAACAAGTTACACTTAAACACATAGTATTCTTCGTCCTAATCTAACTTCTGGAAATGACAAAAAATGGTAGAACAATATTCGAGGTATCAGTGTGTGTCTCATGCATTGCCATTATTGTTGCTGCGCAGCTGTCCGTTACACTATAGGCTTATCCAGCAGGGCCTCATTTGGACACCCAAACCCTCAAAAATCACCTCTCAGGAACCCAATAATTTTTTAGGGTAATTTCTTAAAATGTCAATTTCAAGCATACAATTGGGACTTTTTTACCAAAACATAAATCCTTTGACACTGTATAAGGATACTATGCCTTATTTCAATAAGGTGAAAACATGTTTTGGTAGGTATCTGAGTATGTTATGGTCTCCCGTGATAAATAAGATGCCCCAAAATGATAGAATTACCAATTTTGGGCACCCAGTTTTTAACCCCTGGCTAAGAACCTGCTTCGCAAGACTATTCCCATTGCTCCATGAAATGTTTATGCCCTTTGATCCAAAAATAATCATGCTGATATGTGGCTTCACTAAATGTGCTAGTGGCTGAGGATGAGCAATTTGCCGGTATACACATGTCAGTAGGAAAAGTGAAATGTTTAAATGTTACCTGTGGTTTGAAAAAGGTTTCGGCTAAGCCCTAAAATGTACATTCTCTTTTGGAAATAAAACTCAGACGGAGAGGTTTGTAGGAATAAAATTGTGAAACTTCAGAATATGCAATTCATTGATTGACAATATTTGGTGATTTTTATTTGAATGATAAATGTTATATGTAAAAATAAAACACAGTTACCACTCAGCTTTGGCGCTTTTTTGAAGCGTGAATTATACAGAGCTTGTGCTGCTCAGAAATTGGCAAAGTGAGGTTTATGAAACATCATTTTGTTACTTGGTATTTTTCAGGTCTCGGATCCCTCAGTTCGCATGGAAAAGGATATTATCATGTACAGAGCCTATGTGGCACAGAAAAGGTTTGGAGTTGTCCTCGATGAGATTAATTCTGCTTCCCCAGACGAGCTACTGTCTGTGAAAATGCTTGCAGACTATTTGGCCAATGAGTCGAAAAGGTATGGTTCATTACGTACACTGTGAAAGTTCAGTTGTGTATGCCAGAGATGTATTGCTTAAAGCCTTAAATATCATCTGTGACGAATAATACATTAGAGAATAAAAGGAAACTCGATGACCCTAGTAGTGGTCATCTACATATCATGTGTTTCACTCCTCTCAACTCATGGAAGTGTTTCCAATTAGAGACAAGATATTTGAAAGTTCCTTTCCTAAATTGATTTTAGTACTTGGCTCTGCTGTATTAAAAAATAATTACCTATAAATCTTTAAAAAGTAACAGACCCTCTTTATCTCTCATTCTTTGTGTATCCATGTATCTGTGGTGTAGTGCCTCTGATATCTGGCATTAACTTTATCTTCATTCGTTTATCTTCATTCGTTTATCTTCATTCGTTTATCTTCATTCGTTTCAGGGAAAGCATAGTTACTAGTTTGGAGAGCAAGTTGACCAGTAGTGTGGATATCGACAATAGCACTTTACTTCTGATGGCGGCATCAATTTACTACCACGAGAATAACTGCGATTCTGCCCTACGAACACTCCACCAATCAGAATCCCTTGAATGGTAAGGGTACCATTTATTGTTCCATCCATTTGTTGTATGATTATTGCTGAAATGAAACTACACAAAAAAAAAAAATTCTGCTGTAAACCAAACATTTAAGAAGAATTCCCAAAACAAATAAACCTGTATTTCACCATGAATGAAAGACGTGTCATAGATCATCTTATTTTTTTCATGTACTGAATTTTTTTTTTTTTTGATAACGATGTGATTTGCTCCCTGATCCTTTGTAAGATGAGTAATAAATATCAAGCTGAGTCACATAAATTGTATTTACATTTTCAAAGGCAGGGGTCAGGCCACGGCAAGAAACTGAGGAAGACCGCCGGGCTATAGGTTCCCAAAACTTCATAGCCCGATAGAAAATTGTATAGTCCCATTAAAAAACAAAATCAAAAACGAGCTGCCACGGTTATTCTGAATTACACACACACACACACATATATACATATATATATATATATATATATATATGTATATATATATATATATATATATATGTATATATATATATATATATATATATATATATATATATATATATATATATATATATATATACACACACACACACACACACACTGCTTCTAGTATTGTTATTCCACTTAGTATGACCTAAAAATGACAATCTTTTCTTATAGCCAGCCGGGCTACAAAGGCAAAAAAATTTATAGCCCGAAACAATTTTCTGTAGCCTCGGGCTATCGGGCTAGTGTGTAACTGGACCCCTGAAAGGGAGTATGGGCATCATTTTTAATTTAAGATATATTAACTAACAGCTGCCACTATCTGAAACTTCTATAAACACATAATGCGTCTAAAACTGATAACTATACATATACAGCTTTATCTATCAGACTTTGGTGCTGGTTTGTGATTGGTTAATTGTGTTTTCACTTAGTCAATATTTTTGTATTATCTTGCAGTGCTGCATTGATGATTCAAATCTTCCTGAAGATAGACAGAATCGATCTTGCCAAGTAGGTGTACCTTATCATTAGCTCTTTGGTTGTGAGTGCACTTCTTGCATCAGTTACATTTTTTTCTATCCCTCAGACTCTAGTGCTCGGACGATTACTCGTATGGTCGAGCATTCGGTCGTCACGCCATGCTCGACCCATGGTCGACCATGCCAAGGAATGGTCGACCGAAAACGAGTATAATGCATTAGCGCTAGTCTGTCAAAAGTCTAGTCAAAAGCAAAAATATTACACAATGCAAGTAACTTACCACGTTGCCAACCTTCCTATCTATCGAAATATCTACCATGAAATGAAAATAAACTTACCTTTATGTTGTTGTTGCTGTTGTTTCCTCACCTACATCTACGCAGCGCTTCTGCATTGTAAACAACATGGCTAACTGCGCATGTACTTATTCTATTACTTCCGGGGGACCGGCGCCACTCCTGAATTGTCCCGACATGGTCGACCATGGTCGAGTATCGGTCGGCAGCTTCTGCCGATTACTCGACCATGATATTTTCAACGATTCCGAGCACTATCAGACTCATATCATGGTTATGGTGTAAAGGTAGAGATGATAAGTTACTGGCATAGTTACAGTGTTCTCAACCATGTCAATGGTTGATCTGTATGGTTATTCTGCACATGGGATAAAGTTGTTTTAGGGGATTCTGCTACCAAAAATTACCCTGAAGCCCTAGATTTTAATTGTCTGATACCCAGCAGGCCACCAGATGTCGTGTGGTGGTGCTGAGAGTTTATTTGATGTTTATCCTTTCTTTTTAAAGAAAAACACCATGTTTTAAGTAACATTTATGGAAAATGAATATGTATAGTTTCTACTTCCTTGTGACCTATAATGTTTCTTTGTGTCCCGAATTGACCGAAGTTGGTCAAAAATGTTCGAGCCAGCCCCTGATGATTGTTGTTGTTGTTGTTCTTTCAGGAAAGAGCTGAAGAGGATGCAGGAGCAGGATGAGGACCATGTGCTAACACAGCTGGCTCAGGCCTGGTTCAACCTCGCTGTCGTACGTACCATTAGTGGATCTTTACTGTGTTAGAATATTTGAAGCCTAGATGCCTTGCCCAATTCATTCAGACATTCAGTTTGAGCCACTATTTGACCCAAATAACGCACACTGCTACCTACCTTGGAATAGGTTGAATTTCATACCACATGTGAAATAACAATAAGTAAATCTTCAAAATCATCAAAATTCAACACATTTGCCTTAAACTGGTGCCCATAAAGACTAACATGAACATTTTGAATATAAATATAGTGTCTGGAAAATAAATTTAAAAGGTTAACAGTAAATGAACCCATTTTTTTATAGGATTATAAATTTTGACAATCTTTTTGATACCAATTTGTCTTGCATTTTATTTTTAGGGTGGGGACAAGCTTCAGGACGCCTTCTATATATTCCAAGAGATGTGTGATAAGCATGTTTCCACCCCGCTGTTATTGAATGGCCAGGCTGCCTGCTGTATGGGGCAGGGCAGGTTTGAAGACGCAGAGGGTTATTTACAGGAGTCTCTAGATAAGGTAGGTGGTAGTACAAGGCTGGAATTTTTTCATGATCAGTATAGGATATATAAATGATTAAGCAAACCTCTTAATGCAGATACCTATCAGTGCCAATGCTTTTCTAATAGAATGCCTCAGTGTTTGCAATACCTAAAATTAACAAATCAAGTATTACTGATTGAGAATGAAAATATTAAATAAGAATATAATTGGCTATTTGTGTATAACAATATACAATCATTGTATACTTTTCCTAAACTACTGTTTTCCTTTCTTTTTTTTCTTCATTTTTACCATACATTTAAACCACTTAAGACTTATTCCTGTGGTCATGCTTTTTTGCCCATTTTACCCCACTAGCTATTCAGTTTAGTGATGTTATTTGCTAATTGAATTCAAATGAGCTTTAATCTTAGATATAAGAGTTGTGACTTCGAGTCTTTACAGTATTTGAGTTTTTTAGCTGTAAATATTATGTACTAGTTGTCCTACTCTTTTCCATATGGTATGTCTCAATCATTTCAGGACAGTAACAATCCAGAAACTCTCATCAACATGATCACACTCTCACAGCATATAGGAAAGGCTCCAGAGGTAAATAGAAGTTATATTTTTGAGACTTTGATATAAAGAAGTAATTGGTGTTATGAGGTGAGGAGATATTTCACAGGTTATTCGTACATTCGTAGAGCTGTTATTGGTTCTAAGTTTGTACAAAAACCTTGTGTTTAATATGTTTGCATTATTTCCAATCTAAGATGAACAAAGTTGAAATGAATATGTTAAAAAAATTTTTATTGAGATATTGGATTGAATAGGCATTAAATTGTTTTACTTTTGGAAAGGTTTAAGATTCTGCTTATATATATATATATATATAGAGAGAGAGAGAGAGAGAGAGAGAGAGAGAGAGAGAGAGAGAGAGAGAGAGAGAGAGAGAGAGAGATTAAATGAATTTTAAAATTATTTTGTAATTTCTTGTTTTATTTCAAGGTGGCCAACAGATATCTCTCTCAACTCAAAGATTCACACCGAGGACATGTCTTTGTCAAAGAATACTTCAACAAGGTAAGGAACTATTGAATACACGCTACTAAGTTATCAACTTGTTTTACTTATTGTATACTCATGAATGTAGTTTTTATTAATATTGTAATAACATTTTGAACTTAACCTTCATTTATAGTTAAAAAGGTATGGGTTTCTTAAAGATAATCTTGAATGAGTGTCTCCTAAGTTCGAATTTTGCAGAATCAAGTTTGCAAGGGGAAATTTGAATAAGGCACAATAAATAATGATTATTGGTAAAATCTCTAGCAAATATCCTGTTATTTGCAGAAGGATTAAATGTTTTGCTATTTTATTTTTGTGCTTTATTTTCTCTTTATACTTAAATTGTTTCTATCATTTGATTATACTCATTTCAGAAATTTAAATAATCAACACCAGTGCAGTCCATTGATGGACCCTTTTTCAATATGTCTTGTATATTAATCCTTACCTCGGATGTAGCTCAACAATTATCTTCATATCTACCATTTATTAGTACTCCTGATTAAAGTGTGACAACAGTTCTCAATTGTTCTAAATTATATGTTTCTAAGTATTTTTTGAGGATAGCTTGACCTCCTTCAATGTAAAAATTGTAATCTTTTTTATAGGAGAGTGAATTTGATCGCTGTACCAGGAACTATGGTCCATCAGTACAAGGATAGACCCATGGATTGTCACTGTTTCAATAAAGAGGTAGGTAGTAAACATAGGTGATTAACATATACCAATAAAAGTATTCCACATGTACGTTCAACCTGTACTCTTGAAAATACATGTTATTTCTAAATGGAAAAAACTTTAGTCCATACTTCTTTCTCCTGGGGCTATCTTTATCTAATTAAGTTGTAACTCAGATTCAGAATGATTTTAAACCATAGCCTTTTATTGAATCTGACAGTTTTTGCATCTTGAGGTAATTGTGAAATCCTACTTCATTATCCCTCACAAAAACATGTTCTTTATGGGCTCAATCATTTCAACTTCAATAATTGGGTTTGTGTATATGTAAGCCCCATGAGGTTTTATAATTAGGGACTATGGTTCACTCATTGATGTTTAACTTCACCTTATATTCAATGTTTCACAAAACATGAAGTGATCTTTAATCTCTTAAAAGTGTTCTTTTGCAATTTGTTAGCACTCTTTTTATTGCACTCATTTTCAATGAAATAAACATTTTTTCTTTCCAGGGACATCTCTGCTGTATCATATAACTCAATGACTGACACTCAAGAAGAAGGGAATTGGCACTGACATAGAATTGGCATTTTAAAAGGATCAACGAATGCTTGTGGATACTGCTATTAATCTATGAAAACAAATATTTCCCATCATATTATTATGTGTATTGAGTACATTTTAGTACTTGATCTTGACAATGCGTAATACACCAATGAAAATACAATTATCACACAGTTCAATCATATCTAGGTTTGTCTTTGCAGTAAAGTAAATTTGATTTCATCATAAAAGTTTGTATGCATTTCAAGAAAACTTTATTCATGGTCATTTATCCCAAGGGATTATGTCAAAAATATCATTGTTCATGATATAAGTATATCAATAAAGGTTCTGATTTGGTTCCTTGCAATTAAGTGTGTCAGCTCGCCTACTATATATCTACAGGGCAGGATTTGTATATATATATATATGATATTCTTAGGAAAGCTTTTCATAAACCGTATTACCATAGCTTACATGAAAAGATGGCTCAGTTGCATCATTTGAGGGAAGTCTTGCAAGAAATTATGTTGAAATGAAGTCATCTAACAACAATTACTTTTTGAGTTGAATGGAAATATTTGTGTTTAAGTAAGGTTTTTGTTTCTATATCTCTATAGCCTAACATATAAAATTGCCCAAAGATGTGTTACATCTTGTTTCTACCTAGCATAAGTTATGTGATTAAGTATGCTATGAACAAAGCATTCAAATGGGACCATTGTTTGATGTATTAATAACAATGGGTTATGGTCATTTCATTTATATCTATGTATACATGTACTACTAGGTGAGCAAAAATAAAGTATAGAAACTATTGAAGTTTTTTCATGTCTTCATTTCATTAAGCTTTTGTTTTCATTATGATACTGTAGAATTGCTAATTTTTCTGTGCAACAATATTCCCTAATTTTTCATTTTTGGGTGTTTCCGTTTCTGATATTTCCAAAGAGAGGACATGTTTTTTTTCCGTTTCTAATTTTCCTGTTTTATGAATATTTTTAAATTAATTATACCAAAGAGTATAGTCTATTAAACTAAGGTCAAGATTTCTCCATGTTTATCAAGTCCAGACTTGCCCTGTATTGTTTTTTGCTGTGTTGTTCATTC
Source organism: Maea johnstoni (assembly GCA_963942565.1). NCBI lineage: Eukaryota > Metazoa > Annelida > Polychaeta > Spionida > Magelonidae > Maea > Maea johnstoni. Next base: position 43,320,299 of record OZ012692.1, on the reverse strand, counting down.
AGGAAAAACAGAAAAATAAAACTCATGGAAAATTAGCCATTCTACAGTAGGCTATAGGACCTTATGCCATCAACTTTCTGAAAATAGGCTAGGGATGCCTCAGAACTTTTCGACATGTCATATGCAGAGAGTCCTGTATTTGTCTGATATGTTTCCTGGGGTCTTAATTTGTCTTAAATAGTTGCAGAAGGCTTATGCTTACCACAAGTCTGGCACAACATTGCTGTTAGATACCCAAATTAAGGTCTTACGACACTTTTAGAAATCTCAGTTTAATTTTCCTGAAATTTTGCCATAGGAAAGAACATAGCACAGTGCTCTTCAAAACAACTTAAAATCATGGGGTCATCGACACAGATTTTTGAAAAATAAATGCAATTTATGTCACAAACATCACTTTCTCCCAAATTGGTGTCTTTCTTTGCTAGATTTATCCCTTCAGAGATCCTGATACAGCCTGAAATACTGTTCTGCCTTGTTGAAATTATTTTTCTGCTGTTATTCAGGAATTATTGGGCAAAATCAAAGAATTCGAGAAACAAGTTTTTGACCCAAAATTGATATAAGTCAGAATTGCCTAGTTTAATTTTCACCAATTTTTGTCTACACTATCTTTCGCAATGCTTTTAATAAGAAGACATAAAGAAAATGATGGGTCATTGTGTTAGTTTTCGAACCACAGATGGTCAAACTTGGTGAAATAGGACTTTTTTGGGGCAAATTTTTATGAAAATGTTAAAAAAGAGTTTCTCAATTGTTATTGTATATACCCATGCTTATATAAGATATTGTTGAGCAAGGGAACCCCATTTTATACCCATGAATTATCACACATTATGCCTGAAAATGTGTTAAGACATCAAATTCAATGAATATGGAAATCACTAGCCAAAAACAAAAAACTCATAGGATACTATTTATAATAGGCAGGTATAATCAGAATTGATACATATTCAATAAAATTCAATTTCTTTTCAATTTTTCCAGTGATGTCAGGTAAATTGTAATAAATTATTTTAGTTTGTCCAATACCCAATAGGTGTCACCGGTATAGAGTATCGTAAGACCTTAAGATTTCTTCTGGAATCCTATTATGTAAGCAGACTTGTAAATAACCTAGGTTAGGATATATTATGGTTTCGCTAAAATGGTCCGTTAAGAGGCCTAAATTGAACGAGAGTGGCGGTCTCCCAAAATTGCAAAAACCTTAGCCACCACCTGATGGCACTTTCAGGAGTGACCCACCACCTTGCAAAACCAAAGCTCTAACTGAAGAGAGCAATAGAAGACTATCAAGAAAACTTCAGCCAGTCTGGACGGTCTTAAACTGGTTGGGTTACAAAAGAAAGAGGCTTTCACCAACATTTTCACTAGAAGAAGTCCAGAAGACGGGTGGGCATCTATAAGAAACCTGGCCTCACATTAGAGATTCAATGCACAAGAAATTGTGCTACATTTCATCAAAATATGTAGTGTGTTTTGAAAGTTAAACAAAACATTAAGAATTTTATGAAATTAGATTTACTTTTGAATATTTGGGATTTTAGTGATTCCTAGAAACCCTTTCTGTAATTTGAAAGATTAATATCTTAACTTTGTGACCCGGTATGCTGTTCTCCAACATAAAGGATTTTCAAAGCATTATTAATAGTATAACTTTATTTGCCATCACATGTTAGTATGTTTTGGACATTCGAAATGAAGATAAAATTCTAAAGAATTCTATGATTTAAGCCTTGAGGAACTAGAAGCAAACCTGCAATCAGCTTGGAAACGTTAACTAGGTCTGTCAAAAATGTTTGAATTAACAAATGGGTCTCAATATACCGGTACTAGTAATCAGGAAATTGGTATGAACTTTGAATAGAGTTGAAGATCTTAACACCACTTTTCCTATGACAAAGGGAGGACAGACTGGGATGTATATCACTACACAAAGCTACAGAGTATAGTATTAACCCTCGTGCAGCTGGTGGATAATTTGGCCAATACAAAATGATGCGAAAAAACTGAAAAATGGCTGAAACCCTGGCACTTAGGTACTCATCTGAGAGAATTCAGCGATAGCTTTCCAATGAATACCAACATTATGGGTTTAGATTGTTCATAAAAATATTTGTGTAATCGTGCTTTGGATGAAAGTACCTTTGGTACTCTAATTACCCAATGGATACAAATTGATTAGTTTACAACTTAGAAGTCGCAAGTTGAATGTTACTGGTTAACCTTTATGTTGCTGGGGCCTGTTTCTCGTATCGTAAAGTACGATTTTCATTGTTGAAAATCTGTTTCTCGAAGCTGCGACGTTCGTAAATATTTATGAAAGTCGCGTAAAATTTACGATAACCTCAGAGGTCATCGTAAATTTACGAATGACGTCTTTGGACCCTTGTTGCATGCCAACGTGGGGTAATCTCACGCACCGACACGGGCACTTGACCATACATATATTTTATCTATATTTATAAATAACCTGTGTATGTTGATATATGTTTAATTAATACATACACGTACATAAATATTAATCATTTATTCATGGATAATTGTTTAAATATGATAAAATAAAGCTTGGTACAACGTTTCTTGCAGTAGATGACAGCACTGGTCTTCTCGATACTATAGGGAGACTAGGACGCAGACCTTTTCCTCTTTACCAAATCACCTTAAGGTGATTCGGTAGATGAAAGGCCCGTCCAAAAACACACCTCATTGTAGCATAATCATAGAACAATGTGTATCTCCAGGTTCCTGAGTGTTGTCAGGTAGAGAATATATAGCCAAACGTCATTATTCAACCCATATTCTATATTATTTCGATGTTTACAACTTTTCACTCAAATGACATTATCTCATTACTTACGCAGGTGATGGTCACTACAGGTTCACAGATACCTTAGGGATGTCATTGACTATGCCCAATAAGAAGTAATTTTTTTATTCTTTACTGCTAAAGACTTTTACGGGTCATAACATTTGAAAATTTTAGTGAGATATCTTATGTGGGGAGCCTATAACCCAGTGCTAGTTTAGCAAGGACAGGCCTCATTGATCCCATGTGGGCGAGGAACAAAAGATAGTTGTACAGAGACACACCTCAATGGTCGTGGGTCACAGTCAAACAATGCCGAGTGTCTGGCATGCTATATATAGTCTTTGATGAGATGATACTTTTCTTCATCCAAGAAATAGTTGGGAAGCTTTCTATCTGCTCGAACTTAATATACTTGGCGTCAAAATTTCTCACTAAAATTTCCAATGTTATGGCCTGTAAAAATCTTCAGCAGTAAAAGATCAAAAAAATACTTTTTATTGGGCATAGTAAATGATATCTCTAAAGTAACTCTGAACCTACAGTAACCATCACCTGCGTGATTATTGAGAATATGCCATTTGAAAGAAAAGTTGTAAACTTTGAAATAAAACAGAATATGGATTGAACAATGACAGGTGGCGATGATATTCTCTACCTGATAACACTCAGGAACCTGGAGATACACCTACTTATAGGAGTATGCTTCTTTGAGGTGTGTTTTGGGACAGGGCTTTTAACTGGCTTGCAATGGTACTCATCACCTTAAGCCTAGCTATGGCCTTTGGTACATAAATAGCTCAAACTGTTGCGGGCAGTCAAAGAGAGATTAAGTATGCAAATTATCTCTTCTCAACATCTCGGTCTTAAGGTGCATTGGGACGAGGTTTCTTGTAGCGCTGGTTTTCTGAATCCATGGAGTGTTTATAATGGGGACGCTTTCCTATCTTTCGAAGCACCTTAAGCCTAGCTGTGACCTATGGTACATGAATACTGCAAACAGTTGCGGGCAAGCCAAGGGAGATTAGGTATGCAAATTATCTTACTGTCTTTTCAACATATTGATCATTGCATTAGCTATGTGATTGCACAACAAGGGTAGGATAACTGTCCGTCGGTGCTCTTGTAACCATTAAAATCACCCTGAGCAATAGCTGATCTTCGGATTTGCCTGCTCCTCCTCAAAATCTATGGCGCCTTCCTACCACGTTATCTTTTCAACGTTATGATCCCAGTGAATACTGACTGATAGTTAGACACGCCAGACTAGTACACTGAAACGTAGAAGGATTAGAGGGTCTATTGGTTCTTATATGCTTGGGCAGTAACATGAAACAACCGGCTGAAGCGCAAACAGTTTTTGACTTGGTTGCCAGCCTCCTATTTCTGATTATTGTTTTGGTCAATATTGAAAACCCTGTATATTGTAACATTGTTTATCTGTTTTATCTGTTAATATAATGTTACAAATTCATCTGATGTATGTGACATCGCAATCAGTAAATCTGTTCATACCTAGCCTAACAATTAGACACAGATAAATAGGTGCCATTGTTTACAAGTTGTGTTGGTACCAGAAACCGAATAGTCCATGTGGTCAGGTTCGTGCAAGAATGGAATTTGGAAATTCGATTTTCGTCCCTTCCTCTGACATATTGAGACTAAGTCGTGATCAGCCAGTTGTATGGTCGTAGGGCCTGCCCTGATAGACGTGTTGTCTAGGGCATTGTCTCTCATTGCTACCCGGGTTCAAATCCCAGTCGGAGCATGTGAGCATTTGCCATTGACTTGGGGTTAGGCGGTGGTTTTCGCCGGGTGTGCCGAAATAATTCAGCATTGTTAGTGCGGCAACAAGCCGTCCTGACTGAAAATTGATTGAAAGATACAATAGACCGACAAATAAAACTAACAGCTTTTGATGATTTACTAGGAAACTCAATTTTTGGGGAAAATAGTAAATGTGCTTATCCTGTATACAAAGAAGGGTACAGGTATATATGGAATAGAAAACAAGATAAAGAAATTAAACTTGAAGATGTGATAACTGATATGGGAATTGCATCGTCAAATGTGTATTGGGTAATACAATGCAGTAAATGATTTAAAGTTTGAAAATTTCCTATCATAATGGGGATTAATTTTTGCTATGATTTGAAAAATAACCAAATTCGACTCGTGTTGGAAAGGGTACCAAGCTTGTTCTTATAACAACATTGTATTTTTAGGATTAAAATAGTTCCGTTCCGAGTAATTTGCATATCTCGTCCACCTCAGCCGCTCTCGGGCTCTAAGTATAGAACTTTGCGTAGTGCTTGCGAGGTGTATGTGGTTAGGAAATCCACTGCGTATTCCACAAGCACCTCGCAAGCACTACTCAAAGTTAATCACCACCATTGTTTACAGCAGTCAAGTACCAAATGAGGGTCACATGCACCCGTACCATTTCACTGTGTGGTCTTATATTAGCTCTTCCAATCATTGAATATTTAGTTCTGATATACTAAAATGTATCTTCTCTCTCATAGACATGTGTAGGTAAGGCATAAAAATTATTTGTTTCCTGTAACGGTCCGAAAAAGGGGAGGTATGTATGTATTTTTTTTATATATGTTTTTATTTTTATTTTTTGGATTATTATTTAAATAAAAACGTATTTCATGCGTGTTTTATGTTGATTGTGGGAGTTGGAAGGGCGGGAAAAGACTTTAGGGTAGGTATTTTGAATAAACACTTGTAAGGGTACGGTTACAAGAAACAAAAGCACACTGTTTGGCCTAAAGGGGGAACCGTCAGGCACAGGGGCAGAACCAGTATACTAAAAGACAGGAAAAGACGGAAACATGTATACTATGTCAGAGATGGTAAAACAGGGTGGCAGTACATAGGAAAAAATATTTTCAAAAGGGGGGGCGGCGGAACATGTATACTGTTTAAAAGATGGTAAAACAGGATGGCAGAACCTGTATATAGGAAAAAAGATTGAAAAAAGGGGGCGGCGGAACATGTATACTGTGTTAGAGATGTTAAAACAGGATGGCAGAACCTGTATATAGGAAAAAATATTTTCAAAAAGGGGGGCAGCGGAACATGTGTTCCGTTTAAAAGATGGTAAAACAGGATGGCAGAACCTGTATATAGGAAAAAAGGGGGCGGTGGAACAAGTATACTATGTTAGAGATGTTAAAACAGGATGGCAGAACTTGTATATGGGAAAAAAGATTGAAAAAAGGGGACGGCGGAACATGTATACTGTTTAAAAGATGGTAAAACAGGATGGCAGAACCTGTATATAGGAAAAAAGGGGCGGTGGAACAAGTATAATATTGAAAAAGGGGGCGGCTGAACATGTATACTATGTTAGAGATGTTAAAACAGGATGGCAAAACCTGTATATAGGAAAAAATATTGAAAAAGGGGGCAGCGCAACATGTATACTGTTTAAAAGATGGTAAAACAGGATGGCAGAACCTGTATATAGGAAAAAAGATTGAAAAAGGGAGCGGCGGAACATGTATACTGTTTAAAAGATGGTAAAACAGGATGGCAGAACCTGTATATAGGAAAAAAGATTGAAAAAGGGAGCGGCCGAACATGTATACTGTTTAAAAGATGGTAAAACAGGATGGCAGAACCTGTATATAGGAAAAAAAATTGAAAAAAGGGGCGGCGAAACATGTATACTGTTTAAAAGATGGCAAACAGGATGGCAGAACCTGTATATAGGAAAAGAGATTGAAAAAGGGAGCGGCCGAACATGTATACTGTTTAAAAGATGGTAAAACAGGATGGCAGAACCTGTATATAGGAAAAAAGATTGAAAAAGGGAGCGGCCGAACATGTATACTGTTAAAAAGATGGTAAAACAGGATGGCAGAACCTGTATATAGGAAAAAAAATTGAAAAAAGGGGCGGCGAAACATGTATACTGTTTAAAAGATGGTAAAACAGGATGGCAGAACCTGTATATAGGAAGAAAGATTGCAAAGAGGGGGCGGTGGAACATGTATACTATGTAAGAGATGTTAAAACAGGATGGCAGAACCTGTATATAGGAAAAAAAATATTGAAAAAGGGGGCGGTGGAACATGTATACTATGTCAGAGGTGTTAAAACAGGATGGCAGAACCTGTATATAGGAAAAAAGATTGAGAAAGTAGGCGGCAGAACATGTATACTATGTCAGAGATGTTAAAACATGATGGCAGAACCTGTATACAAGATAAACGATGGCCTTGTTCAGCGCCATCAACGTTGATCAACGTTTTCCCGCTCAGGTCGTCATCGCAAGTCAACGTTGATAAACGGTATGATGACACTTTGGAGGTGTCATAGCACCGTTTATATCCGGGTCTCTATGCGAACAAACATGGCTTCTTGGTCTCGCTCAACTATAAACTCAAATGTCCACAAAGGACCCTTGTTATTCTGGTTGATAGGGATTATGCATTTATTCCTTATGCAAATATATATATATATACATATATATATATATATATATATATATATATATATATATATATATATATATATATATATATATATATATATATATATATATATATATATATCCATCTATCTATCTATCTCTCTCTCTCTCTCTCTCTATATATATATATATATATATATATATATATATATATATAAAATATATATATATATATATATATATATATATATATATATATATATATATATATATATATATATATATCCATCTATCTATCTATCTCTCTCTCTCTCTCTATATATATATATATATATATATATATATATATATATATATATATATATATATATATATATATATATATATATATATATATATATATATATATATATATATATATATATATATATATATATATATATATATATATATATATATATATATATATATATATATATATATATATATATATATATATATATATATATATATATATATATATATATATTTATATATATATGAGGAGGGCTGTCTCTGGTTCTTCAGTACCTAAAAGACCCCTTGGAACTATTCGTGAAGAGAAGAGGTAATGACTTCAGCTGTTGAAAGCTACGTCAAAACATACCCTTCCTTCCTTCATGCACTTGCGCTTTATAAGGCAATCACAAACAATATAATATACAAAATGTGAGAGGTAATTCTGCATGTTCTTACAAGCAACCTGACCACAAGAGTTTAGCCATTGTCAGGTGGCAGTGATCAATAGTGTCTCCTTGGTGTCTGAATGCTGCAAACATCTATGGAGAATAGGTAGATTAGGTACGCAATTAAGCGTGTACCCTTCTCAACGGCTTGTCCTTATTAAGGTGCCTCGCCTTGGTACGACGTTTCTTGCCGTAGATGACAGCACTGGTCTTCTCGATACTATAGGGAGAATAGGACGCAGACCTTTTCCTCTTTACCGAAGCACCTTAAGGCTAGCTATCATGGTACATGAATACTGCAAACAGTTGCGAGTAAGTGAAGGGAGATTACTCAGATTAGGTATGCAAATTATCTCGTCTTATCATCATGTACTTAAGGTGCCTCGGTACGACGTTTCTTGCAGTAGATGGTAGCACTGGTTTTCTGTATACTATGGAGTGTTTATGCTACAGCCGTCTCCCTCTCTACCGAAGCACCTTACGACTAGCTATGGTACATGAATAGTGCAAACATTTGCGGGTAAGCGAAGAGAGATTAGGTATGCAAATCATCTCGTCTTAACATCGTGTACTTAAGGTGCCTCGGTACGACGTTTCTTGCAGTAGATGGTCGCACTCGTCGTCTGAGTACTACATTTAGGGTGCAGACGCTTCCCTCTCTACCGAAGCACCTTAAAGGATAGCTGTGGTACATGAGTACTGCAAACAGTTGCGGGTAAGCGAGGGAGATCAGGTATGCAAATTATCTTGAGGTCTTCTCAACATCTAGATCATTGAACTACCTTTGTGGATTAGCATAATAAGGTCAAACTCTCGCAAGCGACTATTTAACTCACTAAGCTTTTTATTTAGGATGCCAACCTCATGAATAAAATAAAGTCACCAAGACCAGAATTTAAAAATAAAGTTTATATTTCTTTTTCTCCCTGTATGTGTTCGTGCATATTACTATATGGAATCATAATCACTTATAGGGATAAGAAGCAGAAGTCTTATCTGGGGCCATAGATATTAACCCATTAATGCTCACAACGGCCAAAAGCACCCTGACAATTTTGGTAAAATATTTCAGCAGAATGTATAGTTTGGAAAATATATGAAGAAGAAATGTTCATCAAACATAACCAACAACTCTCCTTCAAATATTTTGTAAAATTATTATTAATTATGAAGTTATTGTCAAAAGTATCATAGATGCACACGACGATTTCTAGAGGAACAAATCCAAATCCTCAAATGGCTCTAAAATCAGAGTTTAATTACCCCACCGAGTTGCTCTTATTTCTTGGTCTCAAATGAAAGGGGAGTATCTGGGATCAGGGTCTTAGCCGATATTTGGAAACAGGGTGTCCAAATAGAGGTTTCATAGACTTTTGCGTGTCCAAAGTGTGGTACAAAATACATACTACTAATAAGATAGACCCTATACCTTTACAGATTTTGATTTTTTAGGCCAGATACTGCTTTGTGTGTCTTTTAAAAGTGACACTACAGCTTCAACATCTTCTATCTTCTAAGAAAAGTCATCTTCAGCAAATTCTGACATTAACTTTTGGGTGTCCAAACTGTCAAAAAACAGTGTTCTGCGTGTCCAAGTGACACGCTGGACGCATAGGCGGCTAAGCCCCTGTCTGGGATTTTACTAGCAACGTTTCCCTTGTAATTGTTTTTCAATAATCAGATTAAAATCTCCGACAGTCAAAAGAACAATTGGAACTGACTCTATCCAACCCAGACTATTTTGAGGAATTTTAGCTTGACAGTTCTTCAACAATATGAAAAGGGATTAGTCCAACAGTCCTAACAGAACTTGTTGCATCACATGGATTTATCCTGGGGCCAGTTTCTCGTATCGTAAATTACGATTTTCATTGTTGAAAATCGTAATTTACGATTTTTCTGTTTCGGCGGGATAAATGCCCCATCCATCCCTGACGTTCATGTCACTGATGCCACTCCCGTAGTGAGTGGCATACGCAACAATAGGACTATATACGCAACAAAAGGACGTCACAACAATATTTTCCCGCAAATGACGTCATCAATTAAAAGATTTCGAATTCATTTACGAAGAGCTTCGAGAAACGCAATAACTGATCTTCGTAAAGACGTTCCTAAATTTAGGAAATCGTAAATTAGGAACGATTCGTACTTTACGATACGAGAAACAGGCCCCTGGTGGGTAATTTAAGCCTATACTAAATGATGCAAAAAAAATTAAATGAATAAAACTTGGCACATGGGTACTTGTCTAAGAGTACTCAGTGAGAGCTATCCAATCACTAGCAACATGACAGGGTTTAGATGGTTTTCAAAAATACTTGGTTCCATGTTCTTTGGGCGAAAGTAGCCTCTTCTTCTTCTTCCAATACATGTCAACGTCAACTTGCTGATGGCTCTGACATGGAATAGGGGTTTCGCGCAGCGTTAAAAAACTGTACAGATAAAAGATAATTCTAAGAATTAACTAGGCTACTCTAGGCAGGGGTGCGACACCCTGACACTGGTACAGCAGTGGAGTACCTCCTGGACCCTCTACTCTGCTAGCAGGGCTTCCCTGAAGCTTTCAGGCGACTTGCGTCTCGCAGTGGAGTCTGAGAGTGAGTTCCATAGCCTGGCAGTGCGTGGGAAGAATGACATCCGGTGGTAATCCCTGGTCGAACCTGGTAGTTGGTATGCTAGGGAGATTTCTTTCTGTGTTGGTATTACGTGCTGCTTAGGGGTAAGCGAGCCTGGCATCTCTGTGGCAACAAGGTTGTTGTGGATCTTAAAGAACATCATCAGGCTGGCCACTCTGCGTCGCTCTTCTAGGGATTGCCAGTCCAGCTCACCGATCATATTTCCCACACTGGACGTCCGTCTGTACCGCTGTAGGATGAACCGGGCTGCCCTTCTTTGAACCGCCTCGATCTTGTTGGTGAGGGTGTCAGTGTAGGGGTTCCAAACCGATGAACTGTACTCCAGGATGGGACGCACTAGGGAGTGGTAGGCCTGCTGCTTTATTTTGATGTTGCTGATGTTAAGGTTGCGCCGAAGGAAGCCAAGGGTTCTATTTGCCTTTCCTGTGATATTGTTGACATGCGCATCCCACCTCATTCCATTGCTGATGGTAACTCCAAAATACTTGACTACCTGGACGTGATCTAACGTATGGCCATGCAAGGTATATGGGAAGATGACTGGAGATTTCTTGCGAGTAATGCTGACAACTTCGCACTTGTGGGGATGGAACTCCATCATCCAAGTGTCTTCCCACTCTTCGAGCCTGCGCAGGTCGTCTTGTAGCTTCCGAGCATCCGAGTTGTTCCTCACCGTCATGTATATCATGGTGTCGTCCGCAAATAGCCTGGTGGTGGAGGTGAGACCCAGGGCGATGTCGTTGATGTAGTACAGGAAGAGGCATGGGCCCAAGACGGACCCCTGGGGTACCCCTGACAGAACTGGCACTCTATCCGACTCTGCCCCTTCAACAACAACCGACTGTGTCCTGCCCTCGAGGAAGCTTCGGATCCACTGGTTTGTGGTGCCTCTGACGCCGTACCACTCCAACTTGTGTAGAAGTCTCTGATGGCCGATCTTATCAAAGGCCTTCGAGAAGTCCAGCATGCAGACATCTGTTTGGAGACCGTCTTGCATGCTGGCCACCACGTCGTTCACAAACTCGATAAGCTGCGTCTCGCAGGAGCGCCTCTCTCGGAACCCGTGTTGTAAGCTGTAGAGGATGTTATTCTGGCTTGCGTGTTCCATTAGGTTGCTACAGATGATATGCTCCATCAGCTTGCTTGTTACGCAGGTCAAGCTTATGGGTCGGTAGTTGGCTGGATCGTATTTTTGGCCTTTTTTGAATATCGTGGCGACCCTGGCGTGTTTCCAGTCCCGAGGAACTTGACCGTCCCGGAGGGATCTCCTGAATATCCTGGTGAGGGGGTCTGCAATGATATCTGCCAGTTCCTTCAGCACCCTTGGCCCGATGTTATCAGGACCACTGGCTTTATTTGGCTTGAGATTTTTAAGGAGCTTAAGGACTCCTTCTACCGATATTTCAATGTCTGGCATTGTTGTCTAGGTGGCGTAAGATTTGGTGGTGTTTCTCTTGTGAAGACAGACTGGAATTGATCATTCAGCACTTCTGCCCTCGCCTTCAGTTCAGTGAATAGTTTGCTGTTTACTTTAAGTGGCGCAATCCCGTTGAAATCAGTTTTCCTGTTTTTAATATAGGTCCAAAAGCGTTTCATACAGTTAGATGGAGTTTTGTCTTCGGTTTGGGGGGAGACGATGCCTTCAATGTAGTTCCAATACGCTTGTCTGAGTTTCCGTTGTGCGAGCCTTTTTAGTGTCTGAAATTTTGTTTCGTCCCGAGCTCGACCTGATGCTTTACTGGCCTTGAATACCCGATCCCTCCGTCTCAGGAGACGCTTGAGTTGGGAGTCGATTCCCGGACAGGATTCGCGTGACTTCGTCCATTTGTGAGGGATGTAGGTTTTGATGCCGTGTAGAATGCCGTCCCTGAAAACTGTCCAGAGGCCCTCTGAGCTCTCAGTAACCTCCTTGTCAGCCACCGATTGGGCTATTTTGGATTTTGGTTTTATTCCGTTGTTACGCCAGTCCCAGCCGGGCAGATTAAAATCAACCCCGATGATCACTGAGCTTTTATCACCCTTGATTTGACCAAGAGCCTTTTCCAGGTTTTCGAGGGAATCGCTGTCGTCAGTCTTGGGGCGGTAGCAGGCTCCTACATACAATGTTTTACAGCCAACAACGTTGATTTTAACCCACAACATTTCTGTATCCGGGAATTCAAGTTTTTCTTCTCTGGAGCTAATATATGTACTGTTTACAGCGATAAGGATTCCCCCTCCGATCCGGTCCGAGTGGCGATCGCGTCTGTATACAGTGAGATTTGAGCTAAAGTACTCCGAGTCCTTAATGTCTTTGTTGAACCACGTTTCAGTGGCAATTATTATATCCGGTTTACTACTATCAACTAAGTTATAGAAGGGGCCCTTTTTGTTGACAAGGGACTGACAGTTCACGTTAATGATTCTAAGTGGTCTAGAACCACTAGCTGCTTTAGGTTTTGGTTTGATGGGCGTGGAGGAACGCGCAGGTAAGCCAAAGTTTTGGGAGTCCACAGAGTTGATACTCGTGAAGCTAGAGTCACTGAGGGCGCTGTACCTGTTTTCACTTTCTATCCCGTGTAGGTCGAAAAGGATGGAGCTATAATTTGAACCATCACAAGCCATGCAGAACCAAACAACATTTGATGACCCCAGTCGGTCATAGGAGTCCTCATTGACATCTTGACAGTTGAGGTGAAACCAGGTTTCACAGTTGTCACACATAAGGGCTTGGTCGTTCCAGTTCACAGCATTCTTGCAGGCCCCTACCTGGGTAGAAGGTGCTGTTGTTGTTGTTTGGGCCAGGGTTTAGGTTGACATCATTTGCTTTCATCAATAGGATGGCCGAAATGTATAATAAAGACAGCCTACCTTGATTCAGGCGATCAGAACCATATGTAAACAGAGCTAAATCTTGAAATGTTTCTATGACTTTTGGCGTGTCAGGCTTGGATAGTGAGTGTGGTCTGACGACAGGTTATTAGAGTGCCTATTACGAATTTTGTAGAAAGATTTGGTAGCCAAATTTTACTTTAGATAGAGTTTAGTGTGTTAAAATTTACGAGCCGAGATTTTTGCTTCCGAACATCGCGCATGCGCAAACCCCTAGCTATAGGAAGAGTTAAGAAGACCTAGGCCTAATGTCTGAGTGTGTGTATAGTTGTATACTGGACTGTTTTGAGGCCACTCATGGCCATGGTACTGTAAATGCGAATATGATACTTGGGAGAATACACCAACCTGCTGCCACTTATCCCTTCATTTCGGGATCTAACCCACAGTAACTTCTTCTAGTTCAAACATAAACCCTACCTATTTTCCCATTTCTGTTATCATATGCATCAAATAGACATTGCCAGTAACAACATCACAGGCACAGTAAGTTTCAATAATGTTGAACTAGACTTCTTCATGAAATGCTCCCTGACCGTATCAGTCATTTATTGAATGATATTGATAGAAATAAACAAAACATTTACGTTTACGTTCAATCTAGTAAGTGCGGTCATAAACATCAAAATAATTTTCACATAGTTTCTCCGCTACTTTTGATTGACCAAATAATTTAAGCCACATACTAACTCGGAAGATTTCCAAAGCAGCACACCACGCCCGCATTTCTTTTTTCTTATAAACCGCCTAATATAATAACCATACGGCCATCTATGTCCAAATATTAAAAACATATATCCTCTCTTTACACCCCGAAATAGCTCTTGAAAATCAGCCACTTCGTCTTTATCTGGAGAACGACGTAATAAACCATTTTACCATCTATATCGAAAAACTAAAAACATAAATCCTATGCCCTGAAATGGCTCTTGAAAATCAGCACCCTCGTCTTTATCTGGAGGACAACGGAATAACCATACTATCAATCTACGTCAAAGTATTAAAAATAAACATCCTATACACCGAAGTGGCTCTTGAAAATCAACACGCTCGTCTTTATATGGAGGCTGATAACTATATCCTAAATTTGGCATATCATATCATGAGGTAACCTAACTTATTTATCTAAAGGTTAACATTGTAATTGGACTGTATTTGTATTGTAATTGGACTGTATTAATTGAACATTGGAATGAGTTGCCAACCTCGGTATATCATTGGGTAACCCAACATTTTTTCCCAAAGCCATATATATATATATATATATATATATATATATATATATATATATATATATATATATATATATATATATATATATATATATATATATATATATATATATATACACATACATACATACATACATACATACATACATACATATATATATATAAATCACTGCTAAGTCTGAATAAGGGATATATCACACACGAAGCGAAATGCATCATTCAACTTCCGATATGACCTGAGCTGTTGAAAGCAACGTATAGAATTCAAGCAAACAGACCTTAACTCCAGTCTTACCCCGAGACCATGTTTATAACCGATAATGATAGCACTGGAGCAGGGATAGATTTTCTGAGCAGAAGACTCTACTAACTGCTCCTATCAGCCGCGGGGTGTGACTTCAAAGCGAAGATGGGAAGAAGCCTGCTAGTGGTACCTGGTATTCCACTCAGCCTCCCATTCACCTACCTGGCGCCACTCAATAGGATGCAACAGGTACAGGAAGCGCCGCCTAGAGCTACGCACGTCTTTGAATTTCCTCATTATAATGAGGATAGTATCATACGATGTTGATCTAGAGAGTATGTTATGTACGTTATTGTTTTTGTACGATGGTGCAGGTTTGAATGGCAGAAAAATGTTCTGTCGTTTTCCAGAAAACACGATTTTTTTCTGCCGTTCACAGGTGGGCTTCAAACAGGGTTCCCTAACACCTGCATGCTAATAGCTAGGACTTCCTCTAGAAATTGTCGTTTGGATATTTGGTACTTTTGATGGGAATTATGATGAGTTTTACAAGATAGTCGAAGATTTTTGGATCGTGTCCTGATACACATTACTCCTTGAAATATTTTCCCAAATTTTCTTTTGCATGGAGGTTTTTTCCTGACTAGTCAGGCTACTTATTGCCACATGAAAAAAAACAAGTGGATATGAAACCAGCCTGTTAACCTGAACAGGCTAACCCTGGCGAATATCCCAAAAGTCGTGTTCTGCGCATGCTGGGGCACAAGTTTCTCTCTAATGTAGACAATACGATTGGTGCTTGTCCCCTCGCGACGTCACACTGTTGCCAGATCAGAGACTCCTGGCATACCCAGCACCACTATAGCGCATATAGTAATTGGTCTCTCGCTACATATCCATTCTTTTATGCATCTAAGCTACAGACAGGCATTGGTGAACTCCCTCATGCATGCACTGCTGAAACGTCCTGACTATTCTAACTAATATATTTTATTACCATAGCACGTTTCAGAAAACAATAATGGACGAAATATTGGTCAGTATCCAATCAACAATGCTCCTTCATGTATAGTCTGGTTATACGTAATTATTTCTTAATGTATGACTCAAAATGAATAGCCAAGTCCACACTTACGAAGTCCCCAGACATGTATGGGTTTACACTTAATAAACTGAATTGGTAAAAGCGTCAACTATACATGAACAAGAACTCAACGCATGAAAGGTTCAATCCAGACAAGATTGTGTTTATTAACGTCTCTACTGTACATTACATGAACAAATAGGTACTGCAAGCCCTTTTACTTAAGATTGTCATATACTAGCATTCGTATTCGTACAAGTAGCGTATAAACACGAGTAAGCGAATGTCAATGACATTAATAAGTGGCAAGTGGATGTGATATGATGAGGACTCGGAGCGTGTTACTAACAAGCTGTCAAAAGACTTAATTTAATAACCGATATCGGGAATAGTAGGATGTGTCGCGAATAAAAAATGTTTCATAGTAGAGCAATACAAATGTATATGAGATAACCCCATTTGCATCTGGAAAACACAAATGATATGAAAACTTTAAACTCAATACATGAATTGTAAATGGAAAAATATTTGAAGAATGAATGTTAAGTCCAAATGATACTACGACTTCTAGTCAACATATTTATCAAAAATAAAATTGTAGCGTAGGCATTTTTCTCTTTTTTTTCTGATCATATTAAGCTCCAGATGTGAACGGGTTCACAGATACAATGGTAAAACGAAAGCAAGAACAAAGTACGAGAATAAATATGAATGTACGTATTTTAAAATTATGATAACATGCATGTCAAAAACCTTGAATTGTCATACATACTCGTGCACATTTAAATCAAATAAAAGCCACAGTGAACATCCATACGTGTTAAGTTTATGTCTTTGAGTGAGGTTGGATCAGGATACAGCTAAAATGGCTTATTGCATATGATCAGAAGTATTTTCATTATTAATTAATAAAAAATAACCTGGATGCCTGCCCCCTCGTAGAATTACACATGTTAAGTGTATGTCTTTGAGTGAGGTTGGATCAGGATACAGCTGAAATGGCTCTGTTGCAGAAGTATTTTCATTATTAATTAATTCTATGTCTTAATAGTACACGATCATTTCAGAAAAGTTCGTCTTCATCGATGTTGGTCGTATCGATAAGACCATTACCGGTATTTGAAATGATGATTCACACCGTTTCGTTTAACATAAACAACTCACTTAGGTCAACCATCGAGTTATGAATTAGGAAAGTTAAGTGGGATGAGAAACAATACTCAATCAAATCATTATGAAAAAGCGAAGGACAAATTCAAAGGGAAAAAAATAACCTGAATTGAGGCTTGGTTGATAGCATTGATGAAACAATAACTCGTTAAAGAAACATAAATAAAACTAGTTTTTGAATAAAGGTTACAATGGGTTCCGTTCCGGAATCTTGACATGACTACGCAGGAAAGTGGGTAATTTATGTTTGCTTTAGTCTTATTTTCCAATGAAACGCATTTTACTGTAGAAATATTGACATCACGTGTTTGACAATAAGGGTGCTTATCTCATTTGCATCTGAGATGCACTCATGGTCTGGAATCTTTGAACATAAATCAGTGACGTAATACTTGAAAGATATGTATTTGAAGAGGAATGGTTGAACCATAGGCTGCCGCCACAGGTCGATCTAATTGGAAAATATGAACTAATACACTCCTAAATAGAAGGGTATAAACAATACCCCCACCAAAGTATGATGTTTGGGAGGTTCCTACCTCCCAAAACAGATTGGGAGGTTCCAACAACAAATCACGAATAGTGTATTAGTTCATATTCTTATTTTTTCCCAATTTGATCGATCTGTGGCAGCAGCCTGGCTATGGTTGAACCCAACTGCAAGTGCAACAACGATTTTCATTCAAATATTCTCTTAATATTGCTTTGTTTTCAAGATATATCGTTCTACGGCAGACAAGTATGCCTACGAGTTTCAAATATAAATGCTTCATTTAATTAACTGATTTTGCTATTATCGATGATGTACAGAGAGTTGTATAGAACACACTTCGGTGCTCCTTCGTCTGCCTTTTGCTCGGTTTTTATTGACAATGACATCCTCGCCATAATGCAAATTAGCCACAACAGAAAACATGCGGTTGCCACTTTTTGAGTTGTACAATTCCAGGTCGCTGTTACGTCGCTGTGGAATCGCCGATGGTTTCCCTTCGATTTGTGACGTGCTTGCCCTACGTCTACGAGTACGAGCCATGAGATGGTTTGACGCATGGGTTCGATATGGTTCGTTCTCGGCATCAAGGATCTTGTCACCATGTTCGACGTAAAACATGGCGGCTTTGGCGGTCAGGTTACTTACGGACGATATGTCGGGAGACAATTCTCGATCGCCGAGTTCATACACGGATCCTTGCCTTCTGCCTGGAAGTTCCTCCTCCTCCCCCACTCTCGAGGGCCGACCCCAGCAGTCATCGCGTTGACAAATGAGACGCAAAAATGTCTGTCGAAAATTCCGGTTGAGAATCCCATATATTAGCGGGTTTGCGGCACTGTTTGCAAACGACACCAATGTCGCCGAGGCCGCAAAATAGTCAGAAAACATTTTAAAATGACCTCTGCCATGCCATAACTTTATGACCTGAAGCGGCGTGATACAAAATATAAACACGCCGATGACGATAGACAAAACAATCGCGGAGCGCTTTTCTTTTTTCATCGGTAGACGATGCGGAAATTCGTCAGCTCCATATTTGGCGATGTGCGTCACGTTGTAGCCAGACGATTTGACCATTGTAGACAGCACCACAGCATCGATGCGGCGTTTTTGTAGTCTACACGCACAGAAAATCTTCCAATAACAAAAGAGTAAAATTGCAAAAGGCACGCAGAAGATTATGATGAAGGAAACCGTGCTGTAGGATCCGTCGCGATGCCATGTCGTGGTGCAAGTTGATACGAGGGTGGCGGTGAAAGGGGTGACTGATCTACCAAGGAGGGGCACCAACGCGTCACCCAGAGCTAGGACCCACGTCACTCCTACCAGAACGACGGCGCGGTTTGGCGTGACGTATGTGACGTATTCCAGTGGTTTCACAATCACGACGTACCTGACGAAATAAAATATGCGGTTCATTAAACAAGAGATATTGAACAGATAATATATGTTCCACCTCAGCTATGCCGTGTTTTTATCATACATGATCTTTCAAAATGTGCATGCCTTATGTGACCGCCATTTTCTCATGTCATGTATTACATTGGCGCACAATGGAACAGCATTGTTGGGCATAAGTGAGCCTCCAGAAAGTGGAGAAGGGAAACAAGAAAGAAAGAAAGAAACAGTGTGTGTGGTCGCGTGATGAGTGTTTGCGACGTTGCCAGGGCCAGTTTCTCGTATCGTAAATTACGATTTTCATTGTTGAAAATTGTAATTTACTATTTTTCTGTTTCTCGAAGCTGAGCCGTTCGTAAATATTTACGAAAATCGCGTAAAATTTACGAGGACCTCAGAGGTCATCGTAAATTTACGAATGACGTTTTTGGACCCTTGTTGCATGGCAACGTGGGGTAATCTCACGCACCTACACGGGCACTTGACCACACGACCATGAGGGCAGGCCCGTGATTTGTAAATATTTACATATAAGTTATCAATATTTATAAATAACCTGTGTATGTTAATATATGTTTAATTGATATATACACGTGCATAAATATTAATCATTTATTTATGGATAATTGTTTAAATATAATAAAATAAATGGTTTCTGAATATTTATTAGATCTCATAATTATTTACGAATCAATAAAAAAATACAATCATTCATAAATGATGTATAGATACTTTTGATTTTGAAATGTCTATAAGTTATATCTATATATCGTTTATTAGTATCAAAACATGCGACAAGTACGATGCATCATCAAGTGTGAATGAGCAAATAAAAACTTATATTTTAACGACGGGGGGGGGGGGGGGAAGAAAATACAAAAACTACTTATATTCACGACCATTTAGGGGAGAGAAAATACAAAAACTTTATTTTCACGATCATTTTTTTCTTGGGGGGGGGGGGGGGGGGGGGGAAAGAAAAAGAGGAGAAATAAAGTTCTAACTTTTTTCCTCAAAAAAACGGCCGTGAAAATGACTGTTTGCTTGACTCGTTTTCGTAGTAAAGGTAGCCTAATAATTTGCGAAATTCGCAATATAGACCACGTACGTGTACATGTATATCATGGAATATCATTTATACAAAGTAAAACGACCATATCAATAATGGAAACATGTATTTATTCGTATGTATATCTATCAATATCTAACATCTATCTATCTGTATGTATGTATGTATGTATGTATGTATGCATATATATATGTATGTATGTATCTATCTATCTGTCTGTACACGTATATCTATCTATCGTTTTATTTTCTCTCCCCCCCAAAAATGGACGTGAATATAAGTATTTTTAAAATTTCCTCTCCACCCCAAAAGTCGTGAAAAAAAGTTCTTTATTTTCTCGCCCAAAAAACGGTAGTGAAAATAAAAATTTCTTTATTTTCTCTCCCAAAACAACAGTCGTGAATATATATATATTTATTTTAAAGTTTCTCTCCCCTTAAAACGGTCGTGAAAATAGAAGTGTTTTATTTAATTTCTCTCTCTCCCCCCCCCCCCCCCCCCCCCAAAAAAAAAAAAAAAAGAGGTTATGAAAATAAATGCTCTTTCACACTTGGTCCATCGCAGACAAGCCAAAAAGCACTATCTAACCCGGGAATTTTTCGCAAACACATGACCAACGTGCGCTTTTATATATTTCACTTGAACTTTTATTGATACAAATTGTATTTAAAGCCCTAGTAAACTTAATTTAGAAAAAAATGTTTATTGATTTGTCATGGTCTTAACTATTGCTCTAAGGGCTAATATAGTAGTGCAACCATGATACAATATTGATACATACATGCATACATTGACTGTGCTCCGCCACTAAGATATTCGGACACCCCTAATTCTGCTTAGGCTATTCCAGAAAGAGGAACAAAGGGGGGGGGGGGGCTAATGTTAGATTTGAGTTTATTGTTGAATAATGGTTGTCTAATACAGCCCCTCTCAGAAAAAGTAATAATTATACTTCCTCGGTTTTCCCCGATAATTAATAACCGTTAACCATTTAAGCAGTTAATTTGAACGACGACCAATATTGCATAAAAACGCAATTTATCTACCCTTTTCACGCACACATATGGTAGTATGTCCATGTTTTATTATGGAATATTTTGTTGCCTTTGTACGCAGGGCGGAAAGGTAATCGCTGTATCCTTCAATAGTACGCTACGGCGGGATAAATGCCCCATCCATCCCTGACGTTCATGTCACTGATGCCACTCCCATAGTGAGTGGCATACGCAACAATATGACTATGTACGCAACAATAGGACTATATGCGCAACAAAAGGACGACACAACAATATTTTATCGTAAATGACGTCATCAATTACGAAATTTCGAATTCATTTACGAAGAGCTTCGAGAAACGCAATAACTGATCTTCGTAAAAATGTTCCTAAATTTACGAATCGTAAATTACGAACGATTCGTACTTTACGATACGAGAAACAGGCCCCTGGCACTTGACCACACGATCATCACTCTGGGCAGGCCCGTGATTTATAAATATTTACATATAATTTATCAACATTTATAAATAACCTGTGTATGTTAATATATGTTTAATTAATATATACACGTGCATAAATATTAATCATTTATTTATGGATAATTGTTTAAATATAATAAAATAAATGGTTTCTGAATATTTATTAGATCTCATAATTATTTACGAATCAATAAAAAAATACAATCATTCATAAATAATGTAAAGATACTTCTGATTTTGAAATGTCTATAAGTTATATCTATATATCGTTTATTAATATCAAAACATGCGACAAGTACGATGCATCATCAAGTATGAATGAGAAAATAAAAACTTACATTTTAACGACGGGGGGGGGGGGGGGGGGGAGGGGGGGAAGAAAATACAAAAACTACTTATATTCACGACCATTTTGGGGAGAGAAAATACAAAAACTTTTTTTTCACGATCATTTTTTTCTTGGACGGGGGGGGGGGGGGGGGGGGAAGAAAAAGAGGAGAAATAAAGTTCTAACTTTTCTCCTCAAAAAAAACGGCCGCGAAAATGACTGTTTGCTTGGCTCGTTTTCGTAGTAAAGGTAGCCTAATAATTTGCGAATTTCGCAATATAGACCCACGTACGTGTATATCATGGAATATCATTTATACAAAGTAAAACGACCATATCAATAATGGAAACATGTATTTATTCGTATGTATATCTATCAATATCTATGATCTATCTATCTGGCTATCTTTATGTATGTATGCATATATATATATGTATGTATGTATGTATGTATTTATCTGTCTGTCTGTCTGTACACGTATATCTATCTATCGTTTTATTTTCTCTCCCCCCCAAAAATGGACGTGAATATAAAAAGTATTGTTAAAATTTTCTCACCACCCCAGAAGTCGTGAAAAAAAAGTTCTTTATTTTCTCGCCAAAAAAAACGGTAGTGAAAATAAAAATTTCTTTATTTTCTCTCCCAAAATTTTCCCTCCCCTTAAAACGGTCGTGAAAATAGAAGTGTTTTACTTAATTTCTCTCCCCCCCCCCCCCCCCCCCCCCCCCCCAAAAAAAAAGGCTATGAAAATAAATGCTCTTTCACACTTGGTCCATCGCAGACAAGCCAAAAAGCACTATCTAACCCGGGAATTTTTCACAATCAAATGACCAATGTGCGCTTTTATATATTTCACTTGAATTGTTTTTAAAGCCTTAGAAAACTTAATTTGGAAATAATGTCTATTGATTTGTCATGGTCTTAACTATTGCTCTAAGGGCTAATATAGTAGTGCAACCATGATACAATATTGATACATACATGCATACATTGACTGTGCTTC
The DNA here is from genome assembly GCA_963942565.1 of Maea johnstoni. Taxonomy (NCBI): domain Eukaryota; kingdom Metazoa; phylum Annelida; class Polychaeta; order Spionida; family Magelonidae; genus Maea; species Maea johnstoni. The sequence continues at coordinate 43,297,331 of OZ012692.1, read as the reverse complement.
GCCACTAAGATATTCGGACACCCCTCATTCTGCTTAGGCTATTCCAGAAAGAGGAACAAAGGGGGGGGGGGGGGGGGGCTAATGTTAGATTTGAGTTTATTGTTGCCCCTCTCAGAAAAATTAATAATTATACTTCCTCGGTCTTTCCCGATAATTAAAAACCGTTAACCATTTAAGCAGTTAATTTGAACGATGAACAATACTGCATAAAAACGCAATTTATCTACCCTTTTCACGCACACATATGGTAGTATGTCCATGTTTTATTAGGGAATATTTTGTTGCCTTTGTACGCAGGGCGGAAAGGTAATCGCTGTATCCTTCAATAGTACGCTACGGCGGGATAAATGCCCCATCCATCCCTGACGTTCATGTCACTGATGCCACTCCCATAGCGAGTGGCATACGCAACAATAGGACTATATGCGCAACAAAAGGACGTCACAACAATATTTTATCGTAAATGACGTCATCAATTACGAAATTTCGAATTCATTTACGAAGAGCTTCGAGAAACGCAATAACTGATCTTCGTAAAAACGTTCCTAAATTTACGAATCGTAAATTACGAACGATTCGTACTTTACGATACGAGAAACAGGCCCCAGGTTAACATTGTAGTTTTCCTTTTGTTGCGTGCATTTACGTACGTAGCGTTGCGTCGCTACCTTAAACAGCTAATGGCGGCTTAAATTCAGCTGTTGAATTATTGAAAATTCTTTGAAATTTATTTCAAGGTTTTTAGTGGACTTTGGTGATCAATAATGGAAAAGCAAAAAGAACGGACTTACTTTTGTGGGAAATGTGGGGGTAAGCATGCACCTCCTACAGGAAAGAAATGCACAGCCGTGGAGGATCATAATAATGTTATGCAAGGACGTTTGCAAGTATAATCTCCACGCTCTACTACGCAAACAGAGCGCAGATTTTTGGAGAGATCAATGGGAGCTAGATCCCCACCCAGAATCGGACATAAACATAACTTTGAGACTGCTGCGGGCAGGGATTTGGGTGGGAGATCTCTGTCACAAACTTTAGTGCATGATCAAATTCAAGCAGAGAGACGGAGTGAATGTATGGATGAAATACAGATTGAAAACGTGAGTGATAATCAATCATCTCATGGTGCTGTTGCACAAATGGCAGTATTAGATAACTGCCAGTCTATTTCTAAATCAGATTTTTGGAAGTTTATGTCTGAGATTAAAACGATGATTGCCGGAACAAATGAAAGAGTCGGGACAATTGAAAACAGGTTAGAAAAGAGAAATGCACCCACCCATGTACAAAATCAGGTTAGGGAGGTAAATATGAACGTTTTGCATAATTCTATGACTGATGCCGAAGAAAATTCCACTCAGGCTAATCAAGGTATGGGTGTTACAGCTTTGGTCTCGGATATAAGATCTTTAATGGATGGAGCTTTGAGAAAGGAGACTTTAATGAATGTGCAACAGAAAACAACGATGAATCTAAAGTAACAGCGCTATTGAATGATGTAAGGTCTTTCTTGCATGAAAATAAGAATCCTAAAAACGGGTTCAGTGGTCCCGCAACTGGTTTAGAGGCAGGTATGCAGAGAGAGTATAATATGGCAAGTACGCAGCAGAGGAATTCCAGAGTCACTTTGGCAAATGTCCGGTCATCAGGGGATGCTTTGGCAAGCATTCAGAGGAGAACTATAGAGGGATTGACAGTTGAAGCACTGATCGGTTCGTCACAAGAAAAGAAGACACAGATTCACAGAGTTGGTGCACATTCAGAGGCGCAGTGTAACAATAATGCGGGTCAGACTCAAGGTGATGTTGAACTATTATTGAAAAATAACTCCTTAAAGAATGATTATGAGTTGGTAAATTTAGCTGCCAAACACTTGGCTGACCTGGGACTACAGGAGACACAGGATTTCGAGGTGAGGCCAGGTAAATCTGGGTATGGAGGTAAGAATAAAAAGTCAGGTGCGGAAAGCAAAGCCACTGATAAAATAGTTAAAGAAACTGATTGGCCTCACTATCATATCACAAGAGGAGTGGATTTATTACCTTCAGGCTATGATGAACTATCGCTAGATGAATTTTGCTTAGGTTATATCAGAATGCCCAGAGATGCAGATTCAAAGTTTAATTTACATGTGATGTTAGAAATTCTAGAAGATTTGCTTGAAGACTCGGTTGATTTCTCATGGAATAACGTAAAAGGTTATTATAAATCATTGGCGTTAGATATAGAAAGAGGAAAGATTAAATGGGATGATACGCCAGCAATTCAAAAACGGCGTTTTACAAAATGTCGCGTTTTTAAGCCAAGCACAAATTTGTCGTCTGAGAGCAGTGCAGTGAAAACTATGCCTCAGGGAGGGTCTTGTTGTAGCCTGTTTCAAGTCGCAGATTGTGACAGAGATGGGGATCATTACCCACATATACATGCTTGCCTCTACTGTTATAGTAGAGCTAAAGAAATATCAAAAGACTAGATATGGAGGAGACAGGCAGGTCTCATTCAAGAGAGAATGCTATGCTAGTTGATAAAGAAAGTGACAAAACTTGTAATTAATTATGCTTTTGCAGTATGTGTTGTTCTTATGTTTTAGTAGTATTTTGGATAAGAAAATGTCGTGCCGTGTTGTGGATAAAGTACACTTTTGCTGAATTTCTTGCCAGGAGCTAATCGTTTTGTGTGTGTATGTTTGTATATATATATATGTATGTATGTATATAGATATTTTTCACTTGACCATCTTATGTATATACTATTCAGAACTTACCTACATGTCAACATAGCTTTTTTTTTGGGGGGGGGTGCTGCTTGCTCGGTTGCTACGTAAATTTTAACTCTACGGTTTGCCTCGTTTAACTTCTATGGTTTGGCGTGGTGAACGTTAAATTTTCCCCTTTTTAGGACTTCTTGAGGGGATTGGAGGTTATGCGGTTGCTATGGTAATCGTTTGGGCAACATGTAAGATGGTATTCAGTTGTTGCTTCTCGGTTGAATTGCATATTGCAATTGTTGAGCTGATAAATATGAGGTATTGTCAATTGCAGTTAGCTCTATAGGTGGAGCTGAGTGTGATTTAGGATTGAGACGATTGTACATATTGTTATACAAGAAACACTTAGTTAAGATACAAATAAACGTGTTTTTTTCTGCATTGCATTGTGTTCGTTTTTGCTACTAATGTACGTACAATTGGCAATGAAAAGTTTTGCATTGCCAGTAATCCTGGCCGCGGCATGTTAGAAAGTTCCCAGTGACTCGGTCGGGGTAAGGCAGTGGTGTTCGCCGGGTACTCCAGTTTCCTGCACCATTTACACATCCAGTTTCCGTCACCTGTTAGTCACAACTAACACGAAATACGGTAGAAATTCAAAATGTTACGATAAACTGCGGCTCTAACGCCGAGTGACTCCCGAAGTTACTGGGCTTCCGAGTCTGCTGCCGCTAAACAGGATGAGGATCATAAAATCCAAAGTTAAAATACATGTTCCCGTTCAACCAATGTCAGCGTTTTGATAAAAGAAGGGGCGATTTTTTTTTACTGAAAAAAAGTCAGCGTTTTTAGAAAATAATGGTGCTTTTTTGGCCTGAAATCAGTGCTGTAGGGGTATTTATAAATTTTGATAACGAGCGTATGCACATCCCGCCCCCCTAAATACTAAAGTGCTCGGTAGTTGTGGGCTGCTACAATGAGAAATGGGTTGAGGGCCTGCCCTGATGGCCGAGTGGTCCAAGGCGTTGGCACTGACTGCTAGCTGTCCCTCACCACTACCCGGGCTTGGTTACTGCCCGGGACATGTGAGAAAGTTTCCATTGACTTTGGCTTAGGCTGTGTTTTTGCCGGGTGCTCCGGTTTCATCCGCCACTTACAACTGGCTAGTCACGACTTAGCCGCAATAAGGCAGAAAAAGTGATGAAAAACAAAATTCCAAATTAACGACTTAACCGCTGTATGGCAGAAAAAGCGCCGAAAATCAAAATAATTATTCCTGCTGTATAGATTATTGTTTGTACCCACCTGTCTATAGCCACAGCTGCTAGGGTGAGCACGCTGGCGTTGAGGAGAAGGGTGTTGGTGAAGCCGCTCAGGTTACAGAACGGGCCGCTCAGGTCCCACTGCCGCCAGAAGAGAGAGTGCAGCAGAATGAAGGGCATGACTGTCAGACCTCGCAGGAGGTCGGCCACCACAAGGGACGACACGAATATACCTGTAGCATACTCCCAAGCCTTGATACGACTGATAACTACTGAAATCTGAAACAATAGATACATCTGTTTAGCAGAGACGAAGAAATATGTTTAATAAATCTTTGATACGGCAGTTAGCTTCTGACATCTGAGACAATATATGATAACTGCTGAGATCTGAAACAGTAGAATACACCTGTGTAGGGGTGACAAATATACCTGAAGCATTCTCCCAGACCTTGATACGACTAATAACTACTGAGATTTTGGAACAATAGAATACACCTGTGTAGGGGAGACGAAGAAACATGTAGGTTATTCCCAGGCCTTGGTACGACTGATAACTACTGAGATTTTGGAACAATAGAATATAACTGTGCATGTAGGGGAGACGAATGTACATTTAAACATACGTCCAGGCCTTAATGCGAATATGTTCCCCATGATGGTATTGGGTAGGATGTTACGGATGCGGACAGCTTGTTCTGTCAATTGTGCTGACTAGTGTTCAAAAAAGTAACATCTAATTATACGGTGTTTCCATGATAGCAAATAACATAACAACACAGTCAGTGACAACCTGTTCGGTCAAGTACGTTTTTAGTGTTCCAAAATTAAACACTAACAATTAACAGTGTTGTTCCCATACATGCACAAAACATAAGGACCCAAATGAGGAGAGAATGGTTACTACAGTGTGCTAACTATAGTGTTACAAAATGGAACACGTATGAAACAACGTCACAATGGATCACTAATAAAACTAGCTATTATTGATATAATGATGACACGAAGCTAGCAGTGTGTGCTATTTAGTGTTGCGAAACTATACTCTAATGAAATATAATTAAAATTGAACGCATATAAAAAGGAAAAATGATAATTGTGTCACAAAACTAAGATAGAATATTTACCAAGATGTTCCCTATGATAGTGGAGATCATAAGGAAAGATACAAGTACAGCCTGCAGTAGGTAGAATTGCAAGGAGAGTTGTGGCCTCCCTCCTCCTACTCCCTCCTCATCAGTTCCATTGGACAGCCCTGGGTGGACGGTGGTCAAGTTCAAGGCAGCGGCCATTCTGTATTTATGGCCAGCAGTAGAATCCCGAGACCTAGGCTACTACAGCAGCAGAACAGTGGGTACTTTGTCCTGAACGAGAATATTAATCCTGATACCTAATATATCACAGAATGTATCTAGGTGGTAGGATATTCACCTTTATCATAACCAATCTAGATGTTGTAGATTATGTAGTGGTAACCAGTGTATCTTCACCAATTGAACTCCTTAAGGTAATCTGGAATCCGGGTATGACTCTTGTATAGAATAGTATATATGAAAACTCTCAATCTTGATATAACCAGTGGTCAGTCCACGAATCACCTTACCGGCGCGACTATCTCTTCTCCCTGAGGATGGAACTCATATGTCTTGTAGCGCTAAGTGTCTTGGACAGTGTGCAGTAATTACCCGAGTGCCGTCCACTTCAGGCCACTCGCTTCGCCGTGGGCTACATGAAAGGCTTTCAAGCATGAGATCTCGGTTCCAATCTCCAGTGGACACTCATAAGAAATTGGGCCTGGTCGCTATATAAACGTTCACCGTTGTTAAGCGCTGTCCGTGGTACTGTTCGAAGCCATTAAATCCTTCAGAGGATTCGGAGTTGAATGGATTCCTGAGAAATTGCCTTGTCTCATATTCTATTCTGTTGAAAATTACTGTTTTAAACACCCTCACAAAGAAACAGTTAGGTCTGTATGGTTTCCATACTTTGGCAACAAATTGTCTGGCTGGTCGCGTCTTCTCCGTCAAATGTGGGCTTAGTTACTATTTTGTTCCACCATCTATGAATAAAACCATAATCCAACTGTTCACGCTGATATCTACCTGCGAGACTTTAAAAAGGATGTTGAACTGATGACGTCATAGGATTTCGACAAATCTAGAAGATTCCTCGCATTCTTATGGCTTTTGCAAATTGTTAAAAAGATCCTTACGGCTATAAAATGTTCATTGATGCCCGAAGGTGCATGAGGTGAATATTGATGTTACTCGGGTTGCTATGGAAACAATACCACCGTCTAGGAAAGGATAAAGAAAGGTGACATGATGTGGGATAGTAATTTGTCCAGATTTCCAACAGGGTGTAAGATGTGAGGTATTTATATTAGTTTTCTAGCATCTTGATGCTTGTTAACTGTGTTCTCATTTATGGAAGTAGGTACGATTTCGTCATATCGAAATCGTACACAGAGGATGAAGAAAAGCTTGTGTGTTTCTATGACAAGTATGTTCTCAATACCTTGAGGATAAGCTTGCTATTAATGGATTTCTTTGGCAGGAACGTCTTCGGAAGACAGGAATCGCGCTGGTGTCCTCAGTATAGGTAAAGGTCGCTGTACGTGTTATATCTTCTGGCGACTATCGCTCAAGGGCATCAGAGTGTGATACAATAGTTTCAGTCGCCCTTAGCGAGTAGAATTCCGTTTCCGTGCACTCACAGAGAAAATAAGTCCCTAGGCCCGGACACCAGTTTATATTCAACTCGAATGGTCTTCCTGATTAGAAATTCACGAATTTTACGGGAATGGACATATCAATTCTAAGTGAGAACGAGTTTAAACCATCATAAACTAGAACTTCTCATGAGTATATGTGTATACATACAAACAGTGTTTTCATACGTAGATCCACAGTCACTAATCGAGTACCTTCAATTTTTTGAAAATGTGAAGGAAACATTAATATGGACACTTAAAAAACATTTTTTTTAACTTTATTGTTGAAAATTAATGAAATGCATTTCCACCTTCTAGTTTGCTTAACCTTGGAACAGAGTCGGATAACGGGGAACCCTTCTCTTCGTAGCCTTCGTAGCTATGAATTTGCCAATTTCGAGCAAATCCGTTTATATTTGATACCCAAAATCCATGTTTAAGACAAAACGAATTTCTTTCCTGTTTGCGTGCAAGCCTATGTGAGGTTTCGTGATATTCAATCACGTAATCATCTTAGTAATGGCCTAGACAGTCACTGTTGGTCTAATTATAATGGAAGGGTATAGGCTTAACATGTCTTGACATCTAAAAATGACCATGAATTCAAAATTTAGGCCTATCACTTTATGGGAAAATGTACCCTCACTGTTACCAAATATTGCTAAAACCCATGGCCTAGGTATCTAAATTAAAGCAGTTAATTGCCCATGTACGTAAATACATGTATATGTTTTCCAATCGTTTATAAAGTTTATTTCACCATATTTTTGGCCAATGACCCAGAAAACCTTCCTTTTAAGGTTTAAGGTTGAAATATATTTCAACCTCAACTCTTTTCGGATATTGCATCCTTCATTTTGAGATACCTGTTTAACCTGGGGTAGAGCTTTGCAATCATCATCAACATAATCAAGAAGTGAATCACCAAGCAAAAAGTCTACCTCCGTAAAAAACGTGCACTATTTCAGATGAAATTCAAATTCTAGTTTAGACCAATAGTAGGAATTCAAGGTTTCACAGCCAAAAAACTTCAATCTTACAGCACATTTCTCAAATTTAAAATTCCCATTAAAGGCGCAACCGTATTTGGTTTAGTTGCGTGAAAGAGAAATCATTTTCAGTGATAGAAATCATGAAATGTCAGAAAATTTACCGGTAACTTTTTTTAAAATTTAGTTCCGTCCTTTGTTTTATTCATTTATGTACAGCGATATTACCACCATTCGATATAGTTTAGATAAGTTAACGATCTGCCACTATTGCATACCTGTCAACCCCAGACGAAAAAAAAACAGGAGATTTTCTCACGCGGCAGTGCCGCTACCATATACGTTAGTTTACCAACTTCCCACCAGGTGCCGCACCAGTATATATAATTCACCAACGTCCCACCAGGTGGCTCCTACCTATTGTAGTGCCAATACTCTCAACTCTCTGCAGTAAACAGATGGACATAATAACAACAAATCAATTTTAACATGACCATATTTATTATTCCTGTCTGTCCATGAATTTCATGAAACCTATTCCTTTTTTTACTTTAAACAGGTTACATTACCTGGATAGGTAAATGTTATCATAATAATTAATGTACTAAACTACAATCATCCAAAGAATTCAACAGGGAACCATATATTTTTTCAAGGAATGGTTATCTAGGCTAATTGCAACTTTTGGGCAAGCTGGGTTCAATTAGGTCAACTGAGTATTCAGTGTCCGACGTACAAGGTAGCCCTACTAGTCTGGACAAGTAAAAATGTGAAAAGGGGCCGGTAGGGCTAGTAAATTACTAACCCTTGTAGCCCTACCAGACTAGTACATATTTACCAGTCATGATAAGATTGATTATTTGACATGTTGAAATTTTGGTTGTTGCCTTTAGGAAGATTTAGATTAATAGCATATTTTCTTGCATATTTAGATAATAAAAGGGGTCAAGTTTTAATGATTATTTGGATTTTCAGGTAGGGCCAGTACAGGTTGGAGTAGGGCTAGTATATTCCATATGCCACTAGCCCTACCAGGCTTGTAGAGTTTTCTGGTTATTGTCAGACCCTGGTATTGTTTAGGCAGGCTAGAAGAGCTGAGTTGCATGCTAAGCTGTAGGAGTTTAAGTAGATCTGGGCTGAACTTGAGGAAAAACAGGAGATTATAGTCGCTTTAGACTGGTTTTCTAGAAAAACAGGAGAAAAACAGGAGACAAGAAAAAAACAGGAGAAAAACAGGAGGCAGGTAAAATGAAGTCCAAAAAACAGGAGACTCCTGTTAAAAACAGGAGACTTGACGGGTATGCTATTGACTAATAAACCAAACATCCGATGCGAACCACGGGGCGAACCGATGGGCAGTTTCTTTGCGCGCTATAAATAGTTACTCTAAGGTCCGCTAGGCGGCAGCACACTGCAGAATAGTCTTGTTCAGGCTGCGACGATTGCGAGTGGAAAGTAAACTGAGGAGGGTACTTTTGTCTAAATAAAGCTATATTGCATATCGTAAATGCTGGATTATATTTATCTTGAAATTATCCAGAAGATACACCGGGGTCGAATGCAGTCATTGTTATAACAGTGCATAATTGCAAATGGTGTGGAAAGTACAACATATGTCAGCAGAGACGCAGATACCATACATGGTGTATTCAATTAAGTTGGCAGGACCATTTCTTTTAGATCCGCTTGTTATTGATTTTTTTTAATCTGGAAAGATAAAGGACTGTTAAAATATTGGAGTTCAAGAAAGTTTAAAGTGTGTCACTAATATAATGCTAATAGTACAGTATGGTCTGCTTGGTGGTAGCACGTTGCAAAGCAGTCATAAAATCAGAATGTAAGGGATACGTTTTATATCGCACTAGCTACATCATAAATGATGTGTTAAATGATGTGTTAAATTATATCAAGTAAAATGAGAAGATACATCGGGATCAAAGATGAACATTATTCTTTCAGTAAACTGTGAAAAATGGTTCGTGAATTTCATAGTGGATTCACTAGATGACCTTCGCTCAGAGAGATAGATAAGTAATAGTAGTACTTTTATTTGCTGTAGGTGTATACGTCATGTTACAAATTAGTGCATACGTCATGTTACAAATTAGTGCATACTCTGTTTAAAATGACGTGGAACAACACAAACTAATATTTAAGAGAAAGAAAAAATAAATGAATAAGAGTATAATTGGAAATTAAGTAGTACAACAACATAAACAGCCAAAATATTATTATTAAACAGGCGGTATCCAATCTATCTGCCGCACGTCATTAAACTGGCATCTAAAGGGGTTAAGTACATCTAGCCAAGTACTAGCTGTAGGTAAAAGTCTACTGCAATACACCAATAGGCAGAGCGCCATAGAGTGGACGTCAAGACTGACTTGCTTCGCCACATGCCATTTTCATGTCGTGTATTATTTACTCTTTTCAAAGTTATATTGGTTTTAACATTGGTGAAAACTTCCGTCAAAGTTGAAGGGTCCTGAATATGTCATGTGAGGATTTCATGAAATTTTAAATTTTCAATTGCATCAGATTTCTTTTTATCATGTAAGGAACGATTCAAAGAAGCCATTTGATCAACTTGGATCAACTTGCAATACCCTTTTCTAACTAACATATTTCACTAATATTGCACCTGTCTATATGAAAAAGCCAGACATTAACATCAACTTGTAAATAACTGCTAATGCGTAATCCAAAAGATTGTTAATTAAATCCGTGTATATATCTAAAACTATTCTAATCCTTGTTATGGAAGGTACCTTAGCTAATAATAACAAATACGCCTAGACAAGAGTTTGCCTTATTTTTGTATAGAGCAGCAAAATACTCGCAAAACTGATGTAACATTACAATAAATGCGAAATTTCATGGCAACATCTCTAATATTCTCCGCTCATCCAAAACAGAAATTAGGAGCCAATTCGACAATTTTTGATGAAATTCAAATAAGTTGAACTCTCAACGTTTTCCAAGTTTTCATTTTATTTTTTGGCGTAAATTGCTTCACTGTGAACAGACAATGATTCGAAAAAGCGTTTTTTGGTTTCGTCAAAAAAAGGGGTTTTCCTGTAAGAATGTTTATCCTCGCATACTACATCTAGCATACCGATACCCTTGAATCTGTGCTCAAACCAAGCGAAGCGAGTATCACACTGACATTCAAAAAGTATTGTTGATATATTTCTCCTTGCGCTTGAATGCAAATCCCTATGGTTTCGGATCGCAGGTTTGCATGTTAATGACATGCAATGAGATGTTTCATTTACGTCGGATTGGCTGTTCGCAAGAGAATTTTAAAACAAAATATAGTGTAGATTGCGTATTAAATTCACGTTTCCCGGTCACTCAACGAAATGTTCTCATAAATTATTCATCCAAGGTAGAAATATATTTGACAAGGGCGGTTACTCGGAAATGAATGGACACTGTTTAAGGCCTACACGTAAAAGTAAAAAAGATTCAAACACACATTTTACAGCCCCAATAATCAATTACGTTTTAGGCATCTATTTTCTATTTACTTGCCTTTCTATATCACTAATTGAAAGCATCCGAAAGACATAAGTGGTGGGCTATTTTCCTACACAAATCAAAATAGACACGTGGCCTAAGCATGTTTAGTTGAACGTGTGGCAGTTAAGTGAAACCTACACGACCTGTGGTAACAAGTGCCTCTTGTACAAAAATGTTATCATTAGTTTGTTAGCGATCAATTTTTGAGCTTATTCCCCTATGATTGAAGCATCCGTCGCCCGAACTGAGACTGAGTTAAAAATAGTTCCCAATTTCGTCGTTAGAGGACAGCACGATATAGTAACTTCAAGCTTTTCCGTGCCCCCGGGCACGGCTGTCCTTCAAGTCGGTGCGCTGAGCAAACGCTTACAAGGGTGTACATCCAAACCGTCAAATAGTCGCACGATAACGTGATACATTTTTTAAGTTAGCAACTTACATAACTACATAACACAGGTGTAAGTTGCATAATTATTTCAATAAAGAATGTTTCGTTTCCTCTTTCTTCTCATCTAGAGAGGATTATCTTTCAGTATTTGCTATATTGTACATCATAAAAAACCTCAAAAGGCTGCTTCCATGGCCAAGTGGTCAAATGCAATGTGCAAAACTAGTTTGCTCTGCATAGGGTTTGGGATATAATTAATGCTTCAGGCAAGGTCTTTGTGACAGGTGTAGGTTTCCTTCATTCCTCACTACTAACCAGTCAAAAATTAGCCGATAATGGCAGAACGCTTGAATATAAGGAGAATAAGTTAAATTGTATTGAGTCATTCATGCATGTAGTGGCTTAAAATGACCTGCCTATTTCAGTGATGACCTCAGACAAAATAAACTTTTTAGAAAGTAATATGCAGTAAAACTTTAATCAGACCTAAACCTAAATATCTCTGACAGATATTTTCAAAGGTTATTCTTTACCATTCTCTAAATGACATTTTTAAAGGGAGCCCTAAGCATGAAAGGGTTAACAGATATATGAAAGTTGTACAGAGAAGTGAAAATCAATTGAAAACACTGACAAAAGTAAGATTTCATATTGAATTCATCAATATTTTATTCATTACCGGCATATTGAATCAGACAGACATTCAAATGAATTGATGAAGAATATCAATCCAAGACGTCATATAAAATTTATGAGTGTACATAGCAAGTAATTTTTCATACAAATGCATGCAATAATAGAGCTACATGGATTTCATTTGATTAATGTTTTCTGGTATCCAATGCCATTGATCATGGGTTCCTTGGCCTGGCAAGAGCTGTATAGACTAACACAATGGAGGAGAAAATTCATGTTTGGCCACCAGAATAGCGAACAATTTACTTAGTACATATTCATTATTGAACAAGTCACAATTTTTATATTGTATACTCATAGTTATCATTTTTATCATAAACTCACTCATGCTCGCTGACCCTGCACTCCTCAGTCCTCACCAGAAAACTTTGAGAAGCACCACAAAATATGACAGTTAATAATAAGCGTGCTTCTGTCGCATGACAATAGATGGCGCTGTTTGATGAAAAATCTCTAAGGTGATACCATGGTGACCTTTCTCCTCCTCCCAAGACAGAGATGCCACTCTGTACGAAGTATCAAAACAACAGATGACCATTTTAAAGATGTGATGATCTCCATGATTTACTGCTATTCAACAGTTAGCTGAACACTCAAAACTACAAGGTTTATTATTGCACAGTTTTGACACATCTTCACTCTGTGTAAATTTACAGACTGAAAATGGAGACTGTATGTTCTCAGAGCATCTGATAAGAAATTCATCAAGATGAAAATATAAATTTTAACATCGATTCTCTGAATCATATGAACATCAACACATGTGCACCTGTAAAGCCTGCAGGTATTAACAAAATAGCAACATATATATTTAAAGCTACACCTTTAACATTATGGAAATTAATAAGAAATAAGGTAGGTGGCCCGTGGGCATTAACACTTTTTTTCAACATAAACGATGTTAACATTGATGTTTCTTACTGCCTCAAATGCTCATGTTCTAATATAGCTACAAAAATCATATCTTTTGCTTTCATGTGCATTCATAAGTGATCAGTACGGAATGTCAAAATATCCCTACTGCTACAAAATTCATAAAATCTCCAGGAATCCATTGTGTTAATAAGTGATTCAAGGAATGTAAAGGGAATGTGGAGAGAATCATATTTATTTTATCACACTTTGAAAATAGGTCTCAACTTTGAAAAATCCTCTAATCCTAAAATTAACTGATAGAAGAATTTTGAGATGTAGGAACAGGTAGTGCTTTCCATCCATAATGACAGGTGGATGAACAAATTAGTGAATGTGAATTCTCATAGCCTATTAGAAGGATATATGATTGTTTTTTTACACAGTGTACATTACGATAGGATTCATAATCCTTTGACTAGTGTGGTATTAGAGGTATGCTGCTGGCTAAGGCCCTGCTGGGACCCCTGGCCACCAGAAAGCTTTTCTGTTATGCATTGAATAAGTGAATTGCACAGAACCCCCTTTACAGCATTTTTATCCCTGGTTTTGTTATATTAATGACATCAGTTAGAATGCCACTCATTCACATCATATTCGGTGGAATTCACTTGTAGTAGCTTAATCACTACACACCTCTTATTAATCCATTTTTGTCATGAGGAAGACATTGCATATAAGCATCATGTTTAATTGTGAACCCTAAATAAGTGGATCATCTATGATGCATGAATTTATACCTGAATATCATAGAAAATTCAATTTCGTCGAGCTCTCAAAAAGTGTTCAATTTTGAGATGTGTTCAACTTCGAGAGATGTTCAATTTATAGATGAGTTCAAATTGACAGGTCCTACAGTAAAAGATCATAATGATGCAATTAACAGGCTGCGTATCATATAAGATTCACCCCAATACTATAAACGTTAATTCAAAGAGATGGAGTTAGATACCATTTTATTGGCACTGCCATTTAATTTTACCCTATGAACCCTTGGACACAATCACTGAGGCACTTACAGAAATATTAAAATCTCATAAAAAATCAGATTATCTGATCAACAAATATTCAAATGTTTTAAAATGAGATACATTGGCAATGTATTTCTTCATAGTACTACACTGAAGACGAGTGAAAATAAGCTCATCTGAAAAAAGGAACAGTAAGATAAAATATTCGATGTTTGAAACTTTTGTTCCTCAAGACTACGATTTGAGTATTTCAGTTCATGAAATGCCTCTGAATCCTGACACCCAGTTAGTTCCATATTTATCCACTTGGTGGCAGCAGTATGCAAAATCACCTCAAGTCATCACTTGAACCATATAATCCTATGTTGACCCCTTGAACAACAATGTCTGGAAGACCACCAACTGAAAGGGAAAAATACAGTATTTTATAGGAACATGCCACAAAGGAGGGTAAAATTTGCAGGTACAGTCACTTCTACACAAGAATGTTATAAAGTAAGTCAAATGATAGTTAAAAAAAATATTTTCTAAACAAACAGGATAGGTTAGGAACTGAAAATTGAATTAACCCATTCATTCATAAGAGTTCTACTAGAACTGGTGGTCTAGAACTAGGATACTTTAGTCAAAAACTTGGGTATTAAGAGTTGAAGGAGAGTGGTTACTATTATGATTTCATTTCTATCTGCATCCTTTTTGACTAAAAGAAACTTAACATCAAAAGAGTCAAGCTGCTTTTAGCCGCTGTGAGCATTAATAAATTAAGTAAAAAAAGTGTAATTATGAAAATCTCCTGTGGCATTTAATTCTTAAGATGAAAAAAATCATCAAAATTAAATAGCTATATGAAAATGATATGGTAAAGATATATCGGATTGTATCAAAAATTATTTCAAACTTCATTTTTACATTGGTACTGCTGGTGGAACTAGTGAACTTGTGGTTGGTAGGGATTAGCATCCATACTCAATAAGATACCAAATACAGATATTGAATGGGAAAGGATATCAATTAAGAACGATGATACTGGTACAGTGGTACTGCTACATGATAGAAAGTGGACTTCAATGCTAACTGGATGCCATGGCACAAAAGTCGTTGGTGTTTTATCAACAAAATTTCTGAAGCGAACAGTGCAAAATTCAACAAAAGTAGGTCATTGAAAGGCAGGTACAGTAGTATCAATAAAAACATTAAGATATTGTACTGTTAAGAAAATATCCATATTGTATTGCTTCACGTAAATTTTAAAGTTTTTTTCTCCTATTTATTCATTTATTCATTTAGTTGTTTTTTTCTTTCTTTTTCATTATTTCTATTTATTTTAATTCATTAATTACATTTATTTCATTTCTTTTATTTCTTTTATTTATTTCATTTATTTTATTAATTTTATTTATTCTATTCATTTTACCTACTTTATTTATTTTATTTATTTATTCATTTTTTCTAATTTTGAAGGTGCCAATCCCTAGAGGTTAACTAGAAAAATCCTCCAGCACAGGGTTTTTACGTACCTTTGTTTGGTTCAGCATATATGAAGGGATCCCCCTGGAAGACTAGAACAGGTTGGTGGGTACCTACCTTTGTTTGGTTCAGCATATATGAAGGGATCCCCCTGGAAGACTAGAACAGGTTGGTGGGTACCTACCTTTGTTTGGTTCAGCATATATGAAGGGATCCCCCTGGAAGACTAGAACAGGTTGGTGGGTACCTACCTTTGTTTGGTTCAGCATATATGAAGGGATCCCCCTGGAAGACTAGAACAGGTTGGTGGGTTTTTACCTACCTTTGTTTGGTTCAGCATATATGAAGGGATCCCCCTGGAAGACTAGAACAGGTTGGTGGGTACCTACCTTTGTTTGGTTCAGCATATATGAAGGGATCCCCCTGGAAGACTAGAACAGGTTGGTGGGTGATGCCCTCCTCATCCTGGAGAGCATCCAGGGACCTGAGGAAACAGAAACACACACAGTCCATTTATATGCTAAGCCTCTGGTAGGGATAGGAACCGGCATTCAATACCAAATACCGATATTGCATGGGAAAATGTATCATATCCATAGTCTTAGCCAGGAGGGCATTTGGGTGTCAATTGGACACCCAAAACCTCAAAAATTACCCCTCAGGACACCCAAATTATTTGTGAGTAAAATGGACTTTATTGCTACCTGGCACTAGCGAAATATCTGAAATTGACAGAGCTAGATTTTGGTATTATGTGGGAGGCAAGCAGTATCATTCTAAATAGTGTTTAGATATTTTATTGTGTAAGAAATATAAATATCATCTCATATCACAAGAAATTTAAAGTTGCCAATCCCTTGTCTCTAGCTTCGGTACCACACCTTTAAATGGGTACATGACCATATATCAGGGATTTAGCCAAGACCCATCCTACCTGTCTTTTGGACAGGTAGTTTCCTGAAAACCTCATTTTTGGACAGGCAAAATTTTTGAAAACAATTTTGACTTTTGGGAATAATAACCAAATAATTTGATAACTAACCATCTTCTAGGACATACCTGAAGTGTAAAAAGCCCTTTTAACATAATATACTCTTAAATGAAGTTGCTTTAAGAATTTGAGATAGATGAGTAGCTAAATCTGGACAGGTAGAATTTTTGGAATTCCTATTTTGGACAGGCATTTTTGAAATCCTGGCTAAGACCCTGCCATACATCTAAACTTACCACAGGGTGATCAGATATTGATATGTGTTTATGGTAGAGCAACACAGCCAGTACCAGAATCATCCAATCTTTTCTTAATTGATTAATTAGCATTTTTTTTTTAAATAATTGATAAGTATACTTAGATTGAATGATAAATATTTGGGTTTATGTTAAAAACTCTTTAAGTACAAAGAAATAAAAAGGTCCAAATAGTAGGATGATTTTCAGTTAACAATTTATGATGGGATAGTTCAACACCTTGTTTTCTTGTTAGTATAGTGTATTAGAGGTTAACCCTTCCAATGCTGAGGCTACTTTCATTCAAAGCACAAGGATGCAGAGATTATCGAAAAAACCATCTAAACCCTGTCGTGTTGGTATTCATCCGAATGCTCTTGCAGAGTACTCTCAGATGAGTACCCATTTGCAAGGGTTTCGGTCATTTTGCAGCTTTTTGCATCATTTTGTATTGGCCAAATTAGCCATCAGCAGCATAAGGGTTAAAACTGCCTAATATTAAGCATTTATTGTATACCTATTGTGTATTGATACCTATACATTAACTGAATTTTAATGGTAAATCAATAATATGTGAAA